>AP025050.1:26464778-26894544 GCA_036186865.1 Eustoma russellianum
ACCAAACATGTTTAACAACTTAACAATTAAAATGACAACACATATTAAAAACTGGTGTATGCTGATATATGTAATGGACGGAGCTACGTTCGAGCACTGTAATTCATTCCAACTCGGTAGGCGGTCGGAAAGGACGATTCAGACTCTTGAGGACATGTTGAGGACTTGCGCACTGGATTTCAAAGGGAACGGGGATGGTATGGTGAAATTGATCGAGTTCTCCTACAACAACAGTCACCATAGTGCCATCGTCATGACACCATTTGAGGCACTCTATGGGCACAACTGTAGGTCCCCTGTCTATTGGGATGAAGTGGGTAGCACGCTATCACCGGACCAGAGTTGATTGAATAGACCAGAGAGAAACTGAAATTGATCCGTGATATACTCAAGGTTGCTCAAGATAGAAACAAGAGTTGGGCGGATTAAAAGAGGCATCCTCTAGAGTTTTCCGTGGGCCATAAGGTTTACTTGAAGGTGTCGACCATGAAAGGGGTGGCACGATTTGGCTTGAAGGGCAAGCTGAGCCCTCGTTACATGGTCCGGATGAGATACTGGATCGAGTTGGCACGTTGGCCAATCGTTTGGCATTACCACCGGCCTTGGCTCAAATACCCAACGTCTTTCATGTACCACAGTGGAGGAGGTACATATTGGACACGAATCTTGTGTTAGTGCTGGACCACTGAAGGTACGTGTAGATGCTACCTACGAGGAGACCCCTATTCGGATTGTAGATCGCAACGACCAAGTGTTGAGACGTCGAGTCATTCCGTAAGTGAAAGTTCAGTGGACCAATCATACAGAGCGACAAGCGACTTGAGAGGTTGAGGAGCTTATGCGCGAGCGCTACCCACATCTCTTCAAATAAGGTACACAAGTTTCGAGGACGAAACTTTTTGTAAGGGGGTAGGAGTGTTACATCCGTAGTTTTTTTATTATATATATATATACCTATTCAAATAAAAGATAGAGATAAAAGAAAATTTGAAATGAGATTAGAATTACACTAGGAATCCTAAATTCTAACCTATCTAGGATTTACAATTGAACCTATCCAACTACCTAGACTCTACTACATATATACACATATCATACAACAAATAGACCCTAAATTTTCCCCCACACACCCTCTGCCGCCTATCACTCTAACACACACACAACAAAAGAAAACAAAAAATATATACCCACTCATCCCAGCGGCAACATCAAGGAAAAAGAAAAAAAAAGAAAAAAAAAAGAGGCCCTAGCTGGTCAACCGTTAGGTGCATGTGTAGGAGGGAAAGAAGAAATTGTGCGTAGTTAATTCGCCAAAAAGGTAGGTGCCTCTTCTCCCCTCAAACGGGTATGATTCATGCATGCTTTAATGGTATATTAATGTGATTCGTTGTTTTTATTTGTTTAATATGTGAATCTTGTCTTTTTTTATATGTGAAAGCATGAGATGTGTTGTTTATGGCTGTATGTTTATGTGCGTGTGTATTGAAATTGATGGTAGTTGTGATTCGGATTGGAAACACCCTTGAATGAAATCAAAAGATTGAATATTTTCACACTTAGGGTTCTTTAAAATTTGCGTTTTGACATTAGAATAGGTTCATCTAGCCTGAAATAGGTTGGGGTTTGGTTGAAAGTCGGAAAAAAGGGTCTGATAGACGCGTTTCAGGGGGTGGAGCATGGGACCCACGCGCGGCTCCTGACGGCGCGTCCGGACACGCGATGACGTGTCCACCTTGAAAAGTTTCGTCGCGTTATAACGAGTCCAACGCAACTGGTTTGAGGTTAATCGGAGTTAAAACGAAGATTTTATGGAGGTTGGAAGGAAATAGAAAAAAAATAAAAAAAAGGAAAATGCTGTTGGACTGGCCAGGCTGCCGGACCGGACCAGGCCAGCAGGCCGGCCCAATCCAGAAAAATATAAAAAAAATCTGAAATTAATTTCTAAAATGAATAAATAATAAATAATTAATTAAAACTAGTTTAAAATTCCAGAAAAATATATTTAATTATTAGAAAATTCTAAATAAATTCCAGAAAATATAAAAGGTTAAAATTAAATTATTTCCACTTAATTTCTGAATTTTTATAAATGTAAGTAATTAAAAATAATTAGTAATAATAGAATTAAATAAGGGAAAAATAGGAAAAATTAGTAGAAAATTCTAGAAAATTAATACAAGCTAAGGAAAAATAAAAGGAATGCTAAATGACCACTTTCTAATATTCGTAAATTTTATGAAGCCAAATATTGAGTGCCGGAGATGGTGAGGATGGGCGTACGGGCCCCAGACGATTAGTGTTGAGTGCCGGAGTTGGTGAGGATGGGCGTACGGGCCCCAGGCGATTTTGTTGTTGCATTCATGGCACGTGCATTGCATTGGGAGTGGACTAAGATGTACGGGTCTCAGACGCTCGAGTGGAGTGGACCATGGTGTACGGGCCATGAGTATGTGATTATGATGGATCATGGTGTACGGGCCATGGATACTTGGTTATGGTGGATCGTGGTGTACGGGCCACGGGCATCGGTTGGGGTGGATCGTGGTGTACGGGCCACGGGCATCCGCAAGGGTGGATTGTAGTGTACGGGCTACAGGCATCCAGTCAATCCCGGGATCATGCATTGCATATAGGTCTAGGGCATATTGCATGACATGATTCTTGTTGCGTGTGACACGTTAATTGAGCATGCATCATGTACTTGCGCATTTCTATGTGGAGTGCTTTACTTACCGTATTTACTTTATCTTATGCATGTTATCTGATATTTATGTGATATGTGTTATATCATGTTTATGTGCTATGTGCTATATCATTTCGGTATGTACGTTTTGTATTTGTTTGAGGCGGACATCTACTGGGTGATTTCTGTCACTCACCCCTACTTCCCAGGTGATCCGGATGAGGACTATGAGCATATCTTCATTGAGGACGGGGCGGACATAGCAGAGTGGGCTGGTTGAGAGCTGCGGCTAGGATATGAGGGGACTCTGCAGCTGTTTTGTTCTTATTTATATTTTGAGGATTTTCCACATACTACTTTACTATTTTTATTCCCAGAATTTTTATTTAGCAATGTAATGACGGTTGTTGGAGTTTAATATATGTTATGGTTTACGTTTTCGCGAAAAAAAATTCTACGTCATTTTGACAAGTAAGAGATTGATTCGACGCTTTGTATTCTCCTTAGTGAGATACGGCGGGTGCACTGTTCCCGAAGTTAGGGCTCGGGAGCGGGGCGCTACACATAGAGTGATAATTATAGGACTCTTCTTATCAACTCAAAACATCTAAAGACTAACTCTAACTTGGACTTTGACTGGCCAACCCCCATCCCTCTCTCCACTGGATGAGGTCCAAGGTGATGATTTTTGACTTAATAAATTGACTTAAAAATTCAAAAACAACTAAGTAATTCTAAAAATAATTTAGGCCGAAAACATGGTTATGCAAGACCGAAAACTCTTAAAAACACAAGGATCATGCAATGACATTGTAGTCTATATCATCCATTATCCCATGTTCTTCATTAAGATACATTAACACGTATTCGTCTTCAAAAGGTTAACTCCATGATCATTAATGTTTGGCTATTCTCGGTAGCTATCTTGTATTCATAAGTTAGCAAGAAATTCCTGGACTTAATGCCTCACATTCTTGATTTTGCTTATTGTAATTGGACTGTAATAAGCATCATTGATCATCATTCTCTTTAGCTCTTTGCAGGTTTGGATCAAAATCAGCACATTGGGCCTAATTGGGGATTAAGGGCGTTGGGGGGAGAAAGCACTGCCTCAAAGTCTCCAAATAGAGCAGGAAAAAAGAGAGAGAAATTGAATGAAAGAAAAACCTCATTGAAGCTCATAATAGCACTGGAAATTAAAGATGACAAATGAATCGTATTCAGTTTAGCGAGTTTGAAGATACAACCCATACATGACCTATTTATTTGAGGGATTCAGATTTCTAGACCCGATTTAAAACTTCCAGTTAGATGGTTTTCTTCCGGTTGACCTCTCAACCTATAAATTTTAGGAGTTTGATAGGGCAAACTGGAGGGTCATGTTAGGATTACCGGCTCATGTTTGAATCAGGTTGACAGATGGAGTTTGAGTCAGGTTGACATGTTATGTTAAAGTTTCATAATTTTTTGTTAATTAAATTATTTTTTTCTATTCAGGTCAGACGGGTTTCTGTGTCAACCTAGGAGTTAACCGTAACACGACTTATGATTCACGAGGCAGTTCTGGATTCCATCTGATCTTGAACTGAATATGTAAAGACTAAATCCAAATCTGAAAAAAAACATGTGCAGATTATGTTGGTCAGATATCGTGGATCCTATAGAAATTGTGAGTGGAAGCTTTTGGAAGCATAAATGGTATCAAACAATTGTTAATGTTAGGGGCGGCAAACAGACCGAGTTTCGTGTTTTGTTTTTGTGTTTTTTGGCTTTCGGTATCAGAGTGTCTAACATATACCTGATCTATTTTCTTTTCGTGTACAGAGATATATACCCAAATCTGATATGTTAGGTTTCATATCGTGTATCAGATTTACCCATAAACTTGGCAAGTACAAATATCTTAATCCGGGTTCGGATTATTTCGCCTACTTTTTAGGTTTTTTCATATTTCATGTATTCAAACCCACAACTGTTACAAGTTATTGTTGAAACAACAATTGATTGAGGACCAAAGATTCAAAATTAAAAATGTCATAAACCATAAAATAAAATCATATCTTTCTAATTGAGTGCTTATGAGGTCCAAAACATAAACACGTCTCAAAGTCAATAATGTAAACTGTCAAAAGGCATATCAGCAAAGAAACCCTAAGATGAGAAGCCTTCCTGCATTAAGTTTACAACTTCATACATGATGCCAAACAACATGGCAGCAAGCCAAGAGATAAAGGCTTTCAAATATATAGATAATATGAAGACAATCTTGTAGACATAGGATAAAAAAATTAAAGTTTATTCCAATCTTTTTATTGCCCAATCTCTCTTCTTACTCCTTCGACAGCACCTGGGTCGGTGCTTTTGGTATATCTTCAATAGTAATCTGCAATTATTACAAATAAAATGCATATCGTATGCTAAGTGTCACTGTTCAAAAATAGTGCAAGAAGGCAAACATGTATTACACTAGGATTGGCTTGTGACAAAATATTATGCAAATCAAAAGGGAGGAGGGAGGGGGCAGGGTGTGTGACTAATAACAAACCAATCATATATGCAGGATATTTCGTACATACCTAAGATTCAAGAGCCTCAAACTCCATCATTAATGCACCATCGTAGTGGTAGTTTCCTATTTGAGTATGAATTGTCAACATCTTCTGCATCATCTTTGCCAATATGTAAACCCATGATGTTATGAGTGAGGTCCTCCAAATTCAAATCACTTGACTATGCAATAGTAGATTAAAGAAAAAATGAGTTTGATGACCAATATAACATGATAAAATACATAAAAAAATTCACATATTTCCCTCCTTTTGCAAATAACCAATCTTTAGTGCATCCACTGCTTCAACTACTTGGGGTGATAAAATGCTACCAAAATTAATCAAGGATTCTACCATCAAGTCTAAAAGCCGACTCAGATGACACAGTTGAAATAGGAACACATAGAACGTCTCTAGCTAATTTAGCTAAACATAGAAATCTGAACTGTTGAGACTTCCAGCACTCAAAACATCAATATTAGCGTCCTTTTACTCTTGTCTCATCAAGATATATCTCCAACTGAGTCTTTTGTACAAGGAAAAAACTCGAACCCATCAAATTCATCAAATTCCCAAATAAGATTCAAAATAAGAGCCAAATGCATATCTTAAAAATGACAGAAAAATAGGAGCTAAAGGAAGTAGCTTAAAAGTGTTAATGATAAAACTAAAACACCTTAAACATGGTAGTTTTAGTTGAACTTGATGAAATTGCTATGTCATTATCAGACGTGTCACTGCTACATCCAGAATTAGAGGATAATAATGTGGGTCTATTAGAAAGCGCATCTGCATATTGGCTGAAAAGACTTGTAAGAGCATTCTTGACCTTTAACAGTACAACGGATGCCAGCGCATGCAAAATCTGATAACTATATTCAAGCATTTGAAACTTGCATCTAGTATCAAACACAACTGCTATGGCTAGTAGGATATTAAACTCAGATCAGTACTTGTTAAAATTTAGCAAACATTTGTTCAGCAACTTCTTTCGTGCAGCCATCTGCACCCTTTGACTCTTCAACCAATGTTGATTGAATTAAAAATACTTGAGGAAAGTACAAGTTAGAAGTCAGATACTTAGATCCTAAGAATTCATTAGTTGCATCATAAAATAATTTCAAAAAATTGTATTTTTTCCAAGTTTCTCCCATTCTTCATCACAAGGACAACATTTGAAATTGGAATCACTCAGTTCCAAGTGGCAGAAAGAACGACCATAATAAAGAGCACTTGAAAATTTTTTGTAAGTAGAATTCCACCTAGTTGGGACATCCTGGACCAATTACTTTTTAGCATGAAGAGATGTTTGTGCTTATGCGTTGTGTGACCTTGATTTTTCTCATTTGGAAGCCCTTAACATATTTCACACATACCCTAATTCTACCAACATAAGGATCAATTTCTTTCAATCCATCTTACACAATCAGATTTAAGATGTGTGCACAACAACCAACATGGAATAAAGACCTCTCGGAGATCAGGTAACCTTTCAACTTCAACTGATTTTTTAAAATATTAGCACAAACGTCATTCCTAGAAGCATTATCCAAGGTTAAACTAAACAGTTTCTTATCAATATTCCACCCACTTGGGTATTCGAGCTTGAATGTATATTCTATTCATAGTAATTGGGTGCTTCAGAAAAGATTTGAACTTCTCTTATATGCCCCCCCCTCCAATTAGTATTGCTCTAGCTGAGAAATCGTACAATTTGTCTATCACTATATAACTCTATGCATCAAAAGTCAAACATATCTTACTAGGACATGAATGTATCTCATTCATAATCCTACCTATTTCTCATGCAGTGCTACATCAGCCTTAGCGGTGTTCCTATAAATGTGCTTCATTTGTGGCTCAAGGTATGAACAAAAATTTCTAGCCCCTTCATACTCAACAAATGAAAAAGGCATCACATGCCTAATTAAAGCGTGCATAACCAACTCTCTAAATTTCTCTTGGTTAAACTTTTGAGTCCTTTTACCTAAGACACCTTTATTAGAAGATAGTAGAATTGTCCATTATCCTTGCTTGTTGTCTTTAAGCATTTTGTTCATATGCTTTCTAAGGTTACTTGTCCCATCTGAACTCCCTGCAACAAGTATGTGATTACATTTATTGCACCGATATTTTAATTTTTCACTGGGAACCATCACAAGCATGACCGCCTTATATTTGATGAAAATACCGTGTCGTCCAGTGGAGCCTAGAAGAAGGTGACTCTTGCAAACAATTGACTCCTTTTTAATAGAAAAGAATAACCAAATCAACCCAGCTAGATGGTCAATCTCAGAGATCTTATCGGCTGACAAACCAAAGACGGACGACCATGGTCCCAACCTTACCAGCACCGGAGGTGTATTAATCAATGATTTCTAAAAAATGACTTGAATTTCTAAAAAAATAAAAGCATAACTGATCACAACATGTTGTTAATATTAAGCGGAAGGAACTTTCGCTAGCTGAATCCATCCATAAACCTATACTTTTGTAACCAAAGAGCCACGACAACATCCAAAGGTGAGCTTTGAATTATTAAGGAGGGGGACAAGTGGCTGAGACTTTCTCTGGTTTTGAGAATATAGAAAGTGGTGGTTTGCATTCCAAAAGAGTGAAGTAGTTACAAACTTTATAGGTTAATCTCCTCTTCTTCTTTCCCTTCGGATCGCTAGAGATGGAAGTTTGAGACTCAATATGATCCATTGTATCATTAAGACTAGCGTCATTGTCCTTATCTTCATTGATATTAATAAGCCTAGCATCTACATGTACAAGGCTACAACCAGACAAAGCGACTGAGAAGCTCAATTAGATTAACCTTAATTGAATAAAAAATAATATAAATATTAAATGTAACGTTTCATTATTTTATGCAGAAATTATTTATCCGGTGTAAAAAAAACTAAGTCAAAAATTTTTCGAGATAGTCTGAAGAATGCAACACTTTGTTTACAATTGAATTTACAAAAAGGCTCCAATCACACAATGGAACTGTCACTCCACCAGTTGAAGTAGGAAAAGTTACAAAAATTCTTTGCTTTCATCAGTGATCTCTTTAAAATACATCCGATATAGAGTAAGAGAATACATATGATATTGTTAATACCGTTAAATTTTGGACTAAATAGTATAAAAACACAATTGCAAGCCCACAAGAAAATACTTTACAATAACTAACAATGGTGAAAGAAATTAAATTATGATAAGTTCGAACCCCTAATAGCGACGAGTGCAGCACGGCAGTAGTAGTGGCGGTCAGGAGACTAGAACGGAGAAGAGGTCAACGCGATACAGTAGCGGCAGTCAGGGGACAAGAACGAAGGAGTGGTGGGAGTTGACGCAACAGTAATAGCGGCGGCTGAGAGACAAGAACGGAGGAGAGGTTATAGTTAATGAGGCAAAGAGGTGTGTCTTGACATTTGAACGCGGATGTGGAAGAGAGAAAAGACATAGGGCAGAGGTTGTAAAAGGTGGGAGCGAATGCGGAGTGTGACGTCTATAAAAAGTGAGAGCAGAGACGGGGGACGACAGCTGTAGAAGGAGGAAACAGATGCAGAGGATGGCAGTTATAAAAGGTGAGAGCGGAGGCGGAGGACGACGACTGTAAAAAATGGGGGCAAAGACAGAGGGAGGCGGAGGGTGGCGGTTGTAAAAGATGGGAGTGAAGGCAGAGAGAGGCGGATGCAAAAGGTGGGAGTGAAGGCGAAGAGAGGCGGCTGCAAAAGGTGAGAAAAGGAAGAAAGATTTTCGGTTTTCCTTTTTGAGTTCTAGAGAGTACATAGAATGACTGGATGAATAGTGGTTGGGTAAGGGCAGACGATTTAGGTTTTAGGATTTTTCAAATGTTTTGTTTTACCATTTTTATTTTGATATTTGGAATATATTTAAAAAAAATCCGAGTATGGCAGGTTCAAATGAGCAACTTTGCAGTAGTACATGGACATGACTCACTCTTAGGAAGTAAGTTTCAGGTCTTACCGATTTATACACGAAACCTTCCAAGACTATACTTGTTATACCCAGTAAAAATTAAATTAGAAAAAAAATGACTTAATAATAATGAAAAAAAGAAACTTTTCAATAACCCTGACCCTTAAAATTGCCCTTAATGACCATTATCTTTTCCTATCCTAAACTACCCTTTATTAACCCCTAACATTATTTCCCTTAATTACCCTCAAGTAACTCTCATCATCTTTATTAAGATAGGCCAATTGACCAAGCCAAAAACAAAAGAAAGAGAAGGTGCCGCGAGTTAGAAAAAAGAGATAAAGAGTGATGAGAGGGAAAAGAGAGAAAAAAAAAAGAAAGGATGAAAAAGAAAGAAGAAGAAAGGAGAAGGAGGGGAAGTGCGCCACAACACCACCAAAATTGTTAGTCTACAACCAAAAGGTAGGTGACCCCTCTCTTTTTGAGCCAATTTCATATATGTAATTATTTTCTATTTATTTTATTTGTTGTTTATTTAGCATGATATATTACAAATTGATATGTTATATGTTTTAGTTGCTTTTGTAGTTGCATATAATGTTATGTATGTGTTCTTATATGCGTTTGGAATTATAAAGAAATCACTTTCCGATTTCAGTTATAACATAAAATTTCGTATGTTTATTTTTCCTTAAGAATATGTATGTATATATAAATATGTTGGTTGTAAATAACATTAGTATAACGTTTCTGTTGTGGAAAAGGAAAAAACTGAATATTAAATTTTGTCATGGTTTGGAAAGTTATAAAAAATAATAAATGTTTCAAGTGTTTATTTTATATATGAATTGTGTGAACCGAATTTAAAAAAAATTGCGGTATATATATACATAATATTATCAATGAAATTATATATATATATATATATATATGTGTGTATAAAAATAAGCATGCATCGGTCGTGTTGTAATTAAATGGTAATTTGGAGATTTAACTGAAAGGTTTACAATTTAGTTGAAGATAGAATTGGAAATTGAGGCTATTTTGGATTTGGGGAAATAGTAATGGTTTTGGGCTGA
Organism: Eustoma russellianum; assembly: GCA_036186865.1. Classification (NCBI taxonomy): domain Eukaryota; kingdom Viridiplantae; phylum Streptophyta; class Magnoliopsida; order Gentianales; family Gentianaceae; genus Eustoma; species Eustoma russellianum. The sequence goes on from AP025050.1 coordinate 26,475,023, forward strand.
GGAGAGGAGAAAAGATTTGTGGGCTGAGGAAGGGAAATTCGGCGCAAGATGGAGGGAAAGGAGGAAAAGAGGGCTGGCCTGGAGACTGGATGCAGGCTGAGTAAAAAAACAAATGGGCCGGCCTGCTTGCTGGCAGAAAAAAAAGAAGAAAAATAGAAGGAAAAAAAGGAGGTTGGCGCTGTGGGCTGCAGCTGGGAAAGGGGCTGGCGGTTTGGGTCTGGGGAAGGGGGTGGTTTGGGTTTAAGTAAAGGAAAAAAAATAAAACAGAATTTTTTTAAAAGAAAAATCCTATACCCGGTAAAAATAAAAAAAACTATGTTTTAAATTAAACAAAAACAGAAGTAAAAAAATAATAATAAATTCAATTACTTACTGAAATTAGAAGTTAAAAAAAACGGAGTTCGCTTTTTTAAAAAGTATATATATATATGATTTATCAGCCGCTTTGCCTAGGGTTTACTAAGCATTTTCTCTCTCAAGCAACTCCGTTCGTATTTTTCATCTCTCTGTAACTTAATCCTCTTGTTATTATGGATTCCAATGTTTGGTTCTTGTTCAATTTTGTAAAAGAAAATCTCAATTTCCGGGATTTCTGTAGATATACCTGGTGTCTAGTGCGCTGAGTGATGGCCACCTTGAATCCATTTGATCTTCTGGGTGATGATGATACTGAAGACCCAACTCAGTTAATTTCTGCTCAGATAGTGAAATCTCCGGCGGCTGCTAAGAAAGGTCCTTCTCAAACTCCGCCAGTAAAGAATACAGCTACAACGAAGCTTCCTTTCAAGCCTCTGCCACCTTCCCAGGCCGTTAGAGAGGCAAGGAATGAAACGCAACGCGGTGGTGGCCGTGGAGATGGACGTGGCCGCCGAGGTGGTCGTGCATATGACCAAGATTATGGTGATAGCGAGAATAATGCTGCCAATAATAGGTATTCTGGAGGCTTTAGAGTCACAGAAGATGGGAAAGCAGGAAAGACAAGTGAAAGGCGTGGATATACTGGTATTTGTGGTGGCCGCCGAGGTGGTTTCAGTAATGGAGATGATACCGCTGATGGGGTATATCGGCCTAGGAGACCATTTGAACGCCACAGTGGTACCGGACGTGTGAATGACATCAAGCGTGAGGGTGCATGTCGTGGAAATTGGGGAACCCCATCTGAGAAGATTGAGGAGGTCCAGGAACCAGTAAATGAGGTTGAGATAATTGTTGACTCTGGGAAAGAGTCTGGACTGAAAGCTTTTGACAATGACAAGAAGGATTCCCCTGAGACTGAATCTGATGAGAAAAAAAGAGCAGGAAGATGAGAATAAGGAGATGACTCTGGAGGAGTATGAAAAAGTACTTGAAGAGAAGAGAAAAGCCTTGTTGGTGCTAAAGGCCGAGGAGAGGAAGGTTGACATGGACAAGGAATTTCGTTCTATGCAGCTGTTATCCAACAAGAAGAATGATGATGATGTTTTTGTCAAATTGGGCACTGACAAAGACAAGCGCAAGGAGGTTTTGGACAAGGAAAAAAAGTCTCTGAGCATCAATGAGTTTTTGAAACCTGCTGAAGGAGAAAACTATTACCGTCCAGGAGGTCGCGGCAGGGGGCGTGGCCGTGGTATAGGAGGATATGAAGGTAACACAACCAACTTTGAAGCTCCTGCCATTGAAGATGTTGGGCAATTCCCAACTCTAGGTTCTAAGTAGGAAGCTAAAGCCCGTCTTTTGAGCTCATAAATTTACATGGTGCATTTTCATTTGCTAGCTCATTACTGGGATACCTGAAGTAATAATACTTTTCAGCTCTGTATCGAAATGGTGCTAGGATTGTATTTTCTTTACGAGTGTACATTTAGATGTCATCCTGCGTATCTTGTCTACCTGCTAGCCCGCATGGGTACCTGTTTTTGGTTGCTTATTTAGAGACATTTTATAGTTTTGACTTTCTACTCATGGATCAGTTTTGATATGTCCTTTGCAAACAATTTTGTTACTTTAATATATATATATATATATATATATATATATATATATATATATATATATTAATATATTTAAACATAAGTATTTAAATTATCTTTGAGGATCATTTGGGAAACCAAATTAAGTAGCTTCACCAATAAATAGATAAATAAATTTATAAAAGAGAGTCGGTAGTTAAAAGAAATTATTATTATTATAAGGAAATTGTGAAGAAATGTGAAAATAAGGAAGAAGAGAAGAGGAAATAGGAAAAAAATGCGTTATGTGACATATTACATTTGCATTTCATGGCACATGCATTGTCCCTCGTGACGTGTGGTCCTATGTGGCGTGTGGTCCCTCGGGACGTGTGACTTATGTGGCATGTGGCCTTATGAGGCGTGTGACCCTATGAGGCGTGTGACCCTATGTGGCGTGTGGCCCTATGAGGCGTGTGGCCTGCCGGGGCGTGTGGCCTGACGAGGCATATGGTAGGATCACCTCGAGGTACATGCATTGCACGGTAGAGAGACAAGCATTCGTGTGTTGAGATCTCGTTGCGTGTGACACAGGCATACATCATGACATCGCATAACTGTTGTGCTGTGCTTTTATTTACGTATACAATTATTCATGCTTATACATGTATTACATGTTATTTGTGGCCATATATGAAATTGTTTGGAAAGAGGCGGGAATCTACTGAATATCACTCACCCCTTTATTTTTTTTTCCCAAGTGAGCAGGAGTAGATTATATATACATGGAAGATGGAGCTGAGTTTGGGCAGTGGGGTAGTTAGAGCCAGATGAGGATGTTTACATTTGCAGTTTTATTTCATTAATGATGAGATGTAATAATGAATGTAGACTATGTGTTTATCGAAAGTCGGACTTGAGTTATAATAATTAAATGTTTATTTCATTTTATTTCGTTTCCGCGAAAAATTTCTACGTCATTTCGCACGTGTAAAGAAATTTGAACGACGCCTTATAGTTCTTGTAACAGGCTACGGTGGGTGCACTGTTCCCGATGCTAGGGCTTGGGAGCGGGGCGATACAGGTGGTATCAGAGCCGAGGCTCTAGATCCGTCTCGGAAACACAAGATTAACTAGATCACTTAGACATAAGCCCTGATTTTTTTAAAAATGACGATTTTACCCCTAAGAAGCAAAATAGTCCTTAGTGATGATCTTGGACTTAAGTTATGATCGGGTTAAGGGTTACGAAGGTGAGCGATTGTTTCCTTACTTAATTACTATTCTGCCCCTAACTTTTAGCATAAATTCTGTAAACGACAGTATTTCCAAATTACCCCTGAACATTCACATGCGACCCCCCCCCCCCCCGAGTTGTTAGAAATTCCCAAATTATCCCCTAGTTTAGCCTATATTTAAATAAATATATTTTCAACAGTTCTAAATTCCAGAAAAAGTTTCCGGTATGACATGAACAAGCCGGTAATGGAAGAAATGGTGGCGAGAACCACCAGAATCAGGGGATCATCCTCAAGCACTTGAAGATGCCATAGTCACCATGACCAACACCTTAGCACATTAACACCAGCTGTTGAACTAGCAGGCATCGCCTCCACCACCGCACTCGGACCGGAGATTCTTCTACAAGAAGATGCGAAGGAGTGGTGGCGCAGCACAACTGACACAACCAGTCGCTTGGACCCAATTTCGGGATAAGTTCAAGAAGTACTACGTGTCTGACAGTGCGATTCTTCAGAGCATGGCTCTAGATCCACGGTGGAAATGTAGATTTAGGCCATGATTTTAGAAATTAAGTTACGATTTTTTCCTAAGTCACAATCTTAGACATAAGTGATGATCTTGAACATAGGTACTGGTCTCAGTTAGAAGCGATGATCCTGAATATAAGTCACAATCTTAGATATAAGTGTTGATTTTGGTTAAGAGTTGATCTAAACATTAGACGACGATCTCGATATAAGTACTGATTGTAGTCATAAGCATATATTAAGCATGATTTTAGAAATAAGACGTGATCTAAGAAATGACGACACTAAGAAAAATCCTTGAAATAAGTTACGATCATATACTTACGGAGTCGATCGGTTAAGGAACACGTGTACTTATGGCATACCATAACCAAAATACTCTACTGCCGACGTTATGTTGACATATTAATAGGTGAGACGGTCACTTGAACTACTTCACGCTAGCAGCAGTATGAGACCCGGTACTATTGGGATAATTAAAGCGGGTTCATACCTCTACTTTGGCAGTAATGTGAGAACGCGACTAGATCTAAGTTGAGATTGTAGCTACTAAGAGATGATGTATAGTAGAATAATAGAAACTAAGTAACGATCTATAAGCGTTATGATCAGTAGAGTTTGGTGAAGGATATTGTACCAAGGAATTTATAGTCTAGGGTTAAGATGCTGAATGTATTGTTATCAAAATAGGTCGACGATATTAGTTTTGTTATAGGTATCGATCGATATCAAATGGCGATAATTATGGTATGTGTCTTGGAACGATATATCATTACAAATTGTGGGTTAAGTGTTGACATCATAATATTTGGCTTGAATCTAGTAGGCTTGAATTGAATTCGGATAGGCATGAACAATTACTAATGGATTTTCATATGTAATGTAACTAGGTCAAAAATTAGTGGTTCAAACAACCAAGTAAAAAGGTATGGTGGGATTAGTGTGGCGTGCGGAAGCATGGTGAATTAGAATACCTTAAGCCGATTAACATTTAGTGTGCGATGCTAGGATTGGACAATATAAGTTAGTAACTTTATCATAATAGGCGAAGGTTAGACTTATAAGAAACGATACATAGACGGATTTTTCATTTGAACATAAGGATGGATTATAGAAATTATACGAAATATTGGACTGATATACTTTCCAAGCAGATAAATATTTTATATAGGCACGTACACCAAGGTATATCAGTATTTTACAGGTACTTTAAAATTTGTTGTTTTTGAAAATACCTTATTGAGTCCCTTTTTTAAAAAATAGTCTACTGAAATTCATAAGACTAAATTCTTTTCCGTACTGGTATATCAGCATGATAAAATTTCAATTCTTTTGATGACTTTAAAAAAAGGAAACCTTTTGAAATAATGATGTTCGTCCAAAAACGATGTGTTTATATATATTTCTTATAAAATATTTCAAATTTCCGTTTTTGTGACATATATCTTTAGTCAAAATTAATTTTACTTGATGACTATCGATATGGAAAGCATTTTATTCGTTAAAATGTTTTCAAAGTTATTTATCCACTCGCGATGAACTTATATAACTTTTATAAAGCCAAAAAGTAGCTTTCAAAACATATATACCTCTTTTAGAAAATAAAACATACGCATTCAAATCATTTTATAAAATCTTATCTTATTAAGTTTTAACTGTTTTAATGCGATTTTACCATAATATTTTTGTGAAAAAGTTATATCTTTGTTTTATAATGGTCATTTGAAACACCATGTTGCGAAAACAAATATATGATACTTTGAATTTTGTGGTTAAAAAAATTAGGCATATTATTTTAAACAGTTAAAGCTATATTCCAAGTTATAGCTACGTAAGTTACTTTTCTTTAAATTGAAGAAAAATATGTCCATGCACGTACTTCGTATACTAGGTTGTTGATAATATCTCTGAAAAAGTAAGGGCATGATCATAGAACTAGTTCGTATGTAGAAGAATTGATTCTGAAAATATATATGGTTTGAGGAACGAGTCTGGAAAACAAGTCTTTAAGTTAAAGATTGTAGTATACATAAGTACTGATTTTATAGGATTGCTGAGAACAGCAGATATAAGTACGATATTGTTTGAAGACTAGGATATGGAACCCCCGGTATGGTGAAGCTAATTGAGTTCTCTTATAACAATAGCTATCACGGTACTATTGGTATGGCACCGTTTGAGGCGTTATATGGTTTTGTAAGTTTTGGTCGCCTGTATACTGGGATGAAGTTGGGGAATGACCTATCACCGAGCTAGAATTAGTTGAGCAGACCGAGGAGAAGATCAAGATTATACGTGAAAAGCTCAAAGTTGCTCAAGACCGGAATAAAAGCTGGGCCGATTCTAAGAGGCGACCACTGGAGTTTATAGTAGGAGAAAAGGTATATATGAAGGTATCGCCGATGAAGGAAGTGACCCGATTTGGAGTAAAAGGAAAGTTGAGTCCTCGTTATATTGGTCCATTCGAGGTACTCGAAAGAGTTAGAACAGTGGCATATAAGTTGGTTTACCCTCGGCTCAAGTTAATAATGTATTCCATGTGTCGCAATTAAGAAGGCATGTTCTGGATCCAAGTCATATACTGGACGAGAGACCATTGAAAGTTGGACCTGATGTGACTTATGAAGAGGTTCCGGTGAAGATCGTAGATCTCAAAGATCAAGAGTTGAGTCGGAGGATCATACCTTGTGTCAAAGTTCAATGGAGCAACCATACCGAGAAAGAAGCGACATGGGAGCTTGAAGAGCAAATGCGTGAGAAGTGTCCGCATCTATTCACTTAAGGTACGTAAGTTTCAAGGTCAAAACTTATTGTAAGGGGGGTAGACTGTTATACCCGGTAAAAATTAAATTAGAAAAAAAATGACTTAATAATAATAAAAAAAAGAAACTTTTCGATAACCCCCACTCTTAAAATTGCCCTTAATAACCGTTATCTTTTCCTATCCTAAACTCTCCTTCATTAACCCCTACCATTATTCTCCTTAATTACCCTCAAGTAACTCCCCATCATCTTTATTAAGATAGGCCAATTGGCCAAGCCAAAAACAAAAGAAAGAGAAGGTGCCGTGAGTTAGAAAAAAAGAGATAAAGAGTGATGAGAGGGAAAAGAGAGAAAGAAAGAAAGGATGAAAAAGAAAGAAGAAGAAAGGAGAAGGAGGGGAAGTGCACCACAACACCACCAAAATTGTTAGTCTACAACCAAAAGGTAGGTGACCCCTCTCTTTTTGAGCCAATTTCATATATGTAATTATTTTCTATTTATTCTATTTGTTGTTTATTTAGCATGATATATTACAAATTGATATGTTATATGTTTTAGTTGCTTTTGTAGTTGCATATAATGTTATGTATGTGTTCTTATATGCGTTTGGAATTATAAAGAAATCACTGTAGGACCTGCAAGGCACCACTAGAAGGGGGTTGAACAGTGGGTACGGAAAATTTAGTTTTTAAAATGTTTTGATCCAAAAACCTAACTTCTGAAAACAGTTTCTGTTTTCAGAACCTGTTTTGCAATGTTTGAAACACTAGGTTACAGGCCTTCAAAAATTCTGCAATTTGGAGAGATTGTAGTCTCAGATGTTCTAAGCATCTCCTAAAAATTTCAGATCAAAATTCAACCTTTAACTCTTTGAAAAATCGTTTGTGGTCAGATTGCACAAATCTACCAGAAACGGTAGTTAGATTTCAAAAATTTATTCTGATTAAACCGTGGCTCCGAATGGTCTGAAAATTTAACGAAAAACCCCTTACTATATATATTTAATTGGGTTGAAACAGTTTTGAAAAGTTCCTTTGGGAAGTATGTCAAATACGTTCAAGTTCTCAACCTTTGCAAGTCTGAAAATCAGATTGCACTAGTCTCAGAGCTATTAACGTTTGAATGATTTATACTTGTCCAAAAGGGTTGAAACTTATGCCAAATAAAACTTAAAACGTGTAGCTATGTTTCTGGAAAGTTTTATGATTTTTGAAATTCGTTTGATATTTTTACTACTGCAATGAAAACGATACACAGTGCTGGAAACTGAAAGTAAAATGCTGAAAGTAATAACACCGATAATTTTATACTGGTTCGGTTAACACAATCTACTCCAGTCTTCGAGGACACCTTCCTCGGTTATCACTAATCACCAAAAAACACCTTACCACAAGGATTTCTGGAGTTATACACCAACTCCAACCCTTTACACACAATACACTTAATCACACCGATCACGAATACCACCACCGAATGAATGAAGGTTTGATCACACCTTGATCAACCTTTTACAGCAAATGAAACGTGTATGGTGGTCTAATCAAAGCCTATTTAATATATTAAATATAAGAACAATAGGCTTGAGAGAAGAAGAAGAAGAAGAAAGAAATGTAGAAGAAGAGAGTAGAAGACCCTTTTTTCGCTTGAGAGATTATGAGAGTTGTCTTGACTTTGTTTACTCTTTTCTCTTCTTTTTAATCACCTCATGTCCACCCCCTTTAGGGCTCTTCCATCCTTGAGAATTCTCTTTAAGTGCCCTTGGAAGATTGTCTTGTGTAGATGTGACAACATCTTGCTCACTTGGCACAACATGATTGGATGGATGACTTGGCTTTGCTTATTTGTCACTTGATGATTGGTCCAACTTGGCATCCTTTAATGAGCTGTAAAATCTGAAATAAACTTACAAAACATGTGCCAAAAAGTATTCAAAATATTACCAAACAATTACCATTCAATCCCTTCGATTTTGGACTCAAATTGACGACAAAATAATGCTGAAATTCGGCCATAAAAAGGCACATGTGCTGAAATTTCAGCATGTGTTGTGTTTTGAATTGTTTCCTTATGTGTTGCCTTCTTCAATATCACCAATCATGTGTGGCTTATTTTCCACCATTTAAAGTGCCAAATAAGTGCTAAATAAGCTCCATCTAGGCTCCATCATAGCTGAGAATTATGTGTAGAACCAATGTGCATGTGCTGAAACTTTACTTTAGTAAGCTTTGTCAAATAATGCACAATAATTACACATATATGGTAAATTCTAACCAGCCCTAATTTGAATATTCTAGAACACTTTAATATGTCTTGAATATGTTAAAAATGTCTAGATACGTGTTACATGTCATGCCAAAAAAGTTCAATGTGTTATGTTCGTAGAAAACCGAATTTTCGACTTTTGTCGATTACGCAATTTTTCTTCGATTAAATTCAAGCTTTTTTGCACATGTTATATATATTATGTCGCACATAATATACATAAAATAACTTGAATATTCAGCTCTAATGGCAAATTAAAAGTGGCGCCCCATGTGACAAAAATATTGAATTTGCAATCTCCACAATTTGGCCTTAATTGGGGGGGTGATTTGTGTGTGCTAACATAGAATGATTTTATGGCTGAATATATCATGTAATCCACGAAATTTATGGCCATTTTTGAAGTGTAGGATCTGGCCATCTATATATGGCAAGTACGTGACACGTTAGCGAAGTTTCGGTTGTCACCCGATACGACAATTTTTGGTTTAGAACCTTGTAACGTGTCGTAATAATTTTGTCCTCACCATGACTTATATCATATGATATAAGACCTGAATATACTCATAAATATGAGGTAAGTATAGTGGTGTGACGTTGACGTACGTTCGTAATGTATGTAACGTGTCGATAGTACGTCGAAATATATGTGTATTGTGCCTTTTTAGAAAAATCTGAATATATATATATATAATATATATAAAACATGTGATGATGTGTGAAAGGAGACTTTCCATTCTTCAATTTGTTGACATCATGCCTTCTCCAAATATATCTCCATTTAATGAACTACTTAGTTCATTTAACTAAGTACTTCACTTAATGAACTAGTTTAGTTCATTAATGATGGCACCTGAAAATAGTTCAAACACAACAAATGTTTGCCATTTGATGTAAGCTTTAAAGCTTCATGGCTTGTTAGTACGGCAACATTATATACAAAGTATATAAGGCAAGTTTGTCGCAAAAACATATCAAGTAATAAATTATGTCATGCATTTTTTTAACAAACGTTATTTAAATCATGCATTTTGTGAATCACTTATAACATAAAATTACGTATGTTTAATTTTTCTTAAGAATACGTATGTATATATAAATATGTTGGTTGTAAATAACATTAGCATAATGTTTCTTTTGTGGAAAAGGAAAAAATTGAATATTAAATTTTGTCATGGTTCGGAAAATTATAAAAAAATAATAAATGTTTTAAGTGTTTATTTTATATATGAATTGTGTGAACCGAATTTAAACAAAATTACGGTATATATATACATAATATTATCAATGAAATTATATATGTATATATATATATATATATATATATAAAATAAGCATGCATTGGTTTTGTTGTAATTAAATGATAATTTGGAAATTTAACTAAAAGGTTTACAATTTAGTCAAAGATAGAATTGGAAATTGAGGCTATTTTGGATTTGGGAAAAATAGTAATGGTTTTAGGCTGAGGAGAGGAGAAAAGATTTGTGGGTTAAGGAGAGGAGAAAAGATTTGTGGGCTAAGGAGGGGAAATTCGGCGTAGGCTGGAAGGAAAGGAGGAAAAGAGGGCTGGCCTGGAGATTGGATGCAGGCTGAGTAAAAAAACAAATGGGCCGGCCTGCTTGCTGGCAGGAAAAAAAGAAGAAAAATAGAAAAAAGGGAGGCTGGTGCTGTGAGCTGCAGCTGGGAAAGGGGTTGGCGGTTTGGGCATGGGAAGAGGGTGGTTTGGGTTTAAGTAAAGGAAAAAAAATAAAACAGATTTTTTTAAAAAAATCATATGCTCGGTAAAAATTAAAAAACTATGTTTTAAATTAAACAAAAACAGAAGTGAAAAAATAATAATAATAATAATACATTCAATTATTTACTGAAATTAGAAGTTAAAAAAACGGAGTTCGCTTTTTTAAAAAAGTATATATATATATATATATATATATATATATATGTTAATATATTTGAACATAAGTATTGTAGCGCCCCGACCCGGACAGCGGAATCCGAATCGGTGCACCCGTCGTAGCTTACAGAGAAGACTACAAGACGTCTCATCTCTCGAATACACATCATCACCGACGTAAGAGAAATAAGTGCCGAAACATGTATCTAATAAATCTCCACCATCAATTCAATACATCACATGATAATAACATCTCTAAGGGTAGTCACAGTAATAACGAACTAATCCTCAGGTGTATGAAAGAACTGAAATAAATAACAACTGTGTCATCTAGCTCCCAACATGTCTCTATATATCCCATTCAGCCCACTTGCCATCGTCTTCTATGAATATCATGTCGTAGTTAGGCTCATCTGCAATCACAAAGGTAGTACCCTTAGCGAAAAACGCTAGCAAGTAACCCGCTTATAAGACATACGTGATCAACACATGGCAAGACATGAGTAATACATATAATTTCAAGGGAGTTGTGGGGCACATGTCTTGTAAAACTTCCAAATAAATAAACGAACCACGTAATAGCCAGTATAGAAAATCGAACACAGTTAACCAATCAATGACAATCAAATACCACGCACATCCATACCACAATGATTCTCGTGATGCATGTCAAAATATGCACTACACTACACAATCACAAATGCATGAGCAATTTCTTTACAAATCCGTGCAATGCATGTCACAATGTCCGGTCTCGTAACTCGTTACCCTGTAACGCGCCCCGGCTTATATTTCCATCCCGGTTTACGTTACAGGCTCGTATGCTCTGTGATGCGTCTCGGCTTATATTTCCATCCCGATTTACATCACAGATCTCGTAAAACTCTGCAATGCACCTCAGCTTATATTTCCATCCCGATTAACATTGCAGAGGACTTTATACCCTGTAACGCGCCCCGGCTTATATTTCCATCCCGGTTTACGTTACAGCCTTTTGTGCCTTGCAATGCGTCCCGGCTTATATTTCCATCCCGGTTTACATTACAGGTCACCTTCGCAAATATGTACCGAAGCACATCTCTTTTTCAAAACCATATGCAAATGCAAGTGCCATGATGCAGGACTTCTCATCTCGTTCACATAGATGCAATTCACATTCACATATTCAATTCATATTCAATAACGCACAACCACACAAGAATCCCCTCACTTATACATCAATGCTTATACTTCAGACTAGGTCGTCAACACTTAGCCTTGATTCTAAAATTCACAAACCAATGGGAGAACCCCTACCTTCCTTCATTGAACCCTATAAAACCTCGTACGTTCATTTCTTAACCCTCCTAAGTCATCCACGTTGAACTCCGATTCGAATACCCTTCAAATTCTCCAAACTTGATTCACCATCTTAAGTCACGTTCCCAAGACTTAGACTAGTCTTAATCAGGTCCTAAGAAGTCCCTAAGGTCACCCAAAGGGTCCCCTAGCTTCCCTCTTTCTTCCCTTACTTTCCCACAAAACTGGTTGACGTCATACCCTGACGTCGATCGATCGACGTACGTCATACCCTGACGTCGATCGATCGATGTCCATCTGAGGCACGTCGATCTCTCACTCAACCTACGTCATACCCTCACATCTTACCCTCACGTCATACCCTCACTTACTACACGTCATACCCTCACGTCATACCCTCACTTACTACACGTCATACCCTCACGTCATACCCTCACTTACTACACGTCATACCCTCACCCTGAACTACGTCGATCGATCGACGTGCATCTGAGGCACGTCGATCTTTCACTCCTTCCACGTCGATCGATCGACGTGCATCTGAAGCACGTCGATCTCTCACCTGCTATACGTCGATCGATCGACGTCATAATTTCTCAGAATCTTCGTCCTGCGATTTCTGCAGAAACTGCAGATCTATAACCCAATCATTTTCCAACTTTCTTCCCCTCAATCCAAGCCTAATCTTCCCTCTCAATCCATTCTTAATTCCCTCAACAAGATCCTTCATACGCACGTCAACGATTCAATCCTAAAACTCAAATCCTTCATCAAATCAACCCAAAACCTAATCTTTCCACTCCTCCCTCCCTTCAACCGCCATTATCCACAAAGTGGGGGTCAAGGGATGGGGATTTACATGATCTCACGTAAACAACGAACATCAAACAAGATTTCAACATATAATGGCCAAATCTCAAACCAAAACACATAGATCGCACAAATAGATTCACATGAAGAAATTACTGCATGGTGATCCAAATTGATACCAAAATAGGCCCTTTTTCTTTCGCAAAAACGTAAGAACTTATAAGAAAGTTACTTGCCTTTGATTACTTCGAAGGAGAAACGAGAAACGGAAGAGGATTGGATTGAGGTTCTTGAGAGATTCTTCTCTAGGGTTGCAAAAGTGCGAAGGAGTCGTTCAGAACTGAAAGGGCGGCGGTTTCTCTCTGCGTAAGAGAGAAAACTGACGTTCTGTCAGTTTTTATATGGGAAGGGAAAATTTGGTGTTTCTAAATTATATCTTATTTTCTTATTTACCTTAAAGGATAATTCCTAATATTTATTTCTAAAATTGAATACAATTTAATTCTAATATTTAACCCTTCATTAAATGCCAATTAATCCTAATACTTAATTCGCAATTCATTACGGTTGACCGTCATTAATCTCATTTTAATTCCTTCTTATCTTTCATTTATTTTACGGAGGGTGCGGGGCATAACAAGTATTTAAAATATCTTTGAGGATAATTTGAGAAACCAAATTAAGTAGCTTCACCAATAAATAGATAAATAAATTTATAAAAGAGAGTCAATAGTTAAAAGAAAATTATTATTATTATAAGGAAATTGTGAAGAAATGTGAAAATGAGGAAGAAGAGAAGATGAAAAAGGGGAAAATGTGTTATGTGGCATATTACATTTGTATTTCATGGCACGTGCATTATCCCTCGTGACGTGTGGTCCTATATGGCGTGTGGCCTTCGGGCGTGTGGTCCTTCGGGACGTGTAGCCCTATGAGGCGTGTGGCCCTAATGAGCCGTGTGGCCTGACGGGGCGTGTGGCTTGACGAGGCGTATGGTAGGATCACCTCGAGGTACATCCATTGCACGGTAGAGAGACAGGAATTCGTGTGTTGAGATCTCGTTGCGTGTGACACAAGCATGCATCATGACATCGCATAACTATTGTGCTGTGCTTTTATTTACTCATACAATTATTCATGCTTATACATGTATTACTTGTTATTTGTGGCCATATATGAAATTGTTCGGAAAGAGGCGGAACCTACTGAGTGATATTTCTATATCACTCACCCCTTTATTTTTTTCTCAAGTAAGCAGGAGTAGATTACATATACATAGAAGACGGAGCTGAGTTTGGGCAGTGAGGTAGTTAGAGCCAGATGAGGATGTTTACATTTGCAGTTTTATTTCATTTATGATAAGATGTAATAATGAATGTTAACTATGTGTTTATCAGAAGTCGGACTTGAGTTATAATAATTAAATGTTTATTTCATTTTTATTTTCTTTCCGCGAAAAATTTCTACGTCATTTCGCACATGTAAAGAAATTTGAACGACGTCTTGTAGTTCTCGTAGCAGGCTACGGCGGGTGCATTGTTCCTGATGCTTGGGCTCGGGAGCGGGACACTACAATACCCAAACCTACAAAGAGCGTATCATGTTCATATCATGTTTGTGTGTCGTGTGCGGAATTGCCGCCTCAAGTTAACGTTTTCTTTGACTTTTACTACTGCATTTCTTTCTTTTTTCTTTTTTTCAAAACAACATAAAATAAAAATAAAAATAAAAATAAAAACCCTTTGCTTCAGTCTACTTCCGTGCTCACTCCTACCTCCACCACCTCCCTCCAGCCCACCATTCCAGCTCGATCTATTTAATTTATGCATATTTATATAACAATTTGCGATTTGAAGGATAATGATGCGTTAATCTATAAGTTAAGACGACTTCAGAAGCTGGGGAATTTTGTTTTCGGTTTCCCTTTGGAAGGATGAACTTTGTTGACGTTTGAATGTTGAGATTGTTGCAATCAGGTCAGCTGATTTGTGGTACTCCTTGTTAATTCGGTTAGTTTAGAGTTTTGGAAATTCTGTAAGCTTGGTGAATTCTTTGCTTTTGCTTCTTAGTTCGGGTAGTTTGATTGGTTCAGTTTATTCTTTTTTTCTTTTTATGTTTTTTTGAACCTTTTGGTTGTGTTCGCTAAATTTTAGCTGATTAACTTCAAATTTGGTGAATTTGGAGTTCCTTTTTCAACTAGAACTCCTCTGTTTTTCTTTGGAGGAATTTGTTTCACCAGATAAATTATATGTTAATGTTTCGGTTGATGACCTGTATCTAAATAGAATTATGTTTCAGTGCATTCAAGGGACTTGTAGTTCTGGCTCGATACTGGTTTCTGAATTGAGTCCCTTCGATGCTAAAAGATACTTGAAGAGTTCAATGGCTTCTTGGGTAGTTATGCGAGATGCATGGTGCCATGGAGCAGGTTGGGCAAATGGACAAACTTGATTTTCATAATGAACTTAAAGAACTTCCTAAACGAGAGTTAAAATGCTCATAAAGTTGCTTAGTTGCAGAAAAAGAAGCAACTAAGATTTTGAAGAAGCTTTAAGCCTGGATGGACCATGACAATCTGGGAATATGATTATTGTGAGTTGATGTTCTATGCAATTGTTTTAATTGGTAGGAGCGTCCTAGTTCTAAAATCCACTACTTATGTGCTGCATTGATTAATGTGGTAAATGTAGCAGATTATTAATGATGCAATCATGTTATAGTTGTAGTCAGAATAGTATTTCCTTCATGATCACTAGTTTGTGTTGCTTGAAAAGGTAAGGTCCTCTTATTTGCATTTTGTTGTTATAAATAGAGAGAACATAGCTTTGTTCAGTTGGAAGAATGTTTTTAACTGGTAAATCCTCAATCAAGATTTTGAGTTGATGCAGAAAAGGAGGACATACTTTGGCACCTTGAAGTTAACAAGGAATATTAGTGTTTCAGTAGTGAGCCATTATATTCATAGTTACTCTTCTTATGTCCTCAATGACTCCTTTGGCATAAATCTAAGTGTGTCCAATCAATTACGTTAACCTCCATCCGAACTGAAATCTTAAGCTGTTGAGGATTGTCTTTGTGTTTATTTGAAAATTAACGCGTTCCTTCATGTGTGGATGAACCCTCTCCCTTCCCCCCCACCCCACACACAACCCTTATATTATCTTGATTCATCATCCCACTAATACCACTGGTGCTTCCGTGCATTTTTGGAGAGTCCACGAGTGAGAGGGCATGTCCACTGATACCACTGGTGCTTCTGAAAAGTCCACAAGTGAGAGGGCGTTTTGAAGCGTGTAAATGTATGATAATTTAACATACAAGAGCACATTCAAGGATTGCAAGCTTATATCCGTTTTCTTTGTTAAAAAGCTAAAACTACCTTTGTGGTCAGTTATTTAATCAGAGGCATCAGATGAGGTCATAAATTTGTAGTTTGATTATATATCACACCTGACCTGAGCTTGCATAATTCGGCTGGAGTATTTGTAGAAGCTCAAGGCTGTTTTACCTGACTAACTACTTCTACTTCTTTCTTTTCAGACCATTATAATTCTTTTATGAGATTTTCTCCTTGTTGTTGGAATAGTCAAGGACACGCTCTTCCTTGACTTTGGAATATGATGAAATAAAGCAAAATGACTCACTAAATTAGTTGCGCTTCTTATATTGTGAAGTAGCAGTTGATCGACACAATTTGACACAATTTTCATTATGGGTCATCGGGAAACAACCTCTGTGTGTTTCTAACACATGAGTATGGTTGCGTACATCTGACCCCCTCATACCCCGCCATAGGCGGGAGCCTCTAAAGCAATGAGGTAATGTTGTTGTTGTCGGAATAGTCAAGTATTGTGACGATCGACTGCTACTTCACGTTACAAGAAGCGCAATAGTGAGTCATTTTGTTTTGCCGGTTGAGCATTGCCTGCACAGGTTCGAATTTTGTTGCCGAAGTATTTTTTTTTTCTTTTTTTATATATCCAATGATGTCAAGGGCACACTTTCTTTGACTTTGGAGTTTGATGGAATAAAGCAAAATGACTCACCAAATTGGCTACACTTATTGTATTGTGAAGTAGCAGTCGATCGACACAACTTGACGTGATTTTTATTATGGGTCATGCGTAAGGTTGGGTACATCCGACCTCCCTTATTCTGCCATAGGCGGGAGCTTTTAAAGCAATGGTATAATGTTGTTGTTGGGATAGGAAGAAATTCAGTTTTTTTTGCTTACAGGAAGTGCAGGTTGATATGTTTGTCCTGGGTCGAGATCAGAGGGCTGGAAGATGCCTAAAAAGGACAGGTGGCTACCAAAATGATCAGAATGGGGGTCATCGGAATTGAATGGGGGTCACCGGAATTTGCGGGAAATGCCAAGATTAGTCACTGTCGGCTGCTATGAAAGCCAATACAGACTAAGCTGGTTATCTGAATGTTGACCTTGGAATAATTGCCAAATAAGGCCATTGGATTAGTTGCTAAAAGTAGATGCTTAAAACTCTCGCAGGAAACGAGTATGACAAAACTCGAGTTAGCTCTTTCCCCAAAGAAGAGGGGATCTTGTCTGAACGGAAAAAATTAGTGCGTAAGGCCTAGCCTCAATGTTAGGCTAACCTGGCTAATGCATGCACTTCTAGACAAGTAGCAACAGAAACTTCAGATAACGTGGAAGCATAATAGTGTCACCCTTTAACATATCTTAATCAGATAATTTATGTGATTTTTTCCCTATCCTAGTTTGCTACCTTGGAGCAATATTGCTTGGTTGTTCTACCAGCTAGTTTGCGGGCTTCTTAATTGCAATTTTGTTATTTGTCAAAGCACCCTTATTGTAGAACTTTCATAAACTTCATCTCCTGAGATGGATCATGCACCCTTCTCAACTTATCTTGTATCACAAGCATCTGACTCCATTATATATTTCTTGGGAGGGTTTTAAAAGGTTACAGAGTATGATATTATCACCATCGCAATTGCATTTCTTAGCTTCTTCTACAATAAAGGTATTCTGAAGGTTTCAAACAATCCTATCCATGTTCATTGTCTAAAGTAGCTGCAACCTAAAATTAATCTTAAAATACTTCTGCTTCCTCCATACTCCTTTTTTCTTTCCAAGGAAGTAAGAAACAGAAAGTTGAATAAGGTGGAATTTGTTGAAATTCTCTATGTCATACTGCTTCAACAAAGTTGAATTGTGAGCCTTTAAATAGGCTAAATGGGTTTAAGCCTCTAACACCTAAATGCCCAATAGTTATGTTCCAAGGGGCCACAACGGTTACTTTGCTTCGTACATTATACACTTGTCTAAACTAAAACTTTAATATGTTAAGTTACATTTATATATTACTAGTATGTGTGTATTGTATTTCTACAAGTATGTGCGTATTTACTGTGTGTATTTCTATTGTATTTATAATGTATTTCTACATTCTCCCTCAAGCTTAACTGCATATATGTCTATACAGCCAAGCTTGACCAATAAAGTCAGAAAAATTTTGGTAGAGTCAGGCTTTTTTCAGGATGTCTGTCATTTGATCCTTAGAAGCAATATGCTCGAGAATAATCACCTTGTCTTCAATCTTCTCTCTAATAAAGTGTTTGTCAATCTCAACATGTTTGGACCTATCATGTTGCATAGGGTTTTCAGCAATACTTTTAGCAGAAATATTGTCACAAAACACTATTCCTTGACTTTGGAATATGATGGAATAAAGCAAAATGACTCACTACATTGGTTGCGCTTCTTATATTGTGAAGTAGCAGTTGATCGGCACAGCTTGACGCAATTTTCATTATTGGTCATTGGGAAACAATCTCTGTGCGTTTCTAACACATGGATATGGTTGCGTACATCCGACCCCCTCATACCCCGCCATAGGCGGGAACCTCTAAGGCAATAGGGTAATGTTGTTGTTGTGTTGTCAGAAAACACTCTGATTGGAGTGAGCATATCAGTTTAATGTCTTCTAATACATTCCTGAGGCATAATCCTTCACATAGTCCTAGAGTAAGTGCTCTCAGTTCTGCCCCTGCACTACTCCTATAAACAACAGATTGTTTCTTGCTCCTCCAAGTAACTAAGTTTTCTCTTAAATATGTTCTATAGCCAGTGGTTGACCTCATATCAGCTTTAGATCCAGTTCAATTAGCATCAATGAAGATTTGAATTGCTGTATATGTTCATCCTTAAGTATAATCCCTGACTTGGTGCATTCTTCAAGTTCCTAAAAATTCTCAAGGCAGCTTGTAGATCTTCATTAGTAAGATCATGTATGAATTAATTACAAAAAAAAAAAGATCATGTATGAATTGACTAACAAAATTAACATCATAACATATATCTAGTCTAGTATGAGGTAAATAAGGTAACTTGCCAACTAACTTCTGATACCTTAATCTATCAGTATGTGTAGTATTTGAAAACTCTCTAGGTTCATGCCCAGGTTTCACTCGGGTAATGGTGGTTATATTCCATTTTTAGTAAGTTTAGAACATATATTCTTTCATAAATGCACATACCTGCTTGTTTCTAGCTATCTTTATACCTGAGAGTACCTTAATTTTCCTACATCTTTCATTTGACATTGTCTGGACAGCTGAAATTTAATAGACTGAACACTTTGAAGATCATTTTTGTCACAATGATATCATCAACATATACAATCAAAACAGTAATCATTCCCTCTATAGAAACTCTAGTATACAATGTATGATCACAATCACTTTGAACAAACTGGTGTTCCTTTACTGCCTCTGAAAATTTTCTAAACCAAACCCTTGTTGACTGTTTTAATCCATATAAAGATTTTTTCAGTTTACAAACTTGATTATTGTTAATTTGATTAATAAAGCCTGGTGTTACATGCATATATACTTCTTCTTGTAAATCTTCATTTAAAAAAGAATTTTTAACATCAAGTTGATATAATTCTCATTCTAGATTAACACCAATGGAAAAAATCACTCTCACTGTGTTTAGTTTTGCTACATTTGCAGATGTTTCCAGATAGTCAATTCCATATGTTTGTGTAATCGCTGTTGCTGCTAGCCTCTTTATATCTACTTACACTCCTATCAGTATTATATTTAATGGTAAATACCCATCTCCATCCTACTGGCTTAATGTCTTTTACAACAAATACAATTTCCCATGTGTTATTCTATATTAAAGCTCTTATTTCTTCATTAACTGCATCTCTCCATTCTGTATACTCATAGCTTCCTGTATATCTTAAGGACACACATTTAAAGTCTAATGCACAAGTTAAAGCCTTAAGGGATGGATTCAATCTCACATATGATAGAAAGTTTGCAGAGGATGCTTAGTACATTATCTGGTTCC
Organism: Eustoma russellianum; assembly: GCA_036186865.1. Lineage (NCBI taxonomy): Eukaryota > Viridiplantae > Streptophyta > Magnoliopsida > Gentianales > Gentianaceae > Eustoma > Eustoma russellianum. The sequence continues at coordinate 26,495,090 of AP025050.1, forward strand.
TTTCCATACAACAATGCACCTATTATCTATTTTTGGTTCAGCTTCATAAGTTGTATGTAATTCTTCTGAGTGATCCCCAAATGCTCCATTAGGCTCTAGGTTTCTACTTATTAATATGTGGTCTGCTCCATCAGGTCATATTTGTCTAATCAGGTGGTTTGTATATATGAAGTGTTTTATCTGGATTGTGTTGATTACTATATTATGGTGGTTTTAGTGAGGTAGTTCTAACAATATCTTACAGTCCATAAGTTGTTTTGTGTTTTATTGTGATTATTAGCATTATAATGATCGTAGAGTGCATGTTGTTCATCAAAAGTTACATCAAGAGCGACATACATCTTTCTTGTGTTGGGACAATATTTATAGCCTTTTTGTGATCCTGAGTATCCAAAAAATATACACTTAACTGATCGAGGATCTAACTTACCCCTTATATGTGTCTGTAAATAGACAGAAGCAGTGCAATCAAATAGCTTAAAAGGTAACTCAGATAGTGGATTAGTGTAGGGATGTGATTCTAGAAAAACTTCTCTACGAGTTCTAAATAGTAAAATCCTAGGAGGCATCCTATTTACCAAATAAGTTGCTGTTAACCTGGCTTTTCCCCAATAGTATTTAGGTACTTTCACTCGAAATATCAAAGTTCTAATGACTTTTAGCAAATGTCTATCTTTCTTTCAGCTATCCCATTTTACTGAGGTGTGTAAACACACGATGTTTGATAATAAGTACCATTTTCATGCATAAACTGTTTAATAGTCATCTAAATACTCTGCATCATTATCATATCTCAAGATTTTAATAGTGTAATCAAACTAATTTTTTATCAGATTAAAGCAATTCTTAAGATCTGACTTACTTCTGATTTATTTTTCATTAAATATATCTAAGTAACTCTACGTTGATCATCAACAAAGGTCACAAACCATCTTGCTCTATTGATATTTGTAGTCCTGGAAGGGCCTCAAATATTAGAGTGAACAAGCTTAAATGGCTTTGTTGGCTGATAAACTTTAGTAGGATAACCCTGCCTGGTATGTTTGACATGATTCGCATAAAATATTCTTGGGATTCACTTTTCCAAACAATTCTAGCATTAATCGTTTCAAGTACAAAAAATTGGAATGGCCCAATCTTCTACGACACAGAAGAATTCCATCTATACAAGAATCAATCCTAGCTTCACTACTTCATTCTCTATTTGAATCTTGTTCTGCCATTTGTGAATTGAAACATGCAATCACTTACTTTCTGGCTTCAAGGAGAAAGAGGTTATTTATGTTTTTAGCATTGTCATTTATTTCCTTCATCCATTTCTCCTGAAAATAACAGTCAGAGGATACAGACTATACAATTACTATCTCTTGTAATTTTGCCTACTGATAGTAGATTAATGTTAAGACCAGGAATATGCAATACATTATTCAAGATTAGTTTACCATTTCCTTCATACTGAGGCTCCTGAGCCAACAGTAGCAATATTGAATAAAATATTGTATACATATAGCGCACATCAGAGAAGATAGTACCCCTTTATTATAAGACAGGCCCCCGCGTCCTTTCTTAATGGATGGATGTCACTCGACAGCTTGAAACATATACATATACTTATACACTGTATACACATACACATACATAGCAGAAATACAGTAGAATATGTCCTATATACATAGTTTATTCATTAGTTAAGTGGGTTTAGATAGGTGTGGCCACTAGAATCAAAACTAGCCATTGGTGCATTCAACCACTTGTGGCTTCCTTTGGTTTCCTATATATAAGACATTTCATTTTTACATTTGAAACTAAATTGATGAATAATAATTTCTCACTTAGCTATATAGTATCAGAGCTGAGATTTTGAGATATTCTTCGAAAACAAAACGCCTTCATCTTCTTTTTCTTAGCTATATACACATACACATACAAAACTATATATCTTAGTTTAGGGGGTTGGATAGTGTAGCTAGTAGAAACAAAACTAGTCGTTGGCATTGTAGCCACTGGCGGATTCAGCCACTTGCAGCCTCCTTTAGCTGCCTCTATAAGATATTTTATTTGTACATTTGAAACTAATTTGATGAGTAATAATTTCTCATTTTTCTATATCCACAATCCAAGTGGTTTGTTTTCCAGGAGCAAAAATATTACCTCTATTGTATTGCTCAGTAATGGTCATAGTAGCTTTTATTGAATTTTTATTTTCTGCTATCTATTGTTTGTTCAGTAGTTGTAGTAGAGCCGCAATATGATTTTTTTGTGGGAAGGATTGAAACTTCTGGCTGTTGGACAGAGCTTTGAACTGAGCCTTAGGTTATGCTTGCAGCCTCAGTTCCAAAGGGAGTTGGCTTTGATGAAGACTTCCAGGGTTGTTGAGCCTGGATGGCTTCATTTTCCTGGGTATCATGTAGTTTCCGGCAATCATCAATGAGATGTCTATTCTTTTTATAATATCTACAGAAAAACCTACCTCCTTCAGTTGGATTCTGCCTCCTTGCAGCTAGAGTTGTGGCATCAGGAGTCATTTTCCTGAGGGTAAAGCAGAAATTTTTGTGGATAACGCAGCATTTGTTCTCATCATGACTTTCTTTCTGCTTTTCTCATGTATAATTTCAGAGAAAACTGTCTTTAAGCCAAGTAGTGGCTTACTGCTCAGGATTTTGCTTCTGGCACTATCCCAAATGTGAATGTAATTCAATTAGGAACTTGAACAATCGTTTAGTTTCAGTAACATTCTGAAGCACAAGACCACAGATGTACTTCAAACACACCAATTTGTTGGCAAGCACGTGTCAGCTGTGTGTAGCATCTATTAACAGACATGTTGCCTTGCTTAACCTCATGAAGCTGATGTTCAATCTCTTATAGTTCAAAAGTGTTATCTTGTTTGGAATACATTTTCTTAACTACGTCTATATTTCGATTGTAGTTTCATACATCATGAAGCCATCACTTATATCGAAAAACATTGATCTTATCAGCCACGACATAATTATGTTATTTTCATATTTCCACAATCTGAATCTAGGATCCATTTCATTTGAAACAGTTATAGTGCCAAAGATATAATTCTCTTTGTCTTTACCAGTCAAATACAAATACATTTCAACTCCTCTAGACCAAGAGAGGTAATTATCACCATTCAATTTATGATAGGTAATGACAATAGAAGAATCATAAAAGACAGAAGATCCATAAGATCATGCTCCTGATACGTGATCAGGAGTGGAGATGGATTCAGTTTGCTCAGAAGATGTAGACGTAGCCGTTTTTGAAATATTTTAGAATGATGGCTTTGATACCATATACAAATGAAGACAGTGATATGTTATTCAACTTAACTTTAGAGTACAAAAAGATGAGTCTTCAAATAGGCTAAAGGAGCTTAAGCTCTAATGGCTAAATGCCCAACGGCGTTATTCTAAGTGGCCACAACGGCTACTTTGCTTCCTACACTATACACTTGTTTGAATTAATTTTTTAATGTGTCAAGTTACATTTATATATTACTAGTATGTGTATATTGTATTTGTACAAGTATGTGTGTATTTACTGTATGTATTTATACTGTATTTATACAAATTGGTTGTGGTGGCAGTGTTTATAAATTGACTAGAGCAGAAGTTGCATGGCTCTGACGATACCGAGGAATCACAAACGAGTTTGAAAGATGTTAATGGCTCTGCAAAGAAATTTAAGTGGAGCATAATATAGCAGACTCTGAAGTGCGTATTCTTTTTTCCAATTCCTTTTACAGACATTATTGTTTATTTAACTATATTTTTATTTATTTATTCATTTATTTACATGTGTGTATCTGAATGCAGACATATACACGCACGTTTGTATTCACTTCTTTTTAGTTTCTTTTGTGTTTTAGGTGGGAAGGGGCCTTTATTTGGGGAAGGCGTTAATGAGAACTCAACCCAGTCATCACCAGGGATCTGGAAAATGATTTAGAACTAGACCAAATTCAATTCTTTAGATGAGATTTTACTTTAAGCAATCGAACCCTTTTTTTTTTGTGCAAGTAAAATTATGATGACATAAATGCCAGATTTACAAGAAGTTTACAGCCCTGACTGCTTTAGGCAAGAATGCTGCAAGAACATAAGCTGGGAAAAAAATCCTCTTTTGGAAATCAATGGAACTTTATAGGTTACAGAGGCAATTTAATGTGATCCTTGGCTTTGATGTTCTCTCTCTCTCTCTATGATTATTAGATGAAATTAAATAAGAGAGACTTTGGATTTGCAGTTAGCGTGAGATTGCTCAAGAGGCTACTAATGATATGCTTGGCCTCATTGTATTACTAATGTGATTTGTTTAAAAATGATCATTACCTTTATTGCATTTCTGCACTGTGCAATAGAAAATCAGATGTTTGACTAGTAAATTTGACAATTATCTCCGGCTACAGTTAAGCATATGCGTCCATGGAAGGACGTGTGTTGATCGGTAAAAGCATCATAACCATCATCGTTTAATTGTTATATTTATATTTTTATTTGCACTAGTATTAGCTTTTCCTTTCCCCCCTGAAAAACCCTTCTTGTGTCCAAAAACACTTTTCGTGATCAGTATCCCTCTGTGCTCAGGAATATGGCAACTCCAGTTGAGCCTCCAAATGGAATCAGATCAAGAGGCAAACATTACTTTACCATGTGGCAATCCCTTTTTGAGATCGATACAAAATATGTTCCTATAAAGCCCATTGGTCGAGGAGCATATGGCATAGTATGCTCTTCTATTAACAGAGAAACCAATGAGAAGGTGGCAATCAAGAAAATACATAATGTCTTTGAAAATCGTATTGATGCACTAAGAACTTTGCGTGAAATGAAACTTCTTCGTCATCTTCGGCATGAAAATGTGATTGTCCTGAAGGATGTTATGATGCCTATACAGAGGAGAAGCTTTAAGGATGTCTACCTGGTTTATGAGCTTATGGATACCGATCTGCATCAAATTATAAAGTCTTCTCAAACTCTGACAAACGACCACTGCCAATATTTCCTTTTTCAGGTAAATATCTGAATATTTGCGTGACTTCCGGATATCTCTATCCCTTCCCCCCTCTCTCCCCCACCCTTCCTATATATGTCCCTATATGTCATCTATTGATTTGGATCCATACAAACGAATTATGATGAAAAGAAAAAGATGGAAAAAGAGTTTTTGCTGCAACATGCAAAGGGTGGCAGTTGAACCCCCAGGAACATGGTTTAAAATCCTGCAGAAGTTTTTAAGGCTAACTTTTCCTGAATTCTCCAAATTAACTTGACAAAGATATCAATTCAAAGGTGAGTAAGCATCATCCGGGCTATTATGCGTGGAGCTTATGTGTTATGTCTTTATGGTATGGAAAAACAGATATGTATTTGAGGTCTCAGAATCTCTACCAACGGTTGAAGGATCATGGCTTTGTATTCTACCCTTATCTATACATAGCTTCAAAACAAACTCCCATTTGAGTGCATTTTCTGTCTTGTTCGTAAGTCAATAGTATCTGGTCTCTACTTTTTGTCTATTTCGAGTTGGAAACATATTTTCCAACATTTCTCCAGAATATTTGGGTTTATCAATATAGGTTTTGTCGGTAAAGGGATTATCTGGCGTCAAGTGCCAAAAAGTCAGAAGAAATATTCACTGGAAAACCAAAATACCCGGTTACCTTTATGCGCTTGGAATGAATGCCTATGTCTTAGTGAAGTAACAAAATTGATCTGAGGATTTGGATGCTCTCAGCGTGTAGATTTCATGTTTTTGACCCTAAACTTTTATATTATATCTTAGTTCATTTTTTTAAATAAGACCATGACCTGAATAATACCAGTTTCACTATGTGGCATGTGCTTAGCTTGGTTATTGAATTAACATTAGAGTTGCTGCACGTTATTTTTACAGATGCAATGAGTTACGGTAGGATACCTCTGTATTTCATAGATTGTGAGGTCCATTTCCATTTATCACTTTTTGTTTGCAAGCGCTGAGTTTCCATTTCCAATAAATGACACACTCTTACTTGACTTTGAAATATGATGGAATAAAGCAAAATGACTCACTAGGATACCTCTGTATTTCTTAGATTGTGGGGTCCATTTGCATTTATCACTTTTTGTTTGCAAGCGCTGAGTTTCCATTTCCAATGGAGTCAATGACACACTTTTACTTGATTTTGAAATATGATGGAATAAAGCAAAATGACTCACTAAATTGGTTGTGCTTCTTATATTGTGAAGTAGTAGTTGATCGATACAGCTTGACGCAATTTTTATTATGGGTCATTGGGAAACAACCTCTGTGTGTTTCTAACACATGGGAATGGTTACGTACATTCGACCCCCCCATACCCCACCATAGGCGGGAGCCTCTAAGACAATAGGGTAATGTTGTTGTTTGCAAAAGTTGGTTAAAAGCGAACATTCTAAGGTAGCTCCCTTCCTTTGTCCTTCCTGCCCAATGCCCTTCCCTGGAAAAAATGGAAAGTTAGAAGAAAATGACAAATGTGCAAGCATGTTCATACTAGCTGTGGGCGCCCCTCAATTGCTTTTGGCTTGACTACTCAAGTGCGAGCTCTTTAACCAATTGACCAAGTCCTGTATCACCATTTACAGGCTTGATATGCATGGAGTGAGAGCGAAAACTTTTTATGTCATTTGGCTGAAACGGGGCCAAAATGGCTGGTCAGATGAAAGACTGTTTTCCGCACTTTCCACTGGCTGGTTGAACAGTTGGATTTTTTTAGTTTTTATTGAGACAAGTAACTTCTTCTTTTAAGCGGGCCTTAATGTATATAGTCTATACGTTAATGAACAGATTTGTCTCCATGGCTTGTTCATACTAACATTAGCTCAAGTTTTTCTTATGAGGTTCTTTATCTAAGCAGTTGCTTCGAGGTCTGAAATACCTCCATTCTGCAAACATCCTTCATCGTGATTTGAAGCCAGGAAACTTGCTTATCAATGCGAATTGTGATCTCAAAATATGTGACTTTGGGCTTGCTCGTACCAACAGTGATAAGGGGCAGTTCATGACAGAGTATGTCGTTACTCGCTGGTACAGAGCCCCAGAGCTCCTCCTCTGTTGTGACAACTATGGGACATCCATTGATGTCTGGTCCGTTGGCTGTATCTTTGCTGAGCTTCTCGGTAGGAAGCCTATCTTTCCTGGAACAGAGTGCCTTGACCAACTCAGGTTGATTATTAACATCCTTGGCAACCAGAAAGAAGATGACCTGGCATTTATTGATAATCCGAAGGCCAGGAAGTACATAGGGTCACTTCCATATTCTCCAGGTACATCTTTTGCTCGGCTTTATCCTCAAGCGCATCCCATGGCGATTGATCTATTGCATAGGATGCTTGTATTTGACCCTACAAAGAGGATCAGTGTTACTGAAGCACTTCAACACCCATACATGGCTCCCCTATACGATCCAACCTGCGATCCTCCGGCTCAGGTCCCAATCAATCTCGACATAGATGAAGATCTAGGGGAAGAAACCATAAGAGAAATGATGTGGACAGAGATTCTTCACTATCACCCTGAAGTTGGTATTTCTGACGTGGCAGTTGGTAGTTAAGTCGGTGCAAGTTCTACCCATGACAAACTACTGTAAGGAAAGCTGTTGTATCTGTAACATCAGAGCCTTGCTTTTGTGTTTCTCTTACAATAATCTTAAGGCTCATGCATTTACAGTTGAAGCTGTTATGCATGCTGTTCAGAACCGTTCCCAAAACCTACTTTTGAGCTTAGACTTTTTCTCAGACGCAACGAGCGCCATTTTGCCTGTAAATATTGGTTTTGATTTGCGCCACAGAGTGATTGTTATGTATGTGTTTTATGGGCAAGTTAGTGCTAAATTTATGAAGTCTTGATTTGCTGTTATATTTATTTGTATTTTGTATAGAGAGATCAAGTTCCTTATACTTTAGAAGTAACCGCACAACAAAGCAGATGTGTCTTGCAATTGCTCGAGCAAGTGTTTATAGAATTGACAAATATGGGTAAATAGGTAATTGTCAAATAAAGACAAATAAAGCAACATATCCTTTGATACGGATGAGATTCTCTCACTTCTCATCTCATCGTGTATATCATCGTCCGTTACGTTTCTTTTACCTATCATCATATCTCCGTTTTGATGTTATGTCGATTTTTATGACTTGTTTTAAATCTTATATTGGAATATTAAATCTTTCTTTATATTTTATATGTCTTTTTTTAGTTGATGTGCTATAAATGTCAGTATGTGTTACATACAAAAATTCGCCTCGTTATTCTTTGGCACAATAAAAAGAATTTTCGACACCATTTCCTTGCATCGAAAGAGCAATGATTCTGTGAAAAACATGATCAAAAAACCTTACTCATGATTTTATTTTGATTTTTTTCATATGTTTTTTTAGATTTGTTAATAGATATTACAAGTATAATAAGTGTTGGAAACAATCAATCCTGTACAAGACGCAATCGTTCAGTGTGTGTATGAAAACAATAAACAGTAAACCAAACCTGGGGCGAGTCGAGGATGTTATGCCCCGCACCCTCCGGAACGTAATTTAATGAGAGAAAGGATTTAAAGAAATTAATAATCAAATTAATATTAGATTAAATGATAAGATTAAGAATTAAAGGAAAAGGATTTAAGTAAAATCCAATTTAGGGATTCTAATTTTGCCCTTCCCCATAATAAAAATTGACAAAACGTCAGTTTCCTTTTTTATCAGAAAGCGTCGACTCCCCTTCTTTCCCAGCCATAGCCGACTTCTGCAACCCTAGGTGAGGGAGACAGCCTTCAGGAATCAATCCAAATCCTTTCTGTTGTTCATTCCGATTATCAGTAATCAAAGTCAAGTAATCTTCTTATAAGTTCCTACGATTTGCGAAGAAAAAGGCCTTACTTTTGTATCAAAATTGGATCACCATGCTGTATTATGCCCTTGTTTATCTATATGTGATTTCTGTGCAATTTCTGTGTTTTGGATTTAATGTTTTGGCCATCGTACGTTGAAAACATAATTAGATGTTGACGAATGTATGAATTCCTGCAAATCCCCATCCCTTGAATCCCCTTTTTGCTGCAATATTATGGTTTGATAGGGTTTGAGGGTGAAAGGTGGGATCTTTGGATTCGTAGGTTGAAATCTTTGAGTTCTAGGCATGAATCTTTGTTATGTATGTGCGTAGTGTTCAATTTGTAGCTTAAGCATGAGATGATAGCAGGGATTAGGCCTGGAATGATTGGGATGAAGATTGGGAACGATGGAAGTTTTGGTTCTGCAGTTTCTGCAGAAACCGCAGTGTTAATTTTTGGAAATCGTAGACATCGATGATCGATGTCATCGACTTATGTACATCGATCGATCAATGTAGGAGGATTGAGAGACTGATGTGAGGCAGAAAGTATTCTGACGGACTTCGATCGATCTATGTGAGGGTATGAAGTCACTTCGATCGATCGATGTGGGCTGAGGGATCGACTGAAGTGAGGCAGAAAGTATTCTGACAGACTTCGATCGATCGATGTCAGGATATGATGTGACATCGATCGATCGATGTAGGGTATGATGCTATACAGTTTTGTGGAAAAATAGAAGAAAGAAAAGGGAAGATAGAGGACCAATTGGGAGACACTAGAGGCTTCTTAGGACCTGATTGAGGATAGTGTAAGTCTTGGGAACACCACCTAAGATGGTGAATCAACGGTGAGGACTTCGTGAGGTATTTGAGTTGAACTTCAGTGTGAGTGATCTAAGAGGTTAAGGATGAACGTTTGAGTCTTCGATAAGGTTCAAATAGAACGTGTGAGAGTATCTACTCCATCCCTTGCATCCCTAGTATGAATGTTAATGTCGAGGTGCGCTAATGTGTGAGTAAGAGGAGTCCCAAGTGATTGAATGACATGATAAGTGTGCATCCTCTCATCATGACACTTGCATTTGCATTATGTTTTGATAAGAGCTGTGCCTTGGCACAGGGTATAAAGTCTTTGCGAAATGAGCTGTGATGTGCTACAGGGTATAAAGGCAAGCTGTAGCCATCACAGGGTATAAAGTGAGTTGTAATGTGACACAGGGCATAAAGACAAGCTGTGGATCATTATAGGGTATAAAGTTAAGCTGTGATGTGTCACAGGGTATAAAGACAAGTTGTGGCCCATCATAGGGTATAAAGTTATATGACCGGGCATTGTGGCATGCATTACACTGTTTTGGAAAGTATTACATAAGCATCTGGGATTGTGTAGTGTAGAGCATTATTTGAAATGGCATGCATCATATGTTTCGTTCCGGTATGATTGATTTGTATGTGGATTGTCGTTTATTTTCTTGTTACTTGTTCTTTTCTTTTAGTATGTACATAAATCTGAACTTTTGAGCAACTCAGGACATGTGCCCTATTCCCCTTGATATTGATATGCACTCATGTCTTGCCATGTGATGATCACGTATGTCTTATAAGCGGGTTACTTGCTAGCGTTTTTCGCTAAGGGTACTACCCGTTGTTTTGCAGATGAGCCCGAATATGACATGATATTCATTGAGGACGACGGAGAGTGGGTTGAGTGGGGTGCTTAGAGCCTAAATTGGGGATTATGATATATCACTTCTTGTTATTTATTTTATTTCATTCAGTTAAGAATTAGATGGTTGCGTCCATAAACAGTTTTAATTACTTATGCTTTTGGGAATACCGATTTGTTGGAATAGATTCTAATATTGCATAAGCCTCCACACTTATTTCTCCGACGTCAGCGATGATGTGTATGCGAGAGTAATGACGTCTGGTAGTCCTCTTAGTAGGCTACGACGGGTGCACCGGTTCGGGTCCGCTGACTGGGCCGGGGCGCTACAGAGGACTCTGTCCTTAAGACGTATTGCTCCGTTATACTGTGCCTAACCGGCGTTAGCAACCGTCTCCCAGGATACAATGGGTACCTGTTCAGTTGAGCGGCACTGCTGAACTTGAACTACAACGAACCTTCGAGTGTCCTGACTTCTTTTAGACGTGATGCAGAAAGTAGAGAGCGACGAATGCAGAAAGCGAAGAATGCAGAGGATGAATGTGTGATCTGATTGCACACCCATCCTCTGTTTATATAGAGGGATCGGTTGGAAATCGGTTTTTGCAAAAGGAATCGTGACCGTCGGATCGTAACCACAGATTGATTAGAGCCGTCAGATGAAAACCTCCCGGCGGTTTTGGAAGATTTAAATTACAACCGTTAGATAGAAAACCAAAATTCAAGATTAAACCTGGAGCGTTAGATGAAAACCACATTTGGTTGGGCGGTTATGTCAGTTTGAATTTCAGCAGTTAGATCAAAGCTGCCTTTTCCGCCACCGTTAGATCAAAACCATTTGATCTTATTGATTTAGAAGGATATTGTTTAAACCATAACCACCGTTTGATTTAAACCATAATCGATTGATTTAGAAGGAGACTGTTTAAACCATAACCACCGTTTGATTTAAACCATAACCGATCGTTTGATTTAAACGCCTAATCTTCGGTTATAACCGTGATTCGTACTGGACCGGACCCTAAAACAGAGAGTGCGCAGCGGCCCGAAGCCTTTAACTATTTACAAAAAATAATTAATCCAAAAACACAAAAAAATTTTGTCCAAAAAGATAGGAACTGGCCCGGCCTACGAACCCACGAGCCACGAGCCCAAGTCGAGCCGGCCGGATGGGCAGGCGGCACGGCGTGCGCGCGCCTGTGCGCGCGTGTGGCACTTTCTAGGTCTATCCTCCGGTCAACAACTTCTCATGCCCCAAGGACACATCTAAAGTGTCCATTCTAACCATTTATAAGGTGGCTTAATGAGTTCAATTGTCCAATGTGGTATTCCTCCATAAGGGTGATTTGGCCTCCTAAGAATAGGACACATCACCCATTAAATCATGTTTTCCATCTACTTTGAGCATTAATTTTCTCATTCACCCGGTATCGTAATTGAGTGATTCCAAAGTGTAAAATTAACTACTCGTTACTAGATAATTAAGAACGCATTAGTTTTCGATTTTCATTATCGGAAACTAATCATAATTAAGCTCAAAGTATGTTGCTAAACTAAGTTTTGCAACCTTCCTTAATGGGCCAAAGCCCAAACTTTAATTCCTCCAACAATCCTCCACATGAATGAAAATTAATGCAAATGCAGACGCAGACTCTAAGGAGAAGTCAGATAAGAAAATGTTGCATCAGAAGAGGTAGCTTCTGGCTTTGAACCTTTCATAGTGATGTACCATCGGATTCACTCGGCTAATTAGTGACTTGATGTCTTGAACCAGTCAGCCTTTGTTGTGAACCTAGACAATGATACTCACACAACATTTCCTTTAACACCCTTTTAGTTCTCATGGTTGTGTTCATTTTGGCCGTGAACAACCTGGTTTCAGAAAGTGTTTTAGAAAAATCTTGCCTCCGAGACTTCTCATGGAAGCGGCCCCACTTCACACTTACATAGGTGATTCCTATCAGGAGCATTCTGCCATACCCCACTTGATGTATAAAGATATAGGACATCATTAAAAGCGTTAGCTTACCCTAAATATTTTCTGCAGACAACACTTTTATGTGACGGAATGAGTAAGTGCTAAACTGAAACTTCATAACTTAGTTGTCCCATTGAACCAAGATTCTGGGATCTCCAGTCAACAAGGTTCGGTTACCATTACAAAGATTCTTGCATTATAGGCTTTAGTCCCATTCCGTTTGTCAAAATTGACATCCAATCTCTAGGCAAGCCTTTTGTAAGCGGATCCGCAAGATTCTCCATTGATTTTATGTAACCAATGGAAATCACGCTATTAGAGATCAACTATTTAATGGTGTTATGTCTCCGACGTATGTGCCATGACTTACCATTGTAGATGCTGCTTTGAGCACGTCCTATAGCTGACTGACTACCACAGTGTATGCTAATAGGAGCGATGACTTAGGCTAGCATGGAACATCTTCTAGGAAATTTCGAAGCCATTCAGCCTCTTTCCCAGCTTTATCTAGTGCTATAAACTCAGCTTCCATAGTGGACCGAGCTATGCACGTTTGTTTTGTGGATTTCCACGACACAGCAGCACCACCAACAGTGAATAAGTATCCACTAGTGAACTTCGAGTCCTTACTGTCTGATATCCAATTTGCATCGCAATATCCTTTTAATACTGCTGGATATCTCGTGTAATGTAATCCAAGGTTCATTGTGTATTTCAGATACCTCATCACTCTATTTAGAGCTTTCCAATGATCATCACTTGGATTACAGGTAAACCTGCTCAATTTGTTTACTGAACAAGCTAAGTCTGGTCTTGTACAATTTGTTATGTACATCAGACTCCCGATTACCTGCGAGTATTTTAATTGAGCTACAGGTTTGCCTAGGTTTTTCCTTAAGTGTATACTTAAGTCAAATGGGGTCTTTATTGGTTTTGTTTCAAACATATTGAATTGTTTGAGAACATATTCAATATAATGAGTTTGCGACATAACAAGACCATCAGGCATCCGAGAAATTTTAATTCCTAGAATAACATTGGCAACCCCTCATGTTCTTCATATCGAAATTCCGTGTTAACATCTTCTTTGTATTCAAGATGATGTCATGAGTACTGCCCATGATTAGCATGTCGTCTACATAGAGACATACTATCACATAGGCGTTTGGTGTGCTCTTGATGTACACATACTTGTCACACTCGTTGATCCTGAAGCCGTTTGACATCATTACCTGATCAAACTTTAAATGCCATTGCTTGGTTGCTTTAAGTCCGTACAGAGACTTAACAAGTCTACACACTTTCTATTCTTGTCCTGGGATGACGAACCCTTCGGGTTGTTCCATATAAATTTCTTCCTCTAACTCATCATTTAGAAAGGCAGTCTTCACATCCATTTGATGGATTTCTAAGTTGTAGACTGCAGCAATAGCCACTAGCATCCTGATGGAAGTGATCCTAGTCACTGGTGAGTAGGTGTCAAAGAAGTCAAATCCTTCTTTCTGTCTGTAGCCCTTGGCTACAAACCTGGCCTTATACTTGTCAATAGATCCATCTTCTTTCAGTTTTTTCCTAAAAATCCACTTGCATCCGAGTGGTTTACTTGTTGGAGGAAGATCCACCAACTTCCAAGTGTGATTTTGAAGAATAGAATCTATCTCACTATTTACTGCCTCTTTCCAGAAAGGAGCTTCTAGAGTTGTCATTGCCTTAGAGAAAGATCTTGGCTCGTTTTCTACCATGTAGGTTAGAACATTTGACCCAAAAGATGTCGGTATTTTGGCTCGTTTGCTTTGACGAGGTTCCTCAGTTTCTTGAGAAGTTGTCTCATGCACTCGCTTACTAGTGCTAACTTATTCACTGTTTTTGTCTTTCTTCGGAAAGACATTTTCAAAGAACACTGCATTCTTCGACTCCATGACAATATTTTCATGTATCTCGGGATTGTCCGATTTGTATACTAAGCAACGATATGCACTACTGTTTGTTGCATAACCTGTGAAAATGCAATTGTCATAACATTCAACTTAAACATGTTATCAGTAAGGTACCCCTTTCCTAAAGCAAGCCATTCTTAGAAAGTGTAAATTTGTTTGCCTCAAAAACTAGTCTAAAACCATGACTAACTAGAAGAGCGCCAAACACCAAGTTCTTCCGATGTCAGGAACATGCAACACATTCTGCAGGGTCAGCTCCCTTCCTGAGGTCAGTTTCAGAACCACCTTGCCCGATCCTTCAATCTTCGAGCTGTCGGAGTTTCCAATGAAGAGTTTCAGAACCACCTTGCCCTGTTGGCACATACATGTCGAGTGGTCCCTGTGTCCACCCACCATTCACACGGATTCCCCACTGCGTTGCATTCAGTCACCGCTGCGCAAAGATTCAGATCTTCCATTGCGCCGACCAGATTTTCTTTTGCTTTGGTTTAATTTTGATTCTTTTTGGGCTTACGACAGTCACTACTGCGGTGCCCCGGTTTTCCACAGTTATAACACTTACCTGTGAACTTCTTTGCAATCTCTTTGCCCTTGACGTTCACGCCCAAAGTGTTATTCTTCTTTTTGTTCTTTGCCTCAGCAACATGAGCCTTGGCTTGACCAGACTGTGTGGTTGGCTTTCTATCAGCACGACGATTGTCCTCCTCTATTCGAAGACGGACAATCAAATCTTCCATTTTCATTTCCTTTCGTTTGTGCTTGAGATAGCTCTTAAATTCCCTCCACGAAGGAGGTAGCTTCTCAATCACAGCCGCAACTTGGAAAGATTCACTGAGCGTCATACGCTCCTCTTCCATTTCAGATACCAACATCTGTATTTCTTCAACCTGCGAAATGACAGTTTTGGAATCTAGCATTTTATAGTCGAGAAATTTTCCAACTATTAACTTTTTCGTGCCAACATCTTCTGTGCAATACTTTTTATCTAAAGTTGACCACAAAGTTTTTGCAGTTTTATAAGTACAAAACACGCTATAGATAGTATTATCTAGGCAACTCAGAATCAGATTCAAACAACGGAAATTAGTGTACGCCCATGCTTCAGCACCCAAGGCATTCTGCATGTTTTGATTTTGATCCTCCACAGGTTCTACCACTGGTGGATCCTCGCTCAGCATCTTGGCCAATCCCAGCGTTGTGAGATAGAATAACATCTTTTGCTGTCATCTCTTGAAGAAACTGCCAGCAAATTTTTTCGGCTTCTCCACGTGTGCAGCTTGGCAGCCGGATTCATCTGAGGCCCTCTGCTAGGGGACAGGGGAACTGTGTTGAACGGCACACCGGCAGCAACATTATTGGCCCCGTCAGGTGCAGACACGGAGTGTGCACCGTTAAAGCCTTGAACAGAGTTCGAGCTTTTGTTTTCCATTCCTGTTTAGTTCGATCAAAACGTATAGATCAGAACAGTGTCAGATATAAGAAATGGGTAGAAAAAGACTGCAAATCAGTATAATCACTGGTTTATGAACAGATATCGCAAACAGTACAGAAATTAATTGAATCAAATACGTCTTAAGATTGTTGGAAACAATCAATCCTGTACAAGACGCAATCGTTCAGTGTGTACGTATGAAAATAGTAAACAGTAAACCAAATCCGGGGCAAGTCGAGGACTCTGTCCTTAAGACGTATTGCTCCGGTATACTGTGCCTAACCGGCGTTAGCAACCGTCTCCCAAGATACAACAGGTACCTGTTCAGTTGAGCGGCACTGCTGAACTTGAACTACAGCGAACATTCGAGTGTCCTGACTTTTCTTGGACGTGATGCAGAAAGTAGAGAGCGATGAATGCAGAAAGCGAAGAATGCAGAGGATGAGTGTGTGATCTGATTGCACACCCATCCTCTGTTTATATAGAGGGATCGGTTGGAAATCGATTTTCCCAGAAGGAATCGTGACCATCGGATCATAACCGTAGATCAATTAGAGCTGTCAGATGAAAACCTCCCGGCGGTTTTGGAAGATTTAAATTACAACCGTTAGATGGAAAACCGAAATACAGGATTAAACCTGGAGCGTTAGATGAAAACCACATTCAGTTGGGCGGTTAGGTCAGTTTGAATTTCAGTCGTTTGATCAAAGCTGCCTTTTCCGCCACCGTTTAGATTAAAACCATTTGATCTTATCGATTTAGAAGGAGACTGTTTAAACCATAACCACCGTTCGATTTAAACCATAACCGATCGTTTGATTTAAACGCCTAATCTTCGGTTATAACCATGATTCGTACTGGACCGGACCCTGAAACGGAGAGCATTTGGGCCGCTGTGCAGCTAGGCCTGAAGCCTTTAACTATTTACAAAAAATAATTAATCCAAAAGCCTAAATAAATATTCTCCAAAAAGATAGGAACCGGCCCACGAACCCACGAGCCCGAGCCGAGCCGGCCGGCCGGCCGGATGGGCGCGTGCGCGTGTGGCACTTTCTAGGTCTTCCCTCCGGTCAAAAACTTCTCATGCCCCAAGGGCACATCTAAAGTGTCCATTCTAGCCATTTATAAGGTGGCTTAATGAGTTCAATTGTCCAATGTGGTATTCCTCCATAAGGGTGATTTGGCCTCCTAAGAATAGGACACATCACCCATTAAATCATGTTTTCCATCTACTTTGAGTATTAATTTTCTCATTCACCCGGTATCGTAATTGAGTGATTCCAAAGTGTAAAATTAACTACTCTTTACTAGATAATTAAGAACGCATTAGTTTTCGATTTTCATTATCGGAAACTAATCATAATTAAGCTCAAAGTATGTTGCTAAACCAAATTTTGCAACCTTCCTTAATGGGCCAAAGCCCAAACTTTAATTCCTCCAACAATAAGTACTGGAGTAATAAAAAGCAACATAAAGATTAATTAAAATTTTAATAGAACATATTAACTGAACTTACAAGAAATTGAAATTTTATGAGATACTAAACTAATAACATTACCCCATTGTCATAGAGGTTCCCGCCTATGACGGGATATAGGGGGTCAGTGTAGGATCTGAAAGGCACCACTAGAAGGGGGGTTGAATAGTAGGTGCGGAAAATGTGTTTTTTAAAATTGTTTTAAACCAAAAACCCAACTTCTGAAAACAGTTTCTGTTTTCAGGACCAGTTTTAAAACGTTTTGAAAACTAGATTTTAGGCCTTCAAAAATTCTGAAATTTGGAGAGAACTTAGAATCAGATGTTATGAGTATCTCCTAACAATTTCAGATTAAAATTCAACCTCTAACCCCTTGAAAAATCGTTGGTGGTCAGATTGCGCAAATCTGCCAGAAACGATACACTGATTTGAAAAATTAATTCCTATTTTTACACAACTCCAAATGCTCTGAAAATGTAAAGACTAACCCCTTATAAGTTTTATTTAAATGGGTTGAAACAGTTTTGAAAAATTCTTTTGGGAAGTTAATCAAATACACTCAATGTCTCAACCTTTGCAAGCCTAAAAATCAGACTGCACTAGTTTCAGAACTTTGGATGTTTGAATGACTTATACTTATTCAAAAGGATTGAAACTTGTGTCAAATTAACCTTAGAACGTGTGAATATGTTCCCTGAAAGTTTCGTGATTTTTGAAATTCGTTTACTATTTTTACGAACGTAAACAAAACGGATAAAAAGTGCTGAAACAGAGTATAAGTGCAGAAAGTAAATGACACCGAGAATTTTATACTGGTTCGGTTATCAACAACCTACTCCAGTCTTCAAGGAACACCTTCCTTGGTTCACACTAATCACACAACTCAAAAACACCTTACCACAGGGTTGATGGAGTTACACACCAACTCCAACCCTTTACAAACCTTGTATGTTCAATACAATGCACACGAACACCATCACCTTGCAAGATTGAAGATTGATCACACCTTGATCAATCTTTTACAAAGATATAGAATATTTGCTGGTCTATAACAAGCCTATTCAAGATTGAAAATATGAATACAATAGGATTTTGAGAAGAAGAAAGAAAGAGAATATAGAAGAAGAAGGCTAGAACACTTTTGATCTTTTAATTTGCAATTCTTGTTCTTGTTCTTGTTTTGCTCTTCTTCCTTCCTTTTTAATCATCATGGCCGCCCCCTTAGGAGTCCTTCTCCTCTTGAAAATTGTCTTATAAGTCCTTGGGAGAATGTGTGGCATCATTGTGACATGATCTTGCTTACTTGGCATGTTCTCATTGGATGATCATTAAGCTCTTGCTTACTTGGCACTCATTGATTGGTTGAATGCTGTCATCATTTGATGACTAGGAAAATCTGAGAATAACACTTAAAACATGTGCCAAAATCAACATAGAATAATTTCCATAATTCACAAGATTGTCACATAAAGTCAAGCAAGATAATATCTCACAAAATAGGTACAAAAATTCGGCCACAATGATTTTGTACATGCTGAAATTTCAGCATGTGTTACATACACTTTTTGTTCAAAATATTTCCTATTTTGCATTGTTTTAATTCAAGAAATCCATCTCCATATAGTACAAGACATCTTCCTCAATTTTGGAATAAAACTTAGACATTAACAAGGCCACAAAATCAGCCTAGGTACATTACACACATGCTGAAATTTTCAGCATGTGTGATATTCAAGAATATCACTTTTTTTATTCCATAAAATATTTAAAACACTTCCAAATTGTCTTCTAATTAATCCACCTTAATCAAGACACAAAATATGAGTCATAATCATGTAAAATTCGGCCAGCACTAATTCTACATGCTGAAATTTTCAGCATGTGTTTCAAATGAGACAAAGTTTGAAACCTTACCTTTTGTAGCTTCTTTCTTTATGTCACCAACATTATATGCTTCATTCTTGACCAATCAAAATGCCAACAATGCTCCACATATGCTCCAAATCAGCTGTTATAGGCGTTGGTAATGTGTTTGGCATGTGCTGAATTTTATTTTAGCTAACTTTGTAAAATAGTGCACATTTAATAATACACACATGTTATATTCCAATCAGCCCTTAATTTAATTTTCTAGAACACTTTAAGATGTATAAAATATGTAAAAAGTGTCTAGATACGTGTCGTATGATGTGCCAAAAATGTTCCATGTGTTGTGTATGTAGAAAACCGAATTTTCGATATTTATCGATTACCCGATTTTTCTCTAATTAAATTCCAACTTCTTGCACATGTTATATATATTATGTTACACATAATATACATAATATAAAATTTAATATTCAGCTTATAAGGCTGATTAAAGTGGCGCCTAGACATGTGACAAAATTGAAATTGGAATCTCCACATTTTGGCCTTAATGTGGGGTGATTTGTGTGTGCCAACATGGAATGATTTTATGGCTGGAATTAACCTCATAGCCACGAAATTTTTGAGCATTTTTGAAGTGTAGGGGCTGGCCATCTATTTATGGCAAGTACGTGACACATTGGCGAAGTTTCGGTATTCGCCCGATACGACAATTTTTGGTTTAGAACCTTTTAACGTGTCGTATTTAATTTGTCATCACCATGACTTATATCATATGATATAAGACCTGAATATACTCATAAATATGAGTTAAGTATAGTGGTGTGACGTTAACGTACGTACGTAAAATATATAACGTGTCGGTAGTACGTTGGAATACATGTGTATGTGCCTTTTTCAAAAAAACTGAAAATATATGTATTTATATATGTATATGGCGTGTATATTAAATTGAGGGGAGGAGGAGAAGACTTTCCTTCCTTAGCCTTGTTGCCTTTGTGTCTTTTCCAAATGTAGCTTCCTTTAATGAACTACTTAGTTTAATTAACTAAGTACTTCACTTAATGAACTAGTTTAGTTCATTAATGGTGGCACCTGAAAATAGTATAAACACAACAAATGTTTGACATATGATGTAAGCTTTAATGCTTCATGGCTAGTCAGTACGGCAACATTATATATGAGCTAAATAAGGCAAGTAATAAGCAATATATCATGCATACGTTTGTATCATGCACACGTTTTTGTCATGCTCATTCTTGTGCACATTTAAATCATGTATTTGAAAATCACTCAAACTCCTTTTTCTCTACAGTCAGATGTATGAAATCATATCCATGTGTTAGAAATACACAGAGGTTGTTTCTCAATGACCCATAATGAAAATTACGTCAAGCTATGTCGATCAACTGCTACTTCACAATATAAAAAGCGCAACCAATTTAGTGAGTCATTTTCTTTATTCCATATATTCCAAAGTCGACTAAGAAGGTATACACTCAATGGAAACAGAAGATAATATAATACATTTTCGAGTGAAACTACTGTCACCACCACTTTTGACATATCCAACCTTCACTTTTAATTTATTCTTTTAATTGTTTAGATATGCCCCTTTACTAAATTTATTTCTAGTTTTTTAATTCACGGTTTTGATTTGCGATGCCTAAACTTATTCCTTCAGAAAAAGCAGAAGGCGATCACATAGTAGCACCGAAAAAGACGCCATTTTTCTAGCAATTTCCTCATCATAAAGAACGGTGAAGAAAAGAAATAGAGTACTGGGTTCTCTTGGAGTATATTTTTCAAAGTTCTATGATTGATTAAGGCCATTTACACGGCAAATATGTAATCTTTCTGCAATTCGTTTAAGCATTTATTTGATTTCTGTGAAAATACCAAGATATTAGAATGAAAACTCGATGAAGCAGGTTGTTTGTGGAGTTCAAGGATTCAAAAGGGCATCTTGTATTTTTTTTTTTTATAAATAGTAAAGCAATCGGGTGGCATCTGGATGAATGTTTAGATGCTTAACCACGAGAAATCGGGACCAAGTTTGTTGAAGCCATCAACTGTGTCTTGATCCTCCAAATTTGCAGGTTCCTGATGAGAAAATCAATTGTACCGGTCCCTGGAAATTTTGCTCAAGAATAAAGCTACAGCACATATAAATGTAGGAAGACGCAAATAGAAAACGTGGTGGATGAAGAAAGTGAAAAGATCTACCAAAAAATGCAGATGAGATCAGAGGTGGCCTCATATGAGGCAAAAGATGAGGTCTTCAATCATGCGACGCCATGTGTACAAAAGAACCTTTTTTAAAATAAAAAAAGTAAACAACGGGCCCTTTTGTATACTTGGTGTCGCGTGATTGGAGGCTATACATGGCGTTGTCAAACAATACCTCTATCTCAAAGAATAGAGAGTTTGCTTCCAGTGATACATCGGTTCTATATGTACCAACATAAATGACACAATAATAGGGATATGATGTGCAAGTGTGTTAATGATGGAATCCAGTAAACACAAATATGCAGTTTCTGTTATTAAAATAGTCATAAACGTGTATATGCACATATAATGCAAGACAAAGACAAAAACAAAAACAAAAAAGTAGAAAGTCAACATAAAGCGTTGATAGTATCTAAGCCTCTAAATATACTCTAAGGCGCCCCTATATCCTGTCTAAACCTCGTTAACATTAATCCTCTGCCTACATGAACTCCTATCCTAGACCATGTCCTCAGGGATGTGCAAATCTAGTATGTCATGTCTAATCCGCTCATCCCAAATCAGTTTGCGTCTGCATTTACTCATCTTCCCCTCTACAATGAGGCTTTCAACTGCTCTGACAGACGCTGTTGTATGTCTCCTCTTGACATGACCAAACCATCTCAGCATCCCCTCCCTGATTTTATCTACTATACTAGCAACCACTGACCTTTTCCGAAACACCTCATTTCTGATCCGGTCTAGCCTTGTATGTCCACACATCCACCTCAGCATCTTCATCTTTGCCGCTTCGATCTTCCGCGACTGTGTCCTCTTGATGGCCAACAGTCTGTTCCATGCAACATTGCCGGCCCACTGCCACTCTATAAATTTTTTTCTTTAAATACACCGTGCACGTAATTTCTGTCTAAGGAAGTTAGATTTTAAGTGGGACCGTGCGTAACTCCTCTAACTAAAACCTAAGATTTTACCTGGAATGGTAATACTGTTTAAGAGATCACTGTGATTTTTCCTAGGTATTGCTGAATCGGTTCACTTTGTTTTTTAGATGGAAGGAGAGTTTTATCCAACCTTGTCTTGTTTTTATCTTTGATGGTAAAAACAATTTTGATCAATAAATTATACTTATGAGAGATTTTTTTTGAAGTTCTCAGCATATGAGATGTCACAAAAAAAATGAATTTGATATTCCCCATGCGAGCACAAAATAAGTGACGAGGAGACCAAAGCTTTAGAGATAAATAGGAGGCAAGATTGTTTAGCTCGACATTGTCGTAACAAACGAGTCAAATTATATGAATATCAAATCTGAAAAAGAGACTTGGAGAATTCTTGTGAATATCAACAGAGGAAATAAAGAGTTTAACAAAAGTTCGCGTACAAGAATTTCGGAGGCAGTTTGAAATGACTCAAATGAAAACAAATGAGTCTGTTTTAGATTTCATATCTAAGATATATGATAATAGTGGAAAAATAAACGCCAACGGTGAAGTCATTACCAAAGCCCAACTTGACCAGAAAATTCTCAGATCTTTCACTCAAAAGTTTCATATGAAAAAAAGTCATTGAAACTACCAAGGATCTTAACGGAATGACTATTGATCAACTGGAAGGTGAATTACTATCTTATGAAATCTCACTAGATAAGCAGTCTGTTGGTATTATAGAGGAAGCATTGTAAGTTCAGACAATTGTTTCGAAAGATTAAAGTTATTTGTAAATCATGCTGAATCTAGTCAGCGTAGTCAAAATTTTCAAGGTGGAGGACGTGGACAAAGAAGAGGTCGTGTAAGAGGTAATTTAAATTACCATCAAAATACTCGTGCTTTTGGTAAGGATAATCAAAATAACGATTTTCAAAAGGACAAATCAAAAATCTAATGCTTTAATTGCAAAAAGTTAGGACATTTTCAAAGTCATTGTTCGCATAAGAATAGTCCAGAAAAGCATGAGAAAATGGATGAAAATGACACCACAAGTCCCGATACTTTATATTTGGCCTATTCGAATGTTGAAAATAAAACAAAAATGAATGGATTTTTGAAAATATTCGGCCAGCAGAGATGAGAGGAAAAGAATTGTATTTCCTTCTTGTCATTTCCATAATTGTTTACAAACATATATAGCCTAATTCCATCTATCCATCCCACTAATCAAGGGATACTCTATTACTACCTTAAATGCTATAAATCCTGCAATAATACTGTAATAACAAACATTACAAAACTGAAAAATCTCCCTATTTACTACACCTAATTATCCTCCTACAATTAGGCAATTCATTTCCAACATACAATAAATACAAATTGCAACATACCCGAAAATGCTGTTGCCGTTAATTACTGCTGCTGGAGGCAATTACTCCCATACACCCCCTCAAGCTGAAATGTAGATATTGCTCATGCCCAGCTTGTTAATTAGTCCCTTAAATGTTGGTCCGTGTAGGCCTTTCGTCAACACATCCGTCACTTGCTGTTTGGTGGGAATATAGATCATAGTAAAACTTTTGTCGTCAATTTTCTCTCGAATGAAGTGACGATCCACCTCAACATGTTTTACGATCATGGTGAACGGGATTATGAGCAATGCTTACGGCAACCTTATTGTCGCAATATAACCGGGTCGGGCCATTGATCATGACCCGTAACTCCTCCAACAGCCTTTTTAACCATAACCCTTCGAACATTCCGTGAGCTAATGCCCGGAATTCCGCCTCCGCGCTACTTCGCGCTACCACCGTTTGCTTTTTGCTGCACCACATAACCAAGTTTCCCCAGACATAGGTGCAATACCCCGAGGTAGATCTCCTATCTGCTAATGAGCCTGCCCAATCTGCATCTGTGTACACTTCAAGACTCCTATCCTCTTTTTTCCAAAAAACAGTCACATACCGGGGGTTTTCTTCAAATATCTTAGGATCCGAAACACAGCCTCATAATGTTGCGTTTTTGGTGCATGCATGAATTGGCTCACCATACTTACTGCAAAAGCAATATCTGGACGTGTATGTGATAGATAAATAAGCTTACCAATAAGACGTTGATACCGTTCACGATCCACTTCTTTGCCTCCATTAAGATCTAATTTAACGTTCGGCTCAGTGGGTGTCGCCGATGGTCGGCAACCTAACATCCCAGTTTCCTGCAATAAATCCAGCACATACTTCCGTTGGGAGATAAAAATACCTGATGGGTTTTGTGCCACTTCCATTCCTAGGAAGTACCTTAGTGAGCCCAAGTCTTTCATTTCAAATCTGCAACTAAGATACTTCTTCAATGAATCAATTTCATCCTAAGCATCTCCTGTTAGAATAATATCATCAACATAAACTATGAGAATAACACGAGTACTGCCCGAAGTATGTTTGTAAAATATAGTGTGATCACCTTGAGACTGTTTAAAACCGTGAGTTTTAACAGCGTGAGTGAATTTTCCAAACCATTCGCGAGGAGACTGTTTCAAGCCGTATAACGATTTCTGTAGCATGCAAACCAAATTACTCCCCTTGGAATATCCAGGTGGTAAGTCCATATACACTTCTTCGTGAAGATCACCGTTTAAAAAAGCATTTTTAACATCCAACTGTTGAAGTGGCCAATCCAGACATGCTGCTAGGGAAAGTAGAATTCTTACCGAATTTAACTTAGCCACTGGTGCAAAAGTTTCATTATAATCATTACCAGATACCTGAGTGAAGCCTTTGGCAACTAGCCGTGCCTTGTACCTGCTGACACTGCCATCTGCATTAAATTTTACTGAGAATACCCATTTACAGCCAACTGGTCGCTTTCCTTCAGGTAGTTCTACCACTCTCCACGTGTTATTCTTTTCTAATGCCCTCAATTCCTCTTGAACTCCAATCCTTGTCTGCCAGCTCCTCATCTATATTCTTAGGGATTTGGACATTTGTTACCCTTGCAGCAAATGCTGCAAACTTGGCCGACAACTTAGCATTAGAAACAAAATTGGAAATAGGATGTTGAGTACATACTCTTTTCCCTTTCCGTAGAGCTATGGGCATATCCAAGTCAGTCGAAGTCTCCAAAAGGCGTCCTCCCACTGCAGGAGACAGGAACCGGTTCTGGGGATTGGCATGCTGAAGAAACGTCCATGCCCTTATCAACTTCGGTTTTAGCTTTTCGTGAGTAAACAATTATATTTGGTGTTTTGGAGATATCAGGAGAGCAGCTTGATGGGTGATACGAGTTGGATGGGTTCAGTATTGGCAATCATGGCTGTCTCGGGTTCAGTGGCTGACTCGGCTGAGGGGGCTCGGGTTCGGCGGCTGACTGGGCTGAATATCTCCCTCTGAAACGCTGCCGGGGAAGCTAGGAATAGGCAGCAGTTCATTTGTTCTTGAAGCCGGAGGAGGATCAAGGCAGAAAGGATCATTCGAGTCCCCTTGGGACGGATGAAAATAGGACTCATGTTCTCGGAAGTGAATATCCATGGTAACAAAAATGCGGCGGAGAGTAGGAGAGTAGCACTTGTAGCCTTTTTGAGTGGAGGAATACCCAATGAAGACGCATTTGTTGGAGCGTAAGTCTAACTTGGAAGAAGTAGGACTACGAGAATGGACAAACACTACGCAGCCAAACACTTTGAGTGGTAGAGTGGAACTTCCTTGGAATAACGGATCGGTAGACATAGGCGATTTGTATTGAAGAGGTTTGGATGGAAGACGATTAATTAGGTGACATGCAGTAAGGACTGCTTCTCCCCATAGATAGGTCGGAACATGCATAGTGAACATTAAGGCTCGGGCTACCTCTAACAAGTGTCGGTTTTTGCGTTCAGCTACACCATTTTGCTGCGGTGTATCTGGACAAGAACTCTGATGAATAATGCCCTCAGAGGCTAGATAAGAATCTAGAGCTTTGTTGAAATATTCAGTGCCATTATCTGTGCGGAGAACTTTAATGGTGGTTTGGAACTGGGTTTTTATCATCGAATGAAAATTTTGTATGATGGTAGCCACTTCAGTTTTTTCTTTTAGAAGATAAACCCAACATACTCTTGTATGGTCATCTATGAATGTGATAAACCACTTTGCACTAGAAATATTTTTAACTCGTGATGGACCCCAAAGATCATTGTGCACAAGAGGAAAGGTGGTGGATGCAGTATATGTTTTTGGAGGGTAATTGTGTCGAACTTGTTTAGCGAATATACATACATCACAATTTAGAGTGGACAACTGTTTATTATTCAACGGAAATAATTGTTTGAGGTAATTGAGACTAGGATGTCCCAGTCTTTGATGAAGCAAGAGTACATCAGTTCTTTTGGGGTCACAGTTGGCGTCAAGGGTTGAAATGGGAATAGAGGTGTGGAGTACAATTTTCTTTGTGTCTGGAGAATGGTCTTCCTCGAGTTGATATAGGCCACTCCTTTCTCTAGCAATGCCAATCGTCTTCCCCGATCTCTGCTCCTACAGAATACAAAGTTGATTAGAAAACTTAGCCACACAACTCACATCCTTTGTAAGTTCGCTAATGGAGATTAAATTACACATCAACTTTGGAACATATAGCACTGATTCAAGGACAATGGAAGAAGACACTTTTACTGAACCTTTTCCCACAACAATCGCATAGGTCCCATCTGCCACTCTAACTCTTAAGATTCCAGAACTTGGTATATATGTTGTAAATAAGGATATATTACCTGTCATGTGATCAGTGGCTCCTGTGTCTAGAATCCAAGGTGAGATTTCCACAAAATTAACCGTACCTTGATAAGGTTTCGTACTAGCCTGGGGCGGCACCTCAGGTTGAGTCTTTAGGAGTGACAACAGTTGTTCAAGTTGTGCTTGATTTAGTGTGACTTGGCCGGTACTGTTGGGTGGCGGGCTCTCCTCGGCAAGGGCAGCAAGACTTCGGCCATAGGGTTGAGACACCTTCTTGGATTTCATGTCAGGGGGTTTTCCATGTAAATTCCAACACTTGTCTTGGGTGTGTCCAACTTTGTTGCAATAGGAACACCGGGGTCGATTGCTCGTACGTGGGCCAACGTTTTTAACGGCTAGGGCGGAGGCATCGCCCAGTCGTTCAACAGGTACAATCGGCTGTACATCCCTTCTCTCTCCTAGCATAACCCACCGTCTGCTTTCCTCCCTTCGTACTTCCGCAAATGCTTCACTTAGTGAGGGCAAAGGCCTCCTGCCTAATATGCGACCCCTCACTTCATCCAACTCCTTGTTCATTCCAGCAAGGAAGCCGTACAACCGTTCCTTTTCCAAGTGTTCCTTGAACTTGATGTTTCCTTCCAGATCTCCCCAATCAGCCTCATAGTGGAGATCAAGTTCCTGCCATAGAGTTTGTAAGGAGTTGTAATATTCAGTGATGCTCATACCTTCCTGACGAATCTCCTTGAGCCTATTCTTGATTTCAAAGACTTGAGAAGCATTCTCAAGATCTGAATAATGTTCATGTACAGCATCCCAAATGGCTTTAGCGGTTCGCAAGAAGAGATAGGTTCGACTAATATGTGGTTCCATAGAGTTTATGAGCCATGACATAACCAGTGAGTTATTCAGTTCCCAGGCTGGGTAGCGTGGGTCATTGACATCCAGTTTTATGGCTTGGCCGAATATGAAGGCTAGTTTTCCCTTGCCTCGCAAGACCATTAGGACGGACTGTGACCATAACAGAAAATTTTTACCATTCAATTTATGATTGGTAATTTGGAGAGAAGAACTCTCACTGAGAGTTTGCTGGAGACTAGTGTCGTTGATGGGTACCGTTGTGGTGGCGGCATTACAGGAGGAAGCGGTTGCGGACGGTCCAGCCGTAGAGGTTGGTGTTTGGGAGCTTATCTCGGTTGGGGATGAGGATGAATTTGGGTGTTTTAGTGTTTACTGCTTTGGCTCTGATACCATGAAAATATTCGGCCAGCAGAGATGAGAGGAAAAGAATTGTATTTCCTTCTTGTCATTTCCATAATTGTTTACAAACATATATAGCCTAATTCCATCTACTCATCCCACTAATCAAGGGATACTCTATTACTACCTTAAATGCTATAAATCCTGCAATAATGCTGTAATAACTAACATTACAAAACTGAAAAATCTCCCTATTTACTACACCTAATTATCCTCCTACAATTAGGCAATTCATTTTCAACATACAATAAATACAAATTGCAACATATCCAAAAATGCTGCTGCCGTTAATTACTGCTGCTGGCGGCAATTACTCCCACAATTTTAGATTTTGCAGCAATCATTTATGTGGAGATAAAGAAAATATTTACATATTTGGATACTTTTGTAAAATCTATTGTGAAATTTGGAAACAATTATGAGATATCTATTCTTGGTAAAGGGAGGATCGCCATTAGTTTGAAAGATGTTCTTCTAGCTTTATCTCTGGTGTATTCTACGTACCAAGTTTACATTACAATTTACTAAGCATTGGACAATTATCTGTGAAAGGCTATAACATAGTCTTTGATCATGGTGTTTGCACAATAAGTGATCCGAGGAGAGGACTAATTGCAAAGGTAAACATGAATAATAGTCATTTGTTTCCACTATCAATCAATTGTGGCAGTTTACCTTGCTTTAGTTCTATGACATATAATGATACATGGTTGTGGCACCTGAGATTTGGACACTTGAATTTCTGAAGTTAGAAATTTCTTGCAGAAATAAATCTGTTTTAAGATTGCCAGATATTGATTTTCCACAAAAATTTTGTGAGTCATGTACATTGGAAAAGCAACACAGATTTCTGTTTCTGAAGAATAAGAAATGGAGGACGAGTACACTACTGGAGTTGGTTTATTCAGACTTTTGCTATGTAGAAATACCTACAATTGTGGTTATAAGTATTTTATAATTTCTATTGATGATTTTAGTCAGAAAGTTTGGGTGTATTTTCTTAGAAACAAATCTGATGCATGTGATATATTCAAGCATTTCAAAGTGTACATTAAAAAACAATTTGATTTTGTGATCAAAACTTTGAGAACAGAGAGAGGAACTGAGTGTACTGTCTGTGATGATTATCTGGAGACAAATGTCATTAAGCATCAAATGACAGCGAGATATATACCTCAGGAAAACGGGATGGCAGAAAGAAAAAAATACAATGGCTAAAAAAATTACCAAAATCATTTTGGGCCGAGGATGTGACTTATGTCGTCTATATCTTGAACAAGTGTCCTACAAAGATTATTGCAGAAGAAAAGACTCGTTTACGAGGTATGGACGAGTTGGAAACCAAATATTGGATATTTGAAAGTATTTGATTGTATTGTTTATGCTCATGTTACAGATGTTTTAAGAAAGAAATTGGATGATAAATCTGAAAAATGTGTTTTTATTGGATATTCTAATGGAAAAAAAGGATATAGAAAATTATAATTCTGTTGCCAGAAAAGTTGTTATCAATCGAAATGTCATTTTTGAGGAGATGGATACTTGGGATTGGCTAGGAAAAGAACCTAAAAAAAATAAAAAAATCTTCATTTTTGTCGATTGTTGGTTCTCGTATACTGGAACCATAACCACCAAGAGAGGATAGTGTGTCTAAACCATTATCGAGTCGTCCGCAACAAGAGAGACGATTACCAGCAAGTTTACAATATTATGAAATTGGTAATGACAATAAATTATTAGATGAAGAAGTTGTGAAGTTTGCCTTATTTGCATATT
The DNA here is from genome assembly GCA_036186865.1 of Eustoma russellianum. Taxonomy (NCBI): domain Eukaryota; kingdom Viridiplantae; phylum Streptophyta; class Magnoliopsida; order Gentianales; family Gentianaceae; genus Eustoma; species Eustoma russellianum. Next base: position 26,525,202 of record AP025050.1, read on the forward strand.
GTGATCCACTCAAATCGAAGAAGCGTTCACAAATGATAATTGGATTTATGTCGTGGATCAAAAGATTCGCGCTATTGAGAAAAATAATACAGAGGTGTTGACTACTCTTCCACGTGGAAAAAATCCATTGGAGTCAAATGTGTGTATAAGACAAAATATAAAGCACATGGACGGGTTGATCGCTTTAAAGCAAGACTTGTTACAAAAGGATACAAAAAGAAGACATGTATTGATTATTTTGAGGTATTTGCTCCTGCTGCTAGACTTGACACCAAGAATGACACCATAGAAAGAAAAAGCACATCAAGTCCGGCGTTTTCGCATGGTCTTAAAAGAAACAACAAGTCATGGCTTTATCTACATATGAACCAGAATATATAGCAGCATCAAATAGTGATACACAAGCGCTATGGCTTAGACGAATTCTTGCTTTTCTATATCATGAACAAGATGAACCCAACAAATATTTATTGCGATAACAAATCAGCAATTGAGTTATCAAAGAATCCAGTATTTCATGAACGAAGCAAACACATCGATATCAAGTTTCACTTCATTCGTGACCTAGTTCGTGAAAAAGAGATTGCCATTGATTATTGTCTAACTGAAGAACAAGGTGCATATATTTTTACAAAGCCATTGAAGGTAGAGTCATTTTTCAAACTGGAAAAGATGTTTGGAATGATCAAGTTTGAATATTTTGATTTAAGGGAGGTAATGTAGATTAAATCAAAAAAGAACACACATTAGTCAACAATATATGATTTTATTTTTCAAACGGGTAGGTAGCAATTTCAAATTTGCTCATTTTGTTCACATAGCTTTTACCAATTTTGTCTATTTTGTTCACATTGGCTTCTTATGTTGTAAAGTAGCAGTTGATCGATGCAGCTTGATGCATCATTATAGGTCATCGGAAAACCACCTCTGTGTGTTTCTAACACATGGGTATGGTGTTGCGTACATCCAAACCCGCGTACCCCGTTATAGGCGGGAGCCTCTAAGGCAATAGGGTAATGTTGTTGTTGTTGTTGTTGTTGTTGTTGTTGTTGTTGTTGTTGTTGTTGTCTATTGTGTTCACATAGCTTTTACATATAAACATGTGTAGTATTTGTCTATATATAGGCTAGTTTCTTCAACATTGCAACACATCTCCAAAAACAATTAAAGACTCCAAAACAGGAGCATTGTATATTGAGCAAAACTTTATGTTCTTCTATTCTTTCTTCTTTCAATTTCTTATATATTTATCCATTCAAATTCCTACACCTTTTTCCCACTAACCTTTTTTTCCACTAACCTTTTTTCCCACTATTATACATCAAACAAGATTTGACCAATTGAAAAAATAAATAAAGAAGACTGGTGAATATGTCAAAAATACGAGGATCTGTTCGTGTTGAAAGGAAATCTGGATTCATGGACGTAACAATCCCAAAACATGCACCTGGTTCTCTTGAATTTGAAGATTGGGGGACTGTGAGCTCAATGATCATATCGTGGATCTTCAAAACAACAGATCTGGCTACGCGATCCAGTATGAACTTATCTGGAGAACTCAAGGAATTGTCGGATGATCTTTCACAGAGATTCTCTTAGCCGAATGGGCCTATGATTCACCAACTTAAAACATACGTGTTTAATTGCAAACAAGATGGTGGCTCTATCATGAATTACCATGGGCGTTTGGCACGAGCTGTATGATCTTGAGTGAAAAGTGTGATTTGTGCTTGCACAGGATGCAAGTGTGGATTGTTTGCTACTTTAAACAAGAGATGTAAGTCTAGGGATGTCAACGAACCGAGCCGAACCAAATATTAGATTTTTGAATTCAGATTTGTTTAGCTAAACGAACTATTCCATTCGGTTTATTTAGCTAAACAAGTTTTAAAATTGGTTCAAATTTGACTCGAGAACACTATAACTGTTTAAACGAACCGAACAGTTCGCGAATACTTCCGCTCGTTTAACTAAACAAACCCAAATAGGTGTTCGAATTTGGCTCGTTTATGTAAAATTAACGAACGAACTCGAACCAAATACGAATCGAACTCGAACAGTTCGTGAACGATTCGTTTCGCTTAACACCTCATGTAAGTCACTTTCTTGAACGTGCCCAACTCCAGAAAAGGAGGAGAAACTAATCGTGTTTCTGGTAAGAACTCCGTTTAGATTATTTACTTTGGTGCATCGTGTCATATGACTAGTATATTTGATTTTTTTAACTGATGCCCATGATATTGAACGCTGGTCCGATACTTTGCCTAATGGAGATAAAACCCACGCTATAAAAGAGGGCAATGTTCTCTTTGGACCAAAATCGACTCTTAACAGAGTTTCATTCATTCTGAATTTGCAATGCATTTGAATCTCGGTTTTATGCTTATTACGAGATTATGATAACAATATTAAATTTACTCATTCAGCACCGCATCGGGAAGCTCAACTTATTTTCTAGAAATAAATCAGCTAGATCCCTCTTGCAAGCCACAATGCTTTCATGGAATGTTTGGCATCAACGATTAGGTTATGCGTCATCCGATTTAGAGTAGTTCGTGTGCTTCCAGGTTTAAATCTTACGGATAATTTGAATAATTTAGATTCTTGTGATGTTTGTTTCCGTACAAAGCGAACTCGGAAAAAAAGCTCAGAACAGATGCATTTTTAAAGGAACATCATTTGTATCTAAGAATATAACACATAGAATCTACACTCATGTGTATATAGTGATGTATAAGCTATATCCATACATTTTAGACATAGACGTTGTTACTATTGTTTGCTTTACATTACTAGTACATGCAGGTCACTATATTGACCTACAAGTAAGACGATTATGAGTTACATTCTATTGATGCTTTGATTTCTCTGTTAATATATTAGTATTTTAACCCCCAAAAAAATCAATTAGGAATAATAGTGCACAATCTTGTTTTGATTTAATTCATCGTAACCTCTGAGGACTTCATCGTATTCGGGCATAGTGGGGGGCTTTTCACTTCCTAATACTTGTAGATGATTGTGTGTGTGTGTATATATATAATCGGAATTCTAATTTGAAATAAACTTTTTATCCTTGTATTATTTGCATGTCTTCCAACCTCCTCAAACACTAACGGTAATTTTTGATGTAATTAGAAGGTATTGTTGTTATTGATGGTTCACGAGCCATATGCAGTTGTTTACTAACTACCAAAAGTCAAGTTCCATGCATGTTTTGTAATTTTATGGGAATGGTTCACTGCCAATTTATAAACACATTAAAATAGTTTGCTCGGATAATGATATCGATTTCCTTGGCCTCAAGGACTATCTTTTTGTGCATTAAAAGTTTTGCTACAAAAAGCTTACATGCAAACGTAGGTTGGACTCCAGATGAAAATAATAAGAAAAATAAAAGAGAATAGTATCGAGAAAGCAGCTAAAAAAAAAAAAAGGAAACGGAACATCAATATCCCACTTCGGCTGTTTTCAAAAAAAAAAAAAAAAAAAAAAAAAATCCCACTTAAGCCCATATATTGAACGCATCAGTTACTAACAAAGTGACTTCAACATCAAAAGCTTTGCCAGAATTTAAGTCCAAGGCCCAATCCACCTACAAAATTTGAAAGTTCAAAGTTAGATATTTGACCAAACATCCTATACATTTAAAAAATATATTTCTAAAGAAATTTGGATCTGCACGTTTGACTGTAATTTTTTTTTGACAAAAAACTTTTAACATGACAATAGTAAAACCATGTCTGATGGGATTACATCGATGGATCACAAGAATGAGATAACTAGGTAACGACAGGCCAACTCTTGCATTTGCCGTGAATTACTTTCGTCCCAAAATATTATCGCAGTCAATTTTTCAAAGATACGTAGATAGTCCTAATCTATTTTATCAACTTCAATCAGTAGATTAGATGGAAAAAAATGTAATTGAAGTTTTAGAGTCCGCATAGTCAATATATCACTGCTTGAAAATAGAAATTTTGAATCGGGCCTAGACGAGTTATAACTTACAACTGTGGTCCACCCAGTAAGCCCAAGTCTATACCTCGTCTCTTTACCTTTTTTATTTATTTTAATTGTTTTTTCCCATCTTTATCTATGAGAAAAATATCGCCTTATTTCATTCTTTTATGCATATTCCACATCCCCTCCCCCAAAAGTTAGGGAGAGAAGCTTGGTAGTTTACCCGCGCAAGAATCTTCTTTGACTAAATGGCACCTAATGACGTCTAAGAACGGACTTGCACAAAGATTACGCAGAAACGGCTTCTTACACAAAATATAAGATAAAACTGTTACATCAGATCGTGAAGCGACCTGACCCTTCTACAGACCATATGCAAACATGAAAGCCTAGTATATCGGAAACGTATCTTAATAATAGAAAGATTGAATATTGAAACGGAGATTTCGGATAACTGAATCTGATCACCGCCAACCCAGCCACCCCCCCTCCCGGAACAGAACGGGCTTGATTCAAAGATCTATGGTTTACTTCACACCACAGCCATTTCAATGCTTACAAGTATATGATTTTGAATTTCTTTTTTTCTTTGGAGGGAAGAAATATAAAAAGGTTTTTACCATATATGCTTAGGAGGTTTCCCAGGTTCAGGGGGAAAAAAAGGATGACTAAGCAGCAAAAAAAAAAAAAAAAAAAAAAAACCCAAGCTAGACCAAAATTAAGGATAACAAACAAGTCATGTTTCGTGTTTTTTGGTTTTTAAGTATCAAAATATTAGACACATACCTGACTCATTTTCTTCGCGTGTACAGAAGCATATACCCAAACCTGTACATGTTAGGTTTCATGTCGTGTATCAGGCATACTTCCAAACTTGGCAAGAACAAATATTTTAAATCGTGTACGGATCATTTCGTACATTTTTTAGGCATTTCCAGGTTTCCTATATTTTTTAGACTTCATGTATTAAACCAACTACAGTTACAATGTATTATTGAAACAACAATAGGTCAAGAACCAATGGTCTATGAGTAGGGGTGGGCGGCCGATCGAAGTTAAAAGTGAGTGGAGTAAATGAAGAGAGCAGAAATAGAAAATGAATGGTTATGAGGTAAGAGCATCAACGCGGCCGGAAGCAAGATAAGAAGGAAAGGATTAGGTTTTTAAGTTTTATTATTTTCTTTTTTTTATATACTTTTTACTTTAATAATTTATAATTTATATTTGAAATATATTTGAAAAAATCAGATACTATTGATATAAATGAGTAATCCACGGATGTACCTGGACACGACCCGCTCTTAACAGGTAAGTTTCAGGCCTAACCCGATTTGTACACGAACCCACCAAGACTAAACTCATACCACAAAGATCGTGTCAAGTTGAAGTCGTGTTTTCATGTCGTGTTTGAAATTGTCACCCGTAACCAAAATGCCAAAAATACACATGCTCACATGTACCTATATCGCATTTCTGCGTCAGTTAAGCGTCATATTTACTAGTCCATAAATAAAATTTTATTTTCCTCCCAAAACTTCCAAAGAGGCAGAATGCCTAGACCATGATCTTCTTTCCGTTAACATCGTTTTCTCCCTCCTCAAAGAAACACAGTTCCTTGTTTCAATCTCTGTTTTCATCCATTAATTCTTGAATTTATTTCTTATTGTATTCTTAGACGATAAACGCTTAAATTATCATTTCCATTGAAGACAACGAGACCGAACAAACCCCGCCAGTCCATCAACAATTCCATCATCTGCCAAAAATACATACAAATGCGTACAGAAAACTCACTAACTGTGATGTTTTTATTGCTATATTAAGACATATGTTAAAGACTCCTTCGCAATTTACCAGGTAAATTAGCATTCAAACGGTAGATTTTGCACATAAACTAAGAATTACTGTCGAAATTACAAATTCACAATTCCCTTCTCATATTTCATTAATTCTAACTAACGAAGCATAGCTGCAAAAGCAAATTTTTCTCTTGGAAAAGAAAAAGATGATCAATTTTACCATCTCTAATTAAAACGGAACCTGATTCTAGCTCCCAGGTACATGATTTTCGCAGTTCGGTTTTAAAATGATGGGTAAAAAGCTAAAAGTTACATTGTGCATTTGGTGGGTTATATAGTCACCAGTTATTATCTACTAATTTCTGGTAGATGCACATCTCCTTTGGTTTGATTAGACACTGGAAAACGAAATATCATACTTCAAATTAGGTTATCCAATCCTACTTCCGATTAGGTTATCGGATCTATTGTTTGCATGCCGCTCAACCTTCCAGACTCTGGAGATAGATTTTGATGTTGATGTCGTTGGGATATACTGAGTATGTATTGTTGTATTGTCGATATTATCATTAGAAAGGAAACAGATTCTTCTTTACTCCATGCATTATTATTTAGCATTTAGTTTATCGTCTAGTCTATTAAACTGTAACAAATTCTATTTGAATGTGTTGCCTTCACTAGGATTAATAGGGATATTAGGGTAGAAAGCAGACGAGGAGGCAGAAGACAGAAAAGCCAAGAAATCACCTACATGCTTCATATCTTCCTCTCCAAGTCCTTATTTTCAAAGAGGTTATTTGATGACAACGGCATACAGTTCTAGATTTTGGAAACAATCTTATGCACCCATTTATTTGGAAATTGAATCTAGCGACATCTCAATTTACTTCACTTTTTGGTTGAGTTTTGCCGGCGGTATTATAACGTGCAAGTATTTCACCACTAGAATCACTAGCTAATCTCTCATCAGCCTTTTTGAGCTTCTATTCTGGCCTACGTGAATAAACGTTTTTGTTAGTAAAAGGTTTTGATTGGCGTTTAATCCCAACAAACTTCTGATACGCTCTATCCTTCTGAAGGCGAGAGAATCAAGGAATAGTTATAGAGCAAAGATAGGAAAGTACGTATATTAAAAAGGAGAAAGGCATATAATGTCACATGTAACAATTAGAGTTTTAATTTAAAATGTTACAGAGTGAGCAGTAAAAATGACAGTGGTGGGTAATATCAGGTAGAGAGGATGTCCCGAAGCAATCACTCAAAATCGTCATGTAGCAAAAACACCATGTTATACAGTAAAGAATCACACATTCATAGACATGAAGCTAGCAGAATAAAAGCAAAATAACATGATAGATACATTTATCGAGCACCAAAGTAGATATCAGCTACTAAAACACAACCGAAGAAATCAAAGGAACTGACATGTCGCACTCGCAAAACAGGATGATGAGAAGGGGGATGGGGAACATAGAAGCAACTGGCATAGAAGCACATAATATCAAACAATGTGAGAAAATATAACAGAAAAATAGAACAGTGCTTCAACTTTGAAACCCAAAAATATAAAGAGAAACACATGATGACATGAGACACTGTCATATTCATTGATCTATCCCGTGGACACAGGCAGCAGAAAATGCCCTTATTCTTCTCTACGTGAAGAGGGAAGGAGAGGTTTGATCCCAGACCTAAGCCAGGAGGACTAGCACCTAAAGGTTGACAAGGACAAAATCCGTCTCTATCTTAAGGTAACACATGATGACATAAGACGCTATCTATCCAGTGGACACAGACAGCACAAAATGCCCTTATTCTTCTCTACGTGAAGAGGAAAGGAGAGGTTTGATCCCAGACCTAAGCCAGGAGGACTAGCACATAAAGGTTGACAAGGACAAAATCCGTCTCTATCTTAAGGTATATCCACGTGTGAAATCCTCTAGCATTGTGAAATAACAGTACTGGTTAATCCACGTAAACCTACAGCCTGCGGTTATTGACTTCCAAACATCCGTGTGCCCCTTCACATAATAGGTAGTGACTAACAATATGTACAACACGGATCCTTCGCTAAGTCAAGTGCGAACGACACACCAAACATTTTGCACCCCCTCAACAATTCCCACCTTAGTGTTCCCAAGAAAAGATGCTTTAGACCTTAAGGCACATCTACTTGAAAAACTTTATTAACAAATAGCACTGGTACCAATCAGACCTTTGATAGAAGCAGTCAAGCAGTATATGGCCACAGAAACAATACACTTCCACACCAGAATATTATCAGTTATAACCAAATATTTTACCAAATTAATCAATGAAGAGAAGAAAATGAAGAATAAAAAAATGAAACAAAGAAAAAAATTAGAAACTGCCAAAGAAATAATCCAAGCAAAGCATACTCTTCGAGGATCAAGTAATTACCTGGTTGGCGTAAACGATTAATAACCGACTTCCTTAACTATGTCCAGCTTGTTTTTCTTGTGGCTGCTGCACCTTAGACAGGAGGTTGGCAGCAAATAGTAGAGTTGTCTGGTAACGCCTATTCTTCTCATCCTCAGTCTCACAAACTTCCGGGCCCACACCACGCGTTGTTGAGTTAAGCTGCGCCATCTGGTTTCCCATGTCCGCTTCAGGGGCCGATGACACATGCCCATGCTGAACATTACCACTGTTTGAGTCATTGGCTAATTTGCTTACAATTGATGGTTGCTGAAGGATTGATGAGGCTAAAAACCTCATTGCATCAGTTGCTTGTGTCGATCCATCCGACGGCTGGTTATGATACGGAGGAACCAGTGGCTGTCCATTTAAGGAGGTTGCAGGCATTGATACTGTAGATGAGACAACAGCCTGCTGTTGGACATTGAACATTTGGTCTTGCACCTGGAGGTAGTTGCCAGACATCTGACTTGAGATGCCATGAGAACTTGCAACAGGTTGATAAGCTAAATCTTGTTGAGCAAATGGCACTTGGCCAGGAAACTGACTGTGCAACTGCTGCACAGGATGAGAACTTCGCTCCGGCACTAGCCGCTCATCTATCCAAGCTTGTGCAATCCCTTGATCTTGTGAAGTAGTCATATTAGTTGAAGGGCCCATGGTGGACAAAGGCAACGTATGTTCTGCGCCAGAAGACTTGTTACCCGATGGCAATAACGATGCTAATGTAGCAATAAGCTCCGGAGTTAATGCAATTCCAGACGGAGGGACTGGTGCAGTGTTGACTGGTAAAACAGGATTAGGAGGAGCTGTTTTCAGCGGGGGAATTAAGTTATCATGAGTAATTGTGTTCGATTTTATCCGCAATGAGCTTTCATCATGGGCCATCCCATTGTATCCAGTTTGAGAAGCGTTATGTGGCTTGACACCTAAATACCCAGGCTGATTTAAAGCTCCAGTAGGAGCAGCTTGAGGAAACTCTAAAACAACGCCATAAAGCCGTTCAGGTCCAGCAACATTTAGAACCCTAGTAAGAAAATCAGATGGAGGGACCAAGAACAAGGTAGTCCCATCCTCAAACTTGGCAACACCAGCACGATTTTTTGACCCCAGATACCTCAGAAACTCTGTGTATGGAGCAAAATCTGCTTCACTATCGGGTAAAAAGAAGACAATACTAAATCCAACAGCATCAGCATAATGCTTTGTCAGCATGTCCAGTCCAGTTCGGGCCGTGCAATTAACTACATCAGGACTGTCAAGAAAAAAGAATTAACTGTAAGAGGTGACTAAAAGTACATGCGCTGACATTATCCAGAGGATACCATAGAACTAATAAGTAGGCAGACTCGAACACTCAAATGCAGACTGAGAAAACAGAAATTCATGATTTTCTAATAGATTACATCGTATTGCTTCTCCCCAACCAAACTTGCACATTTGGAATCCAAATCTGATGCGGCCAATTAAATACGCTTAAAAAACATAATCGTGTGACCTTATGTCTAATAACTCTTTCAAGTTGAAGTAGCTTGCTTTCACATAGACAATAGTCGTACTTGTCAAACTTATCTGGCAATGGAACAGATCCTAGCTACTTACCAAAAGTATGGATGGACTTCATCTCTACAGAAATTCCAAAGCCGAAAAGGAAACGCACTTCTAGATCCTTTATTAAAATGTTCTCTATCTAATAAGCAAAGTACTTGGGGCCCTAAAAAGGAAACATACGCCATCATAGGCCATATTTGTGCAAGGGGAAAAGAAAATTGCAATATAAACAATGTCAAACGGACCAAAACCCCATCCCTTGACAGTTGCAGAGAAAATAAATAAACAAACAAATAGATACGAACAAACAGGCATAGCAAGAGAATACCATCTCTTGCAACAATGAACCACCAAAAGACTACAATACACTCATAAAATATTACATGAATCAAAAACAAGAACCAAATTTTCTTTTAACATAATTTTTGTTAGTGTATATGCAGGAAACAAGTCTACAAAAGCTTTTATAGAGACAAAAAAAAGTAAGAAAAGAAGGAAGTTACAGTCGGGCAGAGATAAGAAGTCCGTCAAGAGAATACTCACATCTCAAACACAATTCCTTCCCCAATCGGCACACACCGAGCACGACAGATGGGTGTTCCACCTTTTGCAATAACTCCACGCCACACATAATCATTATCAACACCGCGCTGTCCATGTCCACTCACCAAGGTCCTACTGTCAAATGGGCTATGGCGATTTCTTCCCTCATAACTAACATGAGGAGCATCCAAACCAAATCGCTCATCAACCCTTTTAGGAGGAAAAGGAGCATCATAAGGAGGTAAAGTACCATCTACTCTTAGCCTCTTGGATTCCCTTTGAAGCTGGCTAGCATCAAAAGTATCCCATGAACCAGACATTGATATACTTTGTGGTCTCAAGCCTGCTGAAGGTGAAGACAGCATGCCAGGTACAGGAGATGACCTGCGCCAATTTGGTCCTCCCAATGGAGCATGACGGTTTCCATCCTGCAGTTTGTTAACCAATGCCAATTCATCGAATCCTGTTCCTGTATAACCAGGTTCAAAACCACCTTGAGGACCAAATGGCCTCAAAACTGCACCAGGCCTGATGATTCCACGAGGAGCAAAATTTTGGCGCTCATGCCCAAAGAAGTCCATCTGCCCCTGTCCAAGGGGAACTTCACTCAGAGGCATATCTGGTCTGGGCCCTTTCAATTCAGCATAACCCCCATAATACTCATTTGGCGGTGCAAGTTCGTTATTTGAATATTCAATAGATATTCTAGGATCACTAAAAAGCTTTCCCTGCAAACCTTGTTTGGCAAGTCGTGCTTCATCTACACTTCTAAATTGAACAAATGCATAATTCTTAGCTTCGAACATTTTTATGCTCTCAATCTCACCAAAGAGAATCATAGCATTGTGCAACATGTCCTCATCTACTCGAACAGAGGGAGGATAACGTATCCATAGAACCTTGCTCGGTTGACCTTCTCCTCTAAGCCCAGCTGGAGACATGAATTGCTGCCACAAACAGGAAGGAAGATATTAAAATTTACACTGTCAACAGGATACTTTCAACAGGTATCACTGTTTCATGAAACTATACACCTTAACCATACAATACATGTATTAAAAATTAGATGACATGAATTCTTAAAGCAATTTTAACTTTAACAGCAGGCATTAACGAGGATGATGCTCATGATGAGCATGATGTGAAACGGGGCAAACATAAAAAATAATTCCATGTCATCTAGTAGGTAACCAGAATTACATGTCGTTTATATCCATCAAATATCGTCTCAGGGTGAGCTTTAAATGATTCTTCTAGCTTCCAATGAGCATCTGGAGGGAAAATGCTCCTACTAGGAAATTGTACATCCCTTGAATCACGGTAATCAGGAACAAGCTCCTGTAAGTGTTAAAACCACAGAGGTATACTAAGTACCAAAGTCAAATTAAACAAGAAAGAAAAAGTTTGGAAGGAGAGGATAAATGGGGAAGAAGGAAAGCAATAGGGACAAAAAGGAACCAAAGATCGAAAGCCAAAACAAAAGGGAGAAAACTGGGTTTTTTTCCATCTGTACTTTTCTTTAGGGAAAGAAGGAAGGGGGAGGGGGTGTTAAAATTCTATAAGGATGCCCATCTGTATTTAGTCAACTAACTTACTCTTCTAGATGGTTGAGACCTCAGGTAATCTACACGTATAGGATCACCTCCAATCCGTTTCCCATTCATACTTTTCAGTGCTTGAGAGGCATCTTCTAACCTAAAATAGTCAACATATGCTGTATTGCGGTCCCTAAGAAACTTGAATTCCTGGATTTTACCAAACTTCTTAAATTCTTCTTGCAATTCATCCATTGAAACAGACTGACTGATTCCAACAACCCACAAGCTTTTGCATGGTTTAGCCTAGAAGACAAAATGGGTAAGAGTTACATACTAAAATTAATATCATCAAAAAATCAGAGTAGACATAAGCTGACTATCAACAATCCACAAAAACCAAATTGCAGAAACAACAGGAAACGCACGCTATCAGTTGTATATGGATTCTCCAGAAAAAAATTGCAATTAGGAAAAATAATTTTGAAAGATGAAAAAAAAGAAAATTCAGCGTGAGCAAAGGAAACTTCAAGCAGCAATCATAATAACCAATATGTATGTATGTGCGTGTGTGTATTGTGTATATATGTGTGTGTTTATCCATGTCAATACAAGAGAACCAACCGAATCCTTGGGATTGATTGAGTTTATAAAACCATCCAGCGAGACATTTTTCTCAACTTCTCCTTTATCATGATATTCATTAGCACAAACCAGAGACGTTAATTCTCCCGCCAATTGCCAAAGAGGATGAACAGATATCAGTCAATCATTTTTCCAAGAGTAGCTAGAGATTTTGACAATTCTCTACTTTCTATGACCAGTTTCGCTTCTGATTCAGGTACTGGACTTTCTGGTATGATACATAGAGAAAGCATAGAGGAAAATAAATAGAAGGAAGAGGATGACTATAAATCCAACCCATTTGTCCAAGATTACATTTTCCTTGTACTAGTTATACCATTGGGTACCATTGACCCAATGCTGGGTCATTCTAATACTTTAATCATTTGGTATTCTTGTTCCTTATTATTTATATATTTATATATGTCTTTTCTTTTATTTTTTACGGATTTAAAATCACTGATGATCCTGGTACATATCAACATGGTTGTGCTCCTTCGGCTCAAGTTTCAACCAGGGAAAAAGGAGAAATTATTTCAGGCACTAGCCCAATTCACCTTGGAGAATAATGCACCAACACTCGTTCATACGAAGAGCTCCCACATTGGTGCACTTTTCTGTTTTCACAACTTCGACAGCTACGTTTGCGCATCATAGTTCATACAGTGATTTAATATAAACACACTTAAACTGACTTTGCACTATCATACTCGAACAAAAATCTTTTATTCAAAACTCAAAAGCTCTTGCCAATTTAGTGGAGTATGCTTTAGAAGTTTTTTTTTTTTTTGGGGTAATTATATGCTTTAGAAGTTATGTTGTCTTAGATGTTATTTTGCCTTAAGTATGCTCGATAATAGAGAGCCTTGCATCTTTTAAGTTACTTAAGACTCCAGAATACTTGACAGAATTTAATTTGATACTTTGATAGCTAGAAAATTAAGCAAACTACACTAATTTGCAATTACTCATAGACCAAGCATACCACTAAACCAAACTGTAGCAATTTTCTGATGTATCTTATAATTCTAGTCTGCCTTCTTGAAACATAACTCAGTCCATTCCAAACATTGCAATAAAAGCGAAATAAACCTAACATTTAAAGTTAACTAAACAATTATTTTTATTTTTTTCCCATGAGCTAATTTTTGTTTTGGTTCTCTCACAAATGAAGATATGGAAAGAGATGGAAGGGGGAAAAAAGCCAGGAACTTATGCGGGGATACTAGCAGTCCCCAGTCACTGGCTGTCCTGAAGAACCCGCTGCAGCAAGAAATAAGTAAGATTGTTGTATTCAAGCCTTGTTGGTGTATGGAGTATAGGAATTGACAACAGCTAGAGGAAGACAGACAAATATGGCCACAGCAATTGCTAGCAGAAGTGATACAAATTGGCTAGTAGAAGTGTTAAGCAGAGGGTAATTGCAGCAGGTAGCTTGATGGTTACACTGATGTGAAAAAACATTCAAGGGCTTTCCTCACTATAATTGTTTAAATACCAAACCCATAAACAAACAATTATTTAATTTAACTCCTTCGGGTATTTTTGGTACTGTGCAGCCATTAAAATTCTCTAGTCTATCATTCCCTACAAATACTGATCCGCCGAATAAGAACAAAACAACTGCAAAGTCTTGCATTGTGGCACAATGTCTGAGACTTCATAATCAGTTAGAAAAGTGGCGCAGAGGAAGTATCTATCTTCCTCAAATGAGGTCTCTAAAAGGATTTCAAATGACATGAAGCCCATGTTCTCTTGGAAAAGGAGACACAATTGTGCACATAAAGAACCGCGCTTTACCCTTTAGATTTTGCACAAAGATTTTCTTTCACACGTTTTACAAAATCGAACATCAAGTTTTGACAGTTTGAGCATTTTGTTTGAAGTCTGAACTATAGAACCATCAACCTTTCAAAGAAATCGAACTTGTGCCTTTCACACATCCAGTGTTCGGTCATAACATTCATGCCTAACATATTTATCGATTGACCAAGACTGAGGTACCGAGGCATCCTCAACTTATCTAGTTTAGTGATTTTCAACAATTAGTTGGCGATTCATATCCTGAAATCTAGCAATAAAAACCTAGTTCGAACCCATCTCGTTTATAAAAGTTGTACTTAACCCTGTTATTCATCCATACTTTGCCCTCCTAATGTATACACATCGTAATCCGAAATTGGCACCCGTTGTTATAAACATGAAAATCGTAGTGTAAGTAACCATTAAAACACAATTTGGCTGGACCAACAAGAAATATAGCAATTCACTAGCCAAATAATTGCATACACCGTAAACAAGAAAAAATTCCGAATATCTCTCATTACAATTAACCATAAAAACACGAACCGGTTTCGCAAACTCGATCTTTAAAGGATTTCCGCGAAGGACTGTGCCCTGGATCTTCTCCCTGGCAGCCTTTGCGTCTTCCATATTTTTATAATATATGAAGGCATAAGTCCGTGACGAGTAATTCGTTATACTATCGATAGGCCCGAACTTTGAGAAAAGCTCCATTAGATCTGCCTCGCTTACCTCCGGAGACAAGTTTCCGATCCAAAGGTTATTCGTCGGCGGCGCCTCCATTTCAGCGGATGACGACGGCTTCCACGGAGGCCTATTCGTCGGCAGCGGCATCATTAATTAAAAAAAAATCAACAAGATGAAAATTTATTCTCGAAACCCTAACTAGCGATTCGGAGGGAGAAATTAAAGTAGAAATTCTGAAAAAGATTCAGAAAATCTGCAAATTAGTGTGTATATATATAATTGAAACAAATATGCTTCTCCCGTTTTCCTGGTTTCCCGATTCCTATTAATCTAAGGGTTGCTGGAAGAGATAAGGAGGAGGCAGTAGAGGATGTGGAAAACTTTAGCCTTATGCGGCGTTATATGAAAGAGAGGAATATTATAGACTATGCACCCATCATACCATACCACCGTACCACACCGACTTGCCAAATTTAAATTTTCCTAAAAGACAGTATAAGGCCAATACAGACTTTAATAAAATAGTATAAATCATACTATATAAATATATATAAATGTGTGTACCTGAGGACACAAACATGTTATATAATATTTTATATACGCACACAAATATGTATGATATATATATATATACACACACACATATTTCTTTATCTGTAAACACACATATGTACATACAAAAACATACACGTGTATATAATAATACAAATCCACATATATATATATAATATTTCTTTATTTGTTTATGTACGTATAGTTACAATTTACACACACCTATATAGATATATATATATATATATATATATGTATGTGTGTGTGTAAATATATATATTATATATAATATATTTGTTTATATTTGTATAGTCACAATTTACACACATTTATATATCTATATATATGTGTGTGTGTGTGTGTACACTCGTGTGTGTGTGCGCATTTATATGCATCTACACGTATATGTAGGTTTACACACACATTTTATACAATATCTTATGCATACATATATATATATATATGTGTGTGTATATATATGTATGTATGTAAGTAGTGTGTGTGTGAATATATACACACATACATGCTACTTCATTTATTTATATAAATATATTATGTGATTACATGTTCATGTATTTATGTTTGTGTAATATTCTATACTTTTTTTAGAAAAAAATTGGGGAAGGGAATCGAACTCGAGACCCAGGGATGGGATAAATGCTACTCAACCACTAGACCTAAAGGTTTTTTGATATTCTATACTTAAATCTACATATACATACATATATAGATATATCGATATAGTTATGTGTGTGTATGTGAGTGTGTGCACATATATATAGACACATATTATATGTATCTACATATATGTGTAGATGTATAAAAACACGTGCGCGCACACACACATATATATATATTTGCACATGCACACAAATACACACGGAGAGATAGACATATATGTGTGTTTTTTTGTGTAAATATACGTATATAGTCAAATAAAGAAACATGAATGTACATATATATGTATATATGTGTGTGTGCGTGTATATATGTATTATACATAAACATGAATATATATATATATATATATATATATATATATATATATATATATATATATATATTGGGGAGGGGAATCGAACTCGAGACCCGGGAATGGGATAAATGCTACTCAGCCGCTAGATCTAAAGGTTTTTCGCACTATATATATATATATATATATATATATATATATATATATATATATATATATATTAATCAATCATACCGAGTATATCCTAACGGCAGCAAAAGCTTTCGTTAGGGACTAGGGAGGATGAGCGGTATGCAAACAATACATCCATGCTAAGGGATAGAGAGTTTGTTTCTACTAAGACCCCCAGCTTTATATATACCTGCATAAATAAAACAATAGTAGAAGTATGATGTGCTAGTGTGTTAGTGACGGAATTCAGTAAATACAAATAGGAAGCTTCTGGTATTAGAAATAGGAAGCTTCTGGTATTAGAAATAGGAAGCTTCTAGTATCAATATAACCATAAACGTGTATATGCACATATAATGTAAGACAAAGACAAAAGCAAAAAAGTGCAAAGTCAACATAAAGTGTAGATAATATCTAAGCCCCTAAATATACTCTAAGGTGCCCCTATATCCTGCCTAAACCTCATTAACCTTAATCATCTGTCTCTATGAACTCATATCCTGGACCATGTCCTCTGAGGTGCAAATCTAGTAGGTTGTGTCTAATCCGCTCGTCTCAAGTCATTTTGGGCCCGCCTTTACTCCTCTTCTCCTCTATAATATATATATATATATATATATATATATATATATATTATACATTTATGTATTTTTGTGCATGTGTTTATATATAGAGAGACACATTTTTATACATATATGTGTAAATATACACATACGCATGCATACCTACATACATATATGTGTGTGTGTGTATTATATACATATGTGTAATTTTTGTGCATGTGTTTATGCATAGAGAGAGACACACACACATATATATACACACACATGTATGATGTATGTATGTATGTATGTATGTATGTATAAATATACACATACGCATGTATACATACATTTAAATAGGGAATAGCTATTTATGCATTTTTTTTACTTATCCACACCTTTTATAACGATATAATGAAATTACGGATTTGGAATCCTTTTTATTTATCCACATCTTGGATATATTTGATATTACAAATTTGAAAATATCAAACAACAACGATCATACTCAACATATCACAAAAACAATAAAAATTATAGTTAAGGTTTGGGAAAATGAGAGATAGACAAACAATATGAGGGAATCTCACTTAGTAGTCAAATGTTTGTCACATTACTCAGTTAACAGTTAAACGTTGATGAAACTCACTTAACAGCCAGTCTTTTTGGGTAATAGCTCACTTACAGCTGGTAACCAGCTGATGACCGGAATTTGGCTGTAAAGCTGCAAAAAAACAATTTTTTGTATTTTTTTGCTGAAATGTGTAAGCCATGTGGATTTCCTCCTTCCCCAGCCCATCTCTTTCTGCCGCCCTCTTCAACCCAAACAAATCCAACAAGAAACCACCGTCAACTATTGCAACCACAGACTGGAGTTCCATTTGGGGTTATGAATTAATCAAAACAGGGGAGAAGGAGGTGAACCGAGCTAAACCATTTGGTATGACTTAGAATCTTTATATAATTTGGAGACTGGGCTAAACCATATGATATGCCTTAGAATCTTTAAATAATTTGGGGAAGGAGGGGTGTAATGGGAAATGAGGAAGGATGGAGGCGGAGGGAGAGAGGGAGATTGGGTTTAACCGGTGAAAAAACTTCTGGCGATGGAAAATATTTTTGGCTAATTAAAGGCATCCTGTAAGTAATAAGAGGCGAAGCAGGATTGAAGAGGGCGGCAGAGAGGGGCTGGAGTGGGCATAGTGTGGTGTGTTATGGTACAGAGTATGAGGGAGAACAAATTAAAGACCAAAGGAGGCGGACAGGGGGCAGGGAGGGGAGGAGCAGGAGGTGGATAGGGGAGAGGAGGAAGTGGTGGTGAATGGCGGAGGGGGCGGCATAGGAGGAGGATGAGATTGGGGATGAAGAAGATAAATTGGAGGGTATTATTAACTTCTTATTATTTTAAATAATAATAATATTTTTTTCAAGAAATGAAATTTAAAAAAAAAAGAAAATTAATTTTCTTTCTAAAAAAATCAATAAATGTCCACGTCAGCGCCACGTTAGCAATTACCTACTGTAGTAAGTTGTTTTCCGGTTACCGGCTGTAAGTGAGCTATTAACCAAAAAGACTGGCCGTTAAGTGAGTCTCATCAACGTTTAACTGTTAAATAAGTAATGTGCCAAACGTTTGGCTACTAAGTGAGATTCCGTTCAAACAATATATATATGGAAACATCCTCTCACCAAATCACATCTGCAAATCAACTCTTCTATGTTTATCTCTCTAATCAAATAACTTCCCAACATTTATCCACTCTTCTTCAACACCCGCAAAACCTGACCGTCAATTCAACTCTATTTGAGCCAATTGGTTTCGACTTCATTGAGTCACAGACAGTTGTTGTATTTCCACTGATACAGAAACCAAATCAAGGTAAGGAACTATCGATTCTACAATTGCATTGTCTCAATGCAAGGGTACCGGCTGTTTGATTGGTAATAAGCCTGCTATACTACATCTTTGTTCAAGTTTTACAGATTCTCCAAAACCTCTGTGTAAAGGACTTGGGAAATTCTCTTTTCTTTTGGTACGGGGTTGGGGGAGACTAATTGGGAGACTCAGTTTTCCTATACGAGTTCCGAAGAATTCTAAAAATTACTTTGAGAGAGGTGGCGAAGCTTGGCCCGCCTCTCGGATAGAAAAAGTGATCCAGACGACAATATATTGAATTTGGTAATGAAACCTACAATAGACAACAATGTTAGAGAATTCGGAGTTATTATTCTAGAAAAGATCTTCTCATACTCAAGTCAGTTATGAGTTGTACTATTTTTGGCATTTTGTTTACATTGAAATTTACATAACCTGTCTCATTAGGGAAATTTTGTGTGTTTTGAGAAAAATGTTTTTCTATCACTCTCGATGTTTAAAAACATGTTCAACGTTTTTGCGACAAAAATGTCTTTTATAGTCGTTGACTACATGTTTGGAAACGTCAGACGTTTCCAAGTGTCATGTCACCCCCTTATGCATGTTGGTCAAGTGTCAATGAGTCGCCACCATGTGTCGCAATGTTTGGCGGAGCTGCCTGCATGCCGAAGGTTGCCTTGGTGCCGAAGGTTGCCTTGGTCGAGCTGATTTAACTTTGGCTTGAGTTTGGTGGGCATACTGGTGTGGTGAACCAACTGGACGAGGTTGACCAGCTGGTTGTGGCTAACCTAATGGTTGGAGCTAACCTCAAATGGTGCTAACGTCAGTGGAACGTCCCGCGTTCTTTTGATGATGCTGACCTGATTGCACGGTTGGGCCAGCATGGTTGACATGGATCTCAGACGATCTACGTCTTTATGAGGTCAGCTGCTGCTAACTCTGGAAGGGCCGACTTGAACATGCTTGGTGGTTGTGACTATGTCCCTAAATAACGGCATGTCTAGGCTCTGAACAAGCTAACCTGATTAATTTGTTGATCCTGAGAGTGTGTTGATTTTCACCTCGTTAAATATCCCCAGATCAGTCTTGACAATTTAAATGGCAAGGCGCATCTCATGGCGTTCGGCAAAATCTATGATTAACCACTATTGCATGCCTCTGACGTGTACTTTCTTGACAAGTTAATTGATGCACACTATAATTGTAACAACCATTTTTCACTAATTATTATAAATTATTAAATTATTAGTGTCTAAATTAATAAGAGATAAACACCAATTAAATAGGAGATGGATAAAATTTAAATGGAAACATATCCTAAACCTAATACAACTAGGAAATTACCTAAAACCTAAATCTCTAGAAATACTCCTAAACCTAAACTACATAGAAAATACCTAATGACCTCTATAAATAAAACCCAAACCCCCCTCTCTTTTTTCCCAAACCCTGCCGCTGGCTCCCAAGTCCCCCTAATTCCTCAATTGTCAAAAGGTGCTGCTGCCACCAATGGCAGCAGCAACAACATCAAAGAAAATTTTATTTTGTGGCAAAGTCTCGGCCAAAGCAACAAAAGGAGGAAAAAAAAATTTCCACACCACCAAGCCGAGATCAACCAAGATTAGGAGAAGAAAAACTGAGAAGAAACTGTTGAACCGTGCTCCTACAGTAAGCACCACTAGAGGAGGATGAATAGTGGTTAGCGGAAATTACACTACCACCCTTGATTAAAATCCCCTTTGAAAACATGAGATCACCTCAGATTCAGAACCCGTTTTTTGAAAAATTAAAAAATCAGTGTACACAACTCCAAAAATTATGGAAATTTCCAAAACTTAACTTCAATGTCTTTACAAGACTCTGTCCAAAAATCAGATAAAAATAAGATCGTTTGACTTTTCAAACAAATAAAAAGTTTCATATGGTCAATCTAGACAGAATTGGACAGAATGTTGATGAACTTTGAAAACGTGTTTCTCTTTGAATACTCAACCAAAAAGGTTGATCTTTATGTCACACCACTTCTTAGGATGTCTAGTTTACATTTCTTAGGATGTCTAGTTTACATTTCCAAAAGGCTCTGACCTTAAACAATTCTTAGTTAAAACAGAATTCAAGTTTTCTCAAAACTGGTCAGGTTGCAGCCAGATTGGAGCAGTTATCTTGCAACTACTAAAAGACTAACTTCTTTTCTCATTTCACCTTCAGCTTTATTATCCGACCTAATACATAAACATATCTACCTTTTCAGGGATAATTTAGCTTTTTATATGTTGCATATTTGACTGTTTTATAAGTTCTAACTTCCGAGTAACAAACTTAACCAAATATTAGTGTGCGGTAACTTTCTAGCTGAGTAAGCTAAAAAAAGGTTACTTTTGGTATTTAAAGTTGATTCCTCTTAGCTCTGTGGAAAAGAAGAAAATAAAGCTGTATAATTTATAGCCGTTAGTGTTTGTATATACTGTCATCTCTGTGATGACCATTTTAGGAAAGAGCCGTTGGGCTCATCTCTCACTCTCTCTCTGTAAAGCCTTGTATATAAGGTGTTGTGAAGTAGTTTGATAGGTGTAATGGAAAACTAAGTTTTTCCAATTTATATTCTGTAAAGATTCTTTATATTCAACTATTAATAAACTATTCTTCCAGTTCAACTGTTGAATCTTCTTGTTTATTTCAATAATTCTTGAAGCTCATTAAGCGTTTAGGTTTCAGCTGTGGGAAATTCAGCAGCTCTTAAATATTAGCTGGGAAAAACTTCGAGTTATCAAACACTCTCAAGTGAAATAACACCTGGCTTCCAAAAAAAAAAAAAGAAAAAAAAAGAAAGGAAAAAATAGAAAAGGGGAAATAACCGCCGAATATTTCTTCTTTCAGCATCTTGCCAGTATTCTTGTGTCGAAGTCCTCAATGACACTGGACAACAGCCAAATGTGGAACACTTAATGAACATCCTGACTTCTTGTATCGTCTAGCATGCATGAATTTCAGTTGTCCTTATGAAGTTAATCCTTCATCTGGTGCTCCTCTGAGGTATTGTCGCACACTTGTCCTTAGCATTGACTAGTAGAGTATGGATCTCTTGACCTACTTACTGTTGCATTATCCGTTCCCTGTTATTAGGTGTTGCCATATGTTCATATTCGGATACATGGATCGATTTAAGGGTTGGGATAGATAATAGAAAAGCGGTGGTGATATAAGATTGAAAAATTTGAGGCTGTTTACAACAGTTTACCAAAGTCATCTAATAGCACTCAGCGTTTGAAGATTTACGAATCAGAATTGTTCCGAGTTTCTGTTGGTACAATCCTGTTATACTTTCTTTTTAATCGAATAGCAACATATAGAATGTTGTTCTGCAATCTTGATTCCAAATGAGCACTTAGTCTGAAGCCTTATTCCAAAGATTAGAATGGAGTGACAACTTCGAGTGCTGACTGCCCTGGTCGTGTTTTTTGGTGGAGAGCATGAACCGGCAACATTCATTGATGTTATTTCACCTAGATCTAATTCACTTGTTTGAGACCCAAATCTGCTCGTCTCATCTCTTTTCACTGAGGTTGCTTCAAGATTAAAAAGCAGACCTATTTTTGTTCCAAGGTCTTGGTAATCCAACTAATGACTCCTGCTATGGCACTACTGATCCAAGTCCCAATATAGCAGAATTGGTTCACTGAATCGTAGATTCATGTTCTATGCGTGATATGTACTCAATGCTAAAGTTTTAGTGTATGTTAAACTTTCTTTATGTCTCAGCTTACAAGTCTTAGTAGGCTGTCTGTTTCTGTTTTGAGTGTTGAAATAATTACTCTTAGACTGGATCCTTTTCTAAAGGTGTTCAAGCTGAAACTTTCCCTGAAAAAGGTGTTGGCTAATATAAGCTCCAGAAACATTCTCATTCTCCTTCGCATCTCTCTCCCAAAATCATAGCAGCCAATTTTACATGATTATATTCTTTAATTTTGCTTTCCTACGTTAGACACCTTTCCGTAAAAAGTTTCTCAACTGGAGGAATCTATCTATTAGCTGATGTAAACCTTCCATAACTGAAGTTCCAAAGTATCTTGCAGCCTTTGAGATGCATATGCCCTAGGAATATATATATATATATATATTTTTTACTATTACTACAATTCTGTCCTATTGCTGAATAATTTTTGTTACTTCACACTAAAAGGAATCGTCTGCAATGCAATAGTTCTAACTTGGTCGCGTGTTCTCTTTTTCATGTGCACCAGGAAAACCTGAATTAGCATACATGTTAGCTTGTTAACCTACCCCTTAAATCTTTTGCAAGCATAAAAAACTTTCCATTTTTGATGAATTGCATTTGCAACCTCCTATGATTCCATGTTCATGTTTGAGACTTCTGTGTTGGGGATCAATTTAACACATCCCTTCTTAATTTCTTTTTGGGGTCTTCTTGTTCAAGAAACTTAACTTAGGTAGAAGTTGATTCATCATCATCATCCGTACCCAGTATATCCCAACGACAGCAACAGCTATTGTTAGGGTCTGGGGAGGGTAAGTGGTAGGCAAACAATATCTCTGTCCTAAGGGATAGAGAGTCTGCTTCCAGTGAGACCCCGGCTCTAGATGTATCTGCACAAATGACATAATAATAGATAGTGGCTACGCCTATCTATGTCCCTAAATATACTCTAAGGTGTGAGGTTTACCATAAGATTGCGCTCTAAATTAGAGATATGAGTAACATGAGAGTGAGAATTACTTAATTTCTTTGGACATCCAACTGGAATATAGTACTCTCTTGTGTTATCGATAGCTTAGTACTCATATTGAAGTTTACTTAAATAGTATGTCTTACGTAATTGGGATCGACATTGGCTGCTTAAGGGCCCACAGTATTTTCTTATCAGAACTTATGAACTGTTGACCAGCTTTGATGATTGATTTTTTCTGGGAAAAAGGAGTCAAGATTTAGTTTAGCAAAATTGAGAGCAGCAAATGGGCTTAAGTGATGAGAACATCAGGGTCATAATTCTTGGGATAGTGTCATAGTGACATCGGTAAATGTCTCGATTGTTTGTCTGACAATCCTTTTGTCTGGAAATTTGAGTACAGACTCTGCTCTCTCTCTCTCTCTCTTCCTTTTCCTTTTTTTTTTAAATTTTCATGATCTTTTATGCCTCGAGGCTGTGGGCAAACGAGATTAAGGTGGTACTGTTTTTGATATTGTTTGCATGTTGTTACATGGCCTCCTTTTCAAGCATGTTTGGTGCATGACTACCCTTGTGTGTCTGGCAAACGTTGCAAAATTTTTGATTACCTCTGATCTCAAGTTGTTACACCCTGTGCCCGTGGGGGCAAGAGAAAAAAATAATAATAAAAAGAAAATAAAATATGGGTAGAAGTTATCCTAAGTTAGATTGGAATAGAAAAAGAATTTGTGATAGACTCAAGTAGGTGATGAATTTAAATTAAAACTCCTACTTATCTTAGAAAAATTCCTAACAAAAACCTAACTACACGTCTATTTATACTAAACCCTAACTAGAAAATCCTACCCATCCTAGAATCTACCCAACGGCTGCCCCTCTCCCCAGCAAAGGAAAAACAAATGAAGGCCTCCAACCCAAAGTCACGGCCAGCCATCTTCCAAATATGCCAACTGCCGCCAGCCCTTCTAGGTGCCAAGAACAAGTGATTTTGATCCATTCTTCATCCCGATTCTTCGTAAATCGCATATAATCAAGACACTAGGCAAGTACCCTTGCTATATTTGCTATTTTTTTATAAATCTTATGGCTTTATATTCGTATCGAAATCGGATCATACATGATTATCATTGATTGCATAGTTGTATGAATATATATATATATAACATTTGGATTGCAAAGAAAAAAGTCACTGTCCGAATATTAAAAAGTGTGGAATTTTGTTATTAAATGTATGAGCAACAATATTGCAAAAAGGACCTGCGGCCTTGTGCATGCATAACGTAAATATGTAAAATGGATATAACATGTACATATGTTTAGGGTTATTGTGTAAGCCTACAGTTAAGTATATTATTCGCATGAATTGAGTGTATGGTGAATATCCATTTTTTTTTCTATTCAATGTTATGGTTGTTTTGAGGTCAGTTGGCTTTGGTCTTATTTTAAAAAAAAAAAAGAGAGAGAGAAAACGGATTGATTGGAAAAAAAAGAGAAATTTCATACAATATATGTAAGAATTCTAGAATCTCAGAATCTATGGCCATTGTTGTGATACTTAGGGGATGTGGGACTCCTTAACTTTCACAAAATAAATAGTTGTTGTGTCTTTAAAAATAAAATAAAATAAAATATTTTGATGGTTTTATTTGAATGTAGAGTGATCTTTATTTCGTGTATTTATATAGATGTGTAGTATATAAATAGTATAAGGTGAATGGGAGTTTCGGCTGAGATATTGATGGTTTTGGTATTTTGTAGAATTTTGCCCTATTTGGATTATTTATTTGGAATTAGTTGTTATTTGAAGGGCAATATTTAAATTTGACAAATTTGACATTTTGGCCTATTTTGTTAATTTGGACTAATTTTGGTACTTGAGAAATGATTTTGAAAGTTGCATTGCATATTTTTGGAAATTCACCCTTACAAGGGAAAAATAAAAAAAATAAAAATAAAAAGCTATGGACGAATTATTTTAAGTCAGTCAAATTAACCTTTATTATTAGGTATTGATGGTTATACTACAATTGTTTAGATTCAAGCCTAGAGGAGAAGGGAGTTAATTCGTCAAAAAGGTAGGTGCCTCTTCCCCCTCAAACGGATATGATTCATGCATGCTTTGATGGTATTCTAATGTGCTTCGTTGTTTTATTTGTTTAAGTTGTGAATTTTGCTTCGTTGTTTTATTTGTTTAAGTTGTAAATTTTGTTTTATTGTTTTTATTTGTTTAAGTTGTTAATTTTGTATATGTTGGAAAGCATGAGATATATTGTTTGTGGCTGCTATGTGCGTGTATGTGTGTGAAATTGATGGTATGATTGAATCGAAAACAAATATCCTTAAAAATGGGGAAAAAGGGGAACTTTTACATTAGGAGCCTTTAAAAAGTTGTGTTTTGGCCTTAGAATAGGTTCCTATAGACTGGAAGTAGGAGAAAATGAGGGTTGAAAACGAAAAACGAATCACAGCGCGGGTTGCCACTGGTGGAACATCCATTAAACAAATAAATAAATAATTAAAGTAAGACGGAGAATAGGCCAGCCAACGGACCGGGTCGACTGGCCAACGGGTCGGGCCGAAGGCGGCCCATTAATCTCTCAAAAAAAAAATTATCAGGTCTGGCGGATCAGGCCAGGAAAATATAATTAAATACCAATAAGAATTCAAATAAATTCCAGAAACTATAAAAGGTTAAAATTAAATTATTTTCACTTAATTTCTGAAGTTTGGTAAATTTAAGTAATCAAAAATTAATAGTAATAAATAAAATTAAATAAGAGAATCATAGGGTAAATTAGTAGAAAATTATAGTGAATTAATACAAGCTAAGGAAAAAATAAGGGTGGTGATAAATAACAACTTTCCAATATTCGAAAATTTTACGAAGCCAAATATTGAGTGCCGGAGATGGTGAGGATGGGCGTACGGGCCCCAGGCGATTTGGTTGTTGCATTCATGGCACGTGCATTGCATTTGGAGTGGATCATGGTGTACGGGCCATGGGTACTCGGTCATGGTGGATCATGGTGTACGGGCCATGGGCATCGGTTATGGTGGATCGTGGTGTACGGACCACGGGCATCGGTCAGGGTGGATTGTAGTGTACGGGCTACAGGCATCCAGTCAATCCCGGGATCATGCATTGCATATAGGTCTAGGGCATATTGCATGACATGATTCTTGTTGCGTGTGACACGTTAATTGAGCATGCATCACGTACTTGCGCATTTTTATGTGGAGTGCTTTACTTACCGCATTTACTTTATCTTATGCATGTTATCTTATATGTATGTGCTATATGTTATATCATGTTTATGTGCTATGTGGCTGTATCATTTCGGTATGTACGTTTTGTATTTGTTTGAGGCGGGCATCTACTGGGTGATTTCTGTCACTCACCCCTACTTCCCAGGTGAGCCGGATGAGGACTACGAGCACATCTTTATTGAGGACGGGACGGACATAGCTGAGTGGGCGGGTTGATAGCTGCAGCTAGGATACGAGGGAAACTCTGCAGCTGATTTTTGGTAGTTATCTTTTGGGGATTTTCACAGACTTCTTTATTACTTTTATTATCAGAATTTTTATTCAGTAATGTAATGACAATTATTGGAGTTTAATTTAAGTTATGATTTACGTTTCCGCGAGAAAAATTTCTACGTCATTTCTGACGTGTAAGAGATTGATTCGACGCCTTGTATTCTCCTTAGTGAGATACGGCGGGTGCACTGTTCCCGATGTTAGGGCTCGGGAGCGGGGCGCTACAGGTGGTATCAGAGCCGAGGCTTCAGATCCGCCTCGGAAACGCAGGATTAATTAGATCACTTAGACATAAGTTACGATCTTTTGTAAAAAGACGATTTTACCCCTAATAAACAAAGTAGACTTAAGAGATGATTTTAGACTTAGGCTATGATCGGGTTATGGGAGGTGTGTGCCGATGGTGAGCTTTCTCTGTCTAATTACCGGTTTACCCCGTGTCCAACCCTTTTAACTCGCTTTTGACTAATCTGATTTCTTTTCATGAATTGGAATTATAGAAATGTCTCCACGACGTGAGCCAACTGGAAATGATGGTGAGAACCACCAGAATCAGGGGATTATCTCCAAGCACTTGAAGATGTCATAGTCACCATGACCAACACCTCAGCATAGTAGCATCAGCTGCTGAACTAGCATGTACCGCCTCCACCACCACCGACCCGGACCTAAGATTCTTCGACAAGGGGATGCTGAGGAGTGATGGCGCAACACAACTTACACCACCGATCACTTGGATCTCATTTCAAATGAGTTTAAGAAGTACTACGTGTTCGACAATGCGATCTATCAGAGCATGACTCTAGATCCACCGCGGAAGCTTAAATTTAGGTCATGGTCTTGGAAATTAAGTTATGATTTTGCTCCTAAGTCACGATCTTAGACGTAAGTACTGATTTTTTTTTAGTCGTAAGTAATGATTAGGTATTAAGCATGTTATTGAAAATAAAACGTGACCTTAGAAATTTAGTGATGATCCTACCCGTAAGTCACGATTTTAGACATAAGCGACGATCTTGATTAAGAGTGGATATTTGACTTAAGCATTGACTTTAATCATAAACGCTGATTGTATACTAAGTATGATTCGAAAATAAGAAGTGATCTTAGACATAAGTGGTAATCTGAACATGAGGTGATGATTTGAACATAAGTACTGATCTTAGTCATAAACTTGAATATATTCTAAGCATTGAACTTAGAAATAAGTAATGATTTTAGACGTAAGGAATGATGATACCAAGTATCGATTCTAGAAATAAGTCATGACATTAGACCTAAGTGATGATCGGATAAGAGATATGCCCACGTATACCTAGGGCGCTCCATACGACTCTGAATTAGTTGTCGCATCTAAGTGCTGATTATAACCATTTGTATAATTCCTAAGATTCGACCCTGCTAACCCGGTACTATTTCGGTAAATGAACCGGGTTCACACCTCTACCTTGACAGTAGTGTCGAAACGCGACTAGGTCTAAGTGGGGATTGTAGTTCCTAAGGAATGATTGATAGTAAAACGAATTACTAAGAAAAGAATTTATTAGCATTATGATCAGCAGAGTTACCAAAGAATATCATGCAAAAGGGTTTATAGTTACGATTAAGATGTGGAATTTTGGGTTATCAAATAGGCCGAAGATATTAGTCCTATTAGAGATATGAATTGATAAATATAGTGGAATAACAAAGAATTATGAATTTGAGTTAAGTGTTGATTCATAGAAGTACGCCAGGATTGATGCATCGAGTAGGCTTGAACTGAAATAGGGTAAGCATGAACATGTATTGATTGCTTTCAGGTGAGATCCAACTAAATTAAAATTAATGGTTGAAATTACCAAGTGAAGAAGAACGATGGATCAGTGTGGCACAGCGGAAGCGTAGTGGATTAGAATGCCCTAAGTCGATTAATATTTAGGGTGCACGCTAGGACAAAAAAAAACTCAAGTTAAGAGTTATAAGAAAGGGTACATAGGTGGATTTTTCATTTGACCTTAAGGGGTGACGTAGAAGATTATACGAAGTATTGGACTATTATTTTTCAAATAGTTAAATGTTTTCTTATAAGCACGTAGACCGATATATACCCTATGTTTCAAAGGTATTTCAAAGATTCTTGCTACTAAATATTTTAACTAGTTTTGCTTTTTTATATAGTCTAGTAACTTTACAAGTCTATACTCCTTTCTGAATTTTTGTATAGCTATCTAATGGAATTTCGGCCACCCTTGACAAAACAGATATGTCTTAAATAATGATGCTTTCGAAGAACGATATGTTTATATATTTCTTATATTTCTCAAACTTTCGTCTAGCTACATTTTTTTTGCTAAAATAATTCTATTTGTCAACTAATTGATATTGCAATCATTTTACCATTAAATGCTTTTGTATATAATTATCCGCTTGCGATGAATTTACTTAATTTTGTGAAGCGGAAATAGTTTCAAAACATATGTACTTATTTTTGAAGAAAAAGGGGTACCTTATTCAAATTGTTTGATGAAACTTCACACTTGTTGGATTTTCAATTGTTGTATTTATGAAACAACGCATAGCTTTCAAAATATATATTTCGTCGGAAAGAAAAAGGACACCGTGTTTAAATCGTTTTGTAAAAAAAAAAGAAATTCTATAATTGTTGTGTCTCAATTGTTTTGAAGTGTTTTAACCGTAATACTTTTGCGAACAAGTTATGTGATTGTTTTATTTCATTTGAGACACTGCGTTGCGAAAACAAATACATGATACTTTGGATCGTGTGTTTACAAAAATTAGAAGTTATGTTATTTTAAACAAATAAAGCTATATTTTCAAATTATATTTACGTAAACTTCTTTAAATTGAAGAGAAACATGTCGATGCATAGACTTCGTTTATTAGGTTGTTGACAATATCCCCGAAAAAAAAAAGTAAGAACATGACCATTGAACTAGTTGGTAAGTATAAAAAAAAAATAAAATTTGATTTCAAGAACTTGGTTCGATAATAGAGAAAAAAAGTGATGGTTAACATATTAGGGTACTCATTGGATATTAGTTTGATTAATTATCTAGGGGTGAATCCTATATGATGAGTTAAGAATTCAAAATTGTAGATTACATGAATATTAGTGGAATGATACACGTCAAGTAGTGTACGTGGAGGTTTATAAGTTGTAACTATAGATAATTAAGTAAAGATTGTAGTATACCTAAGAACTGATTTTAGAAGGCTGCTGATGACCGCAGATATAAGTACGTTATAAACCAACGACAGGGATATGAAACCCCCGGTATAATGACAATACCCCTAAGTTTGATCTTAGAATATATGTTATGATCATAAATAAATGGAGAACAATGGACTTAGAAATTACTTCTATGTATACAAAGAATGATCTCGAGGATTTAAGCCCTATGTCGAGGAAATATAATGTTAACATATCAACGTATGCAATGGATATTTAGTACGGTTAGTATCTAGGTGAATGGATTAAGTAGAACTACACTAAGTTGGTGATTACATAATACGCAAGTTTCGAGGACGAAACTTATTGTAAGGGGGGAGGAATGTTACACCCTGTGCCCGTGGGGGCAAGAGAAAAAAATAATAATAAAAAGAAAATAAAATATGGGTAGAAGTTATCCTAAGTTAGATTGGAATAGAAAAAGAATTTGTGATAGACTCAAGTAGGTGATGAATTTAAATTAAAACTCCTACTTATCTTAGAAAAATTCCTAACAAAAACCTAACTACACGTCTATTTATACTAAACCCTAACTAGAAAATCCTACCCATCCTAGAATCTACCCAACGGCTGCCCCTCTCCCCAGCAAAGGAAAAACAAATGAAGGCCTCCAACCCAAAGTCACGGCCAGCCATCTTCCAAATATGCCAACTGCCGCCAGCCCTTCTAGGTGCCAAGAACAAGTGATTTTGATCCATTCTTCATCCCGATTCTTCGTAAATCGCATATAATCAAGACATTAGGCAAGTACCCTTGCTATATTTGCTATTTTTTTTATAAATCTTATGGCTTTATATTCGTATCGAAATCGGATCATACATGATTATCATTGATTGCATAGTTGTATGAATATATATATATATATAACATTTGGATTGCAAAGAAAAAAGTCACTGTCCGAATATTAAAAAGTGTGGAATTTTGTTATTAAATGTATGAGCAACAATATTGCAAAAAGGACCTGCGGCCTTGTGCATGCATAACGTAAATATGTAAAATGGATATAACATGTACATATGTTTAGGGTTATTGTGTAAGCCTACAGTTAAGTATATTATTCGCATGAATTGAGTGTATGGTGAATATCCATTTTTTTTTCTATTCAATGTTATGGTTGTTTTGAGGTCAGTTGGCTTTGGTCTTATTTTTTTAAAAAAAAAAAGAGAGAGAAAACGGATTGATTGGAAAAAAAAGAGAAATTTCATACAATATATGTAAGAATTCTAGAATCTCAGAATCTATGGCCATTGTTGTGATACTTAGGGGATGTGGGACTCCTTAACTTTCACAAAATAAATAGTTGTTGTGTCTTTAAAAATAAAATAAAATAAAATATTTTGATGGTTTTATTTGAATGTAGAGTGATCTTTATTTCGTGTATTTATATAGATGTGTAGTATATAAATAGTATAAGGTGAATGGGAGTTTCGGCTGAGATATTGATGGTTTTGGTATTTTGTAGAATTTTGCCCTATTTGGATTATTTATTTGGAATTAGTTGTTATTTGAAGGGCAATATTTAAATTTGACAAATTTGACATTTTGGCCTATTTTGTTAATTTGGACTAATTTTGGTACTTGAGAAATGATTTTGAAAGTTGCATTGCATATTTTTGGAAATTCACCCTTACAAGGGAAAAATAAAAAAAATAAAAATAAAAAGCTATGGACGAATTATTTTAAGTCAGTCAAATTAACCTTTATTATTAGGTATTGATGGTTATACTACAATTGTTTAGATTCAAGCCTAGAGGAGAAGGGAGTTAATTCGTCAAAAAGGTAGGTGCCTCTTCCCCCTCAAACGGATATGATTCATGCATGCTTTGATGGTATTCTAATGTGCTTCGTTGTTTTATTTCTTTAAGTTGTGAATTTTGCTTCGTTGTTTTATTTGTTTAAGTTGTAAATTTTGTTTTATTGTTTTTATTTGTTTAAGTTGTTAATTTTGTATATGTTGGAAAGCATGAGATATATTGTTTGTGGCTGCTATGTGCGTGTATGTGTGTGAAATTGATGGTATGATTGAATCGAAAACAAATATCCTTAAAAATGGGGAAAAAGGGGAACTTTTACATTAGGAGCCTTTAAAAAGTTGTGTTTTGGCCTTAGAATAGGTTCCTATAGGCTGGAAGTAGGAGAAAATGAGGGTTGAAAACGAAAAACGAATCACAGCGCGGGTTGCCACTGGTGGAACATCCATTAAACAAATAAATAAATAATTAAAGTAAGACGGAGAATAGGCCAGCCAACGGACCGGGTCGACTGGCCAGCGGGTCGGGCCGAAGGCGGCCCATTAATCTCTCAAAAAAAAAATTATCAGGTCTGGCGGATCAGGCCAGGAAAATATAATTAAATACCAATAAGAATTCAAATAAATTCCAGAAACTATAAAAGGTTAAAATTAAATTATTTTCACTTAATTTCTGAAGTTTGGTAAATTTAAGTAATCAAAAATTAATAGTAATAAATAAAATTAAATAAGAGAATCATAGGGTAAATTAGTAGAAAATTATAGTGAATTAATACAAGCTAAGGAAAAAATAAGGGTGGTGATAAATAACAACTTTCCAATATTCGAAAATTTTACGAAGCCAAATATTGAGTGCCGGAGATGGTGAGGATGGGCGTACGGGCCCCAGGCGATTTGGTTGTTGCATTCATGGCACGTGCATTGCATTTGGAGTGGATCATGGTGTACGGGCCATGGGTACTCGGTCATGGTGGATCATGGTGTACGGGCCATGGGCATCGGTTATGGTGGATCGTGGTGTACGGGCCACGGGCATCGGTCAGGGTGGATTGTAGTGTACGGGCTACAGGCATCCAGTCAATCCCGGGATCATGCATTGCATATAGGTCTAGGGCATATTGCATGACATGATTCTTGTTGCGTGTGACACGTTAATTGAGCATGCATCACGTACTTGCGCATTTTTATGTGGAGTGCTTTACTTACCGCATTTACTTTATCTTATGCATGTTATCTTATATGTATGTGCTATATGTTATATCATGTTTATGTGCTATGTGGCTGTATCATTTCGGTATGTACGTTTTGTATTTGTTTGAGGCGGGCATCTACTGGGTGATTTCTGTCACTCACCCCTACTTCCCAGGTGAGCCGGATGAGGACTACGAGCACATCTTTGTTGAGGACGGGACGGACATAGCTGAGTGGGCGGGTTGATAGCTGCAGCTAGGATACGAGGGAAACTCTGCAGCTGATTTTTGGTAGTTATCTTTTGGGGATTTTCACAGACTTCTTTATTACTTTTATTATCAGAATTTTTATTCAGTAATGTAATGACAATTATTGAAGTTTAATTTAAGTTATGATTTACGTTTCCGCGAGAAAAATTTCTACGTCATTTCTGACGTGTAAGAGATTGATTCGACGCCTTGTATTCTCCTTAGTGAGATACGGCGGGTGCACTGTTCCCGATGTTAGGGCTCGGGAGCGGGGCGCTACACAAGTGTTCTTTTTTTCCTTGTGATTAGCATTGAATGATGCAGAGAAGGAGGAGATCCAGCACCTGAAGGTCCTCACAGACCAAACCCCTAATGGTGGCCCTATTGTGAACTTCTCTTCATCATTTGGAACGAATCAGCAATACTATAGTAACCCCGCAATGCACACCTTTCTGACAGCACAGCAGTTTCAACAGCTCCAGATAAACTCTCAAAAGCAGCAGCATCAGTTTCAAAAGCATTTCCAGCTGCAGCATCAGCAGCCGCGATCCATGGTACAGTCCCAAGAGCAAACAATGAGTGAGTTGAAGTTGAGGGGGTCTATGCAGTGTCATGCCAAAAATGATGGTCCAGATATGGTTTCTTCATCGAAGGATTAGGAATTACTCTTGTGGCGAATATCCATAGTGTTTTGTTAAGAATCATGGCTGCCGCATAGTTAGCCATCGGATTTCTGAGCAGTGTTACTCAGATGTATCTATCCAAGGGGAGCCCATTGAACTCTCTAGTTGACAGTCACATCAAGTTCTTTAACTGCAATGCATCTTTGCTGTTAAGATGATTGGTGCATTAACCCAAGTATGGGTGCAAAAGGTAGTTATATTGTCTTTGAATTGTTCAATGGGCACTAACATTGAGTCTTTTGATCAAGTTAAGTCTTCCTAGCTGAGTCAGAATGTTTGGACTTTCGAGTGGCTTCTGTGTGAACAGGGGAGGATTGGGTAGTGGGCTAGCTGTATTGTGGAATGATGTCACAGACATTGCAATCATAGGTTTTTCAGAAGGTCATATGGATGCCATCATCCAAACAGATGATAACGTTGCTTGGCGCGACGTTATGAATTCCAGATGAACTTCATAGACACCATTCTTGGAACCCAATGAGGAAATTGATAGCCTTGTATTGTAAACCATGCTTGGTAGGGGCGATTTCAGTGAGATATTGAAAGAGGGGAATCTGGAATCTAATAGGAAGCATATGCTGGAGTTTCACAATGCTATCCATGATTCCGTTCTTGATGATATATACAAGGGCGTCCCTTATATGTGTGTTACATGTTCCTTCTTTTTCTTCAAGTAAAGCTCTTCGTATCGCAATTTCTATTAGTACATTTAAGAAATATGATTATCCATTGTTAGTCAATAATGTGTATTATTTTGTTCTCAGTGGAAATCCGCCGTAGAGATTGAATGGCAATAAGATAAATTGACCTTCCATCTAAGACATCGTCCAGCTTTGATAGCTTGTAGTGAACAACTCTCTTATGAAAGCAATCGAAAGCAGCGTTTGGTACTTAAGTAGTTAAAGTTTGGAACCCATGGGGCAGAAATGCTAGGAACACGCTCCAAAGAAAAGGATGCACCACCTGACTTATCTATATAATAGAGATGTTTCATCACATATTTCTTTCTCTAGGTTTTTGTTACACTCGCTCTTCGCGTCTCACCCCCTATTTTATTTGACTAAGGCTGGAAAAAAGAGTGTTATATTCCACTATCTAGATGAACAAAAGTGATGATCTCTCTTGAGAGAAATACAGAGCACTTCGCAATCGATTTTATCATCAATTTTAACCAATCCTATGGTTACAAATCTTTTGAGTCATTGAAGCCTTTTTGATTCGGTTTGGTCTGGTTATCTTATTTCTTGAGTCATTGAAGCCTATCTCTTGGTTTACACTCGCTCTTCGCGCCCTACCCCCTATTTTATTTGACTAAGGTTGTAAAAAAGAGTGTTATATTCCACTACCTAGATGAACAAAAGTGATGATATCTCTTGAGAGCAAGACTAGACAGGGCACTTCACAATCGATTTTATCATCAATTTTAACTAATCCTGTGGTTACAGATCTTTTGAGTCATTGAGGCCTTTTTGACTCGGTTTGGCCTGGTTATCTTATCTCTTGAGTCATCGAAGCTTATCCCTTTGTCTAGTCTGACTTTCTCGACTCTGTCTATGGAACTACATATCTTTTGAGTCATCGAAGCTTTTAGAGCTTGTTCTTGTCTGGTCACCCTTTGCAAATGAAGTGGAAGAACAATTTTGATAACTATTTGAGTCTAAATTAACCTAATTATCAAATGGTTGTTTAAACAAAAAAAATTCTCAAATAATTTCACATATGTCATGCAAAATTCAAAAGGTAGTTAGTTTTGTCAACATCTACGGATGATTGGCAAGCATCTTTATCTCATTATAGATCTAAATTCTTCATTTCTCTAAGAATATAACAAAATCCTCAACCGGTGACTCTCTTTTCTGGGATAGGATCATTTTATCTTTTTTTCTCCCACCTTTTTTTCCACCGCCTACCACATCATAGTACGAGAAATTAGTGATGCTAATTGAAAGGTGACCAACAAAGGATGGATGAAGATAGATGGAAGACACATGACAGACGGTGGAGAGTGGGGTGAGGAAAAAGAGGGTGAGAGGATCTCATCCCCTCTTTTCCTCCTCCTCTCTCTCCCCCGGATTAGGATCCCTTCACCGCTTTTCTCTCATCCCACTCGTCACCACGCGATACGTGGCAGCAGAGGTGAGTGATAAGGCTAGATGAGCGTCACCCGCATCAAGTCTTACCACTCATCCTTGCTGCCATGTGTCGCGTGGTGACGAGTGGTATGAGGGAAAAGTGGGGCAGAAGATCCTATCCTCTCCCCTCCTCCCCCTAATTAGGGGTGTACATGGTCCGGTCCGGCCGGTTTTTGAGTATGTTGCCAACCAAACCGTTTTAACGGTTTTGAAAATAAGAAACCAGAACCGGACCCAAACCGGTCAAAAAACTGTTTGACCGGTCCGGTTTGGTTTGGTTTGGTTCCGGTTTTTTCCGATTTCAAATATGCCGACTGGAATTGCACCCCAAAACTGGAAATTGCACCCCAAAGCTGGTCTATAAACAACTCAATTTACTTATAGAAAAAACAAGCACATTTATCATCTACTGGGGGAAGTTCTCTTAACAAAATTGAGTCTACAGTTGCAAGATCCTACATCAACCAACATGATTAGACCAATGTAATGCACACAAGAAATATAATATGATAGACAAAAGTATCAGGATGTAACCTTAAATGGCATGCCAACCGCCAATTTTGCTGCTAATGATTTGTAAAGACTTTCTAGGGACTACATACAGGAAATTAAAAACAAAAAAGAAAGAAAAACAAAGAGAGATTAAAGGAGAGAGGGACTCAAGAAACAAGAAAGTGTTAAGACAAGAAACTCAGAAACCATAAATAAGAGAAGCCAGGTGCTGAAAAAGACACGAAATTGAGCAAGACGACGAAAAAAATGAAGATTCATGACACAAATTCCATAACTGAATCTATATACACAAAGTGAAAAGCCAAAACATGTGCAAAATTCTTCAAGCTTTAAACTACTGGAAAGCAATCGAGCACTAAATGAAAGTTTGAACTAGCAACTACACGAACGTCTCCGCTTAGCAGGAGCGGAGTCACAAATTCCATAGCACCAGTAAAGAAACATAAGGACATCAATTTATGTGCAATGTGCAGATTCTTTAGAACCATCAATTCATATTAGCATAAGACATCTTGTACGGTAGCTGTTCAGAAAAAAATTAAGTAGCAGGGATGTAATTCAGGCAAGTCCATAACGAAGTGAACAGAAAAATCATGTCACAATACCATAGAGAGATAAGGCAATGCAAATACCATAGAGATGAGGAAATCCAAATACAAACAGAGATGTATTGTGAAACATGCCTGTATCAAAGCTTCTTGATGATTTCCTCATTGGCACGCTTGTAGTATTTCATTCTTCTGATGGAAGCCAGTGCTTCTTCAAACTTCCTGCTCTGGAATGCATTTGCAAAGGATTCAGACCAACATTTGAGTTTTTCATGCAACTGCAGGAAAGACAGTTACAGATCAGGTTCAAAGCATCTATTTTGGTAGCGAAGGCTCTGAAATCTGGCTCCTTCAGTTGAAAAAAACCATAATCCTTGAAGGGGAAAAACAAAGCTACAGAATAACTTTTACATTTTAGATAAAGCAGGATATAAATATTAGTCACATGCTCAGTCAAAGCAAGTGCCTCTACATCAGATATGCCTCTGTCCTCCAGTGTCAGACACGAAAACAAGTGCCAAGGCTACAAAAAAAATGAAAAGGACACAAACCTTCAAAAGGACACAAACCTCCAGTGTCAGACACGAAATCCTTTTCCCGTTTTCCGCCCTCCACCTCGCAGAACAAAACCCACGAAGAAAAAGTGAAAAACAAATCCAAGCCCTCAAGAACATAACAAATCCGAAGTTGAAAAAAGGCGAGAAAAAAAAGATAGAGATAGAGAGAGGAAAGAAGACTAACCTGACTAGGACTCAAAGTGGTGAGGGAGTGAGGACTGCGGAGGCTGGCTGAGGACTGCGGTGGCTGGAACCTGCGGGCTGCGGCGGTGGCTGCCGGCTGGAACCTGCGGGCTGCGGCTGCGGCTGGAATTGGAAAACGAAAAGTCGAAAACGAAAATGGGGGGAAGGAAATGTCAAATGGGAATTAGGGTAACTGATCGTTTAGGGCAGAAAAGAAAAGCCTAGAATCTTCTATACTATTCTGTAGTTTTTTTAAAATAGGTTTTTTCTATTTTTTTCCTGAAATATTAATATATTATATATAATATTTAATATTTATTATATTAAACCGGTCTGGTCCGGTTTTACGGTTTTTAATTTTCAAAACCGAAACCGAACCGTAACATACAGTCTGGTTTTTCTTTTATACATAAACCGGCTGTAAAACCATGGTTCGATTTAAACGGTTTGGACCAGACCGGTTCGATTTTTTGGTCCGGTTTTCATAAATTTTGTTCACCCCTACCCCTAATAGAGAAAAATTTAAAACTAATGATTTTTGTGACACGGAGACTCGGCCGTTAACTTTTCACAATGACATGAGGACGGTAGCGGTACACGCAAGCAAATCACGTCTTTTCGTAGTGAAAGTATGCCCAAAATTTTCATGGCCGCAAATCATCCCACTGAACTCATCAGCCACAAATGTCGATTTTGGTATTTGCTGCGCTGTCTTCACCTCCTTCTTTCATTTGATACGAAAATCTGTATCCTTATCTTCATTACTTAATCACCATTCAATCCTCTGCCAACTATTTCTCTCTCATTTCACAAATAAGATCCTCTCAGTTCTTCTATTTTCATTTTTATTTTTTCCTATCTACCTTCCTTACCTTTGTTTGGCTGCCCTGTTTTGGGATCATCGCAAGATTTTCTACAAGTTTTGTTAAAAGGGTTTTCTGATTTGAACATTTCATCACGTTTGGTAAAGGCCATATGGGATTTTGCTGATGAATTCCCATCTCCTTTTGTGCCTTCCAGTGACCTAGTATTTGGCGCCTGTTTTAAAATCTTCCACTTTTTCTAGAGTTTCGAGGTGGGATTTGTGTTAATTGGCACTATACACAAGAATCATAAGCTAAGTATCTAGTTGAGAGAGTGAGAAAAGAGGAGGATGAAGATCCAGTGTGATGTATGTGAGAAAGCTCCAGCAACTTTGATCTGTTGTGCAGATGAGGCAGCTTTATGTGCAAAGTGCGATGTTGAAGTACATGCGGCCAATAAGCTAGCAAGTAAGCACCAAAGACTGCTTCTTCAATCTCTCTCCACCAAGCTTCCCCGTTGTGACATCTGCCAAGTAATTGCTTTTTCCCTTTGTAAATAGCTTGTACTGATACTCCACTTTCTTTTGCTTATTATGGCAAACTTGTTTAGGGTCTTTTGTTTTCCCATGTTATTGCACTTTTGTGAAAATTTGGTATGTCTTTGATTGATATTTTTCTGTTTACCGGGTCAACTTGTGTGATATGTTAAGCTATTTCTTGCTGTTAGCCAACTCCACCAGCTACAAATTTTGTAAATTTTGCATATATATATATATATATATATATATATATATATATATATATATATAATTTTAGTTACCAAAAAAAATGATTATCACTATTTAGTTACTGTCTGCTATTGTTATTCTCGTGTAGTAAGTCCACACTTGAAGGGCCGTGTATGTGTGAAGTGTGCTTCTATGTCTCCCGGGGCAATGGTTTTAATTGTGCATGATCATGTTCATTTGTTCTTGTTAATATGTTTGTTGACAGCTACTAGGTATAACAAGTGATGCCTACATAGGAAGGGAGATTTTTAAACTAATGATATTTACCATAGGTTGCTCTTGATGTCAAGGATTTAAGTGTTGGTTCCTTGGTTTTATCACTTTCTGTTGAAAGAGGTAGGAAACACAATGGCATGCATTGACTGCCTATTGTTTAGGGGCTTATCTGTTGCTTTCAACTGTATCCTCTATGAAGTTAGCTGATTCTCCTTTTCATTAGTGCACATTAGTCTGTGTATGCATGCTAAATTTACATGCATGCTTGGCTGCATGATGGGAGCTTGAAAACCTAGAGTTTCTCAATTGGATATTGAACGGCGTCTTGCTTTGGGGATATGCTCACTAGTGAGTAGAAAGAATGGCCTGAAAAACATTTTTTCTTAACTTTTATTTACACATGTTGCGTTACTGCATTTCTTATCTGATCCAGGAGCTTATATTCTATTGTTCCTAAGTGTTTTTCTTTGCTTTGTTGTTGATATCTACAGGAGAAGACTGCTTTCATTTTTTGTGTTGAGGACAGAGCTCTTTTCTGTCAAGATTGTGATGAGCCAATTCATTCAGCAAGTACCCGTGCAGCAAACCACCAACGATTTTTAGCCACTGGAATTCGAGTAGCGCTCAGCGCGAGCTCTAAACAGGATAATGTGGCGAACCAAATTGAGCCACGGCCACCAAAACATAATGCACAAGATTTGTCATTAAAATCATCCACACAAATGACCATTACTTCACCATCTTGGGCTGTTGATGAGTTGTTCCATTTGTCAGACTATGAAACCTCAGATAAGGTACTAAACCTCAATTCTTAACCTCCACATACATATATGTATGCATTTAAATCTCCTTATATTGAAATTTTCTGTTGTTTGTATATCTACTTTGAGATTTCAACTGCTTATACAACAATTTGTTGAATAACCCTACAGAAGGAGCAACTTGAGTTTGGTGGGCTTGAGTGGCTGACAGATAACAGTCTATTCGGCGAGCAAATGGCTCATGGATCCTCAGCGGCTGCAGAAGTCCCTCAGCTAGGAATACCACAGTCCAACCATTCTACCTCGTACCGTACACCAAGGTTCGGCGTGCCCTACAAGAAGGCCAGAATTGAACTTCCAGATGATGATGAAGAGTATCTCCTTGTACCTGATCTTGGTTGAACTTTTGCAATCGTAGCCTGCGAACTGAGGCACAATTGTTGCATACCATTACTCCTTGTAGCTATATGCATTTTGTTGATTGGAGGATAGTAAACAGCGACTGTGGAGACCACTATTCTTAGAAATTACATGCTTCTGTGTGTTTTGCTTCAGCGGTTTCCTGTTTCTGCCTCTGTCAGTTTTATTGCTTGTTACCGAATACTGTTAAAAAGGTACTGAATCATGCCATATACCAAACGAGTTTTATTGTTATTTATTCTGCTTCATATTCTAATATCTGCATATTAAACGTCTCTTCCAATTCTTCCCATGTTTGGAGGATGAAGAAAGAAGATGATGCTGTTTTTGGTAATGAACCATTGCATTGAAAGAGCTAATATAGTACATGAATTGTCTGCTCTTTCCGGGGGAGCATTTGTAAGAAACCATTTAATTTGTTACGATGAAAGAAGAGAGCCGGCTTGGAGCCATTGGTTACGTTTTATGACTTTGAGGTCAAGGTATGATATGCGGAAATAGCCTTTTGCACTAGTAAAGCTACGTATCTCCTGACCCTCTGCGTAAATGCAGGAGTTTATTATACCAATAACATTTTTTTTACTATTGATTAGAAAAAACTTTTAATTTATTTATAAGTTACTTAAATGGATCACATGATTTAATATATTCGTACATTGATTGATTGACCAGATACATAAAATTATCGAATTAGACAATTTCATTGTATGGTGGAAAACGGAAATAAATTTTACCATGACGTAGTTTCCTAATATTTGCCTTTTGTCCGTACTGGTGTGCTGACACACACATATATATATATATAATCAAACTTGAGACCTTAGATTGGAATAAAACTACTAAACCGCTAAATCTAAAGGTTAAATTATAGAGGAGAATCAAACTTGAGACATGGATTGGAATAAAAGCTACTCAACCAATTTAATGACGCTAATCTCACTGCTGCGTCTTTTTCATCCTAGGCTGTTAAATGATCACTAGCTTGTATCATGAAATTGCCCAAGGAACAAAAAGATAACGGACAAGGAGTATGAATAACCCTCTTACTAATAAATTCTACTGAGGGGATTTTTTTACAGTAGCGAAAATGGTCATATATATATATATGTGTGTGTGTCTGCGTATATATGTATGTGTATATATGTACGTATGTTTATGGCAAGGTGGCGATTGGGTCATTAAAGTGCGTCTCACCAAATGGTAAGTATAATTACGATAAAATTTTCAGATATGCTATTTAAGGAATTTCGGTTTTAGTGTGATTACAGATGAATTTGCCATTGGGATCTTATTATGTCTACATGATTAATGCCACGCTGGAGGCAATATAGATTGTTGCCTTAAAGATTTTTTCCTTTCTTTTGTGATTAAGTTTGTGGTTATTAAATTAGCCTTATGAATTTGCCTTTTGGATTTTTCTTTCTTATGTGGTTTCACTAAAATTTTGGGATGTCGTCAATCAAAAATATTAGTGTGGCTCTGGTCAATCTGTTTGCAGTTGATTTTGTTAAGGGAATTGGGGATTGGATTCTATCAATCAGATATGCGGTCAAATTTTATAAGGGTCATTTATACCCATGTGTATAGAGTTATGCATATGTCGTTTCCGCAGCTGACCCCCTACTAGCTTTATAGTCAAGTACAAATTATAGTCTTTTGTTTTTTGATCTTTGATATGCACTTAGCATGTTTTGTGTATACCATATTGATACTTTTGTCATTTTCATGTATGCCTTGACGTTTGTATCTTATTTTGCTTTGGCTTTAATGGCGATCAGCTTGTTGCTTCGCCATCTTTCGTCTATTGTACGGGTTGCACCCCATAAGTCCATGCATCAGGGATTCTATTCCTATTTTTGATAATGTTAAAGCATACATGAAAGCCATTGAAAAATAGTTTCTAAGGTCTAACAAGGCTATGACCAGCACCTTATGTAGATGCTTTCAAATATGAACCTTGGCAAAAATCCGGGTGCGAGTGAGCATATCATGGAGATGAGAGACGTTGCTATTAAACTGAGCTCCCTTAAGGTTAAAACCTTGGGGGGATGGGGGATGGGGGGGGGGGGTTGTGGTGCATTTTGTTATCAACTCTCTCTGTAGAGTATATTCCATTTACGATCTCATACAACAAAATTGAACAATTAATGAACTCCGACCATGTGTGTTCAAGAAGAGCATAGATTAAAGAATGAGTCTATTGAATATGTGCATCTTGCAATTCATTTTAAAAGAAATGTGAAAAATGGGCAAAGCTGTTTCAATGAGAAAAACTAACGATAAAGACAGATGCAGTTTTTTTAAGAAAAAG
Organism: Eustoma russellianum; assembly: GCA_036186865.1. NCBI lineage: Eukaryota > Viridiplantae > Streptophyta > Magnoliopsida > Gentianales > Gentianaceae > Eustoma > Eustoma russellianum. The sequence continues at coordinate 26,568,821 of AP025050.1, forward strand.
AGACACTATAAGAAACGTTGTCTGAAGTTTAAGGGATGGCTTGAGAAGAAAGATGCTAAATGCTAGGGATGTTACACACAAAAAGAATAAATGATTGATCCATTCGCTGAGTTCCTTTAGAAGGAGGGTATTGTTGTTCAATATGCAATTTCTAAACACCACAACAAAATGGTGTTGCTGAAAGAAGGAAACAAACTCTTATGGGCATGGTCAAGATCATGATTAGCACTATAGATTTACTTTTATTCTTTGAAATGAAGCTCTAAAAACAGGGGTGTATGTTTAAATAATCCCATCTAACATTGTTCTTAAAACGCCTTTTGAATTATAGAATGGCTTGAAATCCACTTTAAAACATTTTTACGAATAAGGTTGTCCAGTTGAAATTAGAGTATCAACCCAAACCTAAAGAAACTGGAATGAACGAACGAAAAATGATTATTTCATTCGATATGTAGTTAACTCCAAAAAATTAGATTTTAATGTCCTTCACATACTCCAACATTAGTCGTTAGAAATGCTAGAACAAATTTTCTCCGGTAGCATTCCTGCCAGTATAAGTAATCTGAAGCTGCTTGACATCCTGGATTGGTCCGAAAATTCACTTTCAGGGACGATCTCTGAAAGTCTTTCAGCATTACGGGGCCTGACTCATCTAAGCATGGCAGGAAACCAAGTGTCCGGCGAGATCGATCTATCAGCCCTTTGGCAGCTCAAATTCATGGATTTTAGTGCCAACCAACTCTATGGATCCTTGCCACTGTTGCCTGCTAACTTGAGGACATTATTGCTTAGCCACAACCTGATTTCCGTCTGCCTTAATGTTCGCGAATATTGATTCTGTACATTGTATGTTCAGGTAAAGTAAAATAACAGTAAACAAACTTAGGCGATTCCAGTACTCTGTCTTTAAGACGTATTGCTTCGGTATACTGTGTCCAACCAAAAGATACAACGGATAACAGTTCAGGCGAGCGGTATTGCCTGTTACTAAATAAAGAAACTAGACAAAGAACAAGAGAGTATGAATGATGAAGAAGCTTGGCTTGAGGCGTGTATCACACACTTTCCGTAAGGAATATTTGCACCCACTAGATGCTGCAGGGTTATAGGCAAACTTCCTCCTAGGATACAACAGCCAACAATCTCTAATCCTCAGCAAATGGGATTGAGATTCATTGAACTTTCAAGAACAAGAGTGAAAATAAGAAGGATGAAGTATTTAGAATGCAAGAACAACTCTAAAACAAAATGTCTTGAACAATGGGTTGTAATAGCCTATTTATAGGCTCTTCAACTCCATTCAGACAGTTTTTAGACATTGGTGGTCGTTGCATGGCGATTGGGTATGTCCCTTGATGCATAAATTGTTATTTCTCATGAAAAGTCACTTCTATTGGGACATCGATTGATCGATGTGATCGATCGATGTGACATTGATCGATCGATGTCATCGATCGATGTCTCACAATAAGCTCCAATTCCATTCTGACCAACATCGATCTGTCACATCGATCGATCGAAGTCACTTCGATCGATCTATGTGATCGATCTATGTTGGACAGAAAGTTTCAACTCTGCATCCATGATACATCGATCGATCGATCGATGTGATCGATCTATGTGACATCGATCGATCGATGTCATTGATCTATGTCCGGCAGAATACTGAACTTCATTTTCAAACCACATTGATCTATCCATTTGCTACATGGATCGATCCAAGTCATGAGTCAAGCTATTCTTGCTTATTCCAACACCATTTCACCTACATTCTTCATCCCATTGCCTTTACAAACTATTATAACAATCTCCCACTTAGTTTGTAAAGCAACTTGTGACATTTCATGCATCTAAGAAGTATCTTTCGATTTGAACCTCTTATTAGTATAATACTTCAAAGTTCTAACGAAATCATGATAGCTAAAAAGCCTTGAATCAGATTCCTATGTGCTAGAACCGGAAACATTATACACATGAAACCACACTCTCAATCGAAGTCCATTTTAAACCGCACTTTATGCCCTTGTGCTACCCATAGTATTCATGAACATTTCAAGATCATTGCTTGTCGAAGCAGCACCACTTCCTATGTTCATATAGGTGAAAATTAAGATAGTTCCTCTTAATCCTTCATTAAGAGTGTTATGGACACTCACCCTCCTTTAACACTAACATTCTAATTCTTTAAAGATCAATGTCGTTGCGGTTTGATTATTTAAAGATCAATCGTAGTGCTTTAATACCTCACTTTGTGACTTGTTGTTACCCATTGAACCTTTGGCTAGTGGTATACTAGACAATGTTGGGTTTCTATCACAAGTGAACTTATCCCATACGTCTTAATCATATCCCTAAAGATGTACTTTGTACCAAGTCTTTTGATAGACTCTTTGTCAACGGATCCGCCAGGTTATTGCAGGATCTGACATATGTAATGGCTATTACACCATCAGTAATTAATTGCCTTACATAATCATGCCTAAGGCTAACATGTCTAGATTTCCCGTTATAGATTTTACTATAAGCTCTAGACATCGTTGCTTGGCTATCACAGTGTAAAGAAATGGCTGGCATCGGTTGTGGTCACAACTCTATATCCAATAATAGATTTCTCAGCCATTCCACTTCTTTACCTGCAGATCCCAATGCTATGAATTCGGATTCCATTGTAGAATGAGTTATGCATGTCTGTTTCATTGAAGCCCAAGAAACAGCACCACCACCCAATGTAAATATCCAACCCGTAGTAGATTTGTTATCGCCAACACTAGTTATCCAACTAGCATCAGTATAACCTTCTAACACGGCTGGAAAATTATGATAGAACAATCCATAATCCATAGTCTTCTTCAAGTACCCAAGTACTCGTCCGATTGCCTTCCAATGTCTATACTAGGATTACTAGTATACCTTGATAATTTACACACCGCAAAGGCAATATCCAGTCTAGTGCAATGCATAGCATATATTAAACTACCAATTGCACTAGCATATTCCAATTGTGCTACCGCTCTACCGGTATGTCCAGTCAATTTGTATGAGGCATCGAATGTTATGTTTGCTTCTTTGATCTCCAACACTTTGTTTATGTAATGAGATTGACAAAGAGCAAAACCCCCACTATGTTTGGACACCTTTATCCCTAAGATAGTATCTACCTCAACCAAATCTTTCATTTGGAATTGTGAAGTTAAATACTTCTTAGTCTCATTTACTCCTTCCATATTAGTACCGATAATGAGCATATCGTCCACGTACAAACAAATAATGACACCATATTTGTCTGTAAACTTGGAATATACACACTTATCTGCACTATTATGCCGGAAACCATTCCTTAAAATGGTAGTGTCAAACTTTTCATGTGCTTGTTTTAATCCATACAATGACCTTATCAACTTGCACACTTTGTGCTCATTCCCCGAAAGTACAAAACCTTCCGGTTGTTCCATATAGACCTCTTCGTCTAAATCACCATTGAAAAATACAGTCTTAACATCCATTTGATGAATAACCAAGTTATTTATGGATGCTAATGCTATCAACACTCTAATGGATGTTATTCTTGCTACAGAAGCATAAGTATCAAAATAGTCTATCCCTTCTCGTTGTCTAAAGCCTTTGTCTACTAATCTACCCTTGAAAGTTTGAAGTGAACTATCCGAATTGTATTTTCTTCTAAATACCCATTTACACCCAATTGCTTTGGAACTTGGAGGCAAATCAGTGAGAACGCACGTATTGTTAGACAATAACGAGTTCATCTCATCATCAATAGCTTCCTTCCAAAATGATGCATCTCTTGATTGCATCGCCTCCTTATAGGATTTTGGATCATCTACCACGCTTAATACAATAGGATTTGATTGAATACCTTTGTCCTATTACCTTCAACTAAGAAAGTAATGGATTGCGAGGAAATGAAGTCCGGATCTAAATATTTCTCCTTTTTAGCACGTTGACTTCTCCTAACCTCAGTTGGAGAACTTTGATTTTGATCATCAATACTAGAAGGATCATTAGAAAAATCTCCAACAATCGGTTCATTCAAACTTTCACTTGTTGAACTTTGATTTGAATCTGTTCTCAAGAATTTATTCTCAAGAAATTCAACATCTCTAGATTCAACAACCATATTGGATTCTAAATCTAGAATCCTATATGCTTTAGAGTTTTCAGCATATATAATAAAGACACCTTTAAGAGCTCTTGGCCCCAACTTAGTCCTTTTCGGATCCGGAACTCTATGATAGGCTAGACAACCACAAACTCTAAGATAACTTAGATTTGGTCTTCGTTTCTTCCAAACTTCGTATGGAGAAACCTTAAACTTTTTAGAAGAAATTCTATTGTGAATATGACAAGCCGTCAACAAGGCTTCTCCCCACAAATTCTTTGGCAAACCAGAGTTTATTAACATTGCATTTAGCATGTCAACTAAACTTCTATTCTTTCTTTCAGCCAAACCGTTTTGTTGGGGTGTGTAAGGAGCACTTTTCTGGTGTATGATACCATTCTCCTCACAAAATTGATTAAATTCAAGAGGAAAGTATTCACCACCACGATCACTTCTTAGAACTTTGATTTTCAATCCCGATTGATTTTCAACTTCCATTTTATAGACTTTGAACATGTCAAAGGCTTCATTTTTATGCCTTAGCAAATATACATATGTATATCTGGAGGCATCATCAATGAAAATTATGAAATATCGATTTCCACCTCGGGTTAAAATTCCATTCAATTCGCAAACATCCGAATGAACAAGCTCTAAGGGTTCGGTTTTCCATTCCACTTTCGAAAATGGTTTCTTTGTCATCTTAGCTTGTATGCATACTTCACATGTTCTTTAATTTTCATCTTTGCAAGAAATTAAGGTATGCTTAGACATGAATTCAATAGTAGTACTACTAATATGTGCAAGTCTATCATGCCACAATGAAAAAGAAGAATCAACAGAGTAAGCACAAACTGCGGAATTTTTATTGATACTCAACTTAAACATCCCGTGGCAAGCATAACCCTTGCCGACAAAGATACCATTCTTGGATAATATAATTTTGTCCTCCTCCATTACAATCTTGAATCCATTTCTACAAACAAGACTAGCAGAAACGAGATTCTTAGAAATCTCGGGTACATGTAGAACGTTGACTAATAACAACTTCTTTCCCGAAGTAAAGTCTAACTTTACACTACCCTTACCCAAGATTCTTGTGGCGCTGCGGTTACCTATAAGAACCTGTTGGCTATCATCCACAACATGGTAGGTCTTGAATAGATCTTTGTTGTTGCATACACGCACTGTTGCACCCAAATCGAACCACCAATCACTTGTGATTTCGTTCGTAGCCACATGAAGTTCCGTTACCATGCCAACATGAAACCCAAAGACCATTGCAACCAGTTGATCGGTTCCAATGTCTACCATATTTGCATTGTTGACGTTTTGGGTACTACCGTCTGTTTTTGTTTCTTTCGAAACCAACAGTCCTTCTTGAGATGTCCTTTCTTGCCACAATTAAAACATCTTTTGCCTTTTTTGGATTCTGTCTTGTCAATGGATTTAGATACATCGGAGTTCTTTTTTTGTTTCCAACCGAACTTCCTGGTTTCCCTTTGACATAATGCACTCTAGGTGCATCGTCAGAGACGTGTCTCTTTACAAGACTCCTTGTCTCTTCTTCAATTCGCAAATGCTTTTGAAGTTGTCAAGGAAAAATGATTCAGTTGAGTGTAGTAATTTCTTCCTGTAATCATTCCAACTAGGGGGAAGCTTAGCAATTATCCCTCCTACTTGTAATGCCTCAGAAACTTCTACACCCAATTCTTTCAGTTTAGAAACAATGACCTGCAACTCGTGCACTTGGTCCATGATTGAAAAATTTTCAACCATCTTAAAATTAAAATATTTCATCACCTGGAATTTGTCTGCGCCTAGTTTCTCGTTGTTGTACTTGAACTCCAAGGCGTTCCATATCTCCTTTTATGATGACGTTTCCATAAACAGATCGTAGATATGATCTGACAGATTATTGAGGATATGCCCTCGGCACAACATGTTATCCTCATGCCTCTTCCTCTAAGCGGCCTTGACCTCCTCGGAGTCCTCTTCTTTTGGGGTTGGCAAATCCTTCAGATTTGGGTCAAGACAATACCCAATCTGAAGAGCAGTTAGGAGGAACAACATCTTGTCCTTCCATCTCAAGTAGTTGGTGCCGTCGAATCGATCAAGCTTCATGCTCTCTTGGTTCAAGAATGTCTTTGAATCCATCTCAAATATTCCTTACGATTGTTACTAAATAAAGAAACAAGACAAAGAACAAGAGAGTATGAATGATGAAGAAGCTTGGCTTGAGGCGTGTATCACACACTTTCCGTAAGGAATATTTGCCCCCACTAGATGCTGCAGGGTTATAGGCAAACTTTCTCCTAGGATACAACATCCAACAATCTCTAATCCTCAGCAAATAGGATTGAGATTCAATGAACTTTCAAGAACAAGAGTAAAAATAAGAAGGATGAAGTATTTAGAATACAAGAACAACTCTAAAACAAGATGTCTTGAACAATGAGTTGTAATAGCCTATTCATAGGCTCTTCAACTCCATTCAGACAGTTTTTAGACGTTGGTGGTCGTTGCATGGCGATTGGGTATGTCCCTTGATGTATAAGTTGTGTTTTTTCATGAAAAGTCACTAATGCAGGGACATCGATCGATCGATGTCTCACAGTAAGCTCCAATTCCATTCTAACCAACATCGATCGATCAAAGTCACTTTGATCGATCTATGTGATCGATCTATGTTGGACAGAAAGTTTTAACTCTGCATCCAGGATACATCAATCGATCGATGTGATCGATCTATGTGACATCGATCGATCGATGTCATCGATCTATGTCCGGCAGAATACTGAACTTCATTTTCAAACCACATGGATCTATCCATTTGATACATGGATCGATCCAAGTCATGAGTCAAGCTATTCTTGCTTATTCCAACGCCATTTCACCTACATTCTTCATCCCATTGCCTTTACAAACTATTATAACACTGCCAGCATAAAAACTTAACGAACCTGTCGGGCGTTATGACTTCTCGAGCAACTTGGAAAAATGCATAAAGATCGTATGTAGAGAAGAAGATGGTACGTAGGGAAGAAGGGGAGAAAATCGATGATTATACAGGTATGCTTGACATGATATTTATAAGGAAAAACGATTTAGGGTGACTAATCTCCAGTTTAACCATAGTCGTCGGATCAGACGGTTTGAGATCGCCACCGTTAGATTAGAAACCACTGACAGTTAAAATTGCAGACGTTGGATCAGATAACTGCTCAACATGAGCCCTTAGATCGCGATCCGTGTTACGTCTGCTTTCAGCCTTACGGTTAAGCTTAATCGTTTTTCGAGCACGTGCGTAGGGCAATCGTGTAGGCCTTTCCTCAGGCCAAAACTTCTCATGCCCTAAAGTCACATCTAAATTGACCATTCTAGCACTATATATGATGGATAGCTCACTTTATTTGTCCAATGTGGTATATCCTTAAAGTGATGATGTGTCTCTCCCTAAGGAGGCTACATCATCACTTTTGCCAATTCCATCTATTTTACTTATACTTGGAGCATTAATTTCTAATTCATCCGGTATCATAATTGAGTGATTCGAAAGCCTACAATCATGTGCTCATTACGCAAATAATTAAGGGTTCATTAGTTTTCACTTGCTGTTAAAGAAAACTAATTATACTGAAACTCAAAGTATGTTGCTAACCAAGTTTACAACTTGAGCAAACCCATTTCCTTCAATTTTCTCCCACACTTACTCCTGTCAGAAAGGTTTGAGAATCCGAAAACCTTGGCCATCAGTAACAGCAGGATGTCTGATACCATAATCCAAGGAATCTTCATGTTTCCTATGATCACCTTCATCAATGTTTCGGCAAACCTTTTTACGTCACTTCAACTCCAAAAAGCATCTGTCATCCATCCCAGCTTCAAGTTTCAGATGCCAATACCAACCGTCTACATGGGAGATTGCCCGTGAATCTAATGACATTTGCAAATCTTTTTTTGTTGAAAAAACGTAAATATCATAAACCCAGAAACCACATGATCAAAAGAATCGTGGCAAAAGCAAAGCATCAATGAGATGCTATTCGTACATAATCAATAGTACAATGCATCGTAGAGATGATCTAACATGATATGCTTTAATGTCCTACATACAATCCATCGAACTATAGAGTAAGAGGTAGCGTCGCGCATAACTGCTTGCATTGTCTAATGAATGTAACATTGTGTCATGGAGGACAAAGGGCGGCTTCCGAATGCATTCGGCAAAATGGGTTGGTTGAAAATAGAGAATCTTGAGGAGGGATTAATCTGCTAAAGAATAAGCTGTGGTGACTGAAAATCTTCAGGTGTGTAATAGCTTTTCTATTCGTGTCTATGTGAAAATTCATTTACAGTTTTCATCAAAAAGTTCTAAATGATATATTCATACATGTCCTACTGCTAGTAATGGTTTTTTGCATAAGATCATGGGGTTAGTTAGATGTTGGAAAAGTACGTTTAGAGTACTTTAAAATTTGCTTCAAACTTATATACAAACATATAAGATGTTGTTTGGGAGATTAAAAGATGATTAGAACACTTTGAACGTGTAATAAATCACTTGGATCAATCTATGTGCAAGATGGACCGAACCAAGTTAAAGCTGAAATGAAGTTGAGTGTTCTGTTAGACATCGATCAATCACATCGATCGATCGATGTGGTATGGATGCAAAGTTAGAGCTCTCTGTCCAGCATAGATCAATCACATGGATCGACCGATGTGACATCAATCGATCGAAGTTGGCAGGGTGCAAAGTTGGAGCTCTCTGTACATCGATCGATCGATGTGCTAAAAAATAGGATTTTTCACTTTGAATTACAACTTTTGATCCAAGTATCATCTCCCTTCATACATGAACGTTATGCAACTGACATAGAGATTAATTAATCTGCTGAAATGGGTTTTCAAAGTGGGATTACACAACCCAAGGCCTATAAATAGTAGGCCTTGCTATCTTAAATGATATACAACAACTTTTGCAAAATTCTGAAAATTTCAGCATTGTTCTTTCTCCAAGGCTCTCTTCTTCTTCCTCCACTATCAAACACTTCTATTTTCAAGTTCATCTTCCTCTTGTAGAGTTAACAAAAGGAAGAAGATGCTATATCCTTGGAGGCTTGTGTAGTTTACCTCACTCATGGTGGAGGCATTTTAGCTTTAAGGACAACAACTCATGTTGTGTCTCGGCTTTCATACTTTCTCTGATTTCGTTTTTGGTGTACATATCGTACACGTTTTCCCTAACAATCTTAAAGCTAACAAAGCCTATCGATATGGCTACCAAACACCATGCAGTTCCTGACATGTCCAATTTGAAATCTTTTGATGGCGAATTCCAGGCTGCCTCCTTGTTGTAGAAATTACCCTCTTCTTGGAGCAAGTATAAGAAGAGAGGTAAACATGATGATGACAAACATACCTTAGATGTCGTCATCAAGCACATACACATTGAAGAAAACAATCGGCTAGAGGATGTAGAGGGTGCTGAGAATGAATCTCAGGCCAATATTCTGGAGCACAACCCAAAGATAAAGAGACAAAAGGTTCAGAATGTCAAAGCACACTATAGCAAAGGTAAAAATTTTGTGCATGAACAAAAGAAACCCAAAGGAGTTTGCTGGGTTTGCGGAAAGGCTGGACACAAAGCCTTCTTCTGTAAGAAAAGAAAAGAACAAGCAAGTGGTCATGCAAATTTGGTGGAGAATGATGGAAGAGACAGAGTCAAGGACGAGGAGATCATAGCTGCCGTCGTCGTGGACGAGGTAAACCTTATTAGAGGTGCTACAGAATGGGTGGTTGATACCGGAGCCACTAGACACATTGCTACCATTAGAGATCTATTTTTTGATATTCAAGAAATAGATAGTGGAGACCAGGTTTTCCTTGGGAATGAACCTGTATTCTCGGGACGAGAAAAAGCTCCTTAATTTAACTTCTCGGAAAATTTGTGCTCTACGTTCCTACTATACATAGGCTGGAGCACTTCTAAACATGGCCAATCTTAAACTTGTTTTTGATTATGATAAGTTAGTGCTTACTGGAAATGAAAAATTCATCGGAAAGGGATTTTGCAATGCTGGATTATTTGTGCTCGATGAGAGCTTGTATTACTAATAAGAATATGTCTTCTTCTGCTTACTTGATTGATTCTTATGATCTTTGGCATGCTAGACTAGGTCATGTTAATCTTGATGCTTTAAAAAGATTAAAAAACATGAATGTCATATCTATAGCAAATGAAGATAACTTTGAAAGATGTGAATATTTTGTTGAAGCCAAGCATCATAAGAAACCAGTTAGAAATATTGAAAGAGTCTTAGGTAAACTAGACTTCATTCATAGTGACTTAGGTAACTTCAAGAATCATGTTAGTAAAGGAGGTAAAAGATATTATATAATCTTCATTGTTGATTATTCGAGGTTCACTAGGGTATATTTACTAAGCCATAAAGATGAGGCCGAACAAGTGTTCAAGAAATTTAAGAATGAAGTAGAAACTCAATTAGAAAGGAAGTTCAAAAGGTTAAGGTCTAATACAGGAGGTGAGTATATGACTACTTTCTTGCTTAAATTTTGTGAAGAATTTGGTATAATTCATGAAGTAACACCATCTTATACTCTACAATCTAATGGTGCAGCTGAGAGAAAGAATATAACACTTAAAAATATGATGAATGCTATGCTAATTAGTTTCGGTTTACCGGATAATTTGTGGGGTGAAGCTATTCTTTGTGCATGTCATATATTGAATAGAATACCAAACAAAAAGACCAATAAACCCCTTATGAACTATGGAAAGATTATCCTTCCAACTTAGGATACTTGAAAGTGTGGGGGTGTTTATCAAAGGTGGGCATTCCAGAAATCCAAAGGAGCAAAATAGGACAAAAAACCAAAGATTTTGTGTTTATAGGATATGCCCAAAATAGTGCAACATATAGATTTATGACTGTTGAGAATTCTGCAATTATAGAGTCTAAAGATGCAAAATTCTTTGAGTCTTTCCTATGAAACAACAAAAGGATTCAAGATATTCTATTTATGGAAAAGGTGAATTTAGTAAAACTGTAGTTAGTACAGATCCGGATTCACTAAGACAAAGTAAAAGTAAAAGATTGAGAAAACCTTTGGTAATGATTTTACTAAAGTGTTTATCTTAAAAGAAGGTCTGAAAACTTACCAAGATGCTATGAAATCCATAGATGCAACATTTTGGAAAGAAGCCATAAATAGTGAATTAGATTCAATAATGAGTAATCACACTTGGAAAGTGGTTGATTTAATTAAAGGTTTTAAGCCTATAGGTTGTAAATGGGTGTTTAGAAAGAAATTAAAAGCAGATGGCACTATAGATAAAAATAATGCTAGATTAGGCGCTAAAGGATTTACTCAACAATTCTTTGACACTTATGCATCAGTTGCTAGAATAACAACCATTAGGGTGCTAGTTGCATTAGCTTCTATTTACAAACTTGTAATGCATCAAATGAATGTTAAAATAGTGTTCCTAAATGGGAATTTAGATGAATAAATCTACATGAGTCAACCTGAGGGAATGATTGTTAAAGGGCAAGAACATAAAGTACGTAGATTAGAGAAATCATTGTATGGTTCAAAACAGGCCTCTAAGCAATGTCATGAGAAATTTGATAATGCCTTGCTAGCAAATGAAATGTAGTAAACGAAAGTGATAGATGTGTGTATAAAAAATTTGAGAAACTTGACAGTGTGATTATTTGCTTGTATGTTGATGAAATGTTGATATTTGGTACAAATTTGGATATTATTCAAAAGACCAAAACATTTTTGTTATCTGTTTTTGATATGAAAGATATAGGTAAAACTGATTTTATTCTTGGACTTAAGTTAGTTGAGAAATGTGGGGTGATATGCTTTGTCAATGTCATTATGTAGGAAAAGTGTTAAGAAAATTTAATCACTTTGATGTCAAAGCTGTGAGTACACCCTTTGATTCTAACGGAAGATTAGAGAAGAATAAAGGTGATAGTGTTTCACAGTGTGAGTATGCAAGAATTATTGGTAGTGTAATGTATCTAATGAATTGCACTAGGACGGATATTACGTATGATGCAAATAGATTGGCTAGATATACACCCAATCCAAGTAATGCACACTGGTTTGCTTTAAGAAGACTTTTGAAATATCTTAGAGGAACCATGGATCTTGGTTCACTCTTTATAGGAGATCCTTGTGTGTGAGAAGGACTTTGTGATGCTAATTGGGTAACGGATAATGATGAAGTCAACTCGACTAATAGTTATGTGTTTACTTTGGGTGATAGTGCCATTTTCTGGAAATCATCCAAGCAAACATGTAAAGCAAATTCAACAATGGAATCTGAATTTGTTGCCTTAGAACTTGCATGTGTAGAAGATGAATGGTTAATGAATTTTCTTGTAGATATTCTTTTGTGGTCTAAACATATGCCTTCTGTGTCTATACATTGTGATTCATTGGCTGCGATTGCTCGAGCAAAGAACATAGTTTATAATGGAAAGAGCCGGCATATACGATTGAGAGACAATATTGTGCGAGATTTGATGAGTTCAAGGTGGTTAACTTGGAGTTTGTAAGATCCGAGTTTAACTTGGCTGACTCTTTGACGAAAGGACTATGTAAAAAGTTGGTCCGTGAAACATCGAGGGGGATGAGACTTGTTCCATTCGAAGTAAATTCTGTGTGACAGCAACCTAATCCACTATTAGCAGAGATCCTGCGAACATGTTCAATATGGTAATAACAAGTCATAGAAGAATCATACTCAGCACTATCAATGTGTCCCTCCCTTTGGTGTTGTTGAAGATAGTGCTCGTTGCAAGTAAATGAAGGTGAGACTTTTTTAGAATCTCTTAATGAAATTTATAGCCATATTGTGTGGTGGTGTGAGCAGTGCACACTTGATGAATTTCATCTATATAAGCGTGGATGTGGTTCCGCTTCCTATGAGAGTTTGGAACAACTCACTAGAGCGTCTATGAAAACCTAAGACAGGGTGCATGACCAATATCGCACCACACTGTGAACTTGCCTGAAGCAAGATAATGACATGTCGGATGTAAGTTTATATCAACAATAGAGAGATAAGATTCAGGGCATCAATGTCATCTTATTTCCGTTTATATTCTTCTTCTTGTGCTAAATGACAAATCATGACGCGAGTCATTGTCCATTATATGTCATTGTCTTAGTTTGATAGTGGAGAGGTTGGTTTATTAATATTCAGAAATGTTTATATATAAGTTTGGATCATGTGGGGGATTGTTGGAAAAGTACGTTTAGAGTACTTTAAAATTTGCTCCGAACTTATATAAAAACATATAAGATGTTGTTTGGAAGATTAAAAGATGATTAGAACACTTTGAACTTGTAACATATCACTTGGATCGATATATGTGCAAGATGGATCGAACCAAGTGAAAGCTGAAATGAAATTGAGTGTTGTGTTGGACACAGATCGATTACATCGATCGATCGATGTGGTATGGATGCAAGCTCTCTGTCCAACATAGATCGATCACATGGATCAATCGATGTGACATCGATTTGTCGAGTTGACAGGGTGCAAAGTTGAAGCTTTCTGCCCAACATCGATCGATGTGGAGATCGATAAATCACATCGATCGATCGATGTGCTAAAAGACAGGACTTTTCACTTTCAGTTGCAACTTTTGATCCAAGAATCATCTTCCTTCATACATGAACGTTATGCAACTGACATGGAGGTTAATTAATATGCTTAAATGGGGTTTCAAAGTAGGATTTACACAACCTGAGGCCTATAAATAGTAGGTCTTTCTATCTTAAATGATATACAACAACTTTTGCAAAATTGTAAAAATTTTAGCATTGTTCTTTATCCAACTATCTCTTCTTCTTCCTCCACTATCAAAGACTTCTATTTGCAAGTTCATCTTTCTCTCGTAGAGCGAATGAAAGGAAGAAACTGTTATATCTTGGGAGGCTTGTGCCGTATAGTTCACCTCGCTCATTGTGTAGGCATTTTAACTTTAAGGACATTAACTCACGTTGTGTATCGGCTTTTCTACTTTCCCTGATTTCGTTTTTGGTGTACACATCCTACACATTTTTCCTAACATAAGAAGGTTGATAGATGTCACTTTTTGCGACAGGCAAAAATTATTGAAGCTGGAGGGAACACTAAAAAACGAAACTATGACTTAAAGGGAGTATAGCATCATATAAGTTTTCCTTAAATGAATCGTGTCGTTCTCTATATTGAAAATCTCATTTAACTCACAGATGTAGCTGATTTACATAAACACGCTAACAAAATTTACAATGGTCAATGACCAAGTATGATTAGTTGGTCGTTGACCAATGATATGTACAGAAAATTTATGGGCCCCTTGTTTTGGCCAATCACCTCTTGCTTGCATGTAGACAAAACTTAGTTGTCATCACCACAATTTCTGCATGCTAAATTATACGTCTTTAATGCTTGCTGATTCTTGTGTTAATACATGTGATCAATTCGTACCATTAAATCTAACAAATACAAAGACTAGAATATATATGTTTTCTTTGTTTCTTCACTCATGAAGATTGTTATTAGAATGTCTAAAGGTAATTCTAGAATAGAAAAAGTCAGTGAAGAGCTTTGTTGTGATTGTTTTTTGAATACGAAGGGGGCGAGCTTCTGCTCTTATGGTAGTGAGAACTTGTACAAATTCTATGTTGTGTTTTTAGGAAAGTGATTGTGAAATAGCCTTAGTAGAAAGCGGTTGAAGAGCATTTGCTCTTCGTGTGAGATAAACCCTTACCTTCTGACCCAAACTAACACAACAACTAAAAAGACTATTTTGTCCCTTCTTACAGTTCATAGACTTCTCCATCTTTATTAAATTTAAAAAATAGAACTCCAAAACCTATTTCATTTCCTCCCCCCTCCAACTTCCAGTGCTGCCCTTAGCCACCCCTACACCACTGCTCACCCTCAACCGCACCATCCTCATTGCCACCCTCAACCATGAGCCAAATGAGCAAAACTTTTACATGAACAAAAAAATCCTATTAGGATATTAGACAACTTCTTCCATGGCCGCCACCATCACCACCATCAAATCGCCTGCCTCAATAATCGAAGCAACTTCCACCATCACCACCACACCCTTTCTATCCTTCGCCTCAAAAGCAGTTGCTAAAATCACTTCCACGGCCATTTTATTTATGTTATGCAAATATTCATCATCAGCCAATATTGAGCCAAAAGAAAAAGATGATAATTTATCAATAAAATATCTGGAAGTCTGATTAAATAATTTATCAATTAAATATCTGGAAGTCTAATTAAATAACTAAGTAAGCTGGAGAGAAGAAATTCCAAAGCAAATGAGCGAAAACTCTATACGCAGACTAGCTAAATGATTGAAACAAACAAACAAGCGTTTGAAAGGGAAACTGTCGAGAGAGAAAATGGAAAGAGGCACAAGATCAATTGCTGTAAAACTGAGAGTTGTTTCCCTTCCACTGCAAGATTCGATTATATACAAAAAATGGAAGAAGAAGGAAAAACAAAATTACAAAAATGTCCCTACGACGTAATTACTTAAAATAAGGGCATAATAGTAAATCCACTCGCTTTAAATACAACTCGCGCCAGTTTGTTGCGTTCTTCCTTCCCCAACTGCCTCAACCAACTCCATTCCTATGTGCTGCATTTTTGCTCCGTAAATCAGCTGTCCCACATGGTCTTACCAGCTTCTTGGTAACTGATTTTGTTGACTCAGCTTTCTTGTGTCTAATTAGCAGCTTGCAACCTTCACTGAGCTCATGTTTCCAACTGTTCGATTCAAGTAACCATGTGTTCGACGTTATTCCTCTTCTGTTCTGAAATTTTTTTGGCAATACCTTCACCATCATTATCATCATGATCTTCAACACCCCCCTCAAGAATGATTGAATCAACTTATTCAGCCTCTTAGCATCAAGTGCCTTAGTGAACACATCCGCCAATTGAAATTCCATTCGAATAGGCAATAGCTTTATAATCTCCTCTTGCACCTTATCCAGCACGATATGACAATCAATCTCAATGTGTTTCATTCTTTCAAGGAATACTAGATTTTTAGCTATTTGTGTTGCAGTTTTACTGTCACAATACGCTCCTACTGGAGTCTGATCAATTAACTGTAATTCTGCTGCTATATACAGCAGCCACTGTACCTCACAAACTAAGCTAGCTAGCGCTCTGTATTCTGCTTCGGCAGATGATTTAGAAACCATACTCTGCTTCTTTGCTTTCCATGAAATAAGTGCATCACCCAAAAACACACAAAATCCACTTATAGAACGTCTTGGTTCTGTACAACCAGCCCAGTCCGAATCAACAAATGCCTTTAGTTTAAAGTCTGTATTGAAAGGAAACAACAGTCCCTGGCCTGTGCTAGCCTTCATATATCTAAGTAATCTATGTGCAGCCCTTAGGTGATTAGTAGTAGGGCAACCAAGGAATTGGCTGAGTTGTTGTACTAGAAAACTAATGTCTGGTCTAGATATGGTGAGGTAAATGAGTTTTCCAACAAGACTTCTATACACAGAAACATCTGGTAGAGGATCAGAATCATCGTGGGATAATTTTAGGTTTGTTTCCATGGGGCTTTTGGCCAGCTTGGAACCAAGAAAACCTATTTGCTCCAGTAATTCTAAAGTATATTTTCTTTGGTTAATTAGCAACCCCCTTGTGACCTAGCTACTTCTATCCCCAAGAAGTATCTAAGGTCACCCAAATCTTTGATCTTGAACTCATTATGTAACTGGCTTTTAACTGTATGAATGACCTCTAAACAGAACAGGCTATGACTATGTCATTCACATAAATCAGCAGAATAAGCATATAAGAGGGAGTGATCTTCAGAAAAAGTGTGTAACCTGACTTGGATCTAGTGAATCCAAGGGAAACCAAATACTTAGTGAGCCTGGAGTTCCATTCTCTATTGGCCTGCTTGGGTCCATAGAGGAACTTTTGAAGTTTGCATACTAGGCTAGGGGATGTGACATACATACCAGGAGGTGGAGTCATATAAATTTCTTCATGGAGGTCTCCATGGAGAAAAGCATTATTTATATCTAATTGCTGCATCCCTTGCTTGCTGCCAAGGCAAGGACAAATCTGATGGTGGTCATCTTGGCAACTGGGGAAAAAGTGTCTTGGTAACCAATCCCATATCGTTGAGTGTAACATTTAGCCACCAAATGGCCTTTGTACCTCTCCACCGCGCCATCAGCCTTAAACTTGATCTTGAATATCCACTTACAACGTATGGGACGTTTACCTGTAGGTAGAGGAACTAACTTTCAAGTATGGTTAGCTTCCAGAGCAGCCAGTTCAGACCACATGGCTTCCTGCCAAGCTGAAGAGCTGGCTATTTCTGAATAAGTGACATGCTCTGTATGCTTGTTAACATTTAAAACAAACATCTTGTACTTAGGTTCTAATGACTTCATAGTATATACTTGATCAAGGGAATGAGGATAAGTAACGGAGTGTTCAGTGTGAGCATGGTTACAATAGTAATCAGCCAGATAAGTGGGTGCTTGTCTATTTCTTTGGGGTCTGGATGAATGGATGGGTTGTATGTGAGTATCACATGATTGGCTGTTTTGAGGATTTACTTGTGAGGGAGTATGATCTGGTGAATTGGGAGACATTGATGTAGAAACTGAGGAATGCAAAGACTTCGGATGAGATGAGTGTACGTGAGCAGGAACTTGAAGGTTCACAGGAGACTAGATATCAACATAAGTTTCACGTGCTGTAGGAATACTTGGATAGTTAGGAGAGGGAATATCAACATTGAGGCCTTGGTGTGAGGATGGAGTTTTTTTTTGAGGAAAAGGGAAATGTGGTTTAATGAAATTCTACATCCCTAGAAATGAACACATCATGTGTAATCAAGTCTTGCAAAATATACTCTTTTGTATTATAGGACAACCCAAGGAATATACTCCTCTTGGATCTGGGAGCAAATTTGAGTTTATGTGGTTTGGTGTCCAAGGCATAGGCTAGGCATCCAAAGACTTTCAAGTTTTCATAACAAGGTGCCTTTTTATGGTGAAAAGGTGCTTGATGTGAAATGACTGGTGATGGAGTGATGTTGATTAAGTAGGCAGCGTGTTGGATGCAAAATCCCCAGAACTCTATGGGTACATTAAACTAAAATTTTAAAGCCCTTGCAACAGTCAAAATATGTTGTTGTTTTCTCTCAACCAACCCATTTTGTTGAGGGGGTATAATGATAACTAGTTTGATGCACTATTCCCTTGGATGCAAAGAATGAATCCATTTGGAATTCTATTCCATTATTTGATCTAATCACTTTGATATTCAAATCAAATTGAACAGAAACATAATTGCAAAAACTCCGTATAAGGTTTCTTGTCTCAGATTTGCTTTTCATCAGATATACCCAGCAAAATTTACTATAATCATCTACAATTGTGAGAAACCAACATTGTCCAGACATGGTGGGATGCTTATATGGTCTCCATATATCCATGTGGACCAATGCCATAAGTGCAACAGGCGCTAAAGAAGAAACAAGAAAAGGAAGCCTTCTTTGCTTGGCTAGAGGACAAACATTACAGGGTAAAGGGGTATCGAGAACAGCTATTCTGGGCTCTAGAATCTTGATTCCTTTTATTCTAGAATGGGATATATGTCCTAGTCTCGAATGCCAAAGAGTGCAATTAAAGTCTAGGCCTGAAGACATGACAGTGGAGTTGATTAAGTGTGTCTATTGATAGTCTTGATTCATCTGGTGTTCCTTTAGTGAACCATGGAGTTTATACAACGCTTGGCTCACTCTAGCATCTTCAAGCGTTTCTGTTCAAAAATCATACAAGAGTCAAGATGAAAGAATACTCTGTATTTATTTTCTAGTGTTATTCTTCTGAGTGAGATGAGGTTGAAAGTGAAAGAAGGTATGTAAAAGACATTGAATAACTGCAAGGAAGGACTGACTATTACTGTGCCAATGTGAGTCACATCAACACATTGGTTGTTTGGGAGTTTTACTTTCAATGCACAGATAGGTTTATAAGAATGAAAGAGGGTTTAAAGTATGACATATGTGATCAGTGGCACCTGAGTCCAAGATCCAAGTATTTAAATGTTCACAAGATGCATTACCTTGACCCTTACCAGAAGTACCCTGCTTTTGAGCCGACATCACAACATGTGCTTCTTCATTATTTTCCACAGCAAGTGATCTAGTTGATCTGAGGCCACTCTCCTGATGTTCTTGCAGCATTCTCATCAGCTGATTGTATTGGTCATGAGTCAAGCTGGGTGACTCTTCTTACATAGTGAGAGGATTCATCTCCCTATGCTGGTTCTTGGATGCTGGTGCCTTCGCCTGATAACCACAGCCATCATTGTTTTCAGTAGAACGATCATAAGCAAGACAATTTACCAATCCTTTAGACTGATCCCCAGGGGAATATCTGTGCTTCTTGTGGCACTTATCAATAGTGTGTCATGGCCATCCACAGTATGTACATATGGACATTTGCCTCCTGAACTAGACGGCCCATATCCTCCCTGTGGTCTAGAACCTTTATACAATCCTTGTCCCTTGGATCCTCGATGATTTTCCCTTTCTAAAATTTGGTGTCACCTGTATACTGACCACGAAATGAGGATCCATGTCCTCTTACACTCAAGACTGCAGACGAATTATTAGAGAATTGTGTTGAATTGCCATTGTATTGAACCTTATGTTCATGCTTAACTGCCATGGCAAACATGGCATTCACATCAGGAAGTGGACTCATCAAAAACACTTCAGATTTAACCGAGTCATACTCATCCAAAAATCCTTTCAGAAATTTAATCACCAAATCATTTTCAACAAATTTATTAATTTGAGCAGAGATATTGCAAGCACATCTTCCACACATACACAAATGAATTGATTTTAACACAGTCAATTCTTCCCACATAGCCTTTCATTTTGTATAGTAGTCAGTCACTAAAAGATTATCTTGCTTAATAGCATAAAATTCCTCTTGTAGATCAAATAATCTAAAAACATCCGTATTTCCATATCTAAGTCTTAAATCGTTCCATACATCAACAACATTATATATCCACATCACACTTTGTGCAATAGAAGCAATAACAGAATTCATAATCCATGATGCAATCATATTATTAGCCTTTATCCAGGCAGAAAACCTACAATCATTTTCATTAGGTTTACTTACAGAACCATCAATAAACCTGTTTTATTCTTGGACTCCAAAGCACTCCAAAATGTCCTGCTCCATCTATGATAATTGTGTGTGCTGACTAGTGGCTGTACCAATATAAGTGCAGGACTGTCACTTGGATGCAAGTACAACAGATCCATTGTTGGATCCAGAATTACTGTGTTTGAACTTGAGGAAGCCATAAAATTTTTATCAGAATCTTATCTCTGATACCATGCGAAAACTCTATACAAAGACTAGCTAAATGATTGAAAGAAATAAACAAGCGTTTAAAAGGGAAACTGACGAGAGAGAAAATGGAAAGAGGCATAAGATCAATAGTTGAAAAACTGAGAGTTGTTTCCATTACACTGCAAGATTCGATTATATACAAAAAAGGAAGAAGAAGGAAAAACAAAATTACAAGAATATCCCTACAACCGCCTCACGTAATTACTTAAAATAAGGGCATAATAGTAAACCTATTCGTTTTAAATACAACTCGCACCAGTTTGCTGCGCTCTTCCTTCCCCAACTTCCTCAACCAACTCCCTTCATATCTACTACATTCTTGCTCCAGAAATCAGCTGGCCATGTGGTCTTACCAGTTTCTTGGTAACTGATTTTGCTGACTCAGCTTTCTTGTGTCCAATTAGCGCTTGCAACCATCTCTGGGCTCACGTTTCCAACTGTTTGATTCAAGTAACCACTTGTTCGACGTTATTCCTCTTCTATTTTGAAATGCTTTGGCAATACCTGTTGAAGGAGGTTCCAATTGGCATGGAGAAGAACACGGGGATGAGAAACATTATGATGATCTAAAGAGTACTTAGTTGAATTGATGCAGCAGGATGTAGCTACATGGGTTTAATAGCAAGATCAAAGGTTCAGATTGCATGTTGAATAAAGAGGCATGTGAGATCGAGGTGCTGAGGTGGTTGGGTTGGTTAGAATGCGGAGGAGACAGAACTTGAAGAAGAGCTAGCACGCGGGGGATTTAAAAAGGAAGTGAAATTAGTATTTTGTCCTTTTCTTTGTAATATGTGTAGTTAGTTTAGGAAGGGTAGTTTGGTAATTTTACACTCTTCTTCTTCTTCCTGCGCTTTGTATAAGCCGGGTTACAGTTACAACCCGGCTGAGACGGTTACAGATTTTTCAATCAATTCCTCCTTCTGTCCATTCGCTCTCTTTCTCTGATCTCAAGCATTTTCATCTCTTTTGGTTCATTTCTTTGATTGTTAGATTTTGACATGGTATCAGAGCTTATGAGGTTGTGATCAACATGTTTTCTTTGATAGTGCTGTGAGCAAAATTTTTTTGTCTGTGTTTTGTTAATTCCTTTGGTTTTGATTTTGATTGAAATGGCATCTCTAAGCAACAATCGTGGTACACCTGTTGATAGTCAATCACAAAACATAGTATTTGGAACAAGAGTGAATCAGAATCCAAATATGGAGAATTTGCTACAAAATCCTTACTATTTGCATCCTGGTGACAGTCCTGCGACTGTGTTAGCTCAGCCTCATCTTAATGCTCATAATTTTCATACCTGGAGCCGCACTTTCAGAATGGCATTGCTGGAGAAGAGAGAAATAGGCTTCATAGACGGTACAATCCCCAAACCTCTGGAAATAGATCCTCAGTATTCTGTGTGGAGGCAAATGAATTCTATGGTTCAATCTTGGATAATGAATTTAGTTTCTCCTTCTATTACACAAAGTATTATGTGGTATGATAGTGCTATTGATATGTGGAATGATTTGATGTTAAGATATGGAAGTACATATCCTTTCAGATTATCTGAGTTGCTTGAAAATTTCTATTGCATTAAACAAGACGTTATGACTGTAACTAATTACTTTACTAAGATGAAGGTTGTGTGGGAGGAACTCATGGCTCTAAGGCCTGTGCCTGTGTGTAACTGTAGAGGTTGCAGGTGCAACGTAACCACACAAATGAAAATGTATGTTGAGAGTGACTATGTCATCAAGTTTGTGAAAGGACTTAATCATAATTTTGATCCGGTTAAGTCTCAAGTGTTTGTAATGACAGCTCTGCCTGATATTAATACAGCCTTTTCTATGGCTTTAAAATTTGAAAGAAAAGTGATGTCTCATTCCTCATTGGTGTCTCTTGATGGTAATACGGCTCTGATGAATGAAATGGAGAGCTTAGAAGGTATGACTTCTAATGTGTATGTGAAAAGACAACATACAGGTGCATTTAGGAGAGGAGGTGGAAGGTTTGCCTCTGGCAATAATAGGAAATTTCAATGCACTTATTGTGGCATGGCAGGACACACTATTAAAAGATGCTTCAAGAAGCATGGATATCCACCAGGATTTGGTAGTTCCAAGACAAGAATCAATATGGCTGAAGTGATTGACGTGGAGGATGAGAAGGGGCAGATTGAGAAGAGTGTTCAGTCACTCATGTTGACACCTCAACAGAATCAAAGGTTGTTGAAGTTGTTGAGCAAGCAAGATGATGAGTTGGAGGGAGATGCAAAACCTGATGTTCAAGGAGTTGTCATGTCTGCTCAAGTTGACAATATGGCAGGTAACACTCATACTGGTGCCTTAACCACATGGATTTTAGACTCTGGTGCAACTGATCATATTGCATCCCATCTATCTTTGTTTTCTTCCTATAAGCTTGTTAAACACATTACAATCAAGCTCCCTACAAAGATGACAGTGTCTGCAACACATATTGGCATAGTTATTGTTAGCCCCACTCTGACTCTTAAAAATGTTCTGTATGTACCAGCTTTTTCTTTCAATCTTCTTTCCCTCAGTAAGCTTACCTCTGATCCTAGTTTGCTCATCCAATTCTATTGTGATAATTGTTTGATTCAGGGTCAATTGTCCAAGAGGATGATTGGTTTAACTAAGCTGTCCCATGGTCTATACTATCTTCAAGGTACTGCTGTGATGAATCCCAGTCCAATTTGTCTTGCCACAAAGGCATCTGATACAAGCAACTACCTATGGCACTGCAGACTAGGACATGTTTCTATTCCCAGAATAAAAGAATTGCAGAAACATGATGATTCAATATCAGTATTGGAATTTGTTGTTCCATGTTCAGTTTGCCCCCTAGCTAAGCTTAAGAAACTTCCCTTTCAAGTTTCTTCTTCTGTATCCAAAAACTCTTTTGACCTGGCTCATGTTGATATTTGGGGACCTGATAAACACCCTACACTGTTTGCTTAGAGATTTTTTCTTACTATTATTGATGACTATAGTAGATATACTTGAGTTTATTTGTTGAAAACCAAGTCTGAGGCCAGGCCCTTACTGCAAAATTTTTGCCAACACATTGTTACTCAATTTGAGAAAACTATAAAAGTTCTTAGAACAGACAATGGCTAGGAGTTTAACAAGCCTGATTTTTACTTGAAGCATGGCATGATTCATCAGACCAGCTGTGTATATACATCACAACAGAATGGTCTAGTTGAAAGAAAACACCAACACATACTTACAGTGTCACGTTCCTTAAAGTTTCAGGCTAGCTTGCCCATGTCATACTGGGGCTTTGCCATTACACATGATGTGTACATTATCAACCGAATCCCAACTCCTATTCTTCATCACAGAACCCCATTTGAAATGTTATATCAACAGAAACCTGTTTATTAACACCTGAAGGTATTTGGATGTTTGAGATATGCCTACAATCCTTTACCTAACAAGACAAAGTTTACTCCCAGGGCCATCAAGTGTCTGTTCCTAGGTTTTCCATCTTCCACCAAAGGTTATTTACTGCAAAATCTTCAAACCAAGGACTTGCTCATATCTAGGGATGTCCAGTTTAATGAACATCACGTTCCCTTTGCATCCATTGAAATTCCCTTAAACACAAATCTCTCTCAGCCACACTCTCAGCCATGCTCTAATCCTACTGCCATTATTTCACCTCATTCTGATCCTACATTCTGTGTCCATCCAAACCAAACCCCTATAATTTCCTCGATGCACCCCAGTTCATCCACTTCTTCTCCATCACTGACATCCACTACTTCTACACCTTCACCCTCAGTACACCAATCCACACCTCTACCTTTAGAAACCCCTCACTTCAATATTGACATCCCTCTCACCATCAACCCAGAAGATCAACAATTCCTTCATGATCCTAACCTTCCACACATTTCACTACCTAAAATTCCTTCAAGACCCCTTAGACAAAGACATCCACCTGCTTACCTTCATGACTATTATTTTAATCAATTAACTTCCTATGTCAGCCACCTTCCTAAATATCCTTTACAGTCTCATTATTCATTGCATCAGTTGACACCAAGTTATAAAAACTATGTGCTTAACATCAGTGTGCAGCAAGAACCTACATCCTCTCACCAAACAGCACAATCAGCTCATTGGCAGTAGGGCACGCATATGGAGTTGGCGGCATTAGAGGCCAACAATACTTGGTGCCTGATGCAGTTACCTGAAGGAAAGAAACCAATTGGCTACAAGTGGGTATATAAAATCAAGAGGAACGCTGATGGAAGTATTGAGAGATATAAGGCCAGACTGGTTGCAAGGGGGTATACACAGTAGGCTGGTGTTGATTATGGTGACTCGTTTTCTCCAGTGGCTAGGATGACCACTGTTAGACTGATATTGGCCTTAACATCCATCAAAAAATGACACATTCACCAATTTGATGTAAACAATGCCTTCCTACATGGAGATTTGCATCAAGAGATTTACATGACGTTTCCTGAAGGTCTGCCATCTCCTGTCCCTGGCACAGTTTAAAAACTTACTAAGTCACTCTATGGTTTGAAGCAGGCCAGTAGACAATGGAATGAGAAACTCACTCAGTTTCTAATATCTAATGGGTACACTTAATCTAAAAATGACTATACCATGTTCATTATGGAGATCACAGATGTGTTTCTTGTTCTTTTAGTATATGTTGATGACATCCTTGTAGCTCGTGATTCACTCCCTGCAATTCAGAACCTCAAAACCACCTTGCATCAGGCATTCAAAATTAAAGACTTAGGATCACTTAAGTACTTTTTAGGCTTAGAAGTTGCCAGGTCTCAGGGGGGATGTACTGTGCCAAAGAAAATACACATTGGAGTTACTTCAGGAGATTAGAACCCTGGCTTCTAAGCCTGCCAAGAGCCCTTTGGAACAAAATTTGAAGCTGGCACATAATGATTCAAACCTCATAGATGATGTATCATGGTACAGGAGGATGATTGGAATGATATTGTATTTGACTATTACTAGACTAGACATCACTTATGCAGTACAACAGTTTAGCCAATTTCTTGATGTTCCCACTACTACACACTTCAAAGAAGCTCAGAGAGTATTAAGATATTTGAAAGGCACACCAGGGCAAGGTCTGATGTATCCTAGCACAGGTGATTTGAAGCTTACAGGTTTTTCAGATTCAGACTGGGCAGGTTGTTCTGAAAGCAGGAGGTCTGTAACGGGATACTGTGTATTGCTTGGAAGTTCCTTGATTTCTTGGAAGGCAAAAAAGCAAACAACAGTCTCTAGGTCATCATCAGAAGCTGAATATAGAGCTCTTGCCTCAACAACGTGTGAGGTACAATGGATTCTCTATATGCTGAATGAATTGAAAGTTGAACATGGTAAACCATTTGATATCTTTTGTGACAATAGAAGTGCCATTTGCATTGTTGAAAATCCAGTGTTTCATGAGAGAACCAAACATATTGAAATTGATTCACATTGTTAAACCTGTACCCATTAACAATCGTTTGCAGCTTGCTGATATCTTTACAAAAGCAGTTGATTCTCATAGGTTGTGCATCCTGATTGAGGCTTTGGGAGTCTGTAACATATTTGCTCAGTCAGTATTGAGGGGGGATGTTGAAAGACGTTCTAATTGGCATAGAGAAGAACACGGGAATGAGAAACATTATGATGATCTGAACAGTACTTAGTTGAATTGATGCAGCAGGATGTAGCTACATGGGTTTAATAGCAAGATCAAAGGTTCATATTGTGTGTTGAATAAAGAGGCATGTGGGATCGAGGTGCTGAGGTAGTTTAGTTGGTTAGAACGCGGAGGAGACAGAACTTGAAGAAGAACTGGCACGCAGGAGATTTAAAAAGGAAGTGAAATTACTATTTTGCCATTTTCTTTGTAATATGTGTAGTTAGTTTAGTAAGGGTAGTTTGGTAATTTTACACTCTTCTTCTTCTTCCTGTGCTTTGTATAAGCCGGGTTACAGTTACAACGCGGCTGAGACGGTTACAGATTTTTCAATCAATTCCTCCTTCTGTCCATTCGCTCTCCTTCTATGATCTCAAGCATTTTCATCTCTTTTGGTTCATTTCTTTGATTGTTAGATTTTGACAATACCTTCACCATCATTATCCTCATGATCTTCAAAAAAATGCTCACGGAAATTTTGAATTACATATAGAATGATGTTTTGACTACGGGAGGAAGAAATAACATGGGTTGTGCCTGGGGCGGGGGGACGGTGGTTGGGAATGCAAAGAAAGTGCTGGCGGTGGTTTGTACTAAAAGAAATTCGGGCCAGCGGATGAATAGGAGGCAATGGAAGAGTTTTGGTGGCGGTGGTGGATGGCCGAGGGAATGGGTGAGAAAGGCTGCTGACTTATGTAAAGGGGTAAGGAGCTGAAGTGGTTGCATATTTCAAGTGGGTTTACGGAAAAAAGGGGTGAGGAAATACGGTTCAGTGAAAGGAATAGGTGGCTTCGGGGCGGGGGTGGCGGGTGGCAGGTGGCAGAGGTGGTTCGAGGAGGAAGGTTGTTGCAGTGGAGAGAGGTTGAAGATGAAAAATATAATTTTGATCCCAGAATCTAATTAAACTATATATTACTATCTTCTCGAGGTAGACATGATGGAATATGTTATTTGCTGTTAGTTTGGATAGAAAAGTGAGGAGTTATCTTTTAGTGGAAAGATTAAAAAGAGAAAATACAACAATAACTCATGTCCATATTGCAATGACAGTTTTTATAATGCTCCAGACCTCCCACTCCATATGTACTAGTAAAAATGACATAATAATAGGAAAAAGGGATAAATATGTGTCTTTAAACATGAAGAGTGTTAAAGGAAAAAATGGTATACATCAAAGAGGATAACTGATACACACAAAAACATATATTTTTTTAGGGAAAGACGGGCGGTACCGTCCGGTGTTTTGTTAATATAATTATCCTCACTTATGATGAAGAAATACCGTGGTTACATTATATGGAGAAATGCAATGGTAGACTCTCACAATTTAAATAAAACAAATAAATCTAAAACTGAATAAATACAATTAGAAATCATGAACAATAAAGCATATACTATTAGAAGTCTTCGGTGCCTGCCTTCTTTAATCTCTAGCAGCTCGGGCGTACATTGGTATGGCAAACAATAACGAAAAGTGATTAGCATAAAGTGTGGAGAATAACCTGTGGAGAATTCATGTGAAAATGAATAGATGAAAGCATACCGGCAACGCCTGCATTCTAATGGAATACAGGCGTGGGCATAGATGTCCAGTTTTTGTATATTATAGCAGTTGAAGCCGCTATTTCCTCCGCATAACCTCAGCATGTTGTAAATGACAAAAAATCTGGTGAGCAAATGTATTGAAATAGAAAGTAGCAAATGCACAGGATATGAAAACGGAAATGTCATACCGCCGTTGCCTGTACCATACTGATACATGCAACTTCGAAGGTGAAAAAAATCTGATTTTGCCGAAGTGAACCATCAGTTTGGCTTCAGAAACGTAAAGAGACAGTTGTCTGGTTTGTGAAGGAAAAACCCCTGGCATTTGGCGGCAATGTGGATGAGGAGGTATAAACCGTTGTTGTGGAGAACATTCGACCATGCTGAGCTAAATTATGAGCCACCATATTAGCTTCTCGAGGGATATAATGTATTGAGATGCCTGTCAAACTCAGGAAGAAATTTAAGCGATTAAAATGGTACAAAAGAGCGCCAGTTAGAAGACGGGAAGGTTGAATTAACATCAAACAGTCTGTCTCAACCAGGAAATTGCGGTGAGTAAGGCCGAAATATATGATACTGTAATTGATGGCCTGGAGTTCGGCCAGAGATGGTGGTAGACAAGGTAATGCATAAGAGAGAGCACCAATCATTTGTCCGGATGAGTCTCTTAAAATGGCCCCTGCTGAAGCCCGATGCCGCCCTGCTGACGCATCAACATTAAACTTTAACTTACCTGTTGGAGGAAGCATCCATTGTACCGTTTGAACCCTTGCTACCTTCATGATTGGAGAGAAGCCACTATCTATTAAGTGATGAATGTTTGCAGCAATTTTTGTCCCAGAAACAGTTGAAGCCCACGTGTACACACATATATATATAATGTATATATATATGTATATATATATGTGCGTGTGTGTGTCTATATATATATTGTTGAAGAAGCGATTATAGTGAAATTCAGGGTGTGCAGTTTTTGTATCATAAATTATAGCAATATGAAGTAACCGTTTGCTGACTTAGCGAAGGGTGTAAATGCGTCAAATATGGTTCGTGAGTCGATTGAGTTTGGTTTCTGTTTGATTAGTTTGACTTGATAAAATTTGTAATCAAACTCGACTTGTCTCTAATATTTAACGAGTAAATCTTAAACATATTTTGCTTGATTCATTAGCACACGAGCATGTTTGAACTTATAATATATATCTAATTATTCACGATTTGGTGTTATATTAGTATATTGGTTTGATACATATTAGAAATTAAACACATTAATTAAGAATCACTTTAACGAAAATAAGAATTATTGCAAAAATCTAATAATTGTTCAATTCTATTAGCTAAAAATGAATGTTTTTACCTGATAGATGCAACTTCTAAAATAAAAAACTATATTTATTTTTATTTCAATAGGTTTGAATATTGTTTGAGTTCGAGTCGAGTATAAAGAAGTTTAAGTTTGAGATCGAATAACATTTAAAGGTAATACTCGAACTCAAGTTAAAAAAAAATTAAAAAATCGGACTCGATAATTTAATACTAAGATTGGTTAGGATTGTTTGAATGGCGGGGAATCTATGTAGTATTTGTATCATGCCGATGCACATTAGCATTCCGACTAGTAATTGCCAGCTGGTAAGTGTAACTTACATTTCTTCTTGTTTCTTCCAAAAGTTTTATAAGATTCCTTTGACTGAGAACATTATAATCATTGTCAAGTAATTCCTATGGGTCATTTATTTTTCTGCATAAGGGGTTGTCATCTGATTCTCATCGAATCTTAGTTGGCCTCGTATCGATAAATACAAAGTGTCGAAACTATCTACCCACGACCAAGAAGATAATGAAAATAAATCCGAGGAAGAAATACAACAACATTACCTCAGTTTTCGTCTATGGCGCGTTATAGGAGGTCGGATGTATTAGCCAAAATCGATTCAAAATTATGTACAGTGTATATTCATGTGAAATAAAACAACCGATCTGCCTAGCTCAGGACAGGTCGGATCGGTCCTTCAGGTCAGATCGGTGGAAACAGCACAAGTCAGTTCAAGGCATTAGCTGACCAGTTCAAGGATAACAGTTCAGATTAGCGCCACTGCAGCTTATGAACTCAACAAACCTGTAGAGTGTTCTGACTTTTCGAACAACATGAAAAAACGCTAAAAGATTGAATGCTAAGTAGAGGACGATATGTAGAGGAGAAGAGGAGAAAACTGATGACCACATAGGTCTGCTCGGCCTACTATTTATAGGAAAAAACTGAGGTCGGGTGGTTAATTGCCAGTTAACCACAACCATCAGATCATATGGTTTGAGATTGCCACCGTTATGTCATAAAACCACAACCAATTTAAAATGCAGCCGATCACGATCACTTCTGCCAATCAGTTTGGTTAAACTTAACCATATTTCAAATTCAATTCGGTTAAGATTAACCATAGTTCAAATTGCAGCCTTAAATACATGGGAGAAATTTCAATTTAAATAAACTTTCTCCAAAAAGATAGAAACTGACCTGCAACCCGCAACCCACAACCCGCAACCCGCAACCCGACCCGAGCCAAGCCGAGTGGATTTCTATTTATTTTACTCCTGCTTTGAGCATTAATTTCTCATTTACCAGGTATCGTAATTGAGTGATTCCAAATCCTAAAATTATCTACTCGTTACATAGATAATTAAGAATTCATTAGTTTTCACTTGTCATTAATGAGAACTAATTATAATTAAGCTCAAAGTATGTTGCTAACAGGTATACAACTTGGGCAAATTCAATTCCTTCAATTTTCTCCAACAAAATGTACGCAACCATATCCATGTGTTAAAAACACACAGTTGTTTATCGATGACCTGTAATGAAAATTGCGTCAAGCCGTGTCGATGAACTGCTACTTCACAATATAAGAAGTGCAACCAATTTTGTGAGTCATTTTGATTTATTCTATTATATTACAAAGTTAAGGAAGAGTGTGACATTGACTCCATTGGAAATGGAAAGGAAATTAGAGGAAGAAATAATATCTGTAAATCAAGTAAAAAACCAAGATGGGAAGAACAACTTTCTGACGTTGTGAAAAATTTAAAAGGAAAATTGAAATCATGGATTTTCTCTTAAGACTTCGAGATTTAAGAGTAGAAATGTCAAGTACAATGTTGTGATGCAGTTGGGTATTTATTCTTGAAGGGAAAAAAAGTAGTGGGATCACACAAGTGTAAAAAGAAGAACATTCTGATATCCATTGATTCTGCGTTTGAACTCAGGAGGAAGACGTCCAAGAAGAGCATGCAAATCCAGCTTTGTCACACATTGATAAATTTCACGCAATAGAACTCAGAAAGCTCATTGTCGAAAAAACAACCACATGGTTCTTCGCAAGGGGAAGAGTTATCGCAGTATGTATATTCGCAATCCTCGTCTGTCCCACGAGTTACTGCCAAAGATCTCGCCGCCTCTGCTTGAAAAGAAAAAAAATTTTATGTTAATTACACAGCTTACAAATAGCATTTAGGAAATAATAAAAATAATAATTACCCGTGTCAGTCACAGTTTGACTTGAACATAGTATGTTCAAGTCAAACGGTAACCATATTTTTGAGACGGACAAAGTAAAAGGTACTTCACTCACCCGCTAATGGCAAGGCAGGCCAAACACTGATCGAGAAGAAAAACTGAGTTGGCATTATCAGTGCCAAAAGCAGAAGCAAGCAGGCAATCTTATTAGCCATTTGTGTTCTACAAATTGCAAATCACAATGAAGGAGATGAAGGAGTGAGTGAATGAGAGACTTGTTTATGATCCATTTATATAGTTGAACTTGCCTCTCTAAGATTGAATGACAACAAATCAGCATATTTTAGACCTAAGAAAATGCAGAGGTGGGAATAACCTACGTCTACAATAATTCTTGTCAACATATGGAATGTTGCTTCTTGTTTAATTTTCAGAGACTCGTTCCAGCTAAGAAAAAACAAGACCCATTTTGTCACTATCAAAATTTTGGACTTCAAAAAACTTCTGCATAATTACTAATGGTCAAGTCGAGTTAACCTTAAGCCATACGAAAATACAACAACAACACGTACCAAGCATATTTCAACAACAGCAAAAACTACGCTAGAGCAGGCCAGACGAAAATAAAGCCTGAAAGGGTTATGGCTGTTGGGGCATTAGTCCAGTCCATTTGTTAGGGCATTAGTCCAGTCCATTTGTTATTGGACATTTTGTAAGTGATAGACCAATCACTTATTTTGTGAGACCCAAATGGTTTGGGTATTTGGGAGATTCTCTTAGTAGCCCTATAAAGAAGATTTTGCTGGCTAAAATTCGTATGGGAGTACTGTACAACATCTGAGGCAGAAAAACAGAGAGAGAAAGAGGGAGAGAGGCAGTTTTCGCGCAGGTGCAGTTTTTTCTGGGCAGCCTTCGCTTCTTTGACGATCGCCGGAGATCCAACCGTTGGATTTTGCTGAAATTTGGACAGCATCTTCGGAACACACAGGGCTACATTCTGACCGTTCAGAATTTCAATCCGAAACCTGGATCGGTTTTAATCTCTGCTGGTGTCAGACGGGATTTTTGGTGAAATTTCTGCAATTTTTGTTCCTCTCAATTGTTGTCTCTTATGTATGTTGTTCTTATGTATGTTGTTGTTGGTGGGCTGTAACATCCTTGTAGACTGATTTGAGTGTTTTTACCCTCAATTTCATAATAAGAGAAGAAGAAGGGTGGACTCCTTACAAGTCCCGTGGTTTTTTATCCTTCACATTGAAGGGGTTTTTCCACGTATAAATCTCTTATGTTGTTTGAAGCTTTATCTTGGATAATTTGCTTGAGGTTTTGGTGTGTGATTGATATTTGCTTGGTGAATCAATTGTGGTGAATTGGTAGAGCATTTTGGTTGGTTGTCTTGAAGTCGATCTTGTAGGTGTTGTATCCTACTTGTTGGTTCTCTCCTACAATGGCTTAGTACTACCATGGCCAAACTATCAGACAATCTATGGGTTTAATAGACAAATCTTGGATGGGCTAAGCAAGCACGATGACGCATTTAATTAGGATGGATTATAGTATCCTAACTTATGTTGGAAAAGATAGAAAAAAGGCATGATGTGTAAGTATAAACTATAGTACTAAGGTTAATTTCGATACTTTAGTTTTAGGCCAGTAAAAACGAAGCCTAAAAAAAAGTGTTTTTACTGTTGTCAAACTCAAAGTTACTCCCCAAACCCCATTTTGAGACGTTACGAACATCGCGGTTGTTATAACCGGAATTTAAAAAAAAGACTTAATCAATAAATAATATAAAATAAGTCATCATCATTATCATCCGTGTCCAGTATATCCCAATGGCAGCAAAAGCTATCGTTAGGGTCTAGGGAGGGTAAGTGGTAGGCATACAAATACCTCTATCCTAAGGGATGGAGAGTCTGCTTCCAATGAGACATCCGGCTTTATATTTACATGTATAAATGACATAATAATAGAGATATGATGTGTTACTGTGTTAGTGAGGGAAATATAAAATAAGTAAGAAAAAATAAAAAATGAGAATAAATAATAACATGTGTGTGTGTTGTGCTTAGGGGGGTAGGGATGGGGGAGGATTAAGTTGAGTTGAATTAGAATTTCAATTTGAGGAATTTAATCTTCAATTTAAACTAATTAACCTAAATCACTCTAACTTCCCCTAATTATTCTCTACCTTTCCCTTATCTACTGCCATTCCCCACTTTCCCCTGCACATTTTCTTTTTCCCCTGCTGGCCGAACCCATCTTCCCCTATTATTATAAAAAACTGAGAGAAGGAGAAGTGTCAAGTGAAGGAGGATTGAGAGGAATAAGAAGAGAAGAGATTAAAAGAAGTTTTGAAAGCTAGCATATTATTCTCAATTGTATAATCATGGTAGGTGTCTCTTTTCCCTCAAACGGGTGTGATTCATGCATACCTTGATGTATAATAATGTGATTTGTTGTTCGTATTTGTTTAAGATGTTATCTTTATATGTGTTTTATGTTGAAAAGCATGAGATGGACTTTCTATGGCTTATGTGTGCGTGTGGGTGTGTGAAATCGACGTTGGGATTTGAACCGAATTGGAAAACACGCTTGAATGAATCAAAAAGAGTGGAAAACTTCATGCTTGGAGCATATTAAAGTTTTGTTTGGCCTTAACATAGGTTCATATAGCGTGGATATAGACAAAATCGGAATCGAATAATCAGCCAGAAAGGTGGCGCGTGTACCTCACGCGCCATTGGAAGGGGCTGCGAGTGGCCTTAACGCGCATGCGTGTCTTACACGCTCCGGCTGACGAAAATGAAAAAAAAGGGAAAGGCGGCGCAGCGGGCCAGCCACGCACAGACCGGCCGGACCCTTAACGGGCCGGCTGGTTGGCAGGCTGCAGGACCAAGCCTATTTAACTGTATTAAAAAAGCCAGGTGGAAGGGGCAGGCCAGCCAATGGGCCGGGCCGGATGGCCAGCGGAGCGGACCGAAGGCATGCCAGCCCATTAACTAAATAAATATAAAAAACCGAGAGGCGCAGATCAAACCTGGCAGCGGGCCAGGGAAGTGGAGATCGCAGGCCGGGCCAGACGGGGGATTGGGTCTGACTGGCAGGAGAAAAGAAAAAAGAATGACTTAATTAATTAATTCAATAATTCCTAGAATTTAGAAAATGGTAAATAAATAGTTTTATATGTCAGAAAAATATAATTAATCACCAAAAAATTCTAAATAATTTTTAAAAAATATAAAAGAGTGAAAATTTAATTATTTTTATTTAATTTCTGAATTTGGTGAATTTAAATGATTAAAAATAATTAGTAATAAATAGAATTTAATAAAGAAAAAATAAAAAATATTAGAAAATTCCTGAAAATTTAGAAAAGCTTAGAAAAATACGGACGGTGATAAACAATAACTTGCCATCATCCGGATAATTTGTGAACCCAAATATTTAGTGTCCGAGGATGGGCGGAAAGGCCCTAAGTGACTTTGTTATTGCATTCATAGCATGTGCATTGCATTTGGAGTGGGCTGAGATGTACGGGTCTCAGACACTCGAGTGGAGTGGATCGTGGTGTACGGGCCACATACATCATTTGGGGTGGATTGTATTGACGGGCTACAGGCATCCAGTAGGTCCTGGGATCATGCATTGTATATAGTTATAGGGTCATATTGTGTGACATAATTCTAGTTGCGTGTGACATGTGGGTGAAGGCATGCATCACGTAGTTGTGTATATTTATATGGAGTGATTTAATTACCGCACTTACTCTCCCCAGACCCTACCACTTACCCTCCCCAAGCCCTAACAATAACTTTTGCTGTCGTTGGGATATACTGGATACGGATGATGATGATGATGATGATGACTTACTCTATTTTACGCTATGTTCTATTTATGTGCTATGTGGTTATATCATTTTGGTAAGCGTGCTTTGTATTGGTTTGAGGCGGGAATCTGCTGAGTGATTTTTGTCACTCACCCCTACTTTCTCAGGTGAGCCGGATGGAGAGTACAACCATATCTTTGTTGAGGATGTGATAGACATCGCTAAGTGGGCAGGCTGATAGCTGCATCTAGGACACGAGGAGACCTTGTAGCTGATTTTCTGTTTATTTTATTGGGGTTATCACAGACATTTTAGTAATCTTTTTATTTTAGATCCTTTGAAAAGTGTTGCCAATGTTGGGTCACGTTAACCCAGAACTTATTCATTATGATATTGATGTTTATTTTGGCTTTTAACTTGAGTTATAATTAACATTTTTGCAAAAAAAATTTCTACGTCATTTCTGACGTGTAAGAAGTTGAGTCAACGCCTTGTAGATCTCTTAGCAGACTACGGCGGATGCACTGTTTCCGATGCTAGGGCTCGGGAGCAGGTCGCTATAGGTGGTATCAGAGCTGAGGCTTGAGACATGACTCAGGAACGCAGGATGACTTAGATCACCTAGACGTAAGTTATGATCTTTTGTGAAATGATGATTTTGCCCCTAATAAACAAAGTAGACTTAAGTATTGATTGTAGACCTAAGTTCTAATCAGACTATGGGAGGTGTGTGCCGATGGTGAACTTTCCTTGTCTAATTACTGTTTTACCTCGCGTCCAACCTTCTAACTTGCTCTTGACTAATCTGAATTCTTTTCATGAACTTGTATTCTAGAAAATACCTCCACGACGTGAGGCAGTTGGAAATGGAGGGCATAATGGTGATGATCATCAGGGTCAGGGGACCATCCCCAGGTCCTTGCAGATACTTTGGCCATGCTGACTACATTGGTGGCCCAGCAGCAGGTACAGATGGCTCACTTGCAGCAGGAGCAGCCACCACCGCCACCCAGGGGCTCGATTTTTCTACCGAGAAATGCAGAACTCCTAGATACCTATGTTTAAGGGTACCACACGGCCAGAGGAGGCAGAGATCTAGCTCAAGAATGTGTCTGAGCAGTTAAGGTTGCTGCAGGTCCCGGACGGCCTGAAGGTAGATGTGGTTCTACCATTCTTAGAGGGTAATGCCGAGGAATAGTGGCAAGGTGTGACACGCAGACTGACTCCACCCCTGACATGGGCCCAGTTTAGGGAGGAGTACCAGAGGTATTACATTCCAGAGAGCGTCATTCAGAGAAGGATGGCAGAGTTTCAGTTAATCACACAGGGGTCTATGACCGTGGATCAATACTTCGAGAGGTTTCACGCTCTGGGAAGATACATGCCTTCCATTATGGATAATGAGAAAGCAAAGATGCTGAAGTTCAAAACCGATTTGAACTCTCGCATCCAATCATTGATCATCTGTGCCTGGTCTACTACTTTTGAGGAGCTGCTGGAGGTGTGTTGTGAGGTCGAGGGTGATCTTGCGTGGGTAGCGGCGGTTGACAGGGCTAAGAGACCATAAGAGGAGTTCTGTTTCGAGGAATTTGGAAGATGGCGGAAGATTCCACGCCACCATTAGACTGGGCAATCTTTTGGACCACCACAGCCGAGACAGGGATCGAAGACTCGGCCATTGACGATTGAGGGTCCCACCACGACGGCGTCGCAGCCACTCAGGACATTTGGACCGTCATCCCCAATATATGCAAAATGTGGGCGTCTGCATACGGGTTAGTGTTGGAGGGCCCAGAAGCTTGCTACAATTGTGGCAAACAGGGAAATTACTCTAGAAAGTGCCCTACACCGGCAAAAGCACCCCCTCCACCACAGAATAAGATGTAGCAGAAAGGAAAAGGGAGGACCAATACTCGTGTACATGTCACGACAGACGCTGAGGTGGAGGAGGTCAAGGACATCGTCACATGTACCTTTAATTTAAGCAACTTCAATTTTAAAATTTATTTAAGAATTTCTTTCCGTTTTAATGATTAGTGCTGTATGTATAACGCTGAACATGTTAGGTGCAATATTAATTAACCAAGTCCCAGCCTACATCCTATTAGATAGTGGTGCTGCCACTCATTTGTTGCCAGGAGGTTTGTCAAGGGCCTGAATGTTCTACCAGAATGGCTTGAGATCCCTTATCGTGTTCAAGCCGTCGGCGATCAGGTGCTTGTATCTCATTATCAGTACAGGGGCTGCCAGTTGGAGATTAATAAGTTGGAGTTCACTACAACTCTAATCCCGATCCAGATGCAAGATTTCGATGTTATACTGGGCATGAACTTCTTAGCTACATATCATGCTACTATCAGTTGCCGTCAGAGGCAGGTCAGCATGCAGATGCAGGATAAGCAATAAACCATCTTCCAAGGGGACATCAAGATGAAGAAGTCGTCCAGAAAGATCTATATGATCGTAACACAGGCTTTTTGAGCATTGAATAAAGGAGCTGAGGGTTTTCTTGTTTTTGTTCTAAATGCTAGTGCTGAGACTCCATCGATATAGGATATTCTAGTAGTACGAGAATTTAAGGATGTCTTCCCTGATGAGCTACCAGGTTTACCACCAAACAGGAAAGTGGAGTTCGAGATCAATCTTATACTCGGAGCTAAACCAATCTCGAAGGCACCGCACAGAATGGCACCAGTAGAGTTAAAGGAGCTCAAGAAGCAGTTGCAGGAGTTGCTGGACCAGAAGTTCATCAGACCTAGTGTTTTGTCCAAGGGGCACCGGTATTATTTTTTAAGAAGAAGGACGGTAGTATGAGGCTATGCATTGACTATCGTGAGCTTAATAAGATCACGATAAAGAATAAATACCCGCTACCGAGGAATGACGATCTATTTGATCAGTTGACGGTAATGTTCCCCGTTAATCGTTGTAAATTCGATATAATGCGTACATCAAATTGTGTAAAACGAAATTGTGTGAAGGGCGCCAAAGTATTCACAAAAATTGATCTCCGGTCAGGCTACCATCAGTTGAGGATTAAGGAGGA
The DNA here is from genome assembly GCA_036186865.1 of Eustoma russellianum. Classification (NCBI taxonomy): domain Eukaryota; kingdom Viridiplantae; phylum Streptophyta; class Magnoliopsida; order Gentianales; family Gentianaceae; genus Eustoma; species Eustoma russellianum. The sequence continues at coordinate 26,607,042 of AP025050.1, forward strand.
GGATATAGCGAAGACATCACTACGACTTTCTTGTTGTCATACCCCATGACTTTTAAGCACGACTTTCAATACTTAAAGGTCAACCTTAAATGCAATTTAATTAATGATGTAGGATGTGAGACTTAGTCACTTAAAATATAGAAAAATAAGAAAAAGGGGTTAAAAGTAGAATTAAAGGTAATTAAAGAAAATTACCTAAAAGGTCCCTACTAAAGGATAGAGGAGTTACACAACACATAGTATAAACTCCCCATTCATCTAAGGGGGACGATTAAACAGAGGAAAAAGGGAGAGAAACCACAGGAGAAAAGAGAAGGAGAAAAGGAGAGGAAGAAGAAGAAGAGAAGAAGGAAAAAAGGAAGGAAGAAGGTCAATCTAAGTGCAATCCTTACCGAAATTCTGCAGTAAATTCGTAAGCTTAACCAGAAACAAAGGGAAGTAATCTTTCTATACGCTTTACGTAAATTTTGATACTATAGGCCCTATGTTATTACAAAGAGAAACTTGGATCACACATTAGTAGCTTTGGCTTGTTTATGTTAAATGCTTTACTATATGTAATTGTTGTTGTTGTTGATGGTGTATAGTCATGTCCTTTGGGCCAATTTCTGAAAATGGTTATGTGGCGATCTTTGTTGATAATTTGCCCATAAAAGTGTTATCCGTAATGTGTTCCTTGTTTTGGTATGAGTTCTTGAGTTCATTAAGTACATCCTAAGTGTTCTGAGTGTATTTGCAGAAGGTTGAAGGATTAAAGATGACATTGTTGTAGGTTGTGGTGTTGGAAAGTTTGAAGAGATATTGAAAGTGTGGTTGATAGAGGGCTTAGGATGGACACTAGTTTATGTGTTTAAGAATCAACTCATGTTAGTTGGGTGTTAAGCATGATGGATCTAGGTGCTAAGATGGATCTTGAAGTGTAAACATGAAAGGGTTGAAGGAGGAAGGTGAGGGAGAGAAGTTACTGCAGAAAAACTACAGTTCTGAACCGTCAGAACACTTCGAACACCTACATTAGGCGCTTCAAGTCATATTAGGCGCCTAATGTAGGCGTTCAATGTGTCCCAGAGCATCCCCGTACACTTCGAACATCTACATTAGGCGCTTCATGTCACATTAGGCGCTTCATGTAGGCGTTCGATGTATACGGCACATCCCCGAACACTTCGAACGCCTAGAATAGGCGCCTCATGTGGCGTTCGAAGTATACTGGAAGTCATTTTGACCCTTTAGACGCCCCATGTATGTGTAGTAACTCAATACACTTCTTTTGACCATAAAATGCAAGGGTATTTAAGGTGTAATTGAGGAATAGATGGAATTTTGACCAAGTAAGAATAAGATTGAATCCCAAGTGAATTAGCGAGACGAACGTACTTGGAAAGATACAAACATGGAGTGTTTGAGGCGCAAGACCGTATACTTGATATGTAAGATGTGTGTGTGTATGTTACATGTTTTATACGAAGTTGCATGAGCATCCTGCATCATGACATGGGCACTTGCATTGATTTGAGAATTTCTTTGTGAAAGAACATTTGTTTACAAGAAAAGATCAAAGTTTTCGAAAGGCAAACTATGGCTGCTGGTTGATCGCAGGGTATAAAAGTCACGCCTGCAAAAGCAGGGTATAAAAAAGCGTGACCTGTGAATCAACAGCAGGGTATAAAATATTTATGGGGCCATGGACCTATCAGCACGAGCATATGATGTATGTAATGGGGCCATGGACCTTTCAGCACGGGGTATAAAGTTATATGTTATGGGGCCGTGGACCTTTCAGCACGGGGTATAAAGTTCTGTTTGCTGTGGACTGATCACCCATAGGGTATAAAGTTCTGCTACACGAAGAATATGATAAGAAGAGTTATGAAACGTTTTGTGAAATGACACACATGACATGTTTATGAATGAAGACATATGCATGAGTGTTGTGTGTGGTTTTAAAGAAGTACATGCATCATGATACACGAAGCATAAGATTTGACATGCAAGAAATGTGACTAGTTTATGCCTTGTTTATGTGATATGTTGCTTTAGTACATGTTTGTTCTCGTATTTCGCGTATCATTTATGTGATGTGTCTGTTTTGAGGAGTTCTTATAAAGAGGCTATTTGCTAACCCCGAGCACCTTATTTTGGGTAATGACTTATACACTGGTGACTCGTCGTGTGTGGATCCCGTAAGGTTGTATAGACGAGTTACTTGTTGGCGATATTTTCGCTAAGAACATATACTCTATTCCTTTTCAGGTGAGCCGGAATATGAAATGATATTTGTCGAAGACGATGGCGAGTGGGCTTAATGGGATGACGGGCGTGGAAAGTAGATAGATGCTTGATTACTCTCTTTAAGTTAGAAACTCAATGTTTATTATGTTGTACTGGAAGTTATGTTAGCCGGTTGACCAAACACCTTTTATTTCCGTTGTATTTTCTGGTTACACTAACGATGGTGAAGTTTTAAATTTTACAACGTTTCCACTGATTTATCTTACGTCATGAATGATGTATGCTTGATCTGCTTTGACGCTTCGTAGTTCTCATAGTAGACTACGGCGGGTGCACTGGTTCCGATGACAGTTTCGGGCCGGGGCGCTACAGGTGGTATCAGATCCCAGGCTTTAGATCTATCTCGGAAACTTAGGTTCATGATCTTTTAGACACCTAAGATATGATTCTCCCTTAAGGTTGATCCTTAGTTATAAGTACTGATTTCTCTAGAGTTTAAGTATGATCTGGATTGGGTGTGTGCGAGCGTTTATCATCTAATTTCGTATTAATAGTTTTACTACATACCTCACCCATTCTTACGCGTTCAAGCTTTCAATAACCTCTTGTATTTACTGAATGCTAATGCAAGGTAGATCTTTCAGAGAAAATGTCACCAAGAAGAGATAACACAGGGGAACTCCAACAACGAACAGGAGAACCAGCTACCACAAGTTGTTCTACCCCAGGTGCTCGCTGATGCGCTAACGGTGATCGCACATGGGTTTGCTCAACAGCATCAGCCTCCGCCTCCTCCACCGTCCCAGCATAACATCCGGTTCTTTTATGGAGAGATGAGAAAGATGAGGGTGCCGTAGTTTGGAGGATGTACTGATCCTGAGGAGGCTCAGCACTGGTTGGCTGAGGTGGAGAAATGTTTTCAGTTAGTGCAAGTGCCGGATGAGATAAGGTTGATGTGGCCACACCCCTTCTAAGTGGCAAGGCTGGTAAATGGTGAGACGGAATGGTGTTGAGAATGACCCCACCAATCTCATGGGCACAGTTTTGTGATGTTTTCCTAAAATACTATGTACCAGAGACATGCGATATTGGAAAAGATAAGAGCGTTTGACAGATTGGAGCAAGGAAGGATGACAGTGTCGGAGTATGCAGATCGTTTCATGCCTTGGGTAAGTTTGCCCCGGTGATTATGTCTGATAATCGCCTCAAGATGACGAAGTTCGAGAGGGGTTTGGACTCGAGGATACAGTCGGCAATAGTGAACGCAGGGATGAAAACCTATGAGGATATGCTAGATGCGTGTTTTCTGTGTCGAGAGTGATTTTCGCCGAGTAGCGGCAAGAGAAGCAAGTGCAGGATTGTCTGACAGAAGCAAAAGGCCAAGTAAAGATGTGAGGGTTGGTGGTAGACCTAGACGTTGGGTCAAGATTTCGAAAAGAGGCCCAGTTGGAAATTTCCAAAGACTTCCACCCTAGAATCCAGTAGTTCAGCAGGCTATAGGAGTTTGTCCACATTGCAACAAGAATCACGTCGGAGAGTGTAGAAGGTGGCTAGAGCATGCTTCCGATGCGGTCAAGTGGGTCATATGATTAGGGACTGCCCGGAGATGAAGAAAAATATTCCTGGACAGGCGGCTCAGCAGCCGAGAGCAAAGCCACGAGCAAATGCCCGTGTACATCTCATGACGGACACTGATGTGCAGGAGGCTACCAATGTAGTAGCAGGTACCATTTGAACTAAGTTTAAATCCTTATTTAATTAAGTATTTACGTGTTTAATCTTCTGTGTAAAACTTGATATGGCTTTAGGTGCGATTTTAGTAAATAAGATACCTGCCAACGTGCTCTTTGATAGCGGCGCAAGCCACTCCTTCGTAGCAAAGAGATTCACTAAACACCTTGGTATTTTACCTGAATGGTTAGAAACTCCGTATCGTGTTCAGACGGCCGGAGATCAAATTATGGTTTCGTATCATCAGTACCGGGATTGCGAATTAGAGTTTGAAGGACAAACATTCTCCGCCACACTGATCCCTATTCAGATGTATGACTTTGACGTGATATTGGGAATGGACTGGTTGGCCAAGTATCACGCTAACATTGACTGTCGATTGAAGTAAGTGACAGTCAAGAGTGCTAAGATGGAAGAGGTAATGTTTCAAGGAGATGCGGAACAAAAGAAAGTTCCCGAGAAGGTATATGTGTCCGTTGCACAAGCACGCAAAGACTTGAGGAAGGGTGCTGAGGGATTTCTAGTGTATACAATGGATGTTACTCAGGAATTACCGTCTATTGAGCAAATTCCAGTGGTTAATGAATTTCTTGATGTGTTTCTGGAAGATTTACCAGGAGTACCACCCCCGAGGGAAGTCGAGTTCGAGATAAACTTGGTTCCAGGAACTGAACCAATCTCCAAAGCCCCTTATATGATGGCTCCGACCGAGTTGAGAGAGTTGAAGGAACAACTGCAGGAGTTATTAGACAAGAAATTTATCCACCCTAGTGTATCGCCCTGGGGAGTACCTGTTTTGTTTGTAAAGAAGAAAGATGGTAGCATGAGACTTTGTATCGATTACAGAGAGTTGAATAAAGTTACCATCAAGAATAAGTATCCCCTTCCACAAATTGAGGATCTATTTGACCAGCTCAAGGGTGCTAAAATTTTCTCTAAAATTGATCTCCGATCAGGGTATCATCAGTTGCGAGTGAAGGCCGAAGGGACATCGCAAAGACATCCTTTCGCACAAGATATGACCATTATGAGTTTTTGGTGATGCCGTTTGGATTAACAAATGCCCCCGTAGCTTTTATGGATCTTATGAATACCGTCTTTCGGGAATAGTTGGACAAGTTTGTAGTGGTATTCATAGATGATATTCTGGTGTATTCTCCTGATGAGCAAAGTTTCATGGAGCTTAAGAAGAGATTAACGACAGCTCCAGTGTTGGCTCAACCCTCCAGAACTGATGGGTTTGTAATTTATAGCGACGCATCGAAAAACGGTTTAGGTACATAACTGTAGTATAAGGTTATGATCTTGTATACCAATTAAGTTTAGACTAATACCTTGTTTGTAGGTTGTGTTTTGATGCAAAACGAACGAGTCATCGCATATGCCTCAAGACAGCTAAAGCCTTATGAGCAAAACTACCCAACACATGATCTTGAACTCGCCGCAGTTGTATTCGCCTTAAAGATTTGGCGGCACTATTTATATGGAGAAAAGTGCGCGGTATTCATGGATCATAAGAGTTTAAAGTATTTATTCTCTCAGAAAGAATTAAACATGAAGCAGCGGAGATGATTGGAGTTGCTAAAAGACTACGATTTGACAATCCATTACCACCCAGGAAAGGCTAATAAAGTGGCAGATGCGTTAAGTAGGAAGTCCAGCCATGCGCGACAATCACCATTGGAAAAGAGAGATAGAGGAACTCGATTTAGATTTGGTTGACTCCACAGTTAACGTATTGACAACATTGACTATCACACCAAGTTTGGTTAATCGGATAAAAGAGGCTCAGAAGAATGATAAGACCCTATGTGAAATAACGGAAAAGGTGAAACATAGTCAAGTTGAAGGATTTCGAACCAAAGAGGATGGGAGCTTATGGTTTAGAGAAAGATTATGCGTACCTGATGTTGACGAACTTAGAAAGGAAATTTTGCAAGAAGCTCATAGTTCGAGGTTATCAATACACCCTGGTAGCACCAAGATGTATAGATATCTCAAGCAATATTATTGGTGGTCCGGAATGAAACGACATATTGCTGAATTTATAGAAAGGTGCTTAGTTGTCAACAAGTCAAGGCGGAACACCAACGGCTTGGTGGATTGTTGATGCCATTAGAAATTCCGGAATGGAAATGGGAACATGTCACGATGGATTTCGTAGCTGGTTTACCAAAGACAAGAAGTGGATATGACATGATTTGGGTCATCGTGGATCGTTTAACAAAGTCTGCCCATTTCCTACCCGTTTCAAGTGAAGCACCTCTTGACAAGTTAGTGAATTTATATATGGAGAATATTGTTAGCTTGCATTGAGTCCCAGTAAGTATAGTGTCCGACCGAGATTCACGGTTTACATCCAAGTTTTGGGCAGCATTCCAGAAAGCCATGGGTACGGAATTAAGGTTGAGTACGGCGTATCATCCCCAAACCGATGGACAGTCTGAGCGGACTATTCAGACCTTGGAAGATATGCTAAGGGCCTGCGTGTTGGATTTTAAGGGGAGTTGGGATGGAATGGTAAGCTAATGGAGTTTTCTTATAACAACAGTTACTACAGCACAATTGACATGGCTCCTTTTGAAGCTTTGTATGGAAGGAAATGTAGGTCCCCAGTTATTGGGACGAAGTGGGTGTGAGGACCATCACCGGACCTGAGCTATTGGAGAAAAACACTAGAAAAGGTGAAAGTCATCCGGGAAAGACTCAAGGCAGCTCAGGATCGCAACAAGAGTTGGGCAGATTCCAAAACGACGACCATTGGAATTTAATGTGGGTGAAAAAGTCTATTTGAGGGTATCACCTACGAAGGGTGTTATGAGGTTTGGAGTAAAAGGCAAGCTAAGCCCTCGTTTTATTGGTCCTTACGAGATACTTGAGAAGGTAGGAGCCTTGGCATATAGGTTAGCGTTACCTCCGGTGTTGGCGCAAGTTCACAACGTATTCCACGTGTCACAATTATGGAAGTACGTGATGGATCCAAGTCATGTACTTGAAGCTCAACCTTTGGAACTCAAGGATGATGTTACATACGAGGAGATACCCGTGAAAATTATAGACAGAAAGGACCAAGTGTTGAGGAAGCGGGTGATTCCTTATGTAAAAGTCCAGTGGAGCAACCACACAGAACGTGAGGCCACTTGGGAACTCGAAGAACAAATGCGGGAGAGGTATCCTCAGCTCTTTGACTAAGGTACGTAAGTTTCGAGGGATGAAACTTTTTGTAAGGGGGATGGAATGTCATACCCCGTGACTTTTAAGTACGACTTTCAATACTTAAAGGTCACCTTAAATGCAATTTAATTAATGATGTAGGATGTGAGACTTAGTCACTTAAAATATAGAAAAATAAGAAAAAGGGGTTAAAAGTAGAATTAAAGATAATTAAGAAAAATTACCCAAAAGGTCCCTAGTAAAGGATAGGGGAGTTACACAACACATAGTATAACTCCCCATTCATCTAAGGGGGACGGTTAAACAGAGGAAAAAGGGAGAGAAACCGCAGGAGAAAAGAGAAGGAGAAAAGGAGAGGAAGAAGAAGAAGAGAAGAAGGAAAAAAGGAAGGAAGAAGGTCAATCTAAGTGCAATCCTTACCGAAATTCTGCAGTAAATTCGTAAGCTTAACCAGAAACAAAGGGAAGTAATCTTTCTATACGCTTTACGTAAATTTTGATACTATAGGCCCTATGTTATTACAAAGAGAACTTGGATCACACATTAGTAGCTTTGGCTTGTTTATGTTAAATGCTTTACTATATGTAATTGTTGTTGTTGTTGATGGTGTATAGTCATGTCCTTTGGGCCAATTTCTGAAAATGGTTATGTGGCGATCTTTGTTGATAATTTGCCCATAAAAGTGTTATCCGTAATGTGTTCCTTGTTTTGGTATGAGTTCTTGAGTTCATTAAGTACATCCTAAGTGTTCTGAGTGTATTTGCAGAAGGTTGAAGGATTAAAGAGGACATTGTTGTAGGTTGTGGTGTTGGAAAGTTTGAAGAGATATTGAAGTGTGGTTTGATAGAGGGCTTAGGATGGACACTAGTTTATGTGTTTAAGAATCAACTCATGTTAGTTGGGTGTTAAGCATGATGGATCTAGGTGCTAAGATGGATCTTGAAGTGTAAACATGAAAGGGTTGAAGGAGGAAGGTGAGAGAGAGAAGTTACTGCAGAAAAACTACAGTTCTGAACCGTCAGAACACTTCGAACACCTACATTAGGCGCTTCAAGTCACATTAGGCGCCTAATGTAGGCGTTCAATGTGTCCTAGAGCATCCCCGTACACTTCGAACACCTACATTAGGCGCTTCATGTCACATTGGGCGCTTTATGTAGGCATTCGATGTATACAGAACATCCCCGAACACTTCGAACGCCTAGAATAGGCGCCTCATGTCCCCTTTAGGCGCCTCATGTGGCGTTCAAAGTATACTGGAAGTCGTTTTGACCCTTTAGGCACCCCATGTATGTGTAGTAACTCAATACACTTCTTTTGACCATAAAATGCAAGGGTATTTAAGGTGTAATTGAGGAATAGATGGTAAGTTTGACCAAGTGAGAATAAGATTGAATCCCAAGTGAATTAGCGAGACGAACGGACTTAGAAAGATACGAACATGGAGTGTTTGAGACGCAAGACCGTATACTTGATATGTAAGATGTGTGTGTGTGTGTGTTACATGTTTTATACGAAGTGGCATGAGCATCCTGCTTCATGACATGGGCACTTGCATTGATTGAGAATTGCTTTGTGAAAGAACATGTGTTTACAAGAAAAGATCAAAGTTTTCGAAAGGCAAACTATGGCTGCTGGTTGATCGCAGGGTATAAAAGTCACGCCTGCAAAGCAGGGTATAAAAGCGTGACCTGTGAATCAACAGCAGGGTATAAATATTTTATGGGGCCGTGGACCTATCAGCAAGGGTATATGATGTATGTAATAGGGCCGTGGACCTTTCAGCACGGGGTATAAAGTTATATGTTATGGGCAGTGGACCTTTCAGCACGGGGTATAAAGTTCTGTTTGCTGTGGACTGATCACCCCACAGGGTATAAAGTTCTGCTACGCGAAGAATATGATAAGAAGAGTTATGAACGTTTTGTGAAATGACACGCATGACATGTTTATGAATGAAGACATATGCATGAGTGTTGTGTGTGGTTTTAAAGAAGTACATGCATCATGATACACGAAGCATAAGATTTGACATGCAAGAAATGTGACTAGTTTATGCCTTGTTTATGTGATATGTTGCTTTAGTACATGTTTGTTCTCGTATTCCGTGTATCATTTATGTGATGTATCTGTTTTGAGGAATTCTTATAAAGAGGCTATTTGCTAATCCGAGCACCTTATTTTGGGCAATGACTTATACACTGGTGACTCGTCGTGTGTGATCCCGTAAGGTGTATAGACGGGTTACTTGCTGGCGATATTTTCGCTAAGAACAGATACTCTATTCCTTTTAGGTGAGCCAGAATATGAAATGATATTTTTCGAAGACGATGGCGAGTGGGCTCAATGGGATGACGGGCATGGAAGTAGATAGATGCTTGATTACTCTCTTTAAGTTGAAAAAACTCAATGTTTATTATGTTGTACTGGAAGTTATGTTAGCCGGTTGACCAAACACCTTTTATTTCCGTTGTATTTTCTGGTTACACTAACGATGGTGAAGTTTTAAATTTTACAATGTTTCCGCTGATTTATCTACATCATGAATGATGTATGCTTGATCTGCTTTGACGCTTCGTAGTTCTCATAGTAGACTACGGCGGGTGCACTGGTTCCGATAACAGTTTCGGGCCGGGGCGCTACACTTGTAATGCCCTTTGGACTAACAAATGCACCTGTGGCATTCATGGATTTGATGAACACAGTGTTCCAAGAGCATATAGATTGTTACACGGTGGTGTTCATTGACGGCATCTTGGTGTATTCACCCAATGAAGAGACCCATGCTGTACATTTGCGAGAGGTATTGTAGATCCTTAGAAAGAAGAGGCTATATGCGAAGTTCAGCAAATGCAAGTTCAGGCTGAGAAGTGTGACCTTTTTAGGTCACGTGATTTTTGAGGATGGATTTAAGTGGATCCAAAGAAGATAGAGGCGATTATAGAATGGTCCCGACCTACTAATGTCACTGAGGTACACAGTTTTTTCTTGGCCTTGCTGGTTATTATCGCAAATTTGTTGAGGGATTTTTGAGTATCGCAGCACCCTTGAATCGACTGACTCAGAAAAAGATCAATTTTGTATGGACCTCCGAGTGTGAGAAAAGCTTTGTGGAGTTAAAACGGAGGTTGACGACTGCACCAGTATTGGCAAAACCCTCTGGCACTGAAGGGTTTGTCATCTACAGCAATGCCTCGAAGAATGGGCTAGGTACATGTACATAAATTTAAGTTTACCATTGTGTACATATAGACTCTAGCCTAAAAATTTTGTTGCAGGGTGCGTGTTAATACATGAAGATAGGGTTATCGTATATGCTTCGATACAGTTGACGCAGTATGAGCAAAATTACCCGACTCATGCTCTAGAGTTAGCAACGGTGGTGTTTACATTAAAATTTAGCGCCATTACTTGTACGGTGTGAAGTGCGAAGTCTTCACCGACCATAAGAGCTTGAAGTATCTATTCACACAGAAAGAGTTGAACATGCGTGAGAGGAGATGGCTTGAGCTTCTGAAGGACTATGACTTGACCATTAGTTATCATCTAGGGAAGGCGAACCGAGTTGCATATGCCTTGAGTAGGAAGTCCAGTCATGCCAGACAGATGCCATTGGAGAAAGAGATGACAGAGTTTGATCTTGATATTGTTGATTCCACTGCTAACGTTCTGGCAGCCTTAAGGAGGATGCGGGCCTTAGAGACATCCAAGAGAGGATATTGACCAATCTGGTTGAGGGTTTCCAGATTCATGATGATGGTAGTATTTGGCACCAAGGAAGGTTGTTTGTGCCTGAGGTTGAGGGTCTAAGAAAGGAGTTGTTGAGGGAGGCACCACAACTCGAAGTTGTCGATTCATCCAGGTGCTACGAAGATGTATAATGATCTGAAGAAGCACTACTGGTGGAGTGGTATGAAGAGACACATCGCTGTGCTTATCAAGAGTGCCTTGTTTGTTAGCAGGTTAAGGCAGAGCATCAGAGGCCGAGAGGATTGATGTTACCGTTGGAGATACCCGAGTGGAAGTGGAAGCATGTGAAGATTGATTTTGTCTCAATGCTCCCTAAAACACAAAACGGCAACGACATGATCTGGGTGATTATTGACCGATTGACGAAGTTTGCTCACTTTCTACCCGTGCCGAGTGATGTGACCTTTGGTGAGGTTGTACATCGATGATATCGTCAGTCTTCATGGAGTCCCAATCAGTATCGTCTCAGACCGTGATCTGAGATTCACTTGCAGGTTTTTGTCATCTTGTTAGAGAAGGTTGGGAACAGAGCAATGTTTGAGTACTGCCTTTCATCCTCAGACAGATGGGCAGTCCGAGAGGACCATCCAGACTTTGAAAGACATGTTAAGGGCGTGGGCCCTAGACTTTAAGTAGAACTGGGATGGTATGATCAAGTTAATTGAGTTTCTCTTACAACAATAGTCACCACAACCCATAGGCGTGGCACCCTTTGAGGCGATTTATGGACATAAGTGCAAGTCCCTTGTTCATTGGGACGAGGTTGTGAGCGAGTTATTACCCGGATCGGAGTTGGTTGAGCAAACTAAGGAGAAAGTAAAGATGATTCATGATAGGCTCAAGGCTGCCCAGGACAGAAGCAAGAGCTGGGCAGATACAAGGAGACGTCCCCTGGAGTTTGAGGTTGGAGAAAAGGTGTATCTTAAGGTATCACCCATGAAGGGTGTGGCACGTTTTGGAGTTAAGGGTAAGTTAAATCCTCGTTATATTGGTCCGTACGAAGTGCTTGAGAGAGTTGGTACGTTGGGATACAGGTTGGCGCTACCCCCAACATTGGCTCATGTGCATAACGTGTTCTGTGTGTCTCAGTTGCAGAGGTATGTCCCAGATCTGAGTCATGTTCTAGATGCGCAGTCCTTGAAGATTAGGCCAGACACATCATATGAGGAGATCGCTATCTGAATCATAGATCGCCAGGAACTGTGAAGGAGGATCATTCCCGATATCAAGGTGCAATGGAGCAATCATAGGAAAAATGAAGCCGCTTGGGATTTGGAGGAGCAGATGCGAGAGCGCTATCCTTACCTCTTCGATTAAGGTATCTCAAGTTTCGAGGACGCAACTTTTTTGTAAGGGAGATAGGATGTTATAACCGGAATTTAAAAAAAAATTAATCAATAAATAATATAAAATAAGAAAGAAATAAATAAAAAGTGAGAATAAATAGTAACGTATATGTGTCCTGTGCTTAGGGGGATAGGGATGGGGGAGGGTTAAGTTAAATTGAATTAGAATTTCAATTTGAGGAATTTAATCTTCAATTTAAACTAATTAACCTAAATCACTCTAACTTCCCTTAATTATTCTCTATTTTTCCCTTATCCACTCTTATTCCCCTCTTTCCCCCTGCACATTTTCTTTTCCCGCTGCTGGCCGAACCCGTCTTCCCCTCTTATAAAAAAAGGTGAGAGAAGGAGAAGTGTGAAGTGAAGAAGGAGGATTGAGAGGAATAAGAAGAGAAGAGATTAAAAGAAGTTTGGAAAATTGTATAATTCAAGGTTTGTGCCTCTTCTCCCTCAAACGGGTATGATTCATGCATGCCTTGATATATATTAACGTGATTCGTTGTTCGTATTGTTTAAGATGTTATCTTTATATGTGTTTTATATTGAAAACATGAGATGGACTTTCTATGGCTTATGTGTGCATGTGGGTGTGTGAAATCGGTGGTAGGATTTGAACCGGATTGGAAAACACGCTTGATTGAATCAAAAAGGGTGGAAAACTTCATGCTTGGAGCTTATTAAAATTTTGTTTGGTCTTAGAATATGTTCATATAGCGTGGAAATAGAAAAAATATGAACTGGAAAAAATCGGCTAGAAAGGTGGCGCGAGTGGCCTTCACTGCTGCCATTCCCCTCTTTCCCCTGCACATTTTCTTTTTCTCCTGTTGGCCGAACCCATCTTCCGCTTTTATTAAAAAAAGTGATAGAAGGAGAAGTGTGAAGTGAAGGAGGATTGAGAGGAATAAGAAGAGAAAAGATTGAAAGAAGTTTGGAAAGAATATTATTCTCAATTGTATAATCGAGGTAGGTGCCTCTTCCCCCTCAAATGGGTATGATTCATGCATACCTTGATGTATATTAACATGATTATACAATTTTCTGCCGCCAGGCCTGCTCCACGTCGTGGGCGATGTCAGCTGTCCAGCTGTACGCCTTCTGCAATTATTATACGGAGGAAAAATAAAAATATGGTTAGAAAAGTAATGATCGATTACGCATCAAAAAGTGAAATTCATCAAATTTGAATACCTGAAACTCATCCTAGTAGAACCTACGTGTCTGCGGGGTGACACGGGACAAGGCATATCCAGCTGGGTCCTGCCTTAGGTGGAAGGACCGAGTGATGCAACAGGAAATCTGGCCCGAGTCCGGTGCAAACCTGAAAGAGGTGAAGTTGTTAGGAAAAAATAACGCGTGAAATATATTTGAAAACGTGTTAAAAAAAATAAATCATTACTTACGTATGTGTATCATGTGACCAAGGGAGGGCACGACGCCCTGGTATGACACCCTCGTCCGATGCCGCATCAGGCGCCGGATGAGGTGCTGAACTGGTGGGTGTGGGTGGCGGCGTAGATCGGGGGTGCGGACCCATCGGTAGACCCTAAAAGGTCCGCGTCCGCAGCCAGAGCGGCGGTCGACACCGAACAAGCAGGTCATGCTGAGAGACGAACAGATCGAACTCTCCTGAGAGGGCCTGTCTGGCTGGTGGGTAGGTGGATCGAGTAGGTAAACCCTCACTGGCCATCAGATCTGAAAGGGTGAAAAATTTAAAAGGCACATTCAACGAGTTTAGGGTTGGTTGGCGAGACAAATAAGATGTCCAAAAAATGACAAGTGTTTACATACATTTAATGCAAGATATTAATAATTTTGAAAATTTCGGTATGACCTATTCGTTTATCGGAGGTTTTCCGGCCTTAATGGCCTCTCCAAAGACAAATCCAAATCCAACAACATGACATGATTAACCAAACTACATAATCAAACTTCATCATCAAATTACACGTCAAAGTATACATCACTTGAACATGATACTTAAAGCATAAATATGCATCACCTCTAAACAAATTACACTTCAAATTATACATCACCTATACATCCTTATGATAGATAACTTGTAACATGAACTACAGCCCACCTTCGCCACAGCCATCTCCCACCCCGCCAACAGCCACTCCCGCCCACAGCCACCCTGTGCCCCGCCAACAGCCCACCCGCCCACATCCCACTCCCGCTAACAGCCACCCCCCGCTCCACCCACACCCGCCAACAGCCCACCCCATCTGAAGAACAGACTCATCTCGGTAAGTGCTTCCCATACATTGGTTGGAAGCAGCTCGCGGAATGCAATGGGCATCAACCGTTGCATGAACACGTGACAGTCGTGGCTCTTCATCCCGTGCAAACCGCGTTTATTCACGTCGATGTTCTTCGATAGGTTCGAAACATGGCCGTCAGGAAATCTAGCCATCCCCAGCCACGATAACAATGCACTGACCTGCTCCGCAATCAGCGTGTACGAGGACTTCGGCATGTAAGATGTGCCAACGGGATGCAGCTCCGGTCGCATTTTGAGGTCACGCATATCAAGTCGTGCCTTCAAATTGTCTTTTGTTTTTCTAGGCACATTCAGCACTGTATTGAAGATGTTGTCAAACACGTTCTTCTCAATGTGCATGACATCCAGGTTGTGTCGGATCATATTGCTCTTCCAGTACGGAAGCTCCCATAATATGCTTCTCTTCTTTCACCCGACACAGTAACGGGCCAGGTCTGCGTTGTGGCTGCCGTCTGGATCATCAGCGACCCCCACGAATCCACAACTGTCTATCGCCTCCAACACCTCTGCACCCGTGAGAAGCTCGGGCTTCGTGTCCTTCTTGACGATGCCAGGCATGAACGCCATCATGTTTTTTCTGTACAAATGACGTCTGGGCAGGAACTTCCTATGGCTGTCGAACCAGCAAATCTTACGTCCATGTTTCAAGGACATCGTCTTCGCTTGCTTCATGTAGTAAGGGCAAGCGTATTTCCCTGCTGTACTCCACCCCGACAACATAGAATAAGCCGGAAAGTCTTTGATCGTCCACATCAGTGCAGCGCGGAGCTGGAAGTTTTGTTTGGTGGATACATCAAACGTCTCCACGACAAACTCTCACAACCACTTCAGCTCCTGTATCAATGGCTGCAGGTATAGGTCGATCTTCTGTTTCGGATTCCTAGGACCCGGTGCGATCACAGTCAAGAACATGTACGGCTTCTTATCCAAGGTGGTAGATTGTACGGCGTCACGATGACAGGCCACGACAAATACTGCTCTCCCGACTGTCCGAACGGGTTGAACTCGTTGGTGCATAACCCCAACCTAACGTTCCTTGTATCTGACGAAAAACCCGGATGTGTCGCATCGAACGTCCTCCAAGCTTCGCCGTCAGATGGATGGCACATCTCACCGTCTTTCGTGTAGTGCTCCGCGTGCCACCTCATCTGGCTAGCTGTGGCACCGGATGCGTAGAGCCTCTGCAGTCTAGGGGCGAGAGGTAAATAGTAGAATTGCTTTCTTGGCACGTTCCGGTTTCTTTTGTTCGTTCTCCACCTAGGTGTCCCACAGACCCTGCACTTGTCTTTATCCTCGTTGATGCCCCGGTATATGATGCACCCCTCCGAACAACAATCGATCTTCTGAACCGGCAGTCCCAATGCCTGCAGCTGTTTCTTCGTCGAATAAAAACTGTCGACCATCGTGTTCCCTTCGGGAAGAGATTCCCTCATCAGCTGACACATCCCATCGTACAATCTATCCGTCATGCGGTGCTCCGTCTTCATGCTCGTCATCCGACCGATCATGGACATCTGTGTGTGACTACCGCAACCGGGATACAACGGCGTGTTGGCGGCGTTCAGCATCTCAAAAAACTGTCTCATCTGAGGGTTCGGATCTTCCTCCATGAATATACGCGGCTGTTTGTCCGGATCCTGTGCACGTTCGTATCCGACATGAGATTGTAAGTACTGCACTCCCGTAAATGCGCCGGTGGCTGCGTCTTGCACCATCTGCACGTATGGGTTGTGAGATCCCTTGCCTATTTCTTTGACATCAACCTGACCGGGTCCCCCTTCGAAGTGAACAGTTGCAGATGTAGACGCCCCCTCATATTCACCGTGGCAGTACCATGTGTTAGTGTATGTGCCCTAGGCCATGATTTGGATATTTATGTTATGCATTTATTATTAATAAAAGAGGTTTTATTATCATTATTGTTGGTTAGTATGTTACACAATTTCGATATATGTCCCCGATTCATTATTGTTATAGAGATAAAATAATTTATAATCAGTATGAGTATTGATTTGATAATCATGAGATGATTATGTGTATGGTGATACGAATCAATCTCATAGATACTTGTTAGAGAACAGTGTATTGGATAGACCCATTATGAGATTACTACATGGATTAGCGTCATAAGTAAATCTCGTGATAGTCATGTTTTAATCATTTGACTTGAGATTGTCATAGTTTCCAACATAAGGACTATTATATTTTGACATGATCAAACGTTATTCGTAAATGAAGCATAATAAAGGTCATGATTGAATGTGATAGAAATTATGTAGAGGATATTGAACAATCAAGATAGAATTTGTCCCTCCCTTTCGAAAGAGATAACTTTGGGCCCCTCGATTAGTGAGACTGTGAAATGCA
Source organism: Eustoma russellianum (assembly GCA_036186865.1). Lineage (NCBI taxonomy): Eukaryota > Viridiplantae > Streptophyta > Magnoliopsida > Gentianales > Gentianaceae > Eustoma > Eustoma russellianum. The sequence goes on from AP025050.1 coordinate 26,623,923, forward strand.
TGGCCGTGCTCAAATGAATTGATAGTGTGATCAATATCATTTGTTTTATCAGTCTACTTAGAGATCGAGTAATCATATGTTTGAACTATATAAGTATGACGCTGACCATGACTTATATTCAAACTAGATATCATGTGACAAAGGGATTAATGCATGTACTATTATTAGGCTAGTTGGACTTTACTCGTATTAATTGGGTAGTTGTAATGCCTTGCTAGAGGCCAATTACGACTTGTTGGTTTAATAGAGATTTAATCAACTGCCAATTAATATGGGCCTATCGGGTCACACACAAGAATGCGTAAGGCTGAGATTAATAATATTAATAATATTAATATTGGATATTAATTATTATTATTATTATTTTCGTTTTTTGGTGATTATATATACATGTGTGTTATCGGATAATAACGAGAGAATCCATATCTGATATGGATTTTGAATATCCTGATAGAATCCGTATCTGATATGGATTTTGATTGGCATCAACTAATCCGATTAGGACTCGGATTTTGATGTCTACGTATGTGTATATATACTTGTGTATCTCGTATACACTAGACACACGAAAATACACAGAGTCATCAAAGAAACCCTAGAGCCGTTTTTGTGAAAAATCGAGTTCTGTAGCCGCGCCGTTTGAAGAGCTAGCACTCCGGACGGAAGCGTTCGTGTGGATACCGACAGAAGGTGATCGTATTTTCGCACCTACTTCATCTGCGTAATTCGGATCTACAAAGGTAGTTTTTGAGTTTCTTTCATCGAATTAAACGAACAACATGGATCCTTGGTAGGAAATCGGAGATCAAGTTTTTGTTTTTCGCTGCGCGTTTTGCAGTGATCTCGGTTGATTTCCTAACAGCATGTATGGTAATTGTGCACGAAACCTTGTTTCAATAAGTGAACCCTCACGTCACCCAGATTCATATATTTACGGTTCTTGCATTTCTTACACGGACATCTAATCTGCGTTCCACTTTCATTACTCGTCGTAAAATCCACAAATTCTTCGAGACCTTCAACAAATCTAAAACTCCACTCCCCGTTGTTTACTCTCTCGTACATCCACTTTCTATCGCTTCTCGTCGGATCCATTTTGTCGCTATACCTTCAAAATAACAGCAGTTATCTTTTCTCGGTGTGGAAAACCTAAAAATCCCACACAATAAGGTATCTTTCTTCTATATTTTCGTTGAAAAGTGATGATTTATGTGTAATAAATGGGAGAAGAATGGGAGAAGAGTGGAAGAAGAAAGCTGCGTTTTATGGTTCTCAGCCTGCAATATTACCGACGTCTTAGCGACGACCAAGAAACACAATCTCCGTCGAATAAAAGGCAACAAACACATATACCGACGCCTTAGCGACGCCAATAGCGACGAACTTCATCGTATGGTGTGCGTGTATTAATGTCTGCATTCATTGCTTACCGACGCTTTACCGACGAAATAGCGACGCAAAACGCATCTTTACACGATACGATGCAATTCGTCGCTATTTGTGTCGCTAAGGCGTCGCTATCCAGTGACCGTACAGTGTCCGATTGTTACAACTTCCGATGCATTTACGTCGCTAAGTCGTCGCTCTTTCGTCGCCGCAGTCCCCTATATAAACGCACAACGTATCTTCACACGATATGATGCAATTCGTCGCTATTTGCGTCGCTAAGGCGTCGCTATCCAGTGACCGTACAGTGCCCGATTATTACAACTTACGATGCATTTACGTCGCTAAGTCGTCGCTATGTCGTCGCTGAATTCCCCTATATAAACAGCCTGCCGCGACTCCCGTAACAAAAAAACAAAATCTCCTTTATAATCATATAAAAAAAGACAAATATGGTTCGTACTAAGTCTCAGGCACGACATGGTAGTGGACGTACATACCCAAGATGGGGTCTTCAACCACCGGCACCCGCACCGGTTCCTCCACAAGCACCACCGCCGGCTGACTCCTCCGAACCCTCTGTGCAGGGGCCAAGGAGGCAAGAGGATCGCCAAATTGGCAATCCTCGTGTAGAAATACAAGAGCTGTGGAAAATAGTAGAGAATATGAAGGAGGTGCTTAACTATCAGGATGAGCGTCTCCAGTACCTGCACAAAAGGCAGATGCGCATCAAAGCCAAAGCTGCGCAGCTGAGACGCCTCCTGAAGGCGTGCGCGGAGAGTGTTGCTACTCTCTGTTCGGATGACGAACAGTGAATAGCTCCTCTCCGCTATTCTTATAGATTTTTTTTTTCGTTTTTTCCTTATGTATATTGTAATTTATAATTCTATGTTAATGAAATTTTTTTCACAATCATCGCTTTCGTTTTCTTAATTTAAACAAGTGTTCAATCCCTTACGAATCTCGACGACGATAAAATACAGACGAAATATGGTTCGAAAAAATTTGGGACGACTAATTCACCGACTAAACAGCGACTATATACCGACGAAACTTAAAACGAAGAGAACCTGGTAACCGCGAATATGGCGTTTGAATTTAGTGACGATTTACCGACGAACTAGCGACGCACGGCGTCTCTTCACACCATTCGACGCATTTCGTCGCTACAGCGTTGCTAATTCGTCGCTATTCCGTAGTGTCCGCACAGTGCCCTATGGTTACAACGTACGATGAATTTACGTCGCTACGACTTCGCTAAGTCATCGCTAATTCAAACCAAGCGTCACGCCCGCACATATTCCCATCTTGATTACCAGTCGAGAAATTCGTCGCAGGTTCGTCGCTATGTCGTCGCTAAATTTACCTATTCATACCCCACACCCCATCCGTGCATTACATATAAACAAATTTATAAAACTTAAAAGTATGCCGCGTCATTATAGAAGAACCCCACGGTGTGGAGGGGCAAACAGTGCACCTCCACAACAGCCTCTTCCTCAATCACAACCATCGGTTGAGCGGGAGGGTTCAATATCTGTGCATGGCCCAATGCCGCCAGAGGATCCTCAAGAAGAAATGCCGGAACCGGATATCGACTACCGTATGCTTATAGCAAGCATACAGCAGCAGTCGAGGCAACTGCACACCGTGAACAGAAGGCTGCGCAAGTTGAAATCCAGATATTACAAGCTGAAGCGCCTCCTCAAAGAGTTCGCAGAGAATGTGGCGGCCACTCTTTCTTCCGATGACGAAGAGTGAACGGCCCCTCTCCGCCTCTCTTTTAGATTTCTTTTTTTAATTTTTCGTCTTCATAATGTAAATTTTTATTACTAAATGAATAAATTTTTTTCCCAATCACCGCTTTCTTTTTTCTTAATTCATACACGTGTTTATCCGTGTTTATGTTTCTGGAATTTTTGCGACACATTACCGACGATATAGCGACGAAACGTTACAAATTAAATAGCAACAAACAACAGAGACATAGTAGCGACGAATTACCGACAAAACAACGACGACATTTTAATGAAATGATAAACCTGACTACTTTAATGAAATGATAAAACAGAGACATAGTAGCCGTCACATTACCGACGATATAGCGACGAAACGTTACAAATTAAATAGCAACAAACAACAGAGACATAGTAGCGACGAATTACCGACAAAACAACGACGACATTTTAATGAAATGATAAACCTGACTACTTTAATGAAATGATAAAACAGAGACATAGTAGCCGTCACATTGATCACTACACCCAATTGTTGCAAGATATTGGGAGGAATCCAAAGAGTCCTAATGTTGAAAGACAATTGGTAGATGGAATTAAGGTTCTATTTTGATATTTGGAGTTTATGCAGTTTAAAGATTACATGTGTTGTGTATTTACTTCCGTTTCTTGTTTTCTTTTCAGAAATAATGTCTAACATTAAAGACATTCCTACATTGAACGGTTCAAACTATAATCAATGGAAAGATCAGCTTGAGATCTTTCTGGGGATTGCTGATCTAGACACTGCGTTGTAGACAGATCGTCCAGCTGTGCTAACAGACGAAAGTACCAGTGAGGAAAAAGCTCACATGGCACGCTTGCTATGATCAAATTGCATGCGTCATATGATCATGCAAAAGACTATCCCCGAATGCTTCAGGGGACACGTTTCTGAGTCCGCTACAGCCAAGGAATTTTTGGCCAATCTCGAGCAAAGGTTTTAAAGAATGAGAAATCCGAGGCATGCAATATCTTAAAGAAACTTTCCTCGAAACAGTACCCTGAAAACAGCAGCATAAGAGAGTACATCCTAGAGATGACTCATATTGCCTCTCAGTTGAGAAACATGAAACTAGATGTCTCTAACGGCATGCTGGTTATCATAATTCTCAACTCATTACCTTCTAAGTTCAAACACTTCCTGGTCAGTTACAACTGCCAAAAGGAAACATGGAGAGTAAATGAACTAATCTCCCATTGCGTGCAAGAGGAGCAAAGGCTAAAGAATGAGGGGCATGATGTTGTGAATGTTGTTGCCACCAAGTCCTATGGTAAGAAACGAAAGGTTGCATATTAATATGTGCAAAAGGCAAGTAAAAAAGGAAAAGGGGGCGCCTACTACTGACGCACCCAACAGCATGACTTGTTTCTTTTGCAAGAAGGAAGGACATCTAAAGAAGAATTGTACCGGTCATCATTCATGGCTCAAGAAAAAGGGTTCGCTCTTAGTTTGTTGTGAAGTTAATTTTGTTTTGGATATAACCACTTGGTGGGTCGATACGGAGCCACGACTCACTTATCTGTGTCTATTCGGGGTAGCCTTAGCCACAGAAAACCAAGGGACGGTGAAAGATACGTCTATTGGAAAAACGACAGCGGCATAAAGGTTGAAGCCATCGGGCATTTCAGATTGCTGTTGACTTCCGGTTTCTATCTTGATTTGCATGACACTTTTACAGTACCATTGTTTAGACGAAATCTTATTTCGCTTTATCGATTGGATAAAATTGGATATTACGGTTCTTTTGGAAGTGGAAATTTTCAACCTTTTCATGATTCTAGATTGATTGGTCATGGTAAAATGTTTGAAATTGACAAAATTTATTCAATAAATATCGCTTCAAATCAAGAAACCTTGCATATTGTAACGCAAAACATTAAGCAAAATTAACTCATGAGAATTCAGGATCATTATGGCATCGACATTTAGGACATGTGTCCAAAAACAGAATAGAACGTCTTGTCAAAATAGAAATTCTTAATCCATTAGACTTGACTGATTTAGAGTCGTGTGCCTTTTGTGCTAAAGGAAAACAAACTAAAGTCCGCATATATGAAGCAAATTATACAAATATTCCATTACAGTTGGTTCATACCGATATTAGTGGCCCATTTCAGCCAGCTACTTGAAATGACCACTCTTATCACCTTTATTGATGACTATTCGCGATATAACTACATATTCTTAATTAACGAACAGTGCAAGCACTGGACATGTTCAAATCCTTTAAAGCTGAAGTTGAGTTACAACTCAACAAAAGGATTAAAGCTGTCAGATTGGACCGTGGAGGAGAATACTACGGTCGATATGATGGATCAGCAGAACAATGTCTGGGGCCATTTGCTAAATACCTAGAGGAAAATAGAATCGTCCCTCAGTACACCATGCCTGGGTCACCAAGAATGAATGGTGTAGCAGAAAGACGAAACCGCATGCTTATGGATTTGGTACATAGAATGATGAGTCAAACTACGCTACCGTTATTCCTATGGGGAGAAACACTTAAAACCGCAGCTTACATCCTCAACCGAGTACCAACTAAAGCAACGATTAAGACCTCTTATGAGTTATGGACTAAGCGTAAGCCTAGCCTTAACCACATAAGAGTTTGGGGTTGTCCAGCAGAGGTAAAGCCTTACAAACCAAATGAAAGAAAGCTGGACACTAAAACAGTTAATTGCTATTTTGTTGGTTATTCGAAAAGGTCACGAGGGTAAAATTATACGATCCCACGAGTAAAGTGTTTTTCGAGACAAATTCAGTAAAGTTCTTTGAGAATACTTTGGTTCTGGGGGGAATTATTTGCATCAGCAGATCATTAAGTTAGAAGAGGTAGACTAAGATGCGACAGAAATGAAAATCGAACAAACTTTTGGGGAGATAGTATCAGTGATACCCACACCTGAGGTACCTCATCCCAGTAGTGACGCTCTATAGGAACAAGTTCCTGAGGAAGTCACTCAAGAAACCGAAGAATTGCCAACTGATATAGTTCAGCAACCTACGGTATCCCACAGACAAGTGCCCTTAAGGAGATCTACTCGTGAACAGAGCAACCCTATACCTAGTGACTATGTGGTGTATCTCCAAGAACAGGAATTCGATGTTGGCATGTTGGACGATGACTCCAAAAACGTTCAACAAGCATTACAATGTCGAAATTCATAAAAGTTGATAAAGGCCATGGAAGAATAGATTAAGTCTATGTACGACAACAAGGTATGGGAAGTCATCTCGTTACCTAAAGGTTCGAAACCCGTTAGTTGTAAATGGATATTTAAAATCAAACAAGATTCAAAATGCAACGTAGAATGATATAAGACCTGACTTGTTGCTAAAGGGTTTATCCAAAAGGAGGGCATAGACTATACAAAAACCTTTTCTCTAGTAACGACGAAGGATTCCTTCTAGATAATCATGTCTTTATTGCCACACTTAGATCTTGAGCTACATCAAATGGATGTCAAGAATTTGTTTTTAAATACTGAACTCGAAGAAACCATTTACATGGTTCAACCGCCTCAACTCAAAGTGGGAGATCCAAAAGGCATAGTTTGTCGACTAAAGAAATCCATCTATGGGCTCAAGAAAGCGTCTGGACAGTGGTACTTCAAATTCACCAAAGTGGTTGCCTCCTTCGATTTTGAGGCAAATCGAATTGATGAATGCGTGTATCACAAGTTCAGTGGGAGCAAGTTTATATTTATGATCTTGTATGTAGATGATATACTGCTTGCAACAAACGGTGTAAACACGCTGAGAGATACCAAAGCCTTTCTGAGTTAACATTTTGAGATAAAAGACCTTGGTGAAGCCTCATTTGTATTGGGACTTGAGATACGGAGGAATCGTACCCAAGGTATCTTAGCTCTCTCACGACAAGCATACATCAAAAAGGTTTTGAAGCGGTATAGCATGGATAAGTATAAACCACTTAATACCGTTGTAGCAAGAGGAGACAAATTCAGCCTTAATCAATGTCCCCAAACAGGGTTCTAATGTTGAGAGATGAGGAATACTCCCTATGCTTCGATAGTAGGGAGTATAATGTATGCCCAAGTATGTACACGACCAGACTTGGCATACATTACTGGAATATTAGGCAGACATCTCTCTGATCCGGCTAAGGATCATTGGATTGCAAAAAAGAGGGTGCTGAGATATTTACAAAGTACAAAGCGACACATACCGACATATCGGAGATTTGATGATTTAGAGATCACTGGATATACAGATTTCGGATTTGCTGGATGACAGAACAACATGAAATCGGCCTTGGGATATATGTTTACTCTAGCCGGAGGGGCGATCTCGTGGAAAAGCGGAAAATAGACCTTATTAGCATCCTCGACTATGGAGGCAGAATTCATAGCATCATTCCACGCATCCAATCAGGCGATATGGCTTTGCAATTTTGTCACAGGGCTAAGAGTATTGGAGACTACCTCATCTCCAATGAGAATTTACTGTGCCAGTAATGTTACGATGCTATATTCAAATAACAACCGGAGTTCATCTAAAGCGAAATATATACAGATGAAGTATCTGGCTGTTAAAGAAAAAGTTCAGAGCGGTCCGATCAGCATACTCCATGGTGGCAATCCTTTGACTAAGGCTATGGAGCCCATTGTGTTTCACAAGCATGTTAGCCGTATGAGTCTTAGTCCACTTGAGGATATTTTATCATAGTGGGAGTCTAAGAGGTTTATGTTTTCTTATGCTCAATAAAGTTGATTATTTCAGACGAACAATATAATGTACATTTCGTTTATATTAAAGTTTTTCTGCAAAAGTAATGTACATTAAGCAGTTACATCATATATTCTGAATTCTGTTGATCTTGCTAAAGTTAGGGCCAAGTTAGAATTAAATATGTACGATCGCCTAGCATATGAATTCCATACTACATATCCATTTCAGCATCCATGTCATTCAGTGGAATGTTAGTATCATGATTTAAGAGGGACAAGTCACTAATTCAATGTGGCGGAGTACGGCTTAAGCATTTTGCTAACATTTGATGAAGGATCGAAAAAGGAAAGACACACTAAGGGACATATAGTAAACGAGCTCAAAAGGATGACATATAATCTTTAAGATACATACATAGTCCAAGTGGGAGATTGTTGGGATGAATTCGAGATACGTATAATGCGTAGCACGTTGATTAAGTTTACACGAATTAATCATAATGTGGACATTAAGTATGATAATGTTATATGCCACACATGTCACATAATAGTATTAATTGTGACGTATACATGTTAAGTGATCATCGGATATGCTCGTGGATGTATAGTGTGATCTAAAATGGAAACCCCGAATATGTAGAAAGTCATATGGTTAGACACCGCGATGGATGAGCTCAAAGTACAACGACCATAAAGTGTACGACGTCTGGTCTCCGAGGGGCGATAACCCACGTGTGGCTAGTAGATAAATGTTGGTATATAAATTAAGTATTAAATGATATTTAATTAAATATTAGATAATAATATTTATTATTAAAGAATATTTAATAATGGATAAAGATAACTTGATGATAATATCAAGTATATCCTCAGGTATTTGAGATAAAGAAATCTCTATACATAAAGGAAGAGGGTTTGGTTTCAGATAACTCCAAACCCTATACCCATTAGGATTCTTCTTATTCTCCTTCTATATAAAAGAAGAGGCTGTGCATCTCCTTATATAACAGAGAAGCCGCCGATGATACCATCCAAGGATGGAGGGTGTGCCAGTTTTTCTATAAAGCCCACACTGCCTAGCCTCTCTATCGGGTAAATCAGTGAATTGTTGAATCCGTTCAAGGGGTGTATCAACAATTGGTGGGAGGTCATGAATCCTTGTATCACGCCAGATTCATCAGCAGCAGGAGCAGTACATCTTGTTCAGATTAATATCAGCAATGGAGCAAAGTATAATTTCCGCATTTTGTTACTTTGTTCATTGATTCGGTTAAACGGTCCTATTCAAAAATTTATTAAATTAAATCAGACAACAGCTTTTTTCAAAAGTAGAGAATCAATGCTTGAGAAATCAAATAAGTTTTTTGGATTTTATGTGGAATCTTTGTCCGGTCAAAGTTATTACGGGGGTTTCTTGGACTACATAACATTGCTTATTGGATTGGTCTCCTTGACATGAGCATATCACAGGCATGTCGGCTTATTTTACTTTAAAAACTGATTATAAAATATTATACAAGACTTCTGACATTTTCGTTCGTGACATGCCAACATTATGTTATAATGTGACGATGTATTTAGTTCTATAAAACTATATGACGATCCCTCATCATCGGCATTTTCGGTTACTGACTTTTAGCTAACGGCATATTCCTTCTGTTTCTTCTTTGAAACAATCTTTCTGGCACTTTTACTCTTCTTTCGTATCGCTGATCTTGAAAATATATAATCCAAGTTGGAATACGTGTAACATTTATTGTAAAGGAATTTTCACTATTATTTATGGGTTAAAAGGTATCTTTTGATATTTATATGACAAGATACTTGTGTGTAAATAAAAATTTAACAAATTATTTATTTTCCATATATCGATTTTGATAGAATCTAACGAAAGGTAAAGAAACAAAAGAAAATGGTAACAACTGATTTCTTTTCCATAGATTGATTTTGATATAATCTAACGAAAGATGTTGAGAATATTATCTCACATTGGCTAATTTGAAAAAAAATGCATGGCTTATATGAGGATGAGATACCACCACCCATTGCCTTAAGGTTTTGAGTGGATATGAGCCTCACCTTATGTAAGCCCAAGTTTCAACATGGTATCAGAGCCAGTTTAAAAATATGGACTCACCCTTTACCTAGCCCATGGTTGGCCACTTAATGTTTCCCCTCACCTAAGTCCAGATGTTCATGTCTGGCTTGTGGTTTGTGATTGAGGGCGGGTTGTAAGGCTCGTGTGTATGTCAAGCTACGTTGCCACGTGAGGGCGGATGTTGAGAATATTATCCCACATTGGCTAATTTGAGAAAAAATGCATGGCTTATTTGTGATTGAGGGCGGGTTGTAAGGCATGTGTGTATGTCAAGCCATGTTGCCACGTGAGGACGGGTGTTGAGAATATTATCCCACATTGGCTAATTTGAGAAAAAATGTATGACTTATATGAGGATGAGATACCACCACCCGTTGCCTTAAGGTTTTGAGTGGATATGAGTCTCACCTCATGTAAGCCCAAGTTTCAACAAAAGACAAAGAAACAAAAGAAAAATTTAACAACTGTTTTCTTTTCCATACGCAGATTTTGATAGAAACTAACGAAAGGCAAAAAAAAAAAAAAAGCGTTTTCGGCTACTAGGTTCCTGCATTTGCACATGATTTAGGTAAGGACCGGAGCAATTCGATATACGTAGTCTTATCCTACCTTTTGTGGAAGAAGCTTGTTTCCATGGAAGTAAGCTGAGAAGCATAAGGCTTTAAGTGGTGAGAATAATAGAGGAGAGGTAAAAGCTAATTGATTGAGTGAATCTACTCACTTCAAATTTGGTTTTGTTAGTGTAATCTTTTCTTTGGTCTTTGTGTTAGTCTTTTGTTCTTTGGTTGAGTAATTTATTTTAGATGTCAAGAAATGTCTAGTTTTTTGTCTATTCGAATCAAAGTGAAGCGCCTCCAATTGTTTAAATGTCAAAAGAGCGAGCAATAACTAGACATCAACTTCATTGGAAATAGAAAATAACAAAAACTAAAAAACCGTTTTGTCCCTTCTTACTACTATTCATTGTCTTCTCCATCTTTACTAACTTATGCAAAGAAAGTGGTGGCGGTGGTATGCACTGAAAGGGTGGTGGTAGATGGATGGCTGAGGGAAGGGCTGCTGACTTTTGAAATGGGGTAAGGAGATGAAGTGGTTGCGTATTTGAAGTGGGTTTATGGAAAAAAGGGGGTGAGGAAATAAGGTTCAGTGAAAAGAATAGGTGGTTGAGGGTGGCAGCCGCTTCGGTGCGGGGATGGCGGGTGGCAGATGGCGGAGGTGGTTGGAGGAGGAAGATTGTTGCAGTGGACAGAGGTTGAACATGAAAAATGTAATTTTGATCCTAAAATCTAATTAAAAAAATATATTACTATCGTCTTTAGTTAGATATGACGGAAGATGCTATTTTCTGTTAGCTTGGATGGAAAAGTGAAGAGTTATCTTTTAGTCGAAAGATGAAAGAAGGATAATTATCTACCTTTACACATGAAGAGTGTTAAAGGAAGAAATGGTATACATCAAAGAGGATGGGAAGAAACGAAATAGAGCAACATTTGGGCTATGCGTGGTTCGTGCCGATATAATCTATTTCTGTAGCAGGTTTGCCAAAACTCCTTACCAACGTATGCCCTTCTCTATACCTGACAGACGATCCGTCATGTAGGATATGTGGTAGAGGTGACGAAACTACCATGCATATCTTGCGCGACTGCCAGTGGGCAAGGCACATTTGGCGTATGCTGCTGAATCTTGAAGTGTGGCCGCAGTTTACCCACCCCTCGAGTCCACTCGACTGGGTCATGCAAAACTTGGAACCAACATAGGGCAAGACAGGTGATAGCTGGGAATAGCGCTATGTCTTTCGTGAGACCATCTCAAGTCTATGGTTTTGGAGAAACCAGTTGGTCCATGGTATGATTGAAAGTCTCCCACCATCAATACACATAGTTCGGGATATTTTTTGTAGGGTGAAGCTTTGGATTGTGTAAATATGAATAGATGTAATGATACGATAGACTAGTTTCATTGATACTGCATAAGTAGTCAAGATATTGTATTTGTGGTTGATTTTCTATCAATAAAGTTCTACTTTCCTCAAAAAAAGAGGATAATTGATATATATATATATATATATATATATATATATATATATACAAATATATATATATATATATATATATATATATATATATATATATATATATATATATATATATATATATATATATATATATATATATTAAATCGTAAGTTGTTGAACAAGCTACTATAGTGAAAATTCGGGCTGCGCAGTTTTCGTGTCACAAATTATAGCAATATGATGTAACTGTTTGTTGATTTAGCGGAGGTTGTAAATGAGCCAATTGGTTCGTAAGTCGATCGAGTGTGGTTTTTCTTTGATTAGTAGGGCTCGATAAAGCTCGAAATCAAACTCGACTCTCTCGAATATTTAGCGAGTCAATCTTGAACATATTTTGCTTGATGCATTAGCACACGAGCATGTTCAAACTTATAATATATATAAAAATTATTCACGATTTAGTGTTATATTAATATATTGGTTTGATACATATAATAAATTAAACACATTAATAGACAATTACTTTAATGATAGTAAGAATTATTGCAAAAATCTAATAATTGTTCAATACTATTATTGTTTAACGAACCGAGCTGAGCCGAATATCAGGTTTTCGAATTCGGATTCGTTTAGCTAAATGAACTGTTTGGCCAGGTTTGTTTAGCTAAACGAGCTTTAAAATTGGTTCGAGTTTGGCTCCATAACACTATACCTAGTTAAACGAGTCGAACAGTGCGCGAACAGTTAGTGTGTGTCTTTGACTCTTAGAAATCGAAATCAATTTAGTTAGTCATTTTTCTTTATTCTATCATATTTCAAAATCAAGTAGGTGTGTGTCTTGACTCTATTAGAAATTGAAACGAAATCCGAGGAAGAAATAATATCTATAAATCAAGTAAAAACCCAAGATGTGAAGAACAACTTTCTGATGTTGCGAAAAATTTAAAAGTAAAATTAAAATCATGGATTTTCTCTTAAGACTTTGATATTTCAGAACGGAAATGTCAAGTACAATGTTGTGTTGCAGTTGGGCATTTATTCTTAAAAGGAAAAAAGAGTAGTGGGATCACACAAGTATAAAAACAAGAAGACTAAGAACACTCTGATATCCATTGATTCTGTGTTTGAACTCGGCATGAAGACGTCCAAGAAGAGCATGCAAATCCAGCTTTATCACACATTGATAAATTTCACGCAATAGAAGTCAGAAAGCTCATTGTCGAAAAAACAACCACATGGTTCTTCACAAGGGGAAGAGTTATCGCAATATGCATATTCGCAATCCTCGTCTGTCTCACGAGTTATTGCCAAAGATCTCGCTGCCTCTGCTTGAAAAGAACAAAATTTATGTTTAATTACACAGCGTATAAACAACACTTAGGAAAATAATGAAAAATAATTACAAATGATTTCATATTACATCACCAAATGCTCATTCCGTCTCAATCACAGAGTGACTTGAACGAACTATATTCAAGTCAAACTGTAACCATAGTTTTGGGACCGAGGAAGTAAAAGGTAGAAGTTATAATTTAGAAGGGAACTTCACTCACCCGCTAATGGCAAGGCAGGCCAAACACTGATCGAGAAGAAAAACTGAGTTGGCATTATCAGTGCCAACAGCAGAAGCAAGCATGCAATCTTATTAGCCATTTGTGTTCTACAAATTGCAAATCACAATGAAGGAGATGAAGGAGTGAGTGAATGAGAGACTTGTTTATGATCCATTTATGTAATATTGCTTCTTGTTTAATTTTCAGAGACTCGTTCCAGCTAAGGAAAAAAAAAGAACCATTTTGTCATTAGGAATTTCACTCACTAGCTATCGGAAAGCCAAGTCAAACACTGATCAATAAGAAAAACCCTTCTTCGCCATTTGTTTTCTGCAAATGCTATTACCATAAAATAATTTTCGGCTGGTTTTTATTGTTGTAATATCATATAGGGAATGACTGATTGGTTATGCAATAACTGTATTTAGAAAATAATGAATCAATTGTTCGGTTGATTTTTGAGTGGGTATTACCAGAAAATTAGTCCTGAGATAAAGTGGAAGGAGTGAAAAGAGTAATGCCGCAGCCAGCTATTAGAAAGCTAGGACAAACATTGTCGTTGGAAGCTATGACAAAAATTTGGTAACCAAACATATGAATTTAAAACAAATAAAAGAAATAGTCAAGATGTAGTAAGTGTTACTGTCCTTCAAGTAAAATTGCCTCCGCTAATTAGCAAGATAGACTACGTGACAAATGTCTACCAGGATATAACGGCTTTTTCTTTTCGTTTTCACTCAAGAAGAAGATGAAGTTGTGCATTGAATTGTTTAATATTAGAGATTGAAGAATAAAGTAGAGGAAAAAGTCTCTCCAAAAGTCTTTCAAAAAGTATATCTTCAAAACATTGTCATTGTTGTATTTTATATACTTTAATTTATAGAAAGAAGTTAATTTAACATCTTTCCACATAATTTAATTTACAAAGTTAAATTATTACCGTTCATGATTGAAAATAGGTGTCTCAAGTAGCAAAATTTGCATTTTTTTTATGAAAAGACTACATAAAATTCTGGTGTCTGCAACCAACCAAACATTCAGTCTCTTAGACCAAGCTTAGGATTTGAAATTTTGAACATTAAAGTTGAACACATCACCAAACTCAGGACCGCAGGTTTGGTAAATTGTCTAATCGAACATTTGATGCCGGATGCAGTCAAAAACTAGAAACTTCAGAATCAGACTAAACTTAAAGACCAAAAGCAGAATTCACCACCAAACGTTTGGCCTCTGACACCAGACAATCAACCTCTGATGCTGAACTCAAAATTCAATGTATGGTGACAGACTGAACTCAGAATTCAGTGTATGGTGATAGACCGAACTCAGAATTTAGAGTGTGGCCTCACTTCATCCAATCAAGTTTCACTCATTTCTCCAATTGAACTTCTTACATGTTTTTGTTTAAATTAATACCACTTTCCATAAAAGCACTTTCATGTTATTTTTCCAACAATATTCCATATGATCCAAATTTATATAACATTTATAAACTAGACTCTCCGATATTAAACCAAGACATTGACACATAATACATGATGACTCGCATCTTGAATCGCCACTTAGCAGGAATGAAAGTATATAAATGGAAATAACATGACATAGACATCTTGAATCATATTTATCTATTATTTATATTAACAACCAAAAGAAAGACACATACAATTTTGCGATTTGGTCCGAATTAGGCCATGCACCCGTTTCAGTTTTCATAACTGCTCTAGAGAGTTATTCCAAACACTCATAAGAAACAGCACCACCTCCACACTTATATATGTTAAATTCATCAAGTTTGTACTGCTAATACCACCATAAAAATGGCAATGAATTGCATTAAGAGATTCTTAAAATCTCACCCTCATAACTTGCAGCAACCACTATCTTCAACAACACCTCAGGAAAGGACTAGCTTGATAGTGCAAGTTAGAACTCTTCTATGACTTGTTCTTGCCCATTGAACCTTGTTTGTAGGGTCTTTAGTAATAATGATTGGGATGCTATCATAAATAGTTCTCATCGAATATAATAAGTCCAATCCAACTCAATGTTTCATGGACTAATTTCTTGTTCACTTCTTTAGTTAAGGGGTCTTTTAATTTAAACTCGGATCTTACAAAATGCGAGTTAATTATTCGTGTCTCAAACCGGTATGCCGGCTCTTCCTATTATAGACCTTATTCTTTGCTCGAGCCATCTTTTTCTATGAATCACAATATATAGAAAAGGAAGACATAGGTTTAGACCACAAAAGAATATCAACAAGTAAATTTCTTAACTATTCAACTTATGCACTAGCAAGTTCTAACGCAATAAATTTAGATTCTATAATAGATTTGCCTTGCAAGTTTGTTAAGAAGATTTCTATGAAATATCACCACCATCCTATATAAAAACATAACCATTGGTTGAGTTTATTTCAATATTATCAGTTACCCAATTAGCATCACAATAGCATTCTAACATAGCTAGAAATCCACTAAACACAAGTCTTAAGTTCATTTTATCTTTAAGATATCTCAATAGTCTCCTTAATGTAAACCAATGTTCGTTACTTGGATTATGAGTATATCTAGCAAGCCTATTAACAGCATATGCAATATCAAGTCTAGTGCAATTTATCATGTACATTACACTGCCAACTATTCTAGCATACTCACATTCATAAGCACTATCCTCCCTATTCTTTTCCAAACTAATAGTAGAATCATAAGGGGTATTTACATATTTAATATCAAAGTGATTGAACTTTCTCAAATTTTATTGACACAATGAGCTTGAGAAAGCATATACCCTCACATTTCTCAATTAATTGAAGACCAAGTAGTAAATTAGCTTTCTACATGTCTTTCATATAAAACAGAGGACAAAAATGATTTAGTACTATTAAATATATCCATATTAGTTGCAAAGATTAACATGTCATCAACATACAAACCTACAATGACACCATAAATATCTAGGAACTTACTATAGAAACAAAGGTCACTTTCATTTACATCATAAGTATTAGCGACCATAGTATTGGCAGTTTTTTATGCCATTGTTTATGCGCTTGTTTAAGGCCATACAAGGACTTCCTCAGCCTGCATAATTCATGTTTTTGTCCTTAAACTATCAACCTTATGGTTGATACATGTAAATGTCTTCATCTAAATCTCCATTTAAGAAAGCCATATTAACATCTATTTGGTATAAAACAAGTTTGTAAATAGAAGCTAAAGCCACCAATATCCTAACAGTTGTTATTCTAGCAATCGGGGAATATGCATCAACAGAATCTATTCTTTCTTGTTCTGCAACATTTAAACTTATCAATCGTAATATCAGCCTTTAATTATTTTCCTAAAGACCTATTTACAACCAATACGTTTACATTCTCTAGGAAAGT
This sequence comes from Eustoma russellianum, assembly GCA_036186865.1. Classification (NCBI taxonomy): domain Eukaryota; kingdom Viridiplantae; phylum Streptophyta; class Magnoliopsida; order Gentianales; family Gentianaceae; genus Eustoma; species Eustoma russellianum. The sequence goes on from AP025050.1 coordinate 26,640,835, forward strand.
CTACAAGTTCCCAAGCGCGATTACGAAGAATAGGCTCAAGTTCACTATTTATGGCTTCTTTCCAAAAATTAGCATAAATGGATCTCATAGCATCTTTATAAGTTTTAGGATCTTCTTCTATTTTAAAGATGGTACTAAAATTTTCACCAAATAAAATTTTAAATTTTTTGTCTCTTACTTCTTCTAGAAAGTTGGTTTTCTTGTCACCTAATGACTTACTTGTCTCACCTTTTTTAAAATTAGAATTACTTGTTGTTTCATAGGATAAAATTGCTAAAAAATTTAGCATCTTTGGACTCAATAATAGCACTATTTTTAGTTGTCATGAATCTATATGCAGCGTTATTTTGAGCATAATCAATAAACACATATTTGTCTGACACCCAATTTTACTACATCTGGATTCTTGAATTTCCACCTTTGCCAAGCATCATCGCACTTTTAAGTAGTCTAAGTTCGTTGCACAACTTTTACATAGTTCACAAGGAGCTTTATTTGTCCTTTTATAAGGTAAGGCAAAAGACTTGATTCTTCCCATATATTGTTAGGAATACAAAGCTTATTACCATTTGCATTCATCATCCATTTAAGCATTCTATGTTTTCTTTCCACAACACCATTAGCTGGGGGGTATAAGGAGGTTTAACTTCATGAAATATTCTATTTTTTTAATAATATTTCTGCATTAATTTTGTATTGCATTCGCCTCCTCTATCAGTTTTTAACCTTTTAATTTTCTTGTCTAGTTGATTCTCAACTTCATTTTTAAATTTTATAAATATATTTTGAGCCTCATCTTTGTGACTTAACAAGTATACTTTTGTGCATTTGGAAAGGTCATCAATAACGATTATGTAATATCTTTTCCACCTTTACTTAAGTGATTTCTATAGTCTTCTAAATCACTATGAACAAGGTCCAACTTTTGCAAAACTATTTCAATAGTCTTTAAAGGTTTCTTATGGTGTTTTGCTTGAACATACTATTGTCACCGGTCACTTATCTACATCAGTGATAGAGATCACATTCATACTTTTTAGTCTCTTTATAGCATCTATATTATCATGTTCAAATCTAGCATGCCATAAATCAAGAGAATCAAGAAGATACATTGAAGTAGATGCATTCTTATTAGCAACACAAGTAGCATCAAGTACAAATAACCCATCGAAACAAAATCTCTTCACTTAAACTTCCTATTTCTAGTAAGTACAAGCTTATCGGAAATCAAAAGCAAGTTTAACATTGGACTTGTTGAGAAGTGCTCCATAAATCAAGTTCCTACATATGGAAGGGATGTGAAGCATATTGCTCAACTCAAGGCTTTTGTCTGAAGTCAACTTGAGTAGCACTTTCTCCTTGCTAATTACTTGGGCACCTCTTGCATCTTTTAATAAAAATTGTTCTCCACTTTTTCTTTCTTGATAATCAAAATATAGATCTTTGTTGGTAGCAATATGCTTGGTGGATCGAGCGTTTACTACCCATTTTGTCACACTATCAATAAAGTTTACCTCAAAGAAGATGACCATTGCGATGATTTCGGCAGTATCCTCCACAAGTTTGGCTTGGTTGCTTGTTTGACCTTTCTATTTATTGCAAAACGCTGCCTTATGTCTGGGTTTTCCACACACCTAAAATACTCCTTTTGCTTTTCTTTGACTTTGTCCCTGAAATTTGGTCTTACCTTTGACGCCTCTTGAGATGTTGTTTTGAATCTTTTACCTCTTTAGATTATGTTCCATTATGTTAGCCTTCATCTCCCCTTCATCATCACTAGCATCTTCCAATCTATTCTATACGAATGTGCTCAATTACACTATCCATAGAGAGTTTTGTATCATTACTCATGCCTCCCTTTTTATATTTGCTCCAAGAAAAAGGAAGTTTTTCAAGCAAGGAGATGGCTTGAAAAGTTTCATCAATCTTAATTCCTCCTTACTCAAAATTGTCCATCAATTGTTGGAATTGATGGTTTTGATCATTCAAGGAAATGTGGTCCACTATTTGAAATTTACGAAAATCACTAAGCACATATTTGCTCTTGCCGGCATCTTTAGTACGATATTTGCTATGGAATGCCTTATATATCTCATAGCCGACTTGAATTTGACATAAACGTCAAACAATGAGTTTGAGAGGAAACGTCAAATATGTCCTCGGTAGATAGTGTTGTCAGCATCATACTTGAGAGCTTTCGCTTCATTAATTGGTTTCTTCTTGGTTAGAACGTAAGAAACATAAAGTATATCACGAAAGAACATAATTTTTTAAGACCATCTTTTGAAATGATTGCCATCAAATGGCTCTAACTTAGACTTTTCAGGAACCATGAGTTGTTTAGTAGCCATATCAACAATTTTGCTTTAACATTATTGGAAAATATGATAAAGCTATGGTAACCAAAGAGGAAGCATAACCAAGTAAAAAAAAATAGACGAGACATAACAAATATTATTGTCTTTAAAGCAAAATTTCCTCCACCAATTGAGTTAGGTAGACTACGTGGCAAATGCCTTCTGAGATATAACACCTTCTTCCTTTTGTTTTCTTTACGAGAAGAAGATGAACATGTGTATTGAAATTTTTAAAATGAGATAAAGAAGAACAAAGTAGAGGAAGAAATTGTGCAGGTTTTAACAAAAGTGTATGGGAAGTCTCTCGAAAAGTCTTTCAAAAAGTATATTTCCAAGACTTTGTGATTCTTGTATTTATAGACTTTTGTTCACAAGAAAGAAATTAATTTAACACTTCTCTACATAATTTAACTTCCAAAGTTAGTTAATGACCGTTTATGGTTGCAAAAATGTGTCTCAAATTGCAAAAGTTAAATCATTTCATGAAAAGAAAACATAAAATTTTGTTGTCTACAACAGACCAAATGTTCGGTCTCTCAGACCAAACTCAAGGTTTGAAATTTTGAATGTTGCAAATGAACACATATGACTGAATTTAGTATCAAATGTTCAGTAAATGGCTTTACTAACATTTGGTGTTGTGTTTTGTCAGAAAACATAAACTTCAGAATCAAACCAAACTCAAGGACTGAACTTAGAATTCATCACTGAATGTTCAGAGTTAGAGACCGAACATTGCCGAACTTAGAATTTAGAGTGTGTTGAGAGATTGAACTCAAGATTCACAGTATGGTCTCACTCCCTCCAATCAAAGTTCCACTCATTTCTCCAAAAAAAAACTTCTTACATATTTTTATGTTACTTTGGAGCATAGAAGCCCTTTTTTTTGTTTTTCCAATAATTGTATTGTGTAACATTGTAATGATATAAAATGGAAAAAATAAGATTGTAATGAGATCGAAACGCATGAGGAATCATTCTACAACTGTTATAGAAAATCAAAGAATCAGGTTTTCGCTTGATTGTAATATTGGTGAAAAATAGAGAAGACTCAAGAATATGTGTACAATTTTTTTCTAAAACAATAATATGGTGTTTGGCGAATAGTATATAGTTGTAATAGTGTAAAAAGGACATTGTATACGCTAGACGGTGATTTAATTGCAAATAATCGTGTTCAATATGTAACGGGCCACATTCTCTAATGAGATTTTATGCATTGATGTCTATTCAGGCCTGACGACATTATCCATAAAGAGTTTTGTATCATTTTGTCACACTATCAACAATATGCTTGGTGGCTCGAGCGTTTACTATCCATTTTGTCACACTATCAATGAAGTTTACCTCAAGGAAGATGACAATTGCGATGATTTCTATAGTATCCTCCACAAGTTTGGCTTGTTTTCTTGTTTGACCTTTCTATTTATTGCAAACGCCGCCTTATGTCCGGGTTTTCCACACACCCAAAATACTCCTTTTGCTTTTCTTTGACTTTGTCCCTGAAATTTGGTCTTACCTTTGACGCCTCTTGAGATGTTGTTTTGAATCTTTTACCTCTTTAGATTATGTTCCACTATGTTAGCCTTCATTTCCCCTTCATCATCACTTGCATCTTCCAATCTATTCTATATGGATGTGCTCAATTACACTATCCAAAGAGAGTTTTGTATCATTACGCATGCCTCCCTTTTTATATTTGCTCCAAGAAAAAGGAAGTTTTTCAAGCAAGGAGATGGCTTGAAAAGTCTCATCAATCTTAATTCCTCCTTACTCAAAATTGTCCATCAATTGTTGGAATTGATGGTTTTGATCATTGATGGAAATGTAGTCCACTATTTGAAATTTACGAAAATCACTAAGCACATATTTGCTCTTGCCGGCATCTTTAGTACGATATTTTCTATGGAATGCCTTATATATCTCATAGCCGACTTGAATTTGACATAAACGTCAAACAATGAGTTTGAGAGGAAACGTCGAATATGTCCTCGGTAGATAGTGTTGTCAGCATCATACTTGAGAGCTTTCGCTTCATTAATTGGTTTCTTCTTGGTTAGAACGTAAGAAACATAAAGTATATCACGAAAGAACATAATTTTTTAAGACCACCTTTTGAAATGATTGCCATCAAATGGCTCTAACTTAGACTTTTCAGGAACCATGAGTTGTTTAGTAGCCATATCAACAATTTTGCTTTAACATTATTAGAAAATATGATAAAGCTATGGTAATCAAAGAGGAAGCATAACCAAATAAAAAAATAGACGAGACATAACAAATATTATTGTCTTTAAAGCAAAATTTCCTCCACCAATTGAGTTAGGTAGACTACGTGGCATATAACACCTTCTTCGTTTTGTTTTCTTTACGAGAAGAAGATGAACTTTTGTATTGAAATGTTTAAAATGAGAGAAAGAAGAACAAAGTAGAGGAAGAAATTGTGCAGGTTTTAACAAGTGTATGGGAAGTCTCTCAAAAAGTCTTTCAAAAAGTTTATTTTCAAGACTTTGTGATTCTTGTATTTTATAGACTTTTATTCACAAGAAAAAAGTTAATTTAACACCTCTCTACATAATTTAACTTCCAATTTTAGTTAATGACCGTTTATGGTTGCGAAATGGTGTCTCATATTGCAAAAGTTGAATCATTTCATGAAAAAAAACATAAAATTTTGTTGTCTACAACAGACAGAACGTTCGGTCTCTCAGACCAAACTTAAGATTTGAAATTTTGAACGTTGCGAATGAGCACATATGACTGAACTTAGTACCAAATGTTCAGTAAACGGCTTTACAAACATTTGGTGCTGCGTTTGGTCAGAAAACATAAACTTCATAATCAAACCAAACTCAGAGACTGAACTCAGAATTCATCAATGAATGTTCAGAGTCAGAGACCGAACATTCTCGAACTTAGAATTTAGAGTGTGTTGAGAGATTGAACTCAAGATTCACAGATTGGTCTCGCCCCCTCCAATCAAAGTTTCACTCATTTCTCCAAAAAACTTCTTACATATTTTTTTGTTAATTTGGAGCACTTCTTAAAACACTTTTTTTTGTTTTTCCAATAATTGTATTGTGTAATATTATAATGATATAAAATGGGAAAAACAAGATTGTAGTGAGATCGAAACGCATGAGGAATCATTCTACAACTGTTACTGAAAATCAAAGAATTAGGTTTTTGCTTGATTGTAATATTGGTGAAAAATAGAGAAGACTCAAGAATATGTGTATAGTTGTTTTTCTAAAACAATAATACGGTGTTTTATGGTGTTTGGCGAATTCTATATAGTTGTAATACTGTAAAAAGGACATTGTATATGCTGGACGGTGATTTAACTGCAAATTATCGTGTTCAATATGCAGCGACCCATATTCTCTAATGATATTTTATGCATGGACGTCTATTCAGGCCTGACGACATTATTTACTACGTTGATAGTAGTACTGAATGTGAATTTTTTTAGGATTCTCTTTCGCTGGCATGAGAAAAACTAACCTTGTTGATTTCACCACTTAAACTCATTCTTATATACCATACAACCATATTCACTTCATGTAACGTAAGATTTTTTTTGCTCTTTATACTTAAACCTTTTAAATTGGCAAGCATTCTTACTGAGCCCATCTGGAATCCTCCACTAGACCCTTACCCTCTGATAGTAAACTTGGATGCAATAATAGTAACAATGTATTTCAAGGCGTGGCGGCTGTTCCTGCTTTTTCACACTACTATGATCCAGACAACAATACTGAATGTCTTTCAGACATCCTCCTTGGTTGCGAGAAAAGGATAAAGTGTTATTGATATTTACTATTCAGTCTCATTTTTATTTGTTAGCCACCATCTTTACTTTACCTAATATATGGTGTATAGGTCTTTACAGAATATATCTTATAGTATTGTAAACATAATGGTGAGATGAATGTAAACATATATGTTACAGCTGTAGGGATTAATTCGAGACACATGTAATGTGCAGCACGTTGATTAAGTTTGCACGAATTAATCATAAGGTGAACGTTATGTATGATAATACTATATGTCACATATATCACGTAATAATATTAACTCTTACGTATAATATCGAATGTCCTTTCATTGTATTTTTTGAATTTCCTCACTAACACACTAGCACAACATATCTCTATTATCATATCATTTATGCATGTACATATAGAGCCGGGGGTCTCACTGGAAGCAGACTCTCTATCCCTTGGGATAGAGGTATTGTCTGCCTACCACTTACCCTCCCCAGACCCTAACGATAGCTTTTGCTGTCGTTGGGATATACTGGGTCCGGATGATGATGATGATGATGTATAACATCCACACGTTAAGTGATCATCGGGTATGTTCATGGATGTATAGTGTGGTCTAAAATGGAAGCCCCAAATATGTAAAAAGTCATATGGTCAGACACCCCGATAGATGGGCTCAAAGTGGAACGACCATGAAGTGTACGACGTCTGGTCTCTGAGAAAGACAGCCCACGTGTGGCTAGTAGATACATGTTGGTACATACATTAAGTATTAAATAAAATTTAATATTAGATATTAGATAATAATATTTAATAATGGATAAAGATAACTTGATGATAATATCAAGTATATCCTCAGGTATTTGGGATAAAGAAATCTCTATCCATAAAGGAATAGGGTTTGGTTTCAGATACAACTCTGAACCCTATACCCATCAGGATTCTTCCTATTCTCCCTCTGTAGAAAGGAGGAGGCTGTACATCTCCTCACATAACAGAGAAGCCGCCGGCCATATAGTCCAAGGAGGGATGGTGTGCCAGTTTTTTTATAAAGCCCACACTGCCTAGCATTTCCATCAGGTAAATCAGTGAATTGTCGAACCCGTTCAAGGGGTGCATCAACAATTGGTTTGGAGGTCGTAAATCCTTAGAACACGTCAGATTCATCAACAGCAGGAGCAGTACATCGTGTTCAGTTTTAACATCGGCAAAGGAGCAAGGTATAATTTTCGTATTTTTTTACTTTGTCCATTGATTCGGTTAAATGGTCTTATTCAGAGATTTATTAAATTAAATCTAACAAGCGGTATCAGAGCAGGCCTAATCGAATCATTTTGTTGATCTGTTCATTTTGAGAAACGGAAATTTTTTAGGTCAAAAATGTTTTTCTGGAATAAAGTTTTGATGGAAAAATTTCTGTAATTTTTGGTATATAAATAAAACCCCTCTGTTTTGAAACAAACTCTTCCGGCGTGTGAAAGGTCGCAGGATCAAACATGCATGCCGAAATTTTTGCTCCAGCAATAGGGCCGAAATTTTTGCTCCAGCAATAGGGGAATTTCTGGCAATTTTCTGGATTTGATATAAAATTAAGGCCCCCCTTTAAAGACCAAAAGGCCTTCTGGCCTAATTGAGCATGCGACTTCCCTGCTCCAAGAGAACGCAGGGTTCCATCAGGGTTTGGCCCAATTTAGAAATTGGGCTCGTCCCAAATTGAAAAAAAGGGCAATTCGGATTTTCAAGTGGGCTGCGCGGGTCTGACCTGACTGGCGCTGCCCCGATTCAAAAATTTGGGCTTCAGCCCAAATTACAGTAAATAAGGAAAAGGCTTCAACAATGGGCCTTTTTTAATTCCATTTTTTATGTATTTGTTTATTGTTATTATTTTGGATAAAGTAAATAATAATAATAATTTATTATTATTATTATTTAAAGTTTATTTTAAGGAAAATAGTAATAATAATAAATTGGTACTATCATTATGATTATTTTATAGTTTTATTTTTAAAGAAAATAAATAATAATGATAATAATTCAATAATTATTATTATTACTATTAAAGAAAATAGTAATAATAATAAGTTATTATTATTACTATTTTAAAGTTTTTTTTAAAGGAAAATAAAGTAAATAATAGTGATAATAATCTAATTATTATTGTTATTATTTAAAGTTTATTAAGGAAAATAGTAATCATAATAATAAATTCTTCTTCTTCTTCTTGTTGTTGTTATTAGTATTATCATTATTATTATTATTATTATTAAAGAAATTAAAAATAATAATAATCAAGTATTAAGTTTAATTTCCGGTTATTACATTATTTGATTATATGCATGCACTTAACTGTTTATTTATTTATTTAAACCGTTTATGTTTATGCATGTTAACAAAATAATTGAAACAAGTTACGAAACTTAACCCAATAAGGATCCGAATCTTGTTTGACCTGTTTTGACCTAGTTCAACCAAGTTAATTCGATGAGCTAAGTTGACTGTGTTGACTAATAATATCTGCGGTTATCAATCAATGCGGTTTAAAACTCGTGATAGATGACTTATTGAATTGTGATAAAAACACCGTACATATAATTCTGTCTAAGAAAGCCGTTCTTAAGCGAGACCACTGTGACTCCACCGGTGGCCTGGGGATTATGTGGAATGACAATACACGCTTATGGCAAGTGTGTATTGACGAATCGGTTTATTTCACACTCAATATGACTCATCATAAGGTTATATCACTTGTTAAATTGATTGATAAGATATTGTTTTCTTAAACCATAAGAAGAACCAAGCTTGGTTCAAGGTGGTCCTTATTTGAACCGTAAAGGGAATCAAGCTAGTTCAAATTGGTTTAAGCAAATCAAAAATTTATATTGACGTCAAAGCATGCACTGTATGTGCAAAAAGGTCAATCAGGAAACTGCGGATCACTTAGAACCATAAAGTCACGTGACTTAGCAAATGTAGGGCTTTAATATGATCCCCTAAAAGTGCTGCAATCATATCATCGCTACTATATTTGTTATGATCGTGAAGGGCACATATGTGTTGGACGAAATCATTGACCAACCCAAAGGAATGTGTGATTGTCAAAAACACATATGAGCATGGTAGTGGACCCAAATGGGCCCGGCGACGAAGTTATAAATGCATAGGTTAACTCATCGGCCTAAATGAAGGTGGTTAACCCATGCTTGGAGAGCCGTCATATTGATCACTACACCCAATTGTTGTAAGATATTGGGATGACTCCAAAGAGTCATAGTGTTGAAAGACAATTGATAGATGGAATTAAGGTTCTATTTTGATATTTGGATTTTATGCAGTTTAAAGATTACATGTGTTGGGTATTTACTTCTGTTTCTTGTTGCTTTTTTGAAATAATGTCTAACGTTAAAGAAGCCATCGGGCATTTCAGATTGCTGTTGACTTTTGGTTTCTATCTGGATTTGCATGACACTTTTGTAGTGCCGTCGCTTAGACAAAATCTTATCTCGTTTTATCGATTGGATAAAAGTGGATATTACGGTTCTTTTAGAAGTGGAAATTTTCAACCTTTTCATGCTTCTAGATTCATTGGTCATGATAAAATGTTTGAAATTGACAAACTTTATTCAATAAATATCGTTTCAAATCAAGAAACCTTGCATATTGTAATGCGAAACGTTAAGCAAAATTAACTCATGAGAATTTAGGATCATTATGACATCGACATTTAGGACATGTGTCCAAAAACAGAATAGAACGTCTTGTCAAAATAGAAATTCTTAATCCTTTAGACTTGACCGATTTAGAGTCGTGTGCATTTTGTGCTAAAGGAAAACAACTAAAGTCCGCATATATGAAGCAAATTATGCAAATAGTCCATTAGAGTTGGTTCATATCGATATTAGTGGCTCATTTCATCCAGCTACTTGAAATGGCCACTCTTATCACCTTTATTGATGACTATTTGCGATATACCTACATATTCTTAATTAAAGAAAAAGCGCAAGCACTGGACATGTTCAAATCCTTTAAAGCTGAAGTTGAGTTACAACTCAACAAAAGGATTAAAGCTGTCAGATTGGACCATGGAGGAGAATACTACGCTCGATATGATGGATCAGGAGAACAATGTCTGGGGCCATTTGCTAAATACCTAAAGGAAAACAGAATCGTCCCTCAGTACACTATGCCTGGGTCACCAAGAATGAATGGTGTAGCAGAAAGACGATACCGCATGCTTATGGATTTGGTACATAGAATGATGAGTCAAACTACGCTACCATTATTCCTATGGGGAGAAGCACTTAAAACCGCAGCTGACATCCTCAACCGAGTACCAACTAAAGCAACGATTAAGAGTCCTTATGAGTTATGGACTAAGCGTAAGCCTAGCCTTAACCACATAAGAGTTCGGGGTTTTCCAGCAGAGGCAAAGCCTTACAAACCAAATGAAAGAAAGCTGGACATCGAAATAGTTAATTGCTATTTTGTTGGTTATTCAGAAAGGTCACGAGGGTATAAATTCTACGATCACTCGAGTAAAGTGTTTTTCGAGACAAATTCAGTAAAGTTCTTTGAGGATGCTTTGGTTCCGGGGGGAATGATTTGCATCAGCAGATCATTAAATTAGATGAGGCAGACTAAGATGCGACAGAAATGAAAATCGAACCAACTTTTGGGAAGATAGCATCAGCGATACCCACACCTGAGGTACCTCATCCCAGTAGTGACGCTCCACAGGAACAAGTTCATGCGGAAGTAATGTTGTGTTGGGTTCCTTTACCGAAGTGCCCAACTGAACTTTGCCGAAGTGCAAGATCAAATTTTGCCAAAGTGTATGACTTGGCCTTACCCAGTTGAAGTAGTCTGAAGTGCCGCATTGGGACATAAACTGAAGTTGGTGCCGAGGTGCAAACCTTGGCATATTCTTCGATATTATAAAGGCGTCATAATGCCCCGCTGAGGTGCAGCCGAGGCTGAACAGCCATGCTTGGACGCTGTACTGCTGAACTACAGTACTTTGAGTGCTGAGCTACTAGAGTTGGACCGTTGACTGTTGACTAACAAGCGATTTAGTTATGGTTTATCACAATCCAAGTTGTTTTTCTTTGTCATTTTGTGTACGTGTATATATTTATATGATGATGACTATGTTCATATACATATGTACACACAAATACACACAATTTCCCCCACCTACATAGCAAAGGAATACGGCAGCCCTCTCCCTCCCCAATCACACTTTCGGCCGCCACCCATAAGAAGGAAGAAACACCGATTTCTTGATCCGTTCAACCCCGTTCTTCGCGTAGTACGTTTAATCGAGACACGAGGCAAATACCTTTGCTATATTTACTATGTTTTTTTTCAACGTTATTATGCTATTTTCATCTCAAATTGGATCACGTATACGTAATTGCGATTTGCATAGATGGTTGAATATTACGTATGTATTTATTGTATTTATGTATCGATTGAGTGTATATGTATAAAAGTTGTATAAAATTGTGGTATTTAGAGGCCATGTGGCCGTGGTTCGGTAAGTGTGCCGCTGGCCAATTTGTGGGTAAATATGTATGATATGCATGAATAAAAATGGGTTAAATTGCATGTATATTGGTTATGTGTGCATGTGACTAAGCATGGTTTCTGAGAGTGTTTATTTTAGGAGGATTGTCGCTGCCAAGGGCAGCGGCTGTGCATGGATTGGTTGGCAGCGGCTGTGCATGGATTGTTTGTGTATTTCTATTAAGGCAAAATTAGCATATGTGATGTTATATGATAATTTGATGATTTTGATTTCATGGATGCTAAACTTTATTGCTGTGACCACTGTTGGCTAAACCGTGTGCCAAGGAGTTTTCTTTTATATTATAATATAAGGTATGTAAATGGGTGTGATTAGTAAATTATATCGTGTAAGTATAAGCATGTGTATGCACGTGTATGAGGATGAGCATATACGTGGGTATACTTACACGTGGATGATAAATTAGAATTTAAATAGAATGAAGTAATAAACGGAAAAGTAGAAATGGATACCGCATATGGATGCCGCTAGGGGTAACCGCATATGAGTATCAGGAATGGATACTGTATATGGATGCCGCTAGGGGTAACCGTATATGGGTATGGATATCGCATATGGATGCCGCTAGGGATAACCGCATATGGGTATCAGGAATGGATACCGTAACCGCATATGGGTATAGATATCGCATATGGATGCCGCTAGGGGTAACCACTTATGGGTATGGATATCGCATATGGATGTCGTAAGGGGTATCCGCATGTGGATATTAGAGATGGATATCACATATGGATGCCATAAGGGGTAACCGCATATGGATATTAGAAATGGATATCAATAGGGATACCGTAAGGGGTAATCGCCTATGATATCAGAAAATGGAAATATAATATGAAAATGGAAACGAATATGAAATCGAAACGAAAATGGATAGATGGTTGTCGAGTCGTTGTATTCATTAATTTGAAAAGTTGCATCACTGTTTTGATTGTGCGGACTCTTATGTGCGATGACTAAGTTGCATGTGCTTTGTGTGCTTGATTGTACATGAAGGGAGAAAAGGTAAATTTATTTGCAAAGAGAAGCATGCTATTTTATATTATGCTATTTATTTATTTTCTTTACACTTGCTTCTCTGTGTATGATCTTATAGTAAATATAGTCGGGCTACTTTCTGGGCGATGTATGTCGCTCACCCCCCTTCATCAATTAGTTTTGCAGATAAACAGGTAAATGAGTTAGTATACCGTGTAAAATCCAGATTGAAGATTTCGAGACTGAGGATATTCGGACGAGACTTTCGAGGATTTAGTTGAGACAGTTATTTCGATATTTGAGGTTTATGTATTTTGGAGATTAGTGTTTATCTACGTTGACATTTGTATCGAGCTAAATTTACCTAGACATTTATATTAATGATAATGATTATATCGAGGGTTTCTAGTTTTTATGACTTCCGCTGATATCGATTTACGTTATTATGCTTACGTGTAATTGAATTGTATCGACGCCTTGTATTCTCCTTAGTGAGATATGGCGGATGAGTCATTTCGAGTACTAGGGGTCGGGACGGGTCATTACACTAAGACCAAGTATCTGCACTGCGACTTCAATGGCGTAGTTGACGGTGAGAATAACCAGTTCACCAACAAAGTTCAAGTGGTAACACAGATAAGTAAATTCAAGTACCTAGGATCATTTGTACAACAGGTTGGGGACATAGACAGTGATGTATCACACCGAGTTCAGGCAGGCTGGTGTAGATGGAGGGCGGCCCCAAGGGTGCTGTGTGACAAGAATTTTCCAGCTAAACTAAAGGGAAAACTTTATAAGGTGGCAGTGCGGCCGGCAATGTTATATGTAACAGACTGCTGGGCTATCAAGAGGCTACAATCGCAGAAGATGGAAGTGACAGAGATGAGGATGCTGAGGTAGATGTGTTTGCATATCAGGCTAGACCGGATCAGAAATGAGGTGTTTCGGAAAAGGTTATGGGTGGCTAGTATTGCATATAAGATAAAGGAGGGGATGCTGAGATGATTTAGGCATGTTAAGAGGATACAGACAACAGGGTATGTCATAGCACTTGAAAGCCTCATTGTAGAGGAGAAGAAGAGTAAAGGCTGGGCCAAATTGGATTGGGATATGCGGATTAGGCATGACCTACTAGATTTGCACCTCTCTAAGCACATGGATCACGATAAGAGTTCATGGAAACAGAGGATTAATGTTAACAAGGTTTCGACATGATATAAGGGCATCTTAAAATATATTTAGGGGTTTAGATACTATTTACGATTTATGTTGAGTTTCTACTTTTTTGTTTTTGTTGTTGTCTTCCATTATGCGTGCATATACACGTTTATGACTATTTTAATATCGGAAGCTTCCTATTTGTATTCATTGAATTCCCTCACTAACACACTAGCACGTCATATTCTTATTATTATGTCATTATGAAGGTACATATAGAGACGGAGGTCTCACTGGAAGCAAACTCTCTATCTCTTGGGATAGTGGAATTGTTTGTCTGCCGCTAACCTTCTCCAGACCCTACCAATAGCTTTTGGTGCCGTTAGGATATATTGTGTATGATTGATTGATATTTGTGTACTAGTTTCTGTTGAAGAAAAAGTTCCTAAAATCTAGTCCGGAACTAAGGTGGTAAACGTAGGATCTCGACCAGCCTAAGAACTCTACATCATTGTGCATTTTGTAATTTTGTTTCGCAATATGTATTTTCAATGTATATTTAGATTATTGGATTTTTATATAATTCTTTGAGAAGAATTCTTTTTTAAAAAAAAAACTAATGGTATTCTATCACCGGTTTATAAAACTAATATTTTTAATAGAAAATTTTTCTTCATACCCTTGATGCTTACTTTTTTTCTTTTCTTATCACTTTACATATAAAAATACATATTTAACCCTTTTTATATTTGGACTAATAACATAAACAACAATAATACTACACATTGTTTTACAGGCTCCCGTCTATAGCGGTGTAAGAGGGGTTGTGATGCGAATCGTGGATTCCATCATTCGGATTCTGGACCTATGACAAGAAGTCAAGCTAAGGAACTTGAGATTGACATTGCGAATTTCTTGTGTAGGCATGTGCAAGATGAACCAAACGTGCGTTAGATTCATTATCTTGAAACTAAACACTTTTAGTTAGTCTTGCATGATTGTGTTTACATGTGTGTTTTCTATTTTCTTTTTTCTATTTCTTATTTTCTAATTTCTATTTTCATGACTTTTGTTACTAATGATTTTGTCTAGTTGATCTTGTTTTGGAAAGCTTCTAGGTTGAAGAGAATGTTTGCCTAAAAAATGTTGTCTTGAAGACAAAAAAAGGAAGTCCCAATTTTAGCACTATGTCCGGCAACTAAAAGGGATAAAAAGGAAGAATTTTGAGTTCAATTCCAAGACCAATCAAGATGAAATTTCAACCAACCTTTTGAAGATTAACACAAGCTTATTCAACCATCAAAATTGATCTCCAAAGTCATCTAAAAAGGAAGACAAATCGGCTGGACATTAGTAGTTAAGATAATTTTATTTTCAAGATAGTTTTTAGTCACGTTATAGTTTATCTCATTTCAAACTTTTGATATAATTTTTTTGGGATAGAGTTTATCTTTATTTTTGATTTGTTTTTGGTTGAAACTTTCAGCCCTTATTACTCCATGGTCGCTGGCCTTGCAAAGGATAGAATGACATTTTAATAAAATTTGACATTTTTTGTTTTCTCTCCCAAAAGAGTGAATTCTTGTTTTCTTGATTTTGCATCAAAAATCAAGGCTAATATCTCTCGATTTTGAGCAAATTGAGGGCGATTTCCAAGGATTAAAGTGATCGTCTAGGAGGG
This sequence comes from Eustoma russellianum, assembly GCA_036186865.1. NCBI lineage: Eukaryota > Viridiplantae > Streptophyta > Magnoliopsida > Gentianales > Gentianaceae > Eustoma > Eustoma russellianum. Next base: position 26,656,357 of record AP025050.1, read on the forward strand.
CCTTGAAGGTTTTCCTATCAACGCACACTTGAGTCAAAAGTATTGCTTAAGCCGGCGATTCTACACAACAGAAGCACGGAGAAGTTTACTTCTTTGTGCCTAAACCCTTGTGGAAAGATTGTTGGAGGTGGAAGAGTGGATCCTTTCCACGACAGCTTGCATCAAATTGGTATCAGAGCCCACATGTCACTCAATTCCACCGCTATCATTTTAATTCCATTTCTTGCTTAATTGAAATCTTAATTTTTCTTCTTTTCTCCATCTCATCAAGGCTGAATTCCTTCAGCCTTCGCAAATAATATATCTGTTTTTCAGCCGATTTCAACCAAAAAAACAAAATTTGCATTCTTTGACAACTTGAACATATAGGATCATTGGTAGGATTAAATTCATCATCACAAATATTTGCCTACATCATCTAAACAGCCACCTAGTTATAATCACTCTCGTTGTTATCGAAGCTTTTGGTTGATTTTGATTTTATGTGACTTGATTTCATTTTGTGACTGAATTCATATATTGATCTTTATTCAGGTATTAAATTTCAGCATTTTGCCTATTTGACAAAAAAAAATTCCCAACCAATCCCCCACTGGCCGTACTTACCCCCCACTGGCCGCACCTACCCCTAAGGCCAAAAACCAGCAGACCCACCAATCATTAATTCACCACAAAAAAGCCCCAATTGACCTCTCAAACCAAAACCAATAAGACAATTCACTAAAGTCACCAATTTAGCCAAGAACCCTAATTTTGCGTAACCCTAATTTTGATTTTGGGCCAAATTCGCACTAATCGAAGGGTGTTTCTTGAAATTGAAGGTACCACGGTGATCACGGAGTTAAATTACATTCTGTCTGAAAACAGAATTTTTGAGGGTAAAAGTATAAAATTATGATTTTGCCCTTAGTAAAAAGTCAGAATCTGAAAATCGAGGAAAAATGACAGAAAATGGCAAGAAAATTGAAGAAAAAAAAGCAAAAGAAAAAGGGAAAACCGTTGGACTTTTATTGCACCGTTTTGGCCATATCGTGTATCTTTGTGAAATCGTCGAAAATTCTGCCTTACCCACTATTTTCGCCCCATAATCTGACCCGTATACATTGGTACATACTTGAATATTTGATTTTTGTATGAATTTGAGCCATATTATGATTTTAAGTGCATGTGATCGAAATTGCCTAAAGATTGCCCATGGCAACCCCTAGTCTTTCTTTGATTCATCTTTTTACAGCATTTTTTAGTTTCATTTCTTCTTTGAATCGTAGTTAAATTGTTCAAGTTGGTGTCCCAATCGTTGGAGTCTATTTTGGTGTGATTTGATATCCTTTTTGGTGCAAATTGTGAGTTTTGACACTCGGTTTAATTGCATCACGTGCAAGCAAGCCAAATCTAAGTCACAACCATATGGCTTTTATTCCCCACTGCCTGTACCAGACTCTCCTTGAATTGACTTGTCTATGGACTTCGTTCTATGCCTGACTAGGTCTAAGAATGGTAGGGATAGTATCTTTGTTGTGGTTGATCGTTTTTTCAAAATGGCACATTTTATTGCAAGTAAGAAAGTCGACGATGCTAATCATGTTGCTGATTTGTTCTTTCGTGAGATTGTTAGATTTCATAGCATGCCTAAGACCATTGTTAGTGAAAGAGATACAAAGTTTTTCAGTCATTTTTGGCGAGTTTTTTGGGCTAAGCTTGGTACTAACTTATTGTTTCCCACCACTGCTTACCCACAAACTGATGGCCAAACTGAAGTAGTCAATCGTACTCTTTCACAGTTACTGCGTGCCATCATTCAAAAGCATATAAAAAGTTGGGAAGATTATTTACCATACATTGAGTTTGCATATAGTAGGAGTATTCATCATGGTACATTACATAGTCCTTTCGAGGTTGTGTATGGTTTTAGTCCTTTGTCTCCTATGGATTTTATTCCCATTCCCGTGCAAGAACAATCAAGTTTAGATGGTAAACATAAAGCTGAAACAATTCGATAATTGCATGAAAATATGAAAATTGCACGTCAAAGTAACAAGCATCGGAAAGACATTTCTTTTTAGCCAGGAGACTTAGTTTGATTGCACCTTCGCAAAGAAAGATTTCCAAAAGAGCGGAAAAACAAGTTGTTATTACCTCGGGGAGATGGCACCTTCAAAGTGCTTCACCAAGTGGGACCAAATGCTTATATCTTGGATCTTTCTCCAAGATATGACTCTGTCTCCACTACCTTCAATGTTGCTGATTTGACCCCCTACACTGATGAGTCCTTTGATTCAAGGACGAATCCTTCTGAGGAAGGGGGATTGATGCGAATCATGGATTCCATCATTTGGATTCTGGACCTATGACAAAAAGTCAAGCTAAGGAACTTGAGATTGACATTGCAAACTTCTTGTGTAGGAATGTGCAAGATGAGCCAAACGTGCGTTGGATTCATTTTCTTGAAACTAAACACTTTTAGTTAGTCTTGAATAATTGTGTTTGCATGTGTGTTTTCTGTTTCCCTTTTTCTATTTCTTATTTTCTAATTTCTATTTTCATGACTTTTGTTACTAATGATTTTGTCTAGTTGATCTTGTTTTGGAAAGCTTCTAGGTTGAAGAGAATGTTTGCGTAAAGAATGTTGTCTTGAAGAAAAAAAAAAGGAAGTCTCAATTTCAGCACTAGGGCCGGCCATTAAAAGGGATAAAAAGGAAGAATTTTGAGTTCAATTCCAAGACCAATCAAGATAAAATTTTAACCAACCTTTTGAAGATTAACACAAGCTTATCCAACCATCGAAATTGATCTCCAAAGTCATCTAAAAAGGAAGACAACTCGGCTGGACATTAGTAGTTAGGATAATTTCATTTTCAAGATAGTTTTTAGTCACTTTATAATTTATCTCATTTTAAACTTTTGATAGAATATTATATGATAGATTTTATCTTTCTTTTTGATTTGTTTTTGGCTGAAAATTTCAGCCTTTTTTACTCCATGGCCGCTGGCCTTGCAAGGGACAACAACATTTTAAAAAAATTTGACATCTTTTGTTTTCTCTCCAAAAAGAGTCAATTTTTGTTTTCTTGATTTTGCATAAAAAATGAAGGTTAATATCTCTCAATCTTGAGCAAGTTGAGGGCGATTGCCAAGGACTAAAGTGACCGTCTAGGAGGACCTTGAAGGTTTGACTATCAACACACACTTGAGTCTAAGGTATTGCTTAAGCCGGAGATTCTACACAACGGAAGCAAGGAGAAGTTTACTTCTTTGTGCCTAAACCCTTGTGGAAAGATTGTTGGAGGTGGAAGAGTGGATCCTTTCCGTGGCAGCTTGCATCAGGTTGGATGTACGTAACTATACTCACGTGTTAGAAAAACACACACATGTTGTTTCCTGATGACCCATAATGAAAATTGCGTCAAGATGTGTCATTCTATTGCTACTTCACAACATAAGAATTGTAACCAGTTTAGCAAATCATTTTCCTTTATTACATTATATTCTAAAGTTAAAAGAGGATGATCTTATTAATTATGGAAATGGAAAATAAGAGAAACAACTAAAACGACTATTTTGTCCCTTCTTACAATTCATTATCTTCTCCATCTTTATTAAATTAAAAAATAGAACTCCATAACCTATTTCATTTGCTCCGGATGAGATCTGAAGAGGCCTCATATGAGGCAAAATATGAGGCATCCAATCATGCAACGCCACGTGTACGAAAAAAAACTTTTTTTTAAAAAAAAGTAAACAACGTGCCTTTTTTACACGTGACATCGCGTGATTGGAGACCTCATATTTTAACTCATATGAGGCCTCCTGTGATATCATCCGTGTTTCCTCCCCCCTCCAACTTCTAGTGCCACCCTTAGCCACCCCTACATGACTGCTCACCCTCAACCGCACCATCCTCACTGCCACCCTAAACCAGGAGCCAAATGAAGAAAACTTCGACATGAACAAAAGAATCCCTGTTAGGATATTAGACAAAATCTTCCATGGCCGCCACCATCTCCACCATCAAATCGCCTTCCTCAACAATCGAAGCAACTTCCACCATCACCCCACAAGCAGTTGCTAAAATCACATCCACGGCCATTTTATTTATTTTATGCGAATATCCATCATCAACCAATATTGAGCCAACAAAAAAAGATGATTTTTATCAATTAAACATCTGGAAGTCTAATTAAATAATTTATCAATTAAATATCTGGAAGTCTAATTAATAACTAATTAAGTTGGAGAGAAACAGTTCCAAAGCAAATGCTCAAGGAAAATTGAATCACATATAAAATGATGTTTTGACTACGGGAGGAAGAAATCACAGGGGTTGTGCCTGGGCAGGGGGGCGGGGCGGTGGTTGGGAATGCAGAGGAAGTGGTGGCGGTGGTTTGAACTAAAAGAAATTTGTGCCAGCGGATGAATAGGAGGCAATGGAAGAGTTTTGGTGGTGGTGAATGGATGGCCGAGGGAATGGGTGAGAAGGGCTGCTGACTTTTGAAATGGGGTAAGGGGATGAAGTTGTTGCATATTTGACGTGTGTTTACGGAAAAAAGGGGGTGAGGAAATAAGGTTCAGTAAAAAGAATAGGTGGTTGAGGGTGGCAGCCGCTTGGGGGCGGGGGTGGTATGTGGCAGGAGGCGGAGGTGGTTGGAGGAGGAACGTTGTTGCAGTGGAGAGAGGTTGAAGATGAAAAATGTAATTTTGATCCTAGAATCTAATTAAAAAATTAGGGGAAATCTAATTTAATAACAAAACGTTTGACCCATTACTCATTTAATAGTTAAACGTTGATAAAACTCACTTAACAGCCAGTATTTTTGAGAAATGGTAACACCATGGTGACCGTGTCAAACGGTTGACTAACCGTTCACTAACCGGACGTGGCGACCCCTTTTAAATAAAAAAATAAAATTGTATTATTTGAATAAATTGATTAAAAAAATAAAAATTCTTAAAGGGTAAAAATTAATTAAATTTTTTTAAAAATCGAAAAATTAGAAAAAAAATAAAAAAATATTAAAAAACTCCCTCCAACGCCCCGACCCCCCACCCGCAACCCCCTCCCCCACCCCACGTCCCTAAAAAAAATTTTAAAATTTTTTCAACTCATCCACAACAATCCGACCAACCCCACAGAACCCCCCGCACCCAAACACCTGGTCTAAAAAGAAAAAATCATGAAATTTTTTCCTCTCCCAACACCCCGTGCCACTCCCCAGTCCACCTTTAGCTCCACTCTCTTGATCATAGATTAGAGTCAATTCCACCTTTCCATTTGAGCATTTTAGCCAACAACGATTGTTCCATCCGCGTAATTATAGTCCAATGACGTGCAGTGTTGGAACTGCAGGTCAGACCTTGCATGAACAAATACATCTCTAATATCGTGCATGAGATATTGTAGATGTTCATGCACATGGTCATTTGCGCTGCTCCAATATTCAACACACAGAAGAAATGCTCTCAGAAAATTTAACCCCATGATAACCAAACAAAAAATATCGTCATTTTCTTTTTGGGCCGGGAGGGTTGGGGGGTTAGGATACCAGGGGGCGGAGGATGGTCAGGGCGTTGTGGGTGACCTAAAGAATTTTAAAATTTTTTTTGGGGAGGGGGTGGGGGAGGGGCACGGGGTTGGTCGGGGCGTTGTGGTTGACTTGAAAAAAGTTTTTGAAATTTTTTTGGGTGGTGGTGGTGGTGGGGGTGGGGTGGTGGGAGGATAGGGTCTCGGGAGGGCTGGGGCGTTGGGGGTAGTTTTTTTTTATTTTCAATTTTTAAAATATTTTTAATTAATTTTTATACTTTTTAGAATTTTTAGTTCTTTTTAAATCAAGTTATTTAAATAATAAAATTTTATTTTTTTAAGTAAAAGGGGTCCGTCTGAGAAAGTTAACAGTTAGTCAACATTTTGCCACGTGTCACCATGGTGATAATTGAGTCATGAGTTTCATCAACGTTTAACTGCTAACTAAGTAATGAGCTAAATTTTTGACTATTAAGTGAGATTCCCTCTTAAAAAATATATTACTATCGTCTTCAGTTAGACATGATGGAATATGCTATTTTCTGTTAGTTTGGATGGAAAATTGAGGAGTTATCTTTTAGTCGAAAGATTAAAAAGAGATATATACAACAATAACTCATATCCATATATTCCAGCTACAAATTTTTTTTATCTTAAAAGATATAGAATTTTTTTCCAGCGAGACTTCCGACTCCATATGTATAAGTAAAAATGACATAATAATAAGAAAAAAGGGATAAATATCTATCTTTAAACATGAAGACTATTAAAGGAAAAAATGTCATAGATCAAGGAGGATAACTGTTATACATATATATATATATACATATACATATATATACATATACATATATACACACACACACACACACACACACATATATATACACACACACATATGAGTGCAAATTGTGGTGGCTGTATCACACATCTCTCTCAACGTGGGCTGTTTATGTGCGTCAGAAATATGGCCATCGCGAGATTATGATAGCCCTTGTTTATGATTCTATGGACTCGAAGAGGTTGTGTCGTATCAATGAATTTTGTTTGGTCCATAAGCAACAAACTCCGTATGGTTTAAACTGGAATCCAGATACCAATGGACAATTTAGTTTGAAAAGTGCCTATAATATTTGTCGCCCGCATGGAACGCAATTACCGGTGGCCCGACACATTTGGTGGAAGGGGGTGACTCCATCAGCGCAAGTAATATTATGTCGCCTTTGGTACAAAGCCTTGCCTTTTGCAGATAATGTCATACACTGGATAGTGGCATTCCGTTCATGTTGTGCATTTTTTCGAAACGAAGAGGCAACCCAGTTGCATATTTTTTTATAAATGCCCCATCATACGCGTCCTGTGGCTGCATTTATCTGATCTATTTGATGGTCCATATCCTGCAAGAGAAACTCTCAAACAATATCTTTGTAGTTGGTGGTGCCAAGCCCGTCCATCTTCGATGAGAGGAAATTTGTTGACTGTGGTGCCTGTTCTTGCAGTTACAACAATATGGAAGGAGTATACTATGATAACTTTTGGTGAAGAGGTTTTTTCATTCAATAGGCTTCAGGAGCGAATGCGCATGGATATTTATGTATGGTGTGCCTCTGTCTCTGGAAAGAAATTTGCTGCATCTCTTCCACTTTTAGTAGCCGCAAATTATTTGCCTAATCTGCGATCACGACGCGTACATATTGTTAAATGACATTTGCCTCCATGGGTAAATTAAAGCTGAATGTTGATGCAGCAATGGGCAAGCGTGGTGCTGCGGGAGGTGCTATACTACTTGACGATAAAGGACTTTTCATTTTTGCCATCTCTTTTTCATTGCCAATCTTATCTCCATTACATGCGGAAATGCTTTGTCGATTCTCTACTTCATCATGGCCGGATATGTAGACATACATATTGAAACAGATTGTTTAGCCTTGGTTGGTCTGCTTAATGATTCGCCCAATGTTTCTGGACGTCTAGACGGTGATTATACTAGGCTAAAACAGTTTTTGCAACTCATGGGAGCTAGAGTGGCTTATGTTCCAAGAGAGGCTAATTCAACAGCTCACTTCTTGTCTCAGCATGGTCTCATGCACCAACGGACATCTATCTTTTCTTCTTTTTTGGATCTACCATCATTGGTACGCGGTAGCTTACTCACAGATGTTCATACACCTCATGTTCGTTCCTGGAGAGACTCTCTCACGCTGCGCTTTCTATTCCGCCCGTATCATCTGGATGCGGGCGGTTGGGTATGTTTGGTTTCTCTCACATTTGGATTCCTTTATTCTAATTACCATCTTCTTACTATTTTGTTCTTTCTGGCTAAGGGTGATGGACAATTTGGACGGCTTTAGGATCATGCCATGGAAGTCATTACACGGACATTATACAACAACAGTTGCCCGTGCCTGCTTGGTTACGGGCAACATAGTGAGGACACATCGAAATCGCCCGAAGCTGCTGAGATCGAGGCCCTCACACGGATGGTTCACAATGCCGCACACAAACTTTTGGCCAAGACGCAGTTTTTTGCTTCTGCATGCGGCGCTTCTGCTAAATTATTTACATTTTACTTTGTCAGCACACTCCAATTATATAAATATGTACGCTTTTTCCTTCGCCAGGGTTTTATCCACAAGGGTGGCTTTACCTGAGAAGGTTATTATGCGGCATATCATGTATGATTGGAGGCTGACCATCCTTATTATGCTTCATTATCTTTTTCACTATGACGCTTTTACTGTACTATGGTTTTCTTCCGCTATAAGCGAGACATCACATTAATAATACATGCGGCTTTATAAAAATATACATACATACATACATATATATATATATATATATATATATACATGTATACAAATATATATACATCTATATACATATATATACATATATATATACATATATACGTATATATATACATACATATATATATATATATATACATATATATACATATGCATATATATATATACATACATATATATATATATATGTATATATATATATGTATATATATATATGTATATATGTATGTATGTATGTATGTATATATATATGTATATGTATATATATATATATATATGTATGTATGTATGTATGTATATATATGTATATGTCTATATATATATGTGTGTGTGTATATATATATATGAGGGAATGTCACTTAATAGCCTAAAGTTTGGCATATTACTCGGTTAATAGTTAAACGTTGATGACACTTACAGTCAGTCACCGGAAGATGACCTACTGCTGGCCGTAAAGGTCAAAGAAAACATTTTTTAAGATTTTTTTGGCTGAAAGGTGTATTCCATGTTGGATTTTTCGTCTTTAATGATTTAATTATTCTGTGTGATTTATAGAGCAGTTTCCGAAACCTTTCCCTGAACTGATCGAATCTCAGGCCTCTTATCAGTAAATGCAAGGTGTCGAAACTATCTAACGACGACTAAGAAGATAACGAAAATAAATCCAAGGAAGAAATAATATCTTATGTCGTGAAACATTTAAAAGGAAAATTGAAATCATGGATTTTCTATTAAGACTTCGAGATTTAAGAGTAGAAATGTCAAGTACAATGCTGTGGTGCAGTTGGGTATTTATTCTTAAAAGGAAAAAGGAGTAGTGGGATCACACAAGTATAAAAACAAGAAGTCTAAGAACACTCTGATATCCATTGATTCTGTGTTTGAACTCAGCATGAAGACGTCCAAGAAGAGCATGCAAATCCAGCTTTATCACACATTGATAAATTTCACGCAATAGAACTCAGAATGCTGATTGTCGAAAAAACAACCACATGGTTCTTCACAAGTGGAAGAGTTATCGCAATATGCATATTCGCAATCCTCGTCTGTCTCACGAGTTATTGCCAAAGATCTCGCTGCCTCTGCTTGAAAAGAAAAAAAAAATCTATGTTTAATTACACAGCGTATAAAAAACATTTAGGAAAATAATAAAAAATAATTACAAATGATTTCATATTACATCACCAAATACTCCTTCGGTCTCAATCACAGTTTGACTTGAACAAACTATGTTCAAAGCAAAACAGTAACGATATTTTTGAGACGGAGAAAGTAAAATGTGATGGAACAGGAGAAGTTGTTATAATTTAGAAGGGAACTTCACTCACCCGCTAATGGCAAGGCAGGCCAAACATTGATCGAGAAGAAAAACTGAGTTGGCATTATCAGTGCCAAGAGCAGAAGCAAGCACGCAATCTTATTAGCCATTTGTGTTCTACAAATTGCAAATCACAATGAAGGAGATGAAGGAGTGAGTGAATGAGAGACTTGTTTATGATCCATTTATATAGATGAACTTGCCTTTCTAAGATTGAATGCGAACAAATCAGAATATTTGAGACCTAAGAAAATGCAGAGATGGGAATAACCTACGTCTCGAATAATTCTTGTCAACATATGGAATATTGCTGCTTGTTTAATTTTCAGAGACTCGTTCCAGCTAAGGTAAAAAAAGAGAACCATTTTGTCATTAGGAATTTCACTCACTAGCTATCGGAAAGCCAAGTCAAACACTGATCAATAAGAAAAACCCTTCTTCGCCATTTGTCTTGTTCTGCAAATGCTATTACCATAAAATGATTTTCGGCTGGTTTTTATTGTTGTAATATCATAAAGGGAATGACTGATTGGTTATGCAATAACTATATTTTAGAAAATAATGAATCAATTGTTCGGTTGATTTTTGGGTGGGTATTACCAGAAAATTAGTCCTGAGATAAAGTGGAAGGGGTGAAACTTGCTCTTCAATCACCTGACTCCAGGCGTTTTAGACTGTTTTTCTCCAGATCACAGAAGCCCTACACAGCAATCACTACGTACGACAACAGCAAAACTTGCTCTTCAATCACCTGACTCCAGGCGTCAAGTGAGGCAACTTTCACAGAAGAGGAGGATGAAGTCACACCATCATCAAGCTAGTTGTTGACACCGTGTTTCTCGCTTACCATATTATTCTTCTCTCCGTCATCTCACCATTATGAGATCATAATTTTTCACCATTATCATATACATCAATACATGATCATACAAATAGGTGTTAGCCAACTACATAACACGTTAAACGATTTTACCAAGTTGAAATGCATGATGGATCATTAAATTAATGCATTAAACTTGGATGCACAAGCAAGAAAGGCAATGCGAACTTATATCTTCAAATAACAGGCTCGTATCTTTTCTCTTTTCTTTTTTTTTTCTTTCTGGCCTTGTATGTAAATTCACCTGGGAAACAATGTTTAGATCATTTATCTTAACTCCCGAGGAGCAGGTAACGGTTCCTTATAGTGCTCCTAAAAGAGGGATTGGATCTGAAGTGCCTGCCAGTCTTGGCATGCCAAAAAAGTGTCACGCACAATTTGTGTGCGTTTTTCAAATCATGTTATTCCCATTTTGATATGCACATTAACTATATTAGGTATAACATTTGAACACCTACCCCTTTTGTTACCATTTTCAAATTTTGTGAACTTATAGGGCAGACTGTGAACTTCTCTTTAGAGGTTATTTTTTAGACTTTAAAAATCTATGTACTATCGGGTTTTCGTAGCATATCCTCTTTTCATGTGATTTCAACAAATGTCTACCAGGATATAACGGCTTTTTCTTTTCGTTTTCACTCAAGAAGAAGGTGAAGTTGTACATTGAATTGTTTAATATTAGAGATTGAAGAATAAAGTAGAGGAAAACATTCTGTAGGTTTTAACAAAATTATATGAAAAGTCTCTCCAAAAGTCTTTCAAAAAGTATATCTTCAAAACATTGTCATTCTTGTATTTTATATACTTTAATTTACATGAAGAAGTTAATTTAACATCTTTCTACATAATTTAATTTATAAAGTTAAATTATTACCGTTCATGATTGAAAATAGGTGTCTCAAGTAGCAAAATTTGCATTTTTTTTATGAAAAGACTGCATAAAATTATGCTGTCTGTCTGCAACCGACCAAACATTTAGTCTCTTAGACCAAGCTTAGGATTTGAAATTTTGAACATTGAAGTTAAACACATCACCAAACTCATGACCGCAGGTTTGGTAAATTGTCTAATCGAACATTTGATGCCGAATGCAGTCAAAAACTAGAAACTTCAGAATCAGACTAAACTTAAAGACCAAAAGCAGAATTCATCACCAAACGTTTGGCCTCTGACACCAGACAATCAACCTCTGATGCCGAACTCAAAATTCAATGTATGGTGACAGACTGAACTCAGAATTCAGTGTATGGTAATAGACCGAACTCAGAATTTAGAGTGTGGTCTCACTTCATCCAATCAAGTTTCACTCATTTCTCCAATTGAACTTCTTACATGTTTTTGTTTAAATTAATACCACTTTCTATAAAAGCACTTTCATGTTATTTTTCCAACAATATTCCATATGATCCAAATTTATATAACATTTATAAACTAGACTCTCCGATATTAAACCAAGACATTGACACATAATACATGATGACTCTCATCTTGAATCGCCACTTAGCATGAATGAAAGTATATAAATGGAAATAACATGACATAGACATCTTGAATCATATTTATCTATTATTTATATTAACAACCAAAAGAAAGACACATACAAGTTTGCGATTTGGTCCGAATTAGGCCATGCACCCGTTTCAGTTTTCATAACTGCTCTAGAGAGTTATTCCAAACACTCATAGGAAGCAGCACCACCTCCACACTTATATATGTTAAATTCATCAAGTTTGTACTGCTCATACCACCATAAAAATGGCAATGAATTGCATTAAGAGATTCTTAAAATCTCACCCTCATAACTTGCAGCAACCACTATCTTCAACAACACCTTAGGAAAGGACTAGCTTGATAGTGCAAGTTAGAACTCTTCTATGACTTGTTCTTGCCCATTGAACCTTTTTTGTAGGGTCTCTAGTAATAATGATTGGGATGCTATCATAAATAGTTCTCATCGAATATAATAAGTCCAATCCAACTCAATGTTTCATGGACTAATTTCTTGTTCACTTCTTTAGTTAAGGGGTCTTTTAATTTAAACTTGGATCTTACAAAATGCGAGTATATTATTCGTGTCTCAAACCGGTATGCCGGCTCTTCCTATTATAGACCTTATTCTTTGCTCGAGCCATCTTTTTCTATGAATCACAATATATAGACAAGGAAGATATAGGTTTAGACCACAAAAGAATATCAACAAGTAAATTTCTTAACTATTCAACTTATGCACAAGCAAGTTCTATTCTCCCTTTATAGAAAGGAGGAGACTATACATCTCCTTACATAACAAAGAAGCCGCCGGCCATACAGTCCAAGGAGGGAGGGTGCACCAGTTTTTCTATAAAGCCCACACTACCTAGCATCTCCATTGGGTAAATCAGTGAATTGTTGAACCCGTTCAAGGGATGCATCAACAACTGGTTAGAGGTTGTGAATCTTGGATCACGCCAGATTCATCAACAGCAGGAGCAGTACATCGTGTTCAGATTAACATCGGCAATGGAGCAAGGTATAATTTATGCATTTTGTTACTTTGTCCATTGATTCATTTAAATTGGTCCTATTCAGGGATTTATTAAATTAAATTCAACAAGTGGTATCAGAGCAAGCCTAATTGAATCATTTTGTTGATCTGTTCATTTTGAGAAACGGGAATTTTTGGGTCAAAAATGTTTTTTCGGAATAAAGTTTTGATGGAAAAATTTCTATATTTTTTTGGTATATAAATAAAACCCCTCTGTTTTGAAACAAACTGGCGCTGGCCTGCGCCTCTGTCGGCGTGTGAAAGGTTGCAGGATCAAACCTGCATGCCAAAATTTTTACTCCAGCAAAGGGGGAAATTTCTGGCAATTTTCTGGATTTGATATAAAATTAAAAGGCCCCTTTTAAAGACCAAAAGGCCTTCTGGCATAGTGGAGCATGCGACTTCCCTGCTCCAAGAGAACGCAAGTTCGAAATCTGCAGCAGAAATTCTGAAGCATTTTTGCTCCTAAAAGGCTGGCGTGTTTGTGACGGGTTCCATGCGGGTTTGACCCAGTTCAGAAATTGGGCTCGGCCCAAATTGAAAAAAAAATAAAAAAAGGCAATTTGGATTTTCAAGTCAGTTGGGTCAGGTCAGGTCGTTTGTGCCGGGTTCCATCTGGGTTTGACCCAATTAAGAAATTGGGCTCGACCCAAATTAAAAAAAGGGTAATTTGGATTTTCAAGTGGGCTAGGCGGGTCTGACCTGACCGGCCCTGACCCGATTCGAAAAATTGGGCTTCAGCCAAATTACAGTAAATAAGGAAAAGGCTTTAGCAATGGGCGGGCGGGTTCTGACCGACCCACCCCCAACCCTTTTTTAATTCCATTTTTAATGTATTTGTTTATTATTATTATTTAGATAAAGTAAATAATAATAATAATTATTATTATTATTTAAAGTTTATTTTAAGAAAAATAGTAATAATAATAAATTGTTACTATTATTATTATTATTATTTTATAGTTTTCTTTTTTTAAAAATAATAATAATAATAATAATAATAATAATAATAATAATAATAATAATAATAATAATTCAATTATTATTGTTATTACTATTAAAGAAAATAGTAATAATAATAAGTAATTATTAATATTATTTTAAATTTTCTAAAAGAAAATAAAGTAAATAATAGTGATAATAATCTAATTATTATTGTTATTATTTAAAGTTTATTAAGGAAAATAGTAATCATAATAATAAATTATTGTTATTATGATTATTATTATTATTTTAAAGAAATTCAAAATAATAATAATCAAGTATTAAGTTTAATTTCCGGTTATTACATTATTTGATTATATGTATGCAGTTAACTGTTTATTTATTTATTTAAACCGTTTATGTTTATGCATGTTAATAAATAAATGAAACAAGTTAAGAAACTTAACTCAATAAGGATCCCAATCTTGCTTAACCCATTTTGACCGAGTTCAACCAAGTTAATTCGATGAGCTAAGTTGACTGTGTTGACCAATAATATCCGCGCTTATCAATCAATGCAGTTTAAAAATTGTGATAGATGACTTATTGAATTGTGATAAAAACACGGTACACATACTTCTTGTAAAGTCCGTGATGAACACTCTAGAGGGGGTGAATAGAGTGTTGTGCAATTTTACAAAATTTTCTCGGTTTAGCTCAATACAAAACTAATGCACTCAAAATCATTAAAGAAGGAGATGGGAGATAATGAGTGAAGACACAAGATTTAGAGAGGTTCGAATCTACTCCACTACCACTTTGCTTTCAAAGTGGATTTTCAACAGCAACTTTCTTATTACCTTTGATAAGGAACAAGAACAATGACGACAACACTTACACTAACTCTAGTGCAAGCAACAACTACAACAACAGTAACTTATTGCACAATCAATTTGTGCAATACCAACAACAGCAGCAGCTCTTTGCACATACACTTTGTGCAACCTCAAAAACGAAATCTATAAGCAAGAACAAGTTCTTTCTTCCTTACAACTTTAACAAAGTTCTCTCAAGAACTTTCTCACAGTGGGTTAAAAGGAAGTAGTAGGGATCACACTTTTTTTCTAGTCTAAACACAAGCAAGAGATGAAATGTTTATGGTTCCTCTTGTGTTACCTTACTATCTCCCAATATACAACAATGAAGAACAAAGAAAGGCTTAACAAGCTTCAAGCACTTTTACACATATGACTGAAATATACAACAATGAAGAATGAAGCTTGATGATGGTGAAAGTATGTGTTTGCCTCATCCAAGCTTCATACATTTATAGGAGATGTTCACCACGTTTTGGTAGCCTTCACCACGTCTTCAACTACATAAAATGTCAAGATAATGTTCCAATAGTCTTTAGCCACCCTATGGAGTGATTTGAACCTCAATAGCCAATCTGGAATAGCTTAGACATGGATATAATGGTCAAGGAAGCATGTATCATGTTAGGTTAAAGTCCACAAGAAATTTGAGCAAGATTGGATAGAGAAAACACCATGAATCTCCCTTGGATTTTGTCCCAACGTGCATAAAAATTTAAATTCTGGAGACATCGATCGATCTATGGGAGGGTATGATTGTTACAACCGTGATTTTTTTATAATAATAATAATAATAATAATAATAATAATAATAATAATAATAATATAAAGGTAAAAAGTAAATAAGTAATATATATATATATATATATATATTTATGTGATGTGTGTGACGTGTAGATAAAGGTGAGGGTCAATGGATAACTTTTGGTTATAATTGAAATCTAAAAGGGAAAATTTAAACTAATCAAATCTAATCAAATTTAATCAAATCATATTCCCCAAATCCCTTCCCTACTAAGTTCTCTCCCCTACCTCATCATAAACGACACTTTCTCCTCTCTCCAACCAAAGAACGTCGGCTGCAACAACAACAAAAAAACGTTTCAAGCTAGGAGAGGAGAGGAGAGGAAAGAAAAGGAAAGAGAGAAGAAGAAGAAGAAGAAGAAGAAGAAGAAAGGGGCTAGCCATTCTTCCCCAAAATTCCACATTTCTCTTAATTTTACGCGAATTAATTGATTTCCAAGGTAGGTGCCTCTTCCCCCCTCAAACGGGTATAAGTCATGCATGCTTTGATGATATATATATATGTGATTCGTTGTTTTTATTTGTATAAGATATTAATTTTGCATATGTTTTATATGACAAAGCATGAGATGATTTGTTTACGCCGGCTACATGCGTGTATGTGTATGGATTTGGTGGTAGGCTTGTGTTAGATTAAAAATACCCTCAAATTAATCCAAAAGATTAGAAATTTTCATAATTGGAGTTGTTTAAAATTGCATTTTGGCCTTAGAATAGGTTCATCTAGCCCGGAATAGGTTGGGATTGGGATGGAAGTTGAAAAACGGGTCTAAAAGACGCGTTTCAAGGGGTGGCGCGTGGGGCCCACGCGCGGTCCCTGACGGCGTGTCAGGACACGTGATGACGTGTCCAATTTCAAATGATGCATCTCGTTATAACGAGTCCAATGTAACTAGTTTGAGGTCAATCGGAGTTAAAACGAAGATTTTATTGAGGTTAGAAGGAAATAGAATTTTTTAAAAAAAAAGAAAAATGCTATTGGACCGGCCAGGCTGCCGGACCGGACCGGATGGCCAGCGGACCGGACCAGGTAGCAGGCCGGTCCAAACCAAAAAAATCTGAAAATTTATTTCTGAAATGAATAAATAATAAATAATTAATTAAAATTAGTTTAAAATTCTAAAAAGTATATTTAATTATCAGAAAATTCTAAAACAATTCTAGAAAATATAAAAGATTAAAATTAAATTATTTTAACTTATTTTTTGAATTTTGGTTAAATGTAAGTAATTAAAAATAATTAGTGATAAATAGAATTAAATAGGAGAAAATATGGAAAATTAGTAGAAAATTCTAGAAAATTAATACAAGCTAAGAAAAAATAAGGGTAATGCTAAATAACAACTTTCCAATATTTGTAAAATTTACAAAACCAAATATTGAGTGCCAGAGTTTGTGAGGATGGGCGTACGGGCCCTAGGCGATTGTGTTTTTGCATTCATGGCACGTGCATTGCATTGATGGCGGGTCTTGACGTACGGGTCACGGGCGCTCAGGATGGTGTGCGGTGGCGCAGCCATGCACACTCAGTATGATGACTGTGGGGTGTACGACCTGCAGCCACTCAGTAAGACCCAGGTTCATGCATTGCACGGTATGGATATCGGCATTATGTGTGACATGACTTTGTTGCGTGTGACATGCATAGTGGGACATGCATCACGATGTTGTGCATTCTTTATCTGGAGTGAATTACTTTCTGCATTCTTTCATATGCTTATGTGATATCATGTTTTATGTGTTATGTGGTTATATCATTTCGGTATGTACGTTTTGTATTTGTTTGAGGCGGGCATCTACTGGGTGATTTCAGTCACTCACCCCTACTTCCCAGGTGAGCCGGATGAGGACTACGAGCACATCTTTGTTGAGCACGGGACGGAAATAGCTGAGTGGACTGGTAGATAGCTGCAGCTAGGATATGAGGGGGACGTTGCAGCTGATTTTTCGTAGTTATCTTTTGGGAATTTTAACATACGTCTTTATTACTTTTATTATCAGAATTTTTATTCAGTAATGTAACGACGATTATTGGAGTTAATTTAAGTTATGATTTACGTTTCTGCGAGAAAAATTTCTATGTCATTTCTGACATGTAAGAGATTGATTTGACGCCTTGTATTCTCCTTAGCGAGATACGGCGGGTGCACTGTCCCGAGGCTAGGGCTCGAGAGCGGGGCGCTACAGGTGGTATCAGAGCCCAGGCTTCAGATCCGCCTCAGAAATGCAGGATTAATTAGATCACTTAGACATAAGTTACGATCTTTTGTAAAATTACGATTTTACCCCTAATAAACAAAGTAGACTTAAGATATGATCTTGGACCTAAGTTATGATTGGGGTATGAGAGGTGTGTGCCGTTGGTGAGCTTTCTCTACTTAATTACCGTTATACATCCGACCATTCGCATGAGCCACATAAATGCTCAAATCCCTCGATTACTCCTGTTCAATCCGAATTATTGTCAAATTTCGTGTGAAATTCAAGGAAATGTCGTCGGGTAGTGAACACTCTGGCAAAGGAGGCAACAGTGGATGTGGTAATGACCACCCGGATCAGGGGCCATCCTCCATGCATTGGCCGACACCATGGCCACCTTGGCCACCATTTTGGCACAACTACAGCAGCAGTTGAACCAGCGGCTTCCACCACCGCGCCACCGGATCTGAGGTTCCACTACGGGGAAATACAGGATGTCTCAAATTCGATGATCAGAAGGACCCTTCACCGCATAAGTCGGAGATATACGACATGGCCGCTAATAATCACAGGACCGCACATGACGAAAGTATGGCCGCGGAGGAGAGCACGACCACCGCCGCCATGTGCTCATTGGGGATGCCATACTCAGGTTAGTGTAGAGGGATTATGCAAGTATGAGTGCGACAACCAGGACATTTTACGAGAGAGAGCACTGAGCAGAGACCGGTGCCACCACCACAACAGAATCAGGAGCAACGTAAAGGGAAGGAAGGATCAGTGCACAGATCCACGTGAGGACTGATGCAGACGTCGGGGAGGCTGGCGACGTCATAATAGAGTTCAACCGTCGGCAACCATGTATAAATGACTCATTATCAGCACAGGAGATGTCAGTCAGAGATAAATAATCAGAGTTGCACAGCAGAATCGTGACTCTCTTAAGACGCGTAAGTCCAAAAGAGGGGGACCTTAGTGGATCCAAATAAGATTAAGACTATTGCTGAATAGCCCTGACCGACCAAGGTGACTAAAGTAAGGAGTTTTATTGGTTTGGCCAGCTGCTACGGGAAATTTGTTGAAGGATTCTCGTCGATACTGGTGCCCTGAGCAGACAGAAGCAGAAGAAGGCAAAGTTCGAGTGGACCGTTGTGTTAGGAAATCCGACAAGATCACTGTAAAACACGCAGCGGAAAAACAAAACTTGATCTCCGATTTCCTACCAAGGATCCATGTTGTTCGTTTATATCGATGAAAGAAACGTAAAATTACCTCCAAAGATTCGAAATCTATAGGTGGAAGAGGTGCAAAATCACGAACACCCTCTGTCGGTATCCACACGAATGCTTCCACCTGGAGTGCTAGCTCTTGAACGTCGCGGCTGAGAACTCTGTATTTCTCAAAAACGTTTTTTCCTTTCGTTTTTGCTGATTGCTTGGTGTACGAGATACATCAAGCTACATACATATATATAGATATCAAAATTCGATTCCAGATCGGATTTATGAACGTCTATCATAATCCGTATCAGATACGGATTCTGTTAGGACTAGACAAAATCAATCAAAATCCATATCAGATATGGATTCTCTGTTATTATCTGATGATATAAATATATATACATAAAAAACAAAATTAATAATAATAATAATAATTAATATCCAATATTAATATTATTAATATTATTAATCTCAGTCATACGCATTCTTGTGTGTGACCCGATAGGCCCATATTAATTGGCAGTTGATTAAATCTCTATTAAACCAACAAGTCGTAATTGGTCTCTAGCAAGACATTACGACTACCCAATTAATACGAATAAAGTCCAACTAGCCTAATAATAGCACATGCATTAATCCCTTTGTCACATGATATCTAGTTTGAACATAAGTCATGGTCAGCGTCATACTTATTTTATTCAAACATATGATTACTCGATCTATAAGTAGACTGATAAAACAAATGATATTGATCACACTATCAATTCATTTGAGCACGGCCATGCATTTTGCAGTCTCACTAATCGAGGGGCCCAAAGATATCTCTCTCGAAAGAGAGGGACAAATTCTATCTTGATTGTTCAATATCCTCTACATAATTTCTATCACATTCAATCATGACCTTTATTATTATCCAGTTACGAATAACATTTGATCATGTCAAAATATAATAGTCCTTATGTTGGAAACTATGACAATCTCGAGTCAAAGGATTAAAACATGACTATCACGAGATTTATGACGCTAATCCATGTAGTAATCTCATAATGGGTCTATCCAATACACTATTCTCTAACAAGTATCTATGAGATTGATTCGTATCACCATACACATAATCATCTCATGATTATCAAATCAATACTCATACTGATTATAAATTATTTTATCTCTATAACAATAATGAATCAGGGACATATATCAAAATTGTGTAACATACTAACCAACAATAATGATAATAAAACCTCTTTTATTAATAATAAATGCATAACATGAATATCCAAATCATGGCCTAGGGCACATACACTAACAATCTCCCACTTGCACTAGGCCTACAAATATCTGAGACCCGTAGATCTAGTGTGCTGATCATGCTTGACCCGTGAGAGAGGCTTAGTCAATGGATCCGCTATGTTATTGTTTGTGTCAACTTTGCATATCTTGACATCTCCTCTATCGATGATGTCTCGAATGAGATGGTACCGCCTGAGTATATGTTTAGATCTCTGATGAGACCTAGGCTCTTTTGCTTGTGCTATGACACCATTGTCGTCACAATAAATGTCCACAGGATTTGCAATGCTAGGTACTACTCCTAGCTCAGTGATGAACTTCTTCAACCAAACCGCTTCTTTAGCTGCATCTGATGCTGCTATATACTCAGTCTCTGTTGTAGAATCAGCCACAGTGCTTTGTTTTGAACTCTTCCAACTAACAGCTCCACCATTCAATGTGAATACAAAACCAGACTGCGATCTGAAATCATCTATGTCGGTTTGGAAACTAGCATCTGTGTAACCATTTACAACTAACTCGTCATCCAAACCTCCATAAACCAAGAATACATCTTTAGTCCTTCTGAGGTACTTAAGAATTTTCTTGACCGCTGTCCAGTGACCTTCACCGAGGTCAGCTTGATATCTACTCGTTGTGCTCAATGGATATGAGACATCTGGTCTAGTACACAACATGGCATACATGATCGATCCTATAGCAGAAGCATAAGGAATTTTATTCATTCGATCTCGCTCATGAGACGTCCGAGGACATCGATTCTTGCTAAGATGAATGCCATGAGACATAGGCAGGAATCCTTTCTTGGACTCTTGCATGTTGAACCTCTTCAACATTTTATCTATGTATGTACTTTGACTCAAGCCTATTATCCTTTTAGATCTATCTCTATAGATCTTGATACCAAGGATATAGGTAGCCTCTCCCAAGTCTTTCATTGAGAAGGAATTCCCTAACCAAGCCTTAACCTTTTGCAAGGTAGGGATATCATTCCCAATAAGCAATATGTCATCCACATATAAGACCAGAAACACTACTGCACTCCCACTAACCATCTTGTAAACACAAGGTTCATCTTCATTCTTGATGAAACCAAAGTTCTTAACAGTTTCATCAAAACAAAGATTCCAGCTTCGAGATGCTTGCTTCAATCCATAGATGGCCCTTTGAAGCTTGCAAACCTTCTTTGAATTCTCAGGATTTACAAAACGCTCAGGTTGTGTCATGTACACATCCTCGAGTAAATTTCCATTAAGGAAAGCAGTTTTGACATCCATTTGCCATATCTCATAATCATAGTATGCTGCAATGGCAAGGAGAATTCGAATAGACTTAAGCATAGCAACTGGTGAAAAAGGTTTCATCATAGTCTATACCATGAGTTTGCTTGAAACCTTTAGCCACAAGCCTTGCTTTGTAGGTTTGCACATTTCCATCCATGCCAGTTTTCTTCTTGAAAACCCATTTGCAACCAATAGTCTTAATACCCTCTGGAGGATCAATTAAAGAACAAACTTGGTTATCAAACATGGATTGCATCTCAGAATTCATGGCTCCAAGACATTTATCTGAATCTGGACCCAACACAGCTTCCTGATAGGTAGTAGGCTCATCTTGATCTATGAGCATAACTTCACTATCATCAGTCACAAGAAATCCATATCTCTCTGGCTAACGATGTATCCTATCAGATCTGCGTTGCACTTGTGTTACATTTTCAGGCTCCACAATTGTTTGTGGTTCTAAAAATGTCTCTAAAGACGGTTCAATGATATCTTGTGGAACTTGAGTTTCCTCAAGTTGTACTATACTCCTACTAGTTCTCTTAGAGAGAAACTCCTTTTTCAAAAAGACTCCATTTCGAGCAACAAACACTTTGTTCTCTGAGGGAATATAGAAATAGTACCCTTTAGTTTCCTTAGGATACCCCACAAAAATACATTTGATAGACTTTGGAGCTAGCTTATCTGACACCAATCTTTTTACATAAGCTTCACAACCCCAAATCTTAAGAAAAGACAAACTGGGTCTCTTACAAGTCCATATCTCATATGGTGTCTTTTCAACCGCTTTAGATGGTACATGGTTCAAAATGAATGCAGCTGTCTCCAAGGCATAACCCCAAAAAGATAAAGGAAGATCTACTCGGCCCATCATAGATCGAACCATATCTAATAAAGTTCGATTTCTCCTTTCAGAAACACCATTCTATTGTGGAGTTCCTGGTGGAGTCAACTGTGAAATGATTCCACAATTTCTTAGATGTTGGTCAAATTCTTGGCTCAAATATTCACCATCTCGATCTGATCGAAGCGTTTTAATTGTCTTACCAAGTTGATTTTGTACTTCATTTTGAAAAGTTCTAAACATTTCAAAAGACTCATGCTTATGTTTCATTAGGTAGACATAGCAATACCTACTGAAATCATCAGTAAAAGTAATGAAATACTTAAATCCTCCTCTGGCACTAATGCTGATTGGGCCGCATACATCTGTATGTACCAAGCCTAATAAGTCATTAGACCTTTCACTATGTCCAGTAAAAGGGGTCTTTGTCATCTTTCCAAGCAAACAAGACTCGCAATGTTCAAATGATTCAAAATCAAATGAATCTAATAATCCATCTTGATGGAGTTTAGATACGCGCTTCTCATTTATATGGCTACGGCGACAATGCCATAAGTATGCAGGGTTTAATTCATTTGGCTTAGTTATCTTTGAAGATATGTTATAAATATTACCGTCATTAGAATCATCAAAGTTAAGGACATAAATGCCATTATAACTACTTGCAATACAATAAAGCAAGTAATTTTTATCAAAAATAGAACACTTCTTATTTTTAATCAAAAAAGAATAACCTTCATCATCCAAAACAGATACTGAAATAAGATTCCTACTCATAGTAGGAACATAAAAGCAATTGTTCAACACTAACAAAAGCCTATTGGGCAAGACAAGCTCATAGGTCCCTACTGCTATAGCAGCAACTCTTGCTCTATTGCCAACACGTAGGTCCACTTCGCCCTTCTTCAGCATCCTACTCCTTTTGAGCCCCTGCATATTTGTACAAATATGGGATCCACATCCAGTATCTAATACCCAGGAAGAAGAAGTAGATAAATTAATTTCTATAACATAAATACCTAAAGATGTAGTCGTACTACCCTTCAGCTTCTTCAACTCCTCCAAATAAATATCACAATTTCTTTTCCAATGCCCAGGCTTGTTGCAATGGAAACAAGTTCCTTCCTTAGGAACCTTTGCCTTGGGACCAGGTTTCGGTTTAGCTTGACCCTTGGACCCTTTTGCACCCTTCGCTCCTTTGGTCTTACCCTTACCTTTACCTTTCTTTTTCATAGGCTTTATATTGACACTCAATACTTGGGTAGGCTTTTTGATATTCCTCTCAGCAGTTTTGAGCATACTGTGTAGCTCAGAAATGGACTTTTCCATATTATTCATATTGTAGTTCATAACGAACTGAGAAAAACTACCAGGCAAAGAGTGTAGGATCAAATCTGTGGCGAGTTCCAAACTCAGGGGATATCCAAGTCTTGCAAGGTGATCTATATAGCCTTTCATCTTCAAAACATGAGCGCTAACAGATTCACCTTCAGACATCTTACAGACAAAAAGTGCAACAGCGGTGTCGAACCTATCCTGCCTAGCCTGTTGTTGGAAAGCTTGTTTGGGATGCACACTCATCTCATAAGCTTCTAAGTGTTCCAGGTCCTTCTGAAGTCCTGGACACATAGTTGCCAACATAAGACATCCTATGTTGTTGGAATCTTCCACATGCTTCTTATACTTATTTCTAGCAGCAACAGAAGCATCAGCAGGAGGGGGTTCAGGGAGAGGGTCATCGAGCACGTAGGACTTCTTTTCTTGCTTGAGAACAATTCTCAAGTTTCGAAACCAATCAACAAAATTAGTCCCACATTCTTTTAATTTTTCCTTCTCAAGGATTGATCGCAATAATAAGATGGAATTGTTATTAGCAGCCATTTATGATCTACAAAACATACAAAGTAACACTTCATTAATAATAAGGTTAAAATTTATAAAACTCCCACTAAAACATAACCCTCAAAAGAAATATTTCAGCGAGCTAAGATCCATATTTGACTTAATTCTAAACTCAGCTTTGGCATGACGCTTAAAATTAAGTTATTTAGGTAGGTAACTTCTTTACCAATTACATCTCATGTAACTCTTAGATTTTATGGAATAATGATATCATATATCATCGTATGTTAGATTCCATCTAATGCCTTGGGCCCAAAACCGTTTTGATAGCCCAATTAAGTCTAACCAATTTTAAACATATGAGTAGCACTATTACTCATCCGACGTAGCTAGGAATGTTTAAAGCACATGGCTTTGGCAATACCTACTTTAATACAATCCCAGTTTTAATAGATGTTTAATACATGGATGGCATCAAGACTTAAATTATTAATGAGGGTTCAATTTAGTTTATGTCTTGCATTGCATATTATCATAGCATCCTATATGCATATATATAATCTATCATCCACGCATCTCATACAAAATGATAAATATGTAAACGTGACATAGCATGGCCAGACTAAATATGATCTTCATGAGACCAAATGAAGATCATAAAGGAAACCCTATGTAAAAGACTTCCTATTACAACATTTGCAATGATACATATCTTCCAATCTTGAGCTCGAGCCTCCATCTCCATGGAATCACTCGTCCTTGGTGTGTTTCGCCATCACCACTTTTGTAGCTTGATTCTTCATTTATTACAATAATAAAGAAAAAAACTAACTACTTGTATAATAAAATACAACAAAAACTACAGCGGCATGCAGGCCATAGTAACCCTAAATAGAAATATGACTAAGTCAATCACATAGGTCCTAAGGCCATGCTATGCACCATGCAAAGACATCAACAATTATAATATATCTTACACAAACATATAAACATAACCTTTACAGAATCATTATCGGTTGTTCATATCGATATAAACATAATCGTTTCGATCATCACATGAAAAACGAAAACTTTATATCACATATAACAATCTGGAATTATGACATCTCATGAAAACGAATTGAAACATCAATCCGCTCTCACCAGATGAGATTCGAATAGGGTTTTACATATATCGTGTGTTTATATCTAATATAAATAGAATCGGTTTTAATCATCACATGACAAACGAATACCGCCATATACAAATCATCTCACGAAAACGATTTGAAAAACATCATTCTTCTCTCATCATATGAAATCTGAATTAGTGTTTTATACATATCATGCCATACGAAAAACAGTAAACACATAAGCATGATATAATCGATTTAAACGAGACAACAAGTGGCTCTGATACCACTGTTAGGAAATCCGACAAGATCACTGCAAAACGCGCAGCAGAAAAACAAAACTTGATCTCCGATTTCCTACCAAGGATCCATGTTGTTCGTTTATATCGATGAAAGAAACGTAAAATTACCTCCAAAGATTCGAAATCTGTAGGTGGAAGAGGTGCAAAATCACGAACACCCTCTGTCGGTATCCACACGAATGCTTCCACCCGGAGTGCTAGCTCTTGAACGTCGCGGCTGAGAACTCTGTTTTTCTCAAAAACGTTGTTCCTTTCATTTTCTGCTGATTGCTTGGTGTACGAGATACGTCAAGCTACATACATATATATAGATATCAAAATCCGATTCCAGATCGAATTTATTAACGTCTATCATAATCCGTATCAGATAAGGATTCTGTTAGGATTAGATAAAACCAATCAAAATCCATATCAGATATGGATTCTCTGTTATTATCCGATGATATAAATATATATACATAAAAAACGAAATTAATAATAATAATTAATATCCAATATTAATATTATTAATATTATTAATCTCAGTCATACGCATTCTTGTGTGTGACCCGATAGGCCCATATTAATTGACAGTTGATTAAATCTCTATTAAACCAACAAGTCGTAATTGGTCTCTAGCAAGACATTACGACTGCCCAATTAATACGAGTAAAGTCCAACTAGCCTAATAATAGCACATGCATTAATCCCTTTGTCACATGATATTTAGTTTGACCATAAGTCATGGTCAGCGTCATACTTATAATGTTCAAACATATGATTACTCGATCTCTAAGTAGACTGATAAAACAAATGATATTGATCACACTATCAATTCATTTGAGCACGGCCATGCATTTCACAGTCTCACTAATCGAGGGGCCCAAAGTTATCTCTTTCGAAAGGGAGGGACAAATTCTATCTTGATTGTTCAATATCCTCTACATAATTTCTATCACATTCAATCATGACCTTTATTATCATTCAGTTACGAATAACGTTTGATCATGTCAAAATATAATAGTCCTTATGTTGGAAACTATGACAATCTCAAGTCAAATGATTAAAACATGACTGTCACGAGATTTACTTATGACGCTAATCCATGTAGTAATCTCATGATGGGTCTATCCAATACACTGTTCTCTAACAAGTATCTATAAGATTGATTCGTATCACCATACACATAATCATCTCATGATTATCAAATCAATACTCATACTGATTATAAATTATTTTATCTCTATAACAATAATGAATCAGGGACATATATCAAAATTGTGTAACATACTAACCAACAATAATGATAATAAAACCTCTTTTATTAATAATAAATGCATAACATAAATATCCAAATCATGGCCTAGGGCACATACACTAACACGTTGGTCTCAGCAAAGTTTCGCTGAGCCAAAAAAACACACTTAAACACAAGACCATAATACACAATTTTGCTAATTAACTATATATACACACATTGATCAATACAACATACCTTAACGACATATTTCCACATATCAAACACGTACTAAAACATCAACCATACAAAATCCAACACAACAACACAAAGAAACATAACACGGTACAAAAAAAAGAGATATCAGATAACATAATGAACTATGAATATACAGCAACATAATTCAACAAATTATATATATACCCCATAAAAGAAAAATCAGGTGTAATATAAACCAAGGGCATATGTGTAATGTTAGGTAATGGATTCTCTCCTCTGGCGACAGGATGAAGGTTCTTGGCGGCGCTGACAACCGCCGTTTTTTTCATTGCGTTCAGAGCATTCAACCCATCGAAGAGCGCCCCGTTTCATCTGCATTGTTTTCATTTGCATTGTTTTCATCCGCACTATTTCATCTGGCCTTCTTCTCGTCACATCATTCACATGGCTGCCGAAGATCCGAAAATTTTGGTCAATGACAAATCAAAAACATATGCGTCTTTCTTTCACTCCACATCCACATCTTCGCTTTAGCCAAAGGAGATTCACAAATATAAAGTAAACCCTATGATTTCATTTACAGATGAAGAGGTTGCAGAGTTTTCCGCCCCATTTCGTTTTTCATTGGTGGAAACTTTCTGGTATGGACGTCTGCCCCTTGCAACTACACGAGCGGCCATAGAGCGCATTGGATTTTTCGGCGAGGTGCGTACGGGCCTCTTGGACAGCAATCATATTTTGTTGACGTTTGCGCAGGAGAAAGATTATTTAAGATGTTTTGCGCAGCAAAGCTGGACTATCTCAGGTAAATATATGCGAGTCACTAAATGGACGCCTGAATATGATCCCACAATTGATATTCCAATAGTCCCCGTCTGGGTCACATTCCCGGGTTTACCGGTGCATTTCCAGCAGCATAATGCTTTGTTTCAAATGGGCAGAATGTTGGGCACCCCGATGAAATTAGATACTGCGACCAATGAACATAGCAGACCATCTATGGCATGGTTATGTGTCGAAATTGATGTGTCTCAGGATCTACCGTCAAGAGTATTCATACAGACATCAAAGCGCTGCATTGCACAAACTGTGATATATGAAGACAAGCCTCTGTATTGCTCTAGCTGTTCTCGTTTGGGTCATCTGTCTGACGCTTGCGTCCAGGATGGTAAAGGTGATGAGATAATCAAGCCTGTTGCGTCAGCAGCAGTGGTGCATAAGCAGAAGTCGAAACCACAGCGATGGACCCCAAGGAAAGATGTACAGGGTGAGAAAATTGTCCACACAAGGACTGGCCAGATTAGTTTAAATGAATTTATGCCAACTGATAATCCCACAGCAACATCTTTAATGTCTCCAGATTTACATGCTCTAGATACAATATCCCCAGCCCAGGATATCTCTCGTCTCAAAAGTATAGATGAATCTATTTTTCAAACGATCCAGCCATGCTCGATTGATCCGTCAGCCTCCGATACAGAAGTAGAGCAACATCGCAGGCCCCCGCAAATGGATGCTGGTTTGCAAACTGATGATCAAGATTCTGAACAACCAGTGGGACTACCTTTGGTCATTTATAATCCCCATGATGTCCCACACACGCCAATAGCTGAAGGAGATGAGGCACAATATCAGGTGCCGCCAAGACTGCTGCGTAGACAACATAGGCAAGTGGAGATATCTTCTCCACCTTTAACACGGTCCAGAGCAGCTCTCTCAAACTCTTTCGACGTACTTTCATCTCAATGAAGATTATCATATGGAATGTTAGAGGCATTAGAACCTCTTTGGACCGCTTAAAATTACTGGTTCAACGTCATCATTTGCACATTTTGGTGGTTATTGAGCCTAAGTCTAGATCATCGCTTTTAACATCATTTCGATTAAAGCTTGGATTTTCGCAGGTATTATCAGTTAACAATGATACTATTTGGATATTTTGGCAAGTCTCTTTTCTGAGTCTGCAGGAGGAACATGTAGGGATACAAAATCATTCCATTCAATTTCGTTGGTTGCCCACAGGTACCTTATTTTGGAGCACTTTTGTATATGGTTCACATACCATTACTAGTAGGCGATTGCTATGGGTGGATTTACTAAATTTTCATGGCACGAATAACAATCCATGGCTGTTGGGAGGTGACTTTAATACATTCTTATCACTAGAGGAACATAAAGGTAGATCATCGCCGACACTTCGATCCTTGCAAGACTTCAATGATTTTGTTACATCCGCTTCTCTTCAGACGTTCTCACCACAGGGATCTATGTTCACATGGTCGGATGGACGTGGCTTAGGCCAGGTCTGGAGGCGACTAGACAGTTATTTATGTTCATCAAATTTTTTGGACATGTTTTCAGCCATTCACTGTCATCATCTAAATAGGGCGACCTCAGATCATGCTCCTATCTTGTTAGACTGTCGCATGGATACTTCCACATCCACAACTTTGTTCAGATACATTGACGCGTGGACAACACATCCGGATTTTTGTAATTTTGTGAATTCTCAATGGCAATCCTTCCCAACAGTTGGCGGCATGTGGGGATTCTACACGAAATTAAGAAAGCTTAAGCAGCAACTTCGTAGTTGGAACAAAGATGTGTTTGGTAATATATTTGATGCAGTGTTAGCAGCGGAATCTGAGGTTACTCAGTGTGAGCGGGTCTATGATGCAGCACCTTTGGACACATCCCAGACAGATTATCATCATGCGATCGCTAAGCTGCGTCTTGCGCAAACTAGAGCATTATTATTTTGGAAGCAGAAAGCAAATGTTAAATGGTATCAGGACGGGGATGCCAATACAAAGTTTTTTCATCAGACAGTTAAAGAGCGGCGCAGAAAGCAGACAATCCTAAGGATAGTCAATGACAATGATGAAGAAATCACAGCTTCAGAAAATATCAGAGAGGAAGCTGTTTGATTTTTTAAGGGATTGTTTACCGCAGAAAACACGACGGCGCATAATTCTATTTTACAGTACATACCTTCTTTAGTCACACCAGAAGAGAATGACATGTTATTAATGGTACCTGATCTGCAAGAGGTCAAGCAGGCAGTATGGGATTTGAGTCCGACTAGCGTCGCTGGTCCAGATGGATTTTCTGGCTCATTTTATAGACTTTTTTGGCAGACGATACACTTGGACGTTTGGAAGGCAGTACAGGAATTCTTCCTTGGCATTCGCATGCCATGTCAACTTTCTGCTTCGCTGATTACTTTAATACCGAAAGTGGCCAGTCCTAGTAAATTTGATGAGTTTCGTCCAATATGCCTCACGAATTTCATGGCAAAGATCATAACACGACTACTAGCGACACGATTATCTACATTATTACCTAAGTTGATTTCTGCTGAACAAGCGGGTTTCATGAAAGGTCGTGATATAACGGAGCAAATTCTGATGGCTCAGGAAATGGTTCATGTTTTGGATAGGCCAGTACGTGGTGGACATGTATTGATTAAGCTTGACATGGCCAAAGCATTTGACAGTGTGTTTGTCATATTTGCAGCAACTTTTGTAGAAATTAGGATTTCATCCGCGCTTTATGCATATTATTATGAATAACTTAGCATCATCACATTGTTCAATTTTGGTGAATGGCAAACCAGCAGGGTTCTTTTCGATTTCAAGAGGGGTGAAGCAAGGCGACCCACTCTCTCCGCTGTTATTTATCATGGCCTCGGAAGGCTTTTCTCGTGGGCTAAACGCGTTAATTTCTACTGGTCATTTAGTGGGCTTTAATGCAGGGAGAGCGCCATCGATATTGCATCTCGGCTTTGCTGATGACTTGGTCATTTTCCTTAATGGATCTAGTCGAAACTTGCAAAAATTCCGACAATTTCTGGAAACATATCAGCAAGCATTTGGTCAGTTGATTAATTTGCACAAAAGTCAAGTAGTGGTGGGTGCAGGAGTTTCACCGACTCGAGTCTCTCAGATATTAGGTATGCGTATTGCTTCTTTGCCCATAAAATATCTTGGCTCTTACTTGTATAAAGGTATAAATCGAGCACGGTATTGTTCTTCACTGATATCGCATGTGGATTCACGACTAAACTCTTGGTCGTCTAAGTTGCTTTCTATGGCTGGCCAGATGACTCTCATACGTCACGTCTTATGCACTATGCCATTGCACATAATTGCCAGCTCTAGGCTTCCGGTAAGTGTTGTTCAGTCCCTCAACTCCAGAATGTCTAAATTTCTATGGAATGGGCGACATCATTGGCGCAGTTGGAATTCTATATGTATGTCAAAAGAGGATGGAGGATTAGGATTACGTAGCATTCATCATCTACAGGAATCTTACGACTGTCAACTTTGGTGGAGATATCATCATTCTCAAACATTGTGGGCTACTTTCATGCGAAGTAAGTATGGTAATCGATCTGCCATTTACTCTCATATTTATGATTCACCTATTTGGAAGCGAATTTGTCGCATTCATGATTACATGATAGCTCATGTACAAGTTACGCCGGACGGTTTATGTTGGGAGCCGGACATCAATGGCCAATTCTCTATAAAATCGGTATATAAGCTCTTAACATTCAATGTAGACCATGCGGCTCATTCTCGCTTTATATGGTGGCCTCGCTCTCCACATGCATGTAGTATTTTCTTATGGAGGCTTTGGAGAAACGCTTTGCCACTCCCGGATAATTTAAGAGTATGGCAGAATATTTATCCTACACAATGTGTCTTTTGCCGTGCGGATACAGATTCACGAGATCACGTGTTCCTACACTGTCCCTGGATCAAGCCATTATGGTTTGAAATATCGATTTTATTTTGTGGACCATTACCGAATTCCGCCACAATATTGACTTATCTTTGGCGTTGGTGGAGAGCGTCTTCTCGCGCCCATATGCTGGGGCAGCTGCGAGTCATAGTGCAATCACTAGTCACATGGGTGCTTTGGAAGGAATATGCAAGTATTCGTTATGGAGATCATGAATATTCGTATGCCAGGCTGTTTCACAGGGTTAGAGAGCATATATTCACGTGGTGTGCTGCAACTAATGGTAGTAAGTTTAGTGAGAACATACCCCATTTGGTTGCTGCTTATTTTTCTCCTCCAATTCGGGTCCGACAGCATAGAGTTATCAAGTGGGAGCTGCCACCATCAGGTAAGCTCAAGCTTAATGTGGATGCAACAGTGGGGAGGAGTAATGCAGCAGCAGGAGCGGTACTGCGCAATCTTCGGGGGCAGTTGATTTCTGCAATTTGCTTCATTCTTCCATGTTCCACGCCATTAAGAGCGGAGTTACTAGCCTTGACCTATGCCTTGATATATTACGCAGTGCAGTTTGATCAGTTAATTATTGAGACGGATTGTCGTCTGTTACTTCACTACTTGTCTTCGTCGGAGCAATACACGAGACAGTTTGCTGCTGACTTGCAGCGCACGATAGGTTTTTTGTGTCTTAATGCCTCAAATATTTCATATGCCCCAAGGGAGACGAATACGGCAGCACATCTGCTTGCGCGTTATGGCTATCATTCTGCTGGGTTGACAATATATTCTTCTATGCAATCCCTCCCAAGTGAGGTGCAAGCCGCAATCGTTCTACATGTATCAGTTCCACACATTCGATAAAACAACAAGTCTTCCAATGGATTGGCGTTGCTCTTTCTGGGTTGTCCATGCCGCAATAGTTTATGGGCAACGTCGGTATGTTTCCATCATCTATTTATTCATCTACATTCACTATTATTTTTTCCATGGAATTACATCTTCGTCACTTGTTTACACGCGGGCAACTATCCGCGATACATTGCTGCTGGGGCATGGAGTTCTCAACTTGTACAACACAAGCTGCGGCGTCCCTGTTCAATCCGATGATGACAGTTCATGGATATCTTGCTGGAATAATATTCTGTTGCCTGTGTTCTACATGAGCACAGGCAATATGGGTACGTTTACTAAGATATACATACATTATCCTTCATATTGTGTTCAACTAATCCCGTATGTATTTCTTTTGTGGGTAATATGGATATGCTTGCGTTATGCTACGGGAGCTACACTTCGCTGCAACTTCAGGATGTCGCTGCATTGCTATCATCACTGCCATTGCAAGACTCAACAAATCTGGGAGCACATGTTTTTATTGCTTTATTCTTTCTCCTTTGTAATTCGCATGCTAATGGATTCCAACCATATAAATATGTACGCTTTTTCCTTCGCCAGGGTTTTATCCACAAGGGTGGTTTTACCTGGCAAGGTTTTAATGCGGCATATCATATATGATTGGATGTTAGCAATTTTAAATTTCCTTCACTACCTTTTTACATATGATACATTTGATGTACTATGGTTTCCCTCCACCATAACGGAGGCTTTTCAATAATATAATATCAACTTTATTTTTAAAAAAAAAGAAAAAGAAAAATCAGGTGCACAAACACAACATAATGCACACCATACTCATGCACGACACAAACAAAATAAACTACCATAACATATAAACAAAATTACTTAAGTCGTTAGTAGAATCACAGTCACATCTGCAAAACCAATACCTTGCCCCACCATCACATACCACCACTCCATGCCTAATAAAATTTACTAATTCAAGTACAACATGAACAATAAACACCACAAAAGTGCAAAAAAATGAAATGGGTTGAAAAAAATATATAATTTAAATTAATTAAATTAACCACCATATATATATATATAAAGGAGAATTTACCAGGTTGTTGTAACATACTAACATAAAAATAATATGCACAAGACATACTACCAAAAAAATGTGTGCACCCTTACAGCAGTATGACGCTGTGAGATGTAATGAACCAATCAACTTATTAACCATATAATGTTATCAACACACAAAACACAAACAATATAAGTGTGAAAGACAAATAATAAATGTTTATATACACATATACTTATGCATACAAGCAACAAAATGAAAGTACGAAGTAATGGATAAAAGCTCACAATATATGTAGAATACGATAACAACATAGGAGTAGTGAACATACAAAAGATGTAAGATAAGGCAGGGGTATATGTGCTAAATGACCACTACAAAAAAAGAGAGAGAGAAAACACCCAGTCTCTTACAACAATAAAGAGGCATATAGACAAACACAATTTGTTACAACATTAATAACGTAAATAAGTCAATTTAAGAAATCATACAAATAGATACACGAAGCAAAAGTAACTAAACGACGTTAAGTAAATATGCACAAGTATACATACAACTATTTCAATGACACTGCAACATAATTAATACAACAAAACAGTAATAAACATCATAATATATAACGACAACAAACAACATAATACAATAACACAAATACTTTTCATACAAGTCATGTGTTACGAAATAGGCATACATCTACCGGTTTTAAAACAAATCATTAACATACACAATTGAAAATCATGCTAATTACGAGTTAGGAACGACATAGTATTGCATGATAGTATAGTAATAGATTAAAATGTAAATAACTTAAAAAAAATTCTTTTTTTTAATTATCAACTTGAACACCCAAATAAATTATAGAGCATTTATGCATTTCCTTCAGAAATATATATACAACGATATTTATACAACAATAGGATAAGCTATACGAAAAAGATAGAGTACAGGTAACAAAAAAATATAACTATCACTAATGACTAATATAAGTACAAAAAGAGAGATCACAATAAACAAAGACTAAATTGAACACGCATAGTGTGTGTGCGCTTAAAACTAACCTAACAAACAATATAAACATAATACACGTGGCAAACTGCAGATAACGATTATAAATTCATGAGCTACATATGATACGTAAGTCATACATGCGTTTAACATAAGGATACACAACATATTATATGTCTATACCAAACATGTTTAACGACTTAACAATTTAAAATGACAAAACATATTAAACTCGTGTATGCTGATATATGTAATGGACAGAACTACGTTCGAGCACTGCAATTCATCCCCAACATGATAGGCAGTCGGAGAGGACGATTCAGACTCTTGAGGATATATTGAGGGCTTGCACACTGGACCTCAGAGGGAACTGGAATGGTATGATCAAGCTAATTGAGTTCTCCTACAATAATACCCACCATAGTGTCATCGGCATGGCACCCTCTGAGGCGCTCTATGGACTTAAGTGTAGGTCCCCCTGTTCATTAGGACGAGGTTGGCGAGCGTACTATTATCGGTCTTGAGTTGGTCGAACAAACTAGAGAAAAAGTAAAGTTGATACGTGATAGGCTCAAGGTTGCGCAAGACAGAAGCAAGAGTTAGGCATATTTAATGAGGCGCCTTTTAGAGTTCGTTGTGGGCGAGAAGGTTTACTTGAGAGTGTCGCCTATGAAGGGGGTTTCACGATTTGGTTTGAAGGGTAAGCTGAGGCCTCGCTACATTGGTCCATATGAGGTACTCGAGAGGGTCGGTACCTTGGCCTACCGATTAGCGTTACCCCCTGTCTTGGCTCAGGTTCACAGCGCATTTCACGTTTCTTAGCTGATGAGATATGTTCTGGATCCGAGCCATGTTTTAGATGCGCCACCGTTGAGAATTCGACCGGACACGACCTATAAGGAGACTCCTATCAAGATCATGGATCGCAAAGACCAAGTATTGAGACACTCTTATGTTAAAGTCCAGTGGACAAATCACACTGAGCGCGAGGCGACCTAGGAGCTCGAGGAGCATATGGAGAGAGATATCCACAGCTCTTCGAATAATTTACGTCAAGTTTCGAGGACGAAACTTTTTGTAAGGTGGGTAGGATGTTACAACCGTGATTTTTTTTAAAATAATAATAATAATAATAATAATAATAATAATAATAATAATAATATAAAGGTAAAAAGTAAATAAGTAATATATACATATATATATTTATGTGATGTGTGTGACGTGTAGATAAGGGTGAGGGCCAATGGATAAGTTTTGGTTATAATTGAAATCTAAAAGGAAAAATTTAAACTAATCAAATATAATCAAATTTAATCAAATCCTATTCCCCAAATCCCTTCCCTACTAAGTTCTCTCCCCTCCCTCATCATAAACGACACTTTCTCTTCTCCCCAACCAAAGAACGTCGGCTGCAACAACAACAAAAAAAAGGTGTCAAGCTAGGAGAGGAGAGGAGAGGAAAGAAAAGGAAAGAGAGAAGAAGAAGAAGAAGAAGAAAGGGACTAGCCATTCTTCCCCAAAATTCGACATTTCTCTTTATTTTACGCGAATTAATTGTTTTCCAAGGTAGGTGCCTCTTCCCCCCCCCCCTCAAACGGGTATAAGCCATGCATGCTTTGATGATATATTTATGTGATTCGTTGTTTTTTATTTGTATAAGATATTAATTTTGCATATGTTTTATATGACAAAGCATGAGATGATTTGTTTATGTCTGCTACATGCGTGTATGTGTATGGATTTGGTGGTAGGATTGTGTTAGATTAAAAATACCCTCAAATTAATCCAAAAGATTAGAAATTTTCATAATTGGAGTTGTTTAAAATTGCATTTTGGCCTTAGAATAGGTTCATCTAGCCCGGAATAGGTTGGGATTGGGATGGAAGTTGAAAAACGGGTCTGATGGACGCGTTTCAGGGGGTGGCGCGTGGGGACCACGCGCGGCCCCTGACGGCGCGTCAGGACACGTGATGACGTGTCCACTTTCAAATGATGCGTCTCGTTATAATGAGTCCAATGCAACTAGTTTGAGGTCAATCGGAATTAAAACGAAGATTTTATGGAGGTTAGAAGGAAATAGAATTTAAAAAATAAAATAAAAAGAAAAATTGCTATTGGACAGGCCAGGCTGCCGGACCAGATCGGATGACCAGCGGACCGGACCAGGTAGCAGGCCGGCCCAAACCAAAAAAAAATAAAAAAAATCTGAAAATTTATTTCTGAAATGAATAAATAATAAATAATTAATTAAAATTAGTTTAAAATTCCAAAAAATATATTTAATTATCAGAAAATTCTAAAAAAATTCTAGAAAATATAAAAGGTTAAAATTAAATTATTTTCACTTATTTTTTGAAATTTGGTTAAATGTAAGTAATTAAAATAATTAGTGATAAATAGAATTAAATAGGGGAAAAATAGTGCAAATTAGTAGAAAATTAATACAAGCTAAGGAAAAATAAGGGTAATGCTAAGTAACAACTTTCCAATATTTGTAAAATTTACAAAACCAAATATTGAGTGCCGGAGTTTGTGAGGATGGGCGTACGGGCCCCAGGCGATTGTGTTTTTGCATTCATGGCACGTGCATTGCATTGATGGTGGGTCGTGACGTACGAGTCACGGGCGCTCAGGATGGTGTACGGTGGCGAGGCCACGACACTCAGGATGGTGTGCGGTGGCGCGGCCACGCACACTCAGTATGGTGACTATGGGGTGTACGACCTGCAGCCACTCAGTAGGACCCGGGTTCATGCATTGCACGGTATGGATATCGGCATTATGTGTGACATGACTTTGTTGCGTGTGGCATGCATAGTGGGACATGCATCACGATGTTGCGCATTCTTTATCTGGAGTGAATTACTTTCTGCATTCTTTCATATGCTTATGTGATATCATGTTTTATGTGTTATGTGGTTATTATCATTTCAGTATGTACGTTTTGTATTTGTTTGAGGCGGGCATCTATTGTGTGATTTCTGTCACTCACCCCTACTTCCCAGGTGAGCCGGATGAGGACTACGAGCACATCTTTGTTGAGGACGGGACGGAGATAACTGAGTGGACTGGTTGATAGCTGCAGCTAGGATACGAGGGGGACGTTGCAGCTGATTTTTCGTAGTTATCTTTTGAGAATTTTCATAGACTTCTTTCTTACTTTTATTATCAGAATTTTTATTCAGTAATGTAATCACGATTATTGGAGTTAATTTAAGTTATGATTTACGTTTCCGCGAAAAAAATTTCTACGTCATTTCTGACATGTAAGAGATTGATTTGACGCCTTGTATTCTCCTTAGCGAGATACGGCGGGCGCACTGTCCCGAGGCTAGGGCTCGGGAGCGGGGCACTACAATGATGTACATCGATCAATCTATGTGAAGGTATGATGTTGGACAATGTGTTTTCAATTTTGTTCAGGATGACATCGATCAATCTATGTGAGGGTATGATGTACATCGATCGATCTATGTCAGGGTATGATGTACATCGATCGATCTATGTGAGGATATGATGTTGGACAGTGTGTTTTCAATTTGATTCAGGATGACATCGATCAATCTATGTGAGGGTATGATGTACATCGATCGATCTATGTCAGGGTATGATGTATACATGATCTCTCTTAGAGATCTATGTTAGGGTATGATGTTGCCTTCTTATTTCCAAGTATAAAATGACTTTTCAATCCTTTTTCAAACATCTTTTAAGGTTCATCAAAACATTCATATTCCAACAATCTCCCCCTTATGTGAGAGATCTATCTCTCGCAATGCGACTTTCTCATTTTGGCCCAATTCTAAATTATGAAATATCTTTTTAGCTCATTTTCAAAGATCTTTTAAATTCATCAAAACAATTCGTTTTCCAACAATCTCCCCCTTTTTGATGATTTCAAAACCAAGGCTTTTAAAAGATGTTTTTGTTTGAAAAATATATTTGAGCTAACTAAAGATTTCAAAACTTATTATTTTATCTCTCCTCCGTTGTCAATGAATTTAAGCTCCCCCTAAATACATAAAAAAAATGATCCAAATTACTACAAGGCTTTTTGAAGCTCCCCCTCAGTATATGAACATGAAAACATATTCAAAACTCCCCCTGAATAGATAATCCTCCCAATACCAATAGATATGATGAAAAACTGTTCAAAACTCCCCCTAAACCATGCATCAATTTGTAAGTGCAACATATACATCATGGCATATTCCTATTTACATTAGTTATTCAATATATATGCAAAAACTTTTATTTTTACACCAAGCAAGCAAGCAGGCTAATCTTCATGCATCCAAGCATATAGCAAGTCAAGCTTCACCATGTCATACCAAATAAGCACATCAAGCAAGCATATCATATCCATCAAGCAAGCATACCCAAACCATCATTTCTACACAATCATCCATCATATCCTGAAGCATGTTCAAACACAAACATAAGCGCTTACCCAAGTAAGCAAGCCTAAGCATATACCATTTTGTCTCATATACCGTATATCAAGCCTCATACACAAGCTACATACATGAGCCATATATCAAGCCACATATATAAATACACCAATATACCAACATGCGCATTCTCCCCTTTTTGTAACCATTGAAATTCTCTAAGACAAAGAAAAAATTATTACATTTCCTCTTATTCAAACATTCAGACTCCCCCTCAGCATATGATATACTCATATTTGCCACATATACATATCTCAAATATACTATCAACACACATCTCAAACTCGTTTTGCCTCTCAGTTGAGAAACATGAAACTAGATGTCTCTAACGACATGCTGGTTATCATGATTCTCAACTCCTTGCCTCCTAAGTTCAAACACTTCCTAGTCAGTTACAACTGCCAAAAGGAAAAGTGGAGAGTAAATGAACTAATCTTGCATTGTGTGCTAGAGGAGGAAAGGCTAAAGAATGAAGGGCATGATGTTGTGAATGCGGTCGCCACCAAGTCCGATGGTAAGAAACGAAAGGCTGCAAATAAAGATGTGCAAAAGGCAAGTAAAAAAGGAAAATGGGACGCCTACTGCTGACGCAAACAACAACATGACTTTTTTTTGCAACAAGGAAGGACATCTAAAGAAGAATTATACTGGCCATCATTCTTGGATCAAGAACAATGGTTCGTTCTTAGTTTGTTCTGAAGTTAATTTTGTTTTGGATATAGCCACTTGGTGGGTCGATAAGGGAGCCACAACTCACTTATCTGTGTCTATTGCTGGGTTTCCTTAGCCATAGAAAACCAAGGGACGATGAAAGATATGTCTATTGGGAAAATGACAGCGGGATAAAGGTTGAAGCCATCGGGCATTTCAGATTGCTGTTGACTTCCGGTTTCTATCCAGATTTGCATGACACTTTTGTAGTACCGTCATTTAGACGAAATCTTATTTCGTTTTATCGATTAGATAAAAGTGGATATTACAGTTCTTTTGGAAGTGGAAATTTTCAACCTTTTCATGCTTCTAGATTTATTGGTCACAGTAAAATGTCTTAAATTGATAAACTTTATTCAATAAATATCGCTTCAAATCAAGAAACCTTGCATATTGTAACACGAAATATTAAGCAAAATTAACTCATGAGAATTCAAGATCATTATGGCATCGACGTTTAGGACATGTGTCCAAAAACAGAGTAGAATGTTTTGTCAAAATAGAAATTCTTAATCCTTTAGACTTGAACGATTTAGAATCGTGTGCATTTTGTGCTAAAGGAAAACAATCTATAGTCCACAGGTATGAAGCGAATTGTGCAAATAGTCTATTAGAGTTGGTTCATACCAATATTAGTGGCCCATTTCATCCGGCTACTCGAAATGGCCACTCTTATCACCTTTATTGATGATTATTCGCGATATGGCTATGTATTCTTAATTAAAGAAAAAGCGCAAGTACTGGACATGTTCAAATCCTTTAAAGTTTAAGTTGAGTTACAACTCAACAAAAGGATTAAAGCTGTCAGATTGGACCGTGGAGGAGAATACTACGGTCGATATGATGGATCAGAAGAACAATGTCTGGGGCCATTTGCTAAATACCTAGAGGAAAATGGAATCGTCCCTCAGTACACCATGCTTGTGTCACCAAGAATGAATGGTGTAGCAGAAAGATGAAACCGCACGCTTATGGATTTGATACGTAGTATGATGAGTCAAACTACGCTACCATTATTTCTATAGGGAGAAGCGCTTAAAACCGCAGCTTACATCCTCAACCGAGTACCAACTAAAGCAACGACTAAGGCCCTTTATGAGTTATAGACTAAGCGTAAGCCTAGCCTTAACCACATAACGGTTTGGGGTTGTCCAGTAGAGGCAAAGCCTTACAAACCAAATGAAAGAAAGCTAGACACCAAAACAGTTAATTGCTATTTTGTTGGTTATTCGGAAAGGTCTAAATTCTATGATCCCACGAGTAAAGTATTTTTCGAGACTAATTCAGTAAAGTTCTTTGAGGATACTTTGGTTCCGGGGGGGGGAATGATTTGCATCAGCAGATCATTAAGTTAGATGAGGCAGACTCAGATGCGACAGAAATGAAAATCAAACTAACTTTTAGGGAGATAACATCAGCGATACCCGCACCTGAGGTACCTCATTTCAGTAGTGACGCTCCACAGGAACAAGTTCCTGAGGAAGTCATTCAAGAACCCAAAGAATTGTCAACTGATATAGTTCAGCAACCTAGAGTATCCCAAGGACACGTGCCCCTAAGGAGATCCACTCGTAAACAGAGAAACCCCATACCTAGCAACTACGTGGTGTATCTCCAAGAACAGGAATTCGATGTTGGCATGTCGGACGATGACCCTGAAAACGTCCAACAAGCATTACAATGTCGAAATTCAGAGAAGTGGATAAAGCCACGGAAGAATAGATTAAGTCTGTGTATGACAACAAGGTATGGGAAGTCATCTCGTTACCTAAAGGTTCGAAACCCGTTGGTTGTAAATGGATATTTAAAACCAAACGGGATTCAAAATGCAACGTAGAATGATATAAGGCCCGACTTGTTGCTAAAGGATTTACCCAAAAGGAGGGCATAGACTATACAAAAACCTTTTCTCCAGTATCTACGAAAGATTCCTTCTGGATAATCATGGCTTTATTGGCACACTTAGATCTGGAGCTACATCAAATGGATGTCAAGACTTTGTTTTTAAACGGAGAACTCGACGAAACCATTTACATGGTTCAACCGTCTCAACTCGAAGTGGGAGATCCAAAAGGCATGATTTGACGACTAAATAAATCCATCTATGGGCTCAAGCAAGCGTCTGGACAGTGGTACTTCAAATTCACCAAAGTGGTTGCCTCTTTCGGTTTTGAGGCAAACCTAATTGACGAATGCGTGTATCACAAGTTCAGTGGGAGAAAGTTCATATTTATGATCTTGTACGTAGATGATATACTGCTTGCAACAAATGGTGTAAACATATTGAGCGACACCAAAGCCTTTCTGAGAAAACATTTTGAGATGAAAGACCTTGGTGAAGCCTCATTTGTATTGGGAGATGAGATATGGAGGAATCGTACCCAAGGTATCTTAGCTCTCTCACAACAATCATACATCAAAAAGGTTTTGAAGCGGTATAGCATGGATAACTATAAACCACTTAATACCGTTGTGGCAAGAGGAGACAAATTCAGCCTGAAGCAATGTCCCCAAACAGGGTTTGAATGTTCAAAGATGAAGAATACTCCCTATGCTTCGGTAGTAGGGAGTATAGTGTATGCCCAAGTATGTACACGACCAGACTTGGCATACATTATGGGAATGTTAGGCAGATACCTCTCTAATCCGGTTAAGGATCATTGGACCGCAGAAAAGAGGGTGCTGAGATATTTACAAAGTACAAAGCAACACGTCCGACATATC
The DNA here is from genome assembly GCA_036186865.1 of Eustoma russellianum. NCBI lineage: Eukaryota > Viridiplantae > Streptophyta > Magnoliopsida > Gentianales > Gentianaceae > Eustoma > Eustoma russellianum. The sequence continues at coordinate 26,699,092 of AP025050.1, forward strand.
AGAGATCTGATGAGTTAGAGATCATTGGATATACAAGTTCCAGATTTGCTGGATGACAGAACAACATGAAATCAGCCTCGGGTTATATGTTTACTCTAGCCGGAGGTGCGATCTCGTGGAAAAGCGCAAAATAGACCTTATTGGGATACTCCACTATGGAGGCAGAATTCGTAGCATCATTCCACGCATCCAATCAGGCGATATGGCTTCACAATTTTGACACAGGGCTGAGAGTATTGGAGACTACCTCATCTCCAATTAGGATTTACTGTGACAGTAATGCTGCGGTGCTATATTCAAATAACAACCAGAGTTCATCTAAAACGAAATATATACGGATGAAGTATCTGGCTGTTAAAGAAAAAGTTCAGAGTGGTCTGATCATAATTCAGCATATCAGTACATACTCCATGGTGGCGATCATTTGACTAAGGCCGTGGAACCCATTGTGTTTCACAAGCATGTTAGTCGTATGAGTCTTAGTTCAGTTGATGATGTTTTATCATAGTGGGAGTCTAAGAGGTTTATGTTTTCTTATGCTCAATAAAGTTGTTTATTTCAGACAAACAATATAATGTACATTTCGTTTATATTAAAGTTTTTCTATAAAAAGTAATGTACATTAAGCAGTTACGGTATACATTCTGAATTCTGTTGATCTCGCTAAAGTCAGGGCCAAGTTGGAATTAAATATGTACGATCACCTAGCATATGAATTCCACATTAAATATCCATTTCAGTATCCATGTCATTTAGTGGAATGTTAGTATCATGATTTAAGAGGGACAAGTCACTAATTCAATGTGGCAAAGTGCGGCTTAACCCTTTTGCTAACATTTGCTGATGGATCGAAAAAGAAACGACACACTACGGGACATATAGTAAACGAGCTCAAAAGGGTGACATATAATCTTTAAGATACATACATAGTCCAAGTAGGAGATTGTTGGGATTAATTCGAGATATGTGTAATGCGCAGCACGTTGATAAAGCTTTTATGAATTAATCATAAGGTGGACGTTATGTATGATAATGTTATATGTCACATATGTCACATAACATCCACATGTTAAGTGATCATCGGGTATGTTCGTGGATATATAGTATGGTCTAAAATAGAAACCCGAATATCTAGAAAGTCATATGGTCAGAGACCGCGATGGATGAGCTCAAAGTGCAACGACCATAAAGTGTACGACGTCTGGTCTCTGAAGGGCGACAACTCTTGTGTGGCTAGTAGATAAATGTTGGTATATAATTAAGTATTAAATAATATTTAATTAAATATTAGATAATAATATTTATTATTAAAGAATATTTAATAATGGATAAAGATAACTTGATGATACTATCAAGTATATCCTCATATATTTGGGATAAATAAATCTCTATACATAAAGGAAGAGGGTTTGGTTTCAGATACAACTCTGAACCCTATACCCATTAGGATTCTTCCTATTATCCCTCTATATATAGGAGGAAGCTGTACATCTCCTCATATAATAGAGAAGCCGCTGATCATACCGTCTAAGGATGGAGGGTGTGCCAGTTTTTTTATAAAGCCCACACTGTCTAGCCTCTCTATCGGGTAAATCAGTGAATTGTTGAATACGTTCAAGGGGTGCATCAACAACTGGTGGGAGGTCATGAATCCTTGTATCGCGCCAGATTCATCAGCAGCAGGAGCAGTACATCGTGTTCAGATTAATATCAGCAATGGAGCAAAGTATAATTTCTGCATTTTGTTACTTTGTCTATTGATTCGGTTAAACGGTCATATTCAAAAATTTATTAAATTAAATCCAACAACAGATGTTTTTCAAAAGTAGATAATCAACTGCTGGGAAAATCAAATAAGTTGTTTGGATTTTTTGTGGAATCTTTGTCCGGTCAAAGTTATTACGAGGGTTTCTTGGACTACATAACATTACTTATTGGATTGGTCTCCTTGACATGAGCATATTACAGGCATGTTGGCTTATTTTACTTTAAAAACATATCCCAGACTTTTGACATTTTCGTTCGTGACATGCCAACATTATATTATAATGTGACGGTGTATTTAGTTTTATAAAACTATATGACGATCCCTCATCATCGGCATCTTCGGTTACTGATTTTTAGCTAACGGCATATTCCTTCTGTTTCTTCTTTGAGAATCTTTCTGGCACTTTTACTCTTCTTTCGTATCGCTGATCTTAAAAATATATAATCCAAGTTGGAATACGTGTAACATTTATTGTAAAGGAATTTTCACTATTATTTATGGGTTAAAAGCTATCTTTTGATATTTATATGACAAGATACTTGTGTGTAAATAAAAATTTAACAAATGATTTCTTTTCCATATATCGATTTTGATAGAATCTAACGAAAGGTAAAGAAACAAAAGAAATTGGTAACAACTGATTTCTTTTCCATAGATCGATTTTGATATAATCTAACGAAAGATGTTGAGAATATTATCTCACATTGGATAATTTGAAAAAAAATGCATGGCTTATATGAGGATGAGGTACCACCACCAATTGCCTTAAGGTTTTGAGTGGATATGGGCCTCACCTTATGTAAGTCCAAGTTTCAACATGGTATCAGAAACAGTTTAAAAATGTGGACTCACCCTTTACCTAGCCCATGGTTGGCCACTTAGTTTCCCGTCACCTAAGTCCAGATGTTCATGTCTCGCTTGTGGTTTGTGATTGAGGGCGGGTTGTAAGGCGCGTGTGTATGTCAAGCTACGTTGCCACGTCAGGGCGGGTGTTGACAATATTATCCCACATTGGCTAATTTGAGAAAAAATGCATGGCTTATTTGTGATTGAGGGCGGGTTGTAAGGCGTGTGTGTATGTCAAGCCACGTTGCCACGTGAGGGCGGGTGTTGAGAATATTATCCCACATTGGCTAATTTGAGAAAAAATGCATGGCTTATATGAGAATGAGGTACCAACACCCATTGCTTTAAGGTTTTGAGTGGATATGGGCCTCACCTCATGTAAGCACAAGTTTCAACAAAAGACAAAGAAACAAAAGAAAAATTTAACAACTGTTTTCTTTTCCATACGTAGATTTTGATAGAATCTAACGAAAGGCAAAAAAAAGCGTTTTCGACATACTAGGTTCCTGCATTTGCACATGATTTGGGTAAGGACCGGAGCGATCCGATATACGTAGTCTTATCCTACCCTTTGTGGAAGAAGCTTGTTTCCATGGAAGTAAGCTGAGAAGCATAAGGCTTTAAGTGGTGAGAATAATAGAGGAGAGGTAAAAGCTAATTGATTGAGTGAATCTACTCACTTCAAATTTGGTTTTGTTAGTGTAATCTTTTCTTTAGTCTTTGTGTTAGTCTTTTGTTCTTTGGTTGAGTACTTTATTTTAGATGTCAAGAAATGTCTAGTTTTTTGTCTATTCGAATCAAAGTGAAGCGCCTCCAATTGTTTAAATGTCAAAAGAGCGAGCAATAACTAGACATCAACTTCATTGGAAATAGAAAATAACAAAAACTAAAAAACCGTTTTGTCCCTTCTTACTACTATTCATTGTCTTCTCCATCTTTACTAACTTATGCAAAGAAAGTGGTGGCGGTGGTATGCACTGAAAGGTTGGTGGTGGATGGATGGCTGAGGGAAGGGCTGCTGACTTTTGAAATGGGGTAAGGAGATGAAGTGGTTGCGTATTTGAAGTGGGTTTACGGAAAAAAGGGGGTGAGGAAATAAGGTTCAGTGAAAAGAATAGGTGGTTGAGGGTGGCAGCCGCTTCGGTGCGGGGATGGCGGGTGGCAGATGGCGGAGGTGGTTGGAGGAGGAAGGTTGTTGCAGTGGAGAGAGGTTGAACATGAAAAATGTAATTTTGATCCTAAAATCTAATTAAAAAAATATATTACTATCGTCTTTAGTTAGATATGACGAAAGATGCTATTTTCTGTTAGCTTGGATGGAAAAGTGAAGAGTTATCTTTTAGTCGAAAGATGAAAGAAGGATAAGTATCTACCTTTACACATGAAGAGTGTTAAAGGAAGAAATGGTATACATCAAAGAGGATGGGAAGAAACGAAATAGAGCAACATTTGGGCTATGCGTGGTTCGTGCCGATATAATCTATTTCTGTAGCAGGTTTACCAAAACTCCTTACCAACGTATGCCCTTCTCTATACCCGACAGACGATCCGTCATGTAGGATATGTGGTAGAGGTGACGATACTACCATGCATATCTTGCGCGACTGCCAGTGGGCAAGGCACATTTGGCGTATGCTGCTGAATCTTGAAGTGTGGCCGCAGTTTACCCACCCCTTGAGTCCACTCGACTGGGTCATGCAAAACTTGGAACCAACATAGGGCAAGACAGGTGATAGCTGGGAATAGCGCTATGTCTTTCGTGAGACCATCTCAAGTCTATGGTTTTGGAGAAACCAGTTGGTCCATGGTATGATTGAAAGTCTCCCACCATCAATACACATAGTTCGGGATATTTTTTGTAGGGTGAAGCTTTGGATTGTGTAAATATGAATAGATGTAATGATACGATAGACTAGTTTCATTGATACTGCATAAGTAGTCATGATATTGTATTTGTGGTTGATTTTCTATCAATAAAGTTCTACTTTCCTCAAAAAAGAGGATAATTGATATATATATATATATATACAAATATATATATATATATATATATATATATATATATATATATATATATTAAATTGTAAGTTGTTGAACAAGCTACTATAGTGAAAATTCGGGCTGCGCAGTTTTCGTGTCACAAATTATAGCAATATGATGTAACTGTTTGTTGATTTAGCGGAGGTTGTAAATGAGCCAATTGGTTCGTAAGTCGATCGAGTGTGGTTTTTCTTTGATTAGTAGGGCTCGATAAAGCTCGAAATCAAACTCGACTCTCTCGAATATTTAGCGAGTCAATCTTGAACATATTTTGCTTGATGCATTAGCACACGAGCATGTTCAAACTTATAATATATATAAAAATTATTCACGATTTAGTGTTATATTAATATATTGGTTTGATACATATAATAAATTAAACACATTAATAGACAATTACTTTAATGATAGTAAGAATTATTGCAAAAATCTAATAATTGTTCAATACTATTATTGTTTAACGAACCGAGCTGAGCCGAATATCAGGTTTTGGAATTCGGATCCGTTTAGCTAAATGAACTGTTTGGCCAGGTTTGTTTAGCTAAACGAGCTTTAAAATTGGTTCGAGTTTGGCTCCATAACACTATACCTAGTTAAACGAGTCGAACAGTGCGCGAACAGTTAGTGTGTGTCTTTGACTCTTAGAAATCGAAATCAATTTAGTTAGTCATTTTTCTTTATTCTATCATATTTCAAAATCAAGTAGGTGTGTGTCTTGACTCTATTAGAAATTGAAACGAAATCCGAGGAAGAAATAATATCTATAAATCAAGTAAAAACCAAAGATGGGAAGAACAACTTTCTGATGTTGCGGAAAATTTAAAAGTAAAATTAAAATCATGGATTTTCTCTTAAGACTTTGACATTTCAGAACGGAAATGTCAAGTACAATGTTGTGTTGCAGTTGGGCATTTATTCTTAAAAGGAAAAAAGAGTAGTGGGATCACACAAGTATAAAAACAAGAAGACTAAGAACACTCTGATATCCATTGATTCTGTGTTTGAACTCAGCATGAAGACGTCCAAGAAGAGCATGCAAATCCAGCTTTATCACACATTGATAAATTTCACGCAATAGAAGTCAGAAAGCTCATTGTCGAAAAAACAACCACATGGTTCTTGACAAGGGGAAGAGTTATCGCAATATGCATATTCGCAATCCTCGTCTGTCTCACGAGTTATTGCCAAAGATCTCGCTGCCTCTGCTTGAAAAGAAAAAATTCTATGTTTAATTACACAGCGTATAAAAAACATTTAGGTAAATAATAATAAATAATTACAAATGATTTCATATTACATCACCAAATACTCCTTCGGTCTCAATCACAGTTTGACTTGAACAAACTATGTTCAAAGTAAAACAGTAACGATATTTTTGAGACGGAGAAAGTAAAATGTGATGGAACAGGAGAACTTGTTATAATTTAGAAGGGAACTTCACTCACCCGCTAATGGAAAGCCAGGCCAAACATGGATCGAGAAGAAAAACTGAGTTGGCATTGTCAGTGTCAAGAGCAGAAGCAAGCAGGCAACCTTATTAGCCATTTGTGTTCTACAAATTGCAAATCACAATGAAGGAGATGAAGGAGTGAGTGAATGAGAGACTTGTTTATGATCCATTTATATAGATGAACTTGCCTTTCTAAGATTGAATGCGAACAAATCAGAATATTTGAGACCTAAGAAAATGCAGAGATGGGAATAACCTACGTCTCGAATAATTCTTGTCAACATATGGAATATTGCTGCTTGTTTAATTTTCAGAGACTCGTTCCAGCTAAGGTAAAAAAAGAGAACCATTTTGTCATTAGGAATTTCACTCACTAGCTATCGGAAAGCCAAGTCAAACACTGATCAATAAGAAAAACCCTTCTTCGCCATTTGTCTTCTGCAAATGCTATTACCATAATATAATTTTCGGCTGGTTTTTATTGTTGTAATATCATAAAGGGAATGACTGACTGGTTATGCAATAACTATATTTTAGAAAATAATGAATCAATTGTTCGGTTGATTTTTGGGTGGGTATTACCAGAAAATTAGTCGTGAGATAAAGTGGAAGGAGTGAAAAGAGTAATGCCGCAGCCAGCTATTAGAAAGCTAGGACAAACATTGTAGCGCCCGCCCGAAACCAGAGTTCCGGTTCAGTGTACCCGCCATACTCTACTCCATAGAGTACAAGGCGTCGATCCCATACATGTGCATGTCAACATGAATTGTAATCGATATAGCAGAAGCATCTTAAAATAAGCTCACGACATACATAAAGTTATTACAAACCGTTCAAATCCACACAACTACAAATACAACTTCTCACGAGAACTTTATTACATCACCATAAAATAAAGCTCACACAACAGGTACATCTCTTCAGCCTACATCTTCGCTCACGGATACTCTATCTGGGGTTCCTCCTCAATGAACACGGCATCAGGGTCCCTGTTCTCTGAAATGTAAGAGGCAAGTATGAGCGATAACCACCGTCTTTTAATCGCTCAGCAAGTATTCTTTATAGATACTTCATGTGAATCATACATGGGATGACAAGTAGTGATAAAGTAACAACAGATATGTAATTACATCTCCATTTACAAATGACAGCATTATATATAAGGATAAAACAGAAACATAAGATTTTACCTCATACCTGAGAGGTCATATCATTCTTCCTCAGCATATCCTTAATCTACCTTTCGTACTTGAATACTAATCCATCTTACACTAAGGTCATAACTTGCATTCATCACATCTACGTGCATGATCTTCCTTAATCGTCTTAAGGCATAATGTTCGTACGAATATTCTAATCCTCACCTAAGGGACATGATCATGACATGATGCATAAAACATGGCTTTTCATAAAATGACTTTTCGTAAACTGAGTTGGCATTATCAGTGCCAAGAGCAGAAGCAAGCACGCAATCTTATTAGCCATTTGTGTTCTACAAATTGCAAATCACAATGAAGGAGATGAAGGAGTGAGTGAATGAGAGACTTGTTTATGATCCATTTATATAGATGAACTTGCCTTTCTAAGATTGAATGCGAACAAATCAGAATATTTGAGACCTAAGAAAATGCAGAGATGGGAATAACCTACGTCTCGAATAATTCTTGTCAACATATGGAATATTGCTGCTTGTTTAATTTTCAGAGACTCGTTCCAGCTAAGGAAAAAAAAAGAACCATTTTGTCATTAGGAATTTCACTCACTAGCTATCGGAGAGCCAAGTCAAACACTGATCAATAAGAAAAACCCTTCTTCGCCATTTGTCTTCTGCAAATGCTATTACCATAAAATAATTTTCGGCTGGTTTTTATTGTTGTAATATCATAAAGGGAATGACTGATTGGTTATGCAATAACTATATTTTAGAAAATAATGAATCAATTGTTCGGTTGATTTTTGGGTGGGTATTACCAGAAAATTTGTCCTGAGATAAAGTGGAGGGAGTGAAAAGAGTAATGCCGCAGCCAGCTATTAGAAAGCTAGGACAAACATTGTCGTTGGAAGCTATGACAAAAATTTGGTAACCAAACATATGAAATGAAAACAAATAAAAGAAATAGTCAAGACGTAGTAAGTGTTACTGTCCTTCAAGTAAAATTGCCTCCGCCAATTGAGCAAGATAGACTACGTGACAAATGTCTACCAGGATATAACGGTTTTTTCTTTTCGTTTTCACTCAAGAAGAAGATGAAGTTGTACATTGAAATGTTTAATATTAGAGATTGAAGAATAAAGTAGAGGAAAAAATTCTGTAGATTTTAACAAAAGTATACGAAAAGTCTCTCCAAAAGTCTTTCAAAAAGTATATCTTCAAAACATTGTCATTGTTGTATTTTATATACTTTAATTTATAGAAAGAAGTTAATTTAACATCTTTCCACATAATTTAATTTACAAAGTTAAATTATTACCGTTCATGATTGAAAATAGGTGTCTCAAGTAGCAAAATTTGCATTTTTTTATGAAAAGACTACATAAAATTCTGGTGTCTGCAACCGACCAAACATTCAGTCTCTTAGACCAAGCTTAGGATTTGAAATTTTGAACGTTGAAGTTGAACACATCACCAAACTCACGACCGCAGGTTTGGTAAATTGTCTAATCGAACATTTGATGTCGAATGCAGTCAAAAACTAGAAACTTCAGAATCAGACTAAACTAAAAGACCAAAAGCAGAATTCATCACCAAACGTTTGGCCTCTAACACCAGACAATCAACCTGTGATGCCGAACTCAAAATTCAATGTATGGTGACAGACTGAACTCAGAATTCAGTGTATGGTGATAGACAAAACTCAAAATTTAGAGTGTGGTCTCACTTCATCCAATCAAGTTTCACTCATTTCTCCAATTGAACTTCTCACATGTTTTTGTTTAAATTAATACCACTTTCTATGAAAGCAATTTCATGTTATTTTTTCCAACAATCTTCCATATGATCCAAATTTATATAACATCCATTAACAATTATAAACTAGACTCTCCGATATTAAACCAAGACATTGACACATAATACATGATGACTTGCATCTTGAATCGCCACTTAGCAAGAATGAATGTATATAAATGGAAATAACATGACATAGACATCTTGAATCATATTTATCTATTATTTATATTAACAACCAAAAGAAAGACACATACAAGTTTGTGATTTGGTCCGCATTAGGCCATGCACCCGTTTCAGTTTTCATAAATGCTCTAGAGAGTTATTCCAAACAATCATAGGAAGCAGCACCACCTCCACACTTATATATGTTAAATTCATCAAGTTTGTACTGCTCATACCACCATGAAAATGGAAATGAATTGCATTAAGAGATTCTTAAAATCTCACACTCATAACTTGCAGCAACCACTATCTTCAACAACATCTTAGGAAATGACTAGCTTGATAGTGCAAGTTAGAAATCTTCTATGACTTGTTCTTGCCTATTGAACCTTGTTTTTAGGGTCTCTAGTAATAAAGGTTGGGTTTCTATCATAAATAGTTCTCATTGAATGTAATAAGTCCAATCCAGCTCAATGTTTCATGGACTAATTTCTTGTTCACTTCTTTAGTTAAGGGGTCTGTTAATTTACACTCGGATCTTACAAAATGCGAGCTAATTATTCGTATCTCAAATCGGTATGCCGGCTCTTCCTATTATAGACCTTATTCTTTGCTCGAGCCATCTTTTTCTATGAATCACAATATATAGACAAGGAAGACATAGGTTTAGACCACAAAAGAATATCAACAAGTAAAATTCTTAACTATTCAACTTATGCACTAGCAAGTTCTATTCTCCCTTTATAGAAAGGAGGAGGCTATACATCTCCTCACATAACAAAGAAGCCGCCGGCCATACAGACCAAGGAGGGAGGGTACGCCAGTTTTTCTATAAAGCTCACACTGCCTAGCATCTCCATCGGGTAAATCAGTGAATTGTTGAACCCGTTCAAGGTGTGCATCAGCAATTGGTTAGAGGTTGTGAATCTTGGATCACGCCAGATTCATCAACAGCATGAGCAGTACATCGTGTTCAGATTAACATCGGCAATGGAGCAAGGTATAATTTATGCATTTTGTTACTTTGTCCATTGATTCGTTTAAATTGGTCCTATTCAGGGATTTATTAAATTAAATCCAACATGTGGTATCAGAGCAGGCCTAATTGAATCATTTTGTTGATCTGTTCATTTTGAGAAACGTGAATTTTTGGGTCAAAAATGTTTTTTCCTGAATAATGTTTTGATGGAAAAATTTCTGTATTTTTTTGGTATATAAATAAAACCCCTCTATTTTGAAACAAGCTGGCGCTGGCCTGCGCCTCTGCCGGCGTGTGAAAGGTTGCAGGATCAAACCTGCATGCCAAAAATTTTGCTCCATCAAAGGGGGGAATTTCTGGCAATTTTCTAGATTTGATATAAAATTAAAAGGCCCCCTTTAAAGACCAAAAGGCCTTCTGGCATAGTGGAGCATGCGACTTCCCTGCTCCAAGAGAACGCAAGTTCGAAATCTGCAGCAGAAATTCTGAAGCATTTTTGCTCCTAAAAGGCTGGCGTGTTTGTGACGGGTTCCATCTGGGTTTGACCCAATTCAGAAATTGGGCTCAACCCAAATTGAAAAAAATAAAAAAGGCAATTTGGATTTTCAAGTGGGTTGGGTCAGGTCAAGTCGTTTTTGCCAGATTCCATCTGGGTTTGACCCAATTCAGAAATTGAGCTCGGCCCAAATTGAAAAAAGGGCAATTTGGATTTTCAAATGGGCTGGGCGGGTCTGACATGACCAGCCCTGACCCGATTCGAAAAATTGGGCTTTGGCCAAAGTACAGTAAATAAGGAAAAGGCTTTAGCAATGGGCGGGCGGGTTCTGACCGACCCGCCCCCAACCCTTTTTTAATTCCATTTTTTTATATATTTGTTTATTATTATTATTTTGGATAAAGTAAATAATAATAATAATAATAATAATAATAATATGATAATAATAATTCAATTATTATTGTTATTACTATTAAAAAAATACTAATAATAATAAGTAATTATTATTATTATTTTAAATTTTTTAAAGGACAATAAAGTAAATAATAGTGATAATAATCTAATTATTATTGTTATTATTTAAAGTTTATTAAGGAAAATAGTAGTCATAATAATAAATTATTGTTATTATGATTATTATTATTATTTTAAAGAAATTCAAAATAATAATAATCAAGTATTAAGTTTAATTTCCGGTTATTACATTATTTGATTATATGTATGCAGTTAACTGTTTATTTATTTATTTAAACCGTTTATGTTTATGCATGTTAATAAATAAATGAAACAAGTTAAGAAACTTAACCCAATAAGGATCCCAATCTTGCTTGTCCCGTTTTGACCGAGTTCAACCAAGTTAATTCGATGAGCTAAGTTGACGGTGTTGACCAATAATATCCGCGCTTATCAATCAATGCGGTTTAAAAATCGTGATAGATGACTTATTGAATTGTGATAAAAACACGGTACACATACTTCTTGTAAAGTCCGTGATGAACACTCTAGAGGGGGTGAATAGAGTGTTGTGCAATTTTACGAAATTTTCTCGGTTTAGCTCAATACAAAACAAATGCATTCAAAATCATTAAAGAAGGAGATGGGAGATAATGAGTGAAGACACAAGATTTAGAGAGGTTCGAATCTACTCCACTACCACTTTGCTTTCAAAGTGGATTTTGAACAGCAACTTTCTTATTAACTTTGATAAGGAACAAGAACAATGACGGCAACACTTTTTGCACATACACTTTGTGCAACCTCAAAAACGAAAACTATAAGCAAGAACAAGTTCTTGCTTCCTTACAACTTTAACAAAGTTCTCTCAAGAACTTTCTCACAGTGGGTTAAAAGGAAGTAGTGAGGATCACACTTTTTTTCTAGTCTAAACACAAGCAAGAGATGAAATGTTTATGGTTCCTCTTGTGTTAGCCTTACTATCTCCCAATATACAACAATAAAGAACAAAGAAAGGCTTAACAAGCTTCAAGCACTTTTACACATATGACTGAAATATACAACAATGAAGAATGAAGCTTGATGACGGTGAAAGTATGTGTTTGCCTCATCCAAGCTTCATACATTTATAGGAGATGTTCACCACGTTTTGGTAGCCTTCACCATGTCTTCAACTACATCAAATGTCAAGATAATGTTCCAATAGTCTTTAGCCACCCTATGAAGTGATTTGAACCTCAATAGCCAATCTGGAATAGCTTAGACATGGATATAATAGTCAAGGAAGCATGTATTATGTTAGGTTAAAGTCCACAAGAAATTTGAGCAAGATTGGATAGAGAAAACACCATGAATCTCCCTTGGATTTTGTCCCAACGTGCATAAAAATTTGAATTCTGGGGACATCGATCGATCTATGGGAGGGTATGATGTACATCAATCGATCTATGTGAAGGTATGATGTTGGACAGTGTGTTTTCAATTTTGTTCAGGATGACATCGATCGATCTATATGAGGGTATGATGTACATCGATCGATCTATGTCAGGGTATGATGTACATCGATCAATCTATGTCAGGATTTGATGTTGGACAGTGTGTTTTCAATTTGATTTAGGATGACATCGATCAATCTATGCCAGGGTATGATGTACATCGATTGATCTATGTCAGGGTATTATGTTTACATAGATCTCTCTTAGAGATCTATGTTAGGGTATGATGTTGCCTTCTTATTTCCAAGTATAAAATGACTTTTCAATCCTTTTTCAAACATCTTTTAAGGTTTATCAAAACATTCATATTCCAACAATCTCCCCCTATGTGAGAGATCTATCTCTCGCAATGCGGCTTTCTCATTTTGGCCCAATTCTAAATTATGAAATACCTTTTTAGCTCATTTTCAAAGATCTTTTAAATTCATCAAAACAATTCATTTTTCAACAATCTCCCCCTTTTTGATGATTTCAAAACCAAGGCTTTTAAAAGATGTTTTTGTTTGCAAAATATATTTGAGCTAGCTAAAGATTTCAAAACTTATTATTTTATCTCTCCTCCATTGTCAATGAATTTAAGCTCCCCCTAAATACATAAAAAAATGATCCAAATTACTACAAGGCTTTTTGAAGCTCCCCCTCAGTATACGAACATGAAAACATATTCAAAACTCCCCCTGAATAGATAATCCTCCCAATACCAATAGATGCGATGAAAAACTTTTCAAAACTCCCCCTAAACCATGCATCAATTTGTAAGTGCAACATATACATCATGGCATATTCCTATTTACATTAGTTATTCAATATATAGCAAAAACCTTTATTTTTACACCAAGCAAACAAGCAGGCTAATCTTCATGCATCCAAGCATATAGCGAGTCAAGCTTCACCATGTCATACCAAATAAGCACATCAAGCAAGCATATCATATCCATCAAGCAAGCATACCCAAACCATCATTTCTACACAATCATCCATCATATCCTGAAGCATGTTCAAACACAAACATAAGCACTTACACAAGTAAGCAAGCCTAAGCATATACCATTTTGTCTCATATACTGTATATCAAGCCTCATACACAAGCTACATACATGAGCCATATATCAAGCCACATATATAAATACACCAATATACCAACATGCGTATTCTCCCCCTTTTGTAACCATCAAAATTCTCTAAGACAAAGCAAAAATTATTACATTTCCTCTTATTCAAAGATTCAGACTCCGCCTCAGCATATGATATACTCATATTTGCCACATATACATATCTCAAATATACTATCAACACACATCTCAAACTCGTTTTGCCTCTCAGTTGAGAAACATGAAACTAGATGTCTCTAACGACATGCTGGTTATCATGATTCTCAACTCCTTGCCTCCTAAGTTCAAACACTTTCTAGTCAGTTACAACTGCCAAAAGGAAAAATGGAGAGTAAATGAACTAATCTCGCATTGTGTACAAGAGGATGAAAGGCTAAAGAATGAGGGGCATGATGTTGTGAATGTGGTCACCACCAAGTCCGATGGTAAGAAACAAAAGGTTGCAAATAAAGATGTGCAAAAGGCAATTAAAAAAGGAAAATGGGACGCCTACTGCTGACGCACCCAACAGCATGAATTTTTTTTTGCAACAAGGAAGGACATCTAAAGAAGAATTATACCGGCCATCATTCTTGGATCAAGAACAATGGTTCGTTCTTAGTTTGTTCTGAAGTTAATTTTGTTTTGGATATAGCCACTTGGTGGGTCAATGCGGGAGCCACGACTCACTTATCTATGTCTATGCGGGGCTTCCTTAGCCATAGAAAACCAATGGACGATGAAAGATACGTCTATTGGGAAAATGACAGCAGGATAAAGGTTGAAGCCATCGGGCATTTCCGATTGCTGTTGACTTTCTGTTTCTATCTAGATTTGCATGACACTTTTGTAGTACCATCATTTAGACGAAATCTTATTTCGTTTTATCGATTAGATAAAAGTGGATATTACGGTTCTTTTGGAAGTGGAAATTTTCAACCTTTTCATGCTTCTAGATTTATTGGTCACGGTAAAATGTCTTAAATTGATAAACTTTATTCAATAAACATCGCTTCAAATCAAGAAACCTTGCATATTGTAACACGAAACATTAAGCAAAATTAACTCATGAGAATTCAAGATCATTATGGCATCGACGTTTAGGACATGTGTCCAAAAACAGAGTAGAATGTTTTGTCAAAATAGAAATTCTTAATCCTTTAGACTTGAACGATTTAGAATCGTGTGCATTTTATGCTAAAGGAAAACAAACTATAGTCCACAGGTATGAAGCAAATTGTGTAAATAGTCTATTAGAGTTGGTTCATACCAATATTAGTGGCCCATTTCATCCGGCTACTCGAAATGGCCACTCTTATCACCTTTATTGATGATTATTCGCGATATGGCTATGTATTCTTAATTAAACAAAAAGCGCAAGTACTGGACATGTTCAAATCCTTTAAAGCTGAAATTGAGTTACAACTCAACAAAAGGATTAAAGCTGTCAGATTCGACCGTGGAGGAGAATACTACGGTCGATATGATGGATCAGAAACACAATGTCTGGGGCCATTTGCTGAATACCTAGAGGAAAATGGAATCGTCCCTCAGTACACCATGCTTGTGTCACTAAAAATGAATGGTGTACAAGAAAGATGAAACCGCACGCTTATGGATTTGATACGTAGTATGATGAGTCAAGCTATGCTACCATTATTTCTATAAGGAGAAGCGCTTATAACCGCAGCTTACATCCTCAACCGAGTACCAACTAAAGCAACGACTAAGGCCCTTTATGTGTTATAGACTAAGCATAAGCCTAGCCTTAACGACATAAAGGTTTGGGGTTGTCCAACAGAGGCAAAGCCTTACAAACCAAATGAAAGAAAGCTGGACACCAAAACAGTTAATTGCTATTTTGTTGGTTATTCGGTAAGGTCTAAATTCTACGATCCCACGAGTAAAGTATTTTTCGAGACAAATTCAGTAAAGTTCTTTGAGGATACTTTGGTTCTGGGGGGAATGATTTGCATCAGCAGATCATTAAGTTAGATGAGGCAGACTCAGATGCGACAGAAATGAAAATCGAACCAACTTTTGGGGAAATAACATTAGCGATACCCGCACCTGAGGTACCTCATTTCAGTAGTGATGCTCCACAGGAACAAGTTCCTGAGGAAGTCATTCAAGAACCCAAAGAATTGCCAACTGATATAGTTCAGCAACCTAGAGTATCCCAAGGACACGTGCCCCTAAGGAGATCCACTCGTGAACAGAGAAACCCCATACCTAGCGACTATGTGGTGTATCTTCAAGAACAGGAATTCGATGTTGGCATGTCGGACGATGACCCCAAAAAACGTCCAACAAGCATTACAATGTCGAAATTCAGAGAAGTGGATAAAGCCATGGAAGAATAGATTAAGTCTATGTATGACAACAAGGTATGGGAAGTCATCTCGTTACCTAAAGGTTCGAAACCCGTTAGTTGTAAATAGATATTTAAAACCAAACGGGATTCAAAATGCAACGTAGAATGATATAAGGCCCGACTTGTTGCTAAAGGATTTACCCAAAAGGAGGGCATAGACTATACAAAAACCTTTTCTATAGTATCGACAAAAGATTCCTTCTGGATAATAATGGCTTTAGTGGCACACTTAGACCTTGAGCTACATCAAATGGATGTCAAGACTTTGTTTCTAAACGGAGAACTCGACAAAACCATTCACATGGTTCAACCGGCTCAACTCGAAGTGGGAGATCCAAAAGGCATGATTTGACGACTAAAGAAATCCATCTATGGGCTCAAGCAAGCGTCTGGACAGTGGTACTTCAAATTCACCAAAGTGGTTGCCTCTTTCGGTTTTGAGGAAAACCTAATTGACGAATGCGTGTATCACAAGTTCAGTGGGAGCAAGTTCATATTTATGATCTTGTACGTAGATAATATACTTCTTGCAACAAATGGTGTAAACATGTTGAGCGACACCAAAGCCTTTCTGAGAAAACATTTTCAGATGAAAGACCTTGGTGAAGCCTCATTTGTATTGGGAGATGAGATATAGAGGAAGCGTACCCAAGGTATCTTAGCCCTCTCACAACAAGCATACATCAAAAAGGTTTTGAAGTGGTATAACATGGATAAGTATAAACCACTTAATACTGTTGTGGCAAGAGGAGACAAATTCAGCCTGAAGCAATGTCCCCAAACAGGGTTTGAATGTTCAAAGATGAAGAATACTTCCTATACTTCGGTAGTAGGGAGTATAGTGTATGCCCAAGTATGTACACGACCAGACTTGGCATACATTATGGGAATGTTAGGCGGATACCTCTCTAATCTGGTAAGGATCATTGGACCGTAGAAAAGAGGGTGCCGAGATATTTACAAAGTACAAAGCAACACGTCTGATATATCAGAGATCTGATGAGTTAGAGATCACTGGATATACAAGTTCCAGATTTGCTGGATGACAGAACAACATGAAATCGGCCTTGGGTTATATGTTTACTCTAGCCGGAGGTGCGATCTCGTAGAAAAGCGCAAAATAGACCTTATTGGGATACTCCACTATGGAGGCAGAATTCGTAGCATCATTCCACGCATCCAATCAGGCGATATGGCTTCGCAATTTTGTCACAGGGCTAAGAGTATTGGAGACTACCTCGTCTCCAATTAGGATTTACTGTGACAGTAATGCTGCGATGCTATATTCAAATAACAACCGGAGTTCATCTAAAACGAAATATATACGGATGAACTATCTGGTTGTTAAAGAAAAAGTTCAGAGTGGTCTGATCATAATTCAGCATATCAGTACATACTCCATGGTGGCGATCATTTGACTAAGGCCGTGGAACCCATTGTGTTTCACAAGCATGTTAGCCGTATGTGTCTTAGTCCAGTTGAGGATGTTTTATCATTGTGGGAGTCTAAGAGGTTTATGTTTTCTTATGCTCAATAAAGTTGTTTATTTCAGACAAACAATATAATGTACATTTTGTTTATATTAAAGTTTTTCTGTAAAAAAGTAATGTACATTAAGCAGTTACGGTATACATTCTGAATTCTGTTGATCTCGCTAAAGTTAGGGCCAAGTGGAATTAAATATGTATGATCACCTAGCATATGAATTCCACACTACATATCCATTTCAGTATCCAGTCATTCAGTGGAATGTTAAAATCATGATTTAAGAGGGACAAGTCACTAATTCAATGTGGCGAAGTGCGGCTTAACCCTTTTGCTAACATTTACTGATGGATCGAAAAAGAAAAGACACACTACGGGACATATAGTAAACGAGCTCAAAAGGGTGACATATAATCTTTAAGATACATACATAGTCCAAGTGGGAGATTGTTGGGATTAATTCGAGATACGTATAATGCGTAGCACGTTGATTAAGTTTACACGAATTAATCATAAGGTGGACATTATGTATGATAATGTTATATGCCACACATGTCACATGATAGTATTAATTGTGCCGTATACATGTTAAGTGATCATCGGGTATGCTCGTGGATGTATAGTGTGATCTAAAATGGAAACCCCGAATATGTAGAAAGTCATATGGTTAGACATCGCGATGGATGAGCTCAAAGTGCAACGACCATAAAGTGTACGACGTCTGGTCTCCGAGGGACGACAACCCACGTGTGGCTAGTAGATAAATGTTGGTATATAAATTAAGTATTAAATAATATTTAATTAAATATTAGATAATAATATTTATTATTAAAGAATATTTAATAATGGATAAAGATAACTTGATGCTAATATCAAGTATATCCTCAAGTATTTGAGATAAAGAAATCTCTGTACGTAAAGGAAGAGGGTTTGGTTTCAGATAACTCCAAACCCTATACCCATTAGGATTCTTCTTATTCTCCTTCTATATAAAAGAGGAGGCTGTGCATCTCCTCATATAACAGAGAAGCCGCCGATCATACCATCCAAGGATGGAGTGTGTGCCAGTTTTTCTATAAAGCTCACACTGCCTAGCCTCTCTATTGGGTAAATCAATGAATTGTTGAATCCGTTCAAGGGGTGCATCAACGATTGGTGGGAGGTCATGAATCCTTGTATCATGCCAGATTCATCAGCAGCAGGAGCAGTACATCTTGTTCAGATTAATATCAGCAATTGAGCAAAGTATAATTTCCGTATTTTGTTACTTTGTTCATTGATTCGGTTAAACGGTCCTATTCAAGGATTTATTAAATTAAATCAGACAGCAGCTTTTTTCAAAAGTAGAGAATCAACTGCTGGGGAAATCAAATAAGTTTTTTGGATTTTATGTGGAACCTTTGTCCAGTAAAAGTTATTACGAGGGTTTCTTGGACTACATAACATTACTTATTGGATTGGTCTCCTTGACATGAGCATATCACAGGCATGTCGGCTTATTTTACTTAAAAAACTGATTATAAAATATTATCCAAGAGTTTTGACATTTTCGTTCGTGACATGCCAACATTATATTATAATGTGACGATGTATTTAGTTTTATAAAACTATATGACGATCCCTCATCATCGGCATCTTCAGTTACTGATTTTTAGCTAACGGCATATTCCTTCTGTTTCTTCTTTGAGACAATCTTTCTGGCACTTTTACTCTTCTTTCGTATCGCTGATCTTAAAAATATATAATCCAAGTTGGAATACGTGTAACATTTATAGTAAAGGAATTTTCACTATTATTTATGGGTTAAAAGGTATCTTTTGATATTTATATGACATGATACTTGAAAGTAAATGAAAATTTAACAAATGATTTCTTTTCCATAGATCGATTTTGATAGAATCTAACAAAAGGCAAAGAAACAAAATAAAAATTTAACAACTTATTTCTTTTCCATAGGTGGATGTTGAAATTTGGGCTTATATGAGGTGAGGCTCATATCCACTCAAAACCTTAAGGCAATGGGTGGTGGTACCTCATCCTCATATATGCCATGCATTTTTTTCTCAAATTAGCCAATGTGGGAT
This sequence comes from Eustoma russellianum, assembly GCA_036186865.1. NCBI lineage: Eukaryota > Viridiplantae > Streptophyta > Magnoliopsida > Gentianales > Gentianaceae > Eustoma > Eustoma russellianum. The sequence continues at coordinate 26,718,766 of AP025050.1, forward strand.
TCTCAACACCCACCCTCACGTGGCAATGTGTCTTGACATACACACGCACCTTACAACCCCCCTCAATCACAAACCACAAACCAGGCATGTGGGATTCTCAACACCCACCTTCACGTGGCAACGTGGCTTGACATACACACACGCCTTACAACCCGTCCTCAATCACAAACCACAAGCCAGACATGAACATATGGACTTAGGTGAGAGGAAACATTAAATGGCCAACCATGGGACAGGCAAAGGGTGAGTCCACATTTTAAATCTGCTCTGATACCATGTTGAAATTTGGGCTTACATGAGGTGAGGCCCATATCCACTCAAAACCTTAAGGCAATGGGTGGTGGTACCTCATCCTCATATAAGCCATGCATTTTTTCTAAAATTAGCCAATGTGGGATTCTCAACAATCGATTTTCATCGAATCTAACGAAAGACAAAGAAACTAAAGAAAAATTTGACAACTGTTTTCTTTTCCATACATAGATTTTGATAGAATCTAACGAAAGGCAAAGAAAAAAAGCGTTTTAAGCGTACTAAGTAACTGCATTTGCACAGGGTTTGGGTAAAGGCCGGAGCGATCCGATATACATAGTCTTATTCTACACTTTGTGGTAGAAGCTTGTTACCATAGAATCAAGCTGAGAAACAAAAGGCTTTAAGTGGTGAGAATAATAGAAGAGAGGTAAAAGCTAATTGATTGAGTGAATCTACTCACTTCAAATTTGGTTTTGCTGGCGTAAACTATTCTTTGGTCTTTGTGTTAGTCTTTTGTTTTTTGGTTGCGTACTTTATTTCAGATGTCAAGTCTACTTTTATCTATTTGAATCAAAGTGAAGCGCCTCCAATTGTTTAAATGTCAAAAGAGCGAACAATAACTATGTTAAGTATATAACTCAAATGGGAGAAAAGTATTTTTTGTATCTACATTTTGATCACATTACATCTCTTCTTATACACAAAGTCCTACGCTATATATGGTAAATAGTATATCTTCTCCTATCATTATGCAATCAGCATCCCTAACATTGTGCTATTGCATCCCTAACATTCTGCTATTACATTAACACCGTAATCTTTGGTATTTACTGCACTATTTACTTCCTTCTAACACTCCCCCTCAAGTTGAGCGTGGGGATCACAAATGCCCAACTTGAACAAAGCTGAGTCGAATGCCCTTCCGGCCACTGCTTTAGTTAGTATATCTGCAAGCTGATCTTCAGAGTGAATAAAAGGCAACTCAATAATCTTCTCATCCAGTTTTTCTCTGATGAAATGACGGTCTACCTCTATATGTTTTGTTCGGTCATGCTAGACTGGATTCTCAGAAATATGAATAGATGCTTTGTTGTCGCACCATAGTTTAGAGGGACTGAGTACAGGAAGACCAATGTCCTTCATTAACTTTTTCAACCAAAGAATCTCCACCACTCCTTTGGCGATGCCCCTGAATTCAGCTTCAGCACTGGAGAGAGCAACCACCTTTTGTTCTTACTTCTCCAAGTAACCAAATTGCCTCCAACTAAGGCAAAGTTCCTTAAAGTTGAACGTCGATCTATAGGATTACCTGCCCAATCAGCATCAGTATATACTTCAATACCAAGATGATCGTTATTCTTGAAAACGATCCCTCGCTTAGATGTACCCTTCAAGTATCGCAGAATTCTCATCACTGTCTCCATATGATGCTGTTGTGGCCGATGCATAAACTGACTAACAACACCAACGGCATATGCAATATCTGGTCGAGTGAGAGAGGTAGATCAATTTTCCCACCAATCGCTGATATCTTTCTCGTTCTACCTCTGGTTGTCCTTCCACAAATTCTAACTTATGATTTACCAGCATTGGAGAATCTGCTGGTTTACAATCAATCATGCCAACCTCTGTTAGTAAATCCAGAATATATTTGTGTTGAGAAATAAAAATACCTTGTTTAGATCGAGTGACTTCAATTCCCAAGAAATATTTCAAGGCTCCCAGATCCTTCATTTCAAACTCAGAAAACATTCTCTGCTGTAGTGCTGCAATTTCCTCCTTGTCACTACCTTTAATGATTATGTCATCTACATAGATGATAAGGCACGTAATCAGATCACCTCGTTTTTTAATAAATAGTGTATGGTCTGCGTTGCTATGAAGATACTCCTGTTTTTTCATAAAGACCATAAACCTTCCAAACCAGGCCCTGGGAGATTACTTGAGCCCATATAGCGAGCGTTTCAACCTACATACTTCATGAGGAGCATAAGTAGAAGAAAAACCTGGGGGTATCATGTACACCTCTTCCTTCAACTTCCCATGAAGAAAGGCATTCTTGACGTCGAATTGATGTAGGAGCCAAGATTTAGTTGCTGCAACAGATAGCAATACTCGTATGGTGTCCAGCTTAGCAACTAGAGAGAATGTCTCATCATAGTCAATGCCGTACGTCTGAGTATATCCTCGAGCTACCAGTCTGGCCTTGTACCTTTCAATGCTACCATCTGCCTTGTATTTGATTGTGTATGCCCAGCGACATACTACAGCTTTCTTTCCTTCTGGTAATCTTGTCTTTTCCCAAGTCTCATTTTTAATTAATGCATTCATTTCTTCTTCCATAGCTTCACGCCATTCTGGCCTCTCCAGAGCTTCCTCCATAGTCTGAGGGGTCACATGTTCACATATAGAGGCTAGGAATCCTTTTGCTCCAGTCACCGGATATTTTTAGCTTTTAGACAGTTTTCCTGGTGAATATCGGACCGGTGGAACCCCTCTATTAGCTCGAGGGGGCAGAACTTTCCCTGGTTGTTCTCCTGAAATATTAGTAGTATCTAGAATAGATTCACAAGTAACCGAACAAGGGGTCAAAGGTAGAGTTTCTGTTGATGAGTTTATAGTGTCGGAGAAAACAGGGCTAGATGGACTTACCTCTTGCTGAGTATTCGTTGAAGGTGGAGTGATGGACTGGTCTGGAGAGGGGATTATAGCTATGCCAGGCAAAGCGCAGTCGGCGCCACCTACTTGTCCTGTTGGAACTACACTTTGACAACTTAGATTATGTAACCAATCGTAGGTCTCTTCAGAAGGCTCCCCCTGAGACCAAGAGTGGGTAGAATAGAAGTATTCATGTTCAATGAAGGTGCAATCTAAAGTAATATGAATGCGTCAAGTTCTAGGGTTGTAACAGCGGTACCCCTTTTATGAAGTTGTATACCCGACAAACACACACTTATCTGCACAGGCGTCAAATTTAGTACGCTGAGAAGGTGGAATATGTATAAAGACCGTACATCCAAAAACTTTTGAAGATAATGTCAGACAGGAGGGAATAGACACTTGAGTGGCTAGTTCTGATAGTGGTGTGCGATTTGCAAGTATTTTGTAGGTAATCGGTTGAGTAAGTAAGTAGCAGTGGCAATGGCTTCAGGCCAGAAAGATTTAGGAACACGTGCCTCAAGCATCATTGCCCGGGTCATCTCAAGTAGGATACAGTTTTTTCGTTCCGCCACACCATTTTGCTAGGTGTGTTGGAACAGGAAGTTTGGTGAAGTATACCTTTGTCCCGAAAAAATTGCTGGAGATTATTATAGATATATTCACCACCATTATCAGAACGAATCACCTAGATTTTTTTCTGGAATTGAGTGACAATCATATGATAAAAATCAACCACTTTAGTATAGACATCAGATTTATGTTTAAGAAAGTAGACCCATGTCATCCGTGAACAATCATCAACAAAAATAATGAAATACTGAAAACCCATGGGAGTAGCACAGGGAGAAGGACCCTAAACATCAGAGTGAACTAGACTGAATGCAGTGTTGAGTCTAGTATTATTGGATTTATAACGATGTTTGTTGGCACGAATGCACGTTTCACAAGACAAGATAAATGTAGAGTCTACTAGTGAGGGAAATAAAAACTTTATGTAACCTAATGAAGGGTGACCTAAGCGACGATGTCATAACCAAAGCTGCTTTTGTGCTGTTTCGGTGACAAGATTGGACCGTCCCTATTGCACCACATCTGTCACATAGTATAATCCGCCTTTCTCAGTGCTACGCCCAAGAATCACCTTCGAACGAATATCCTGCAAGAGACAAAAGGTAGGGTACATAAGTACAACACAGTCAAGTTCTCGAGTAACTTGACTGATAGATAAAGGTTTTGATGACAACGATGGAACATATAAGCAATTGGTAAGGGATAACTGAGAATTAAACATAATATGGCCACCACCGGTGACTGGAACCAAATCACCGTTTGCGGTCTCAACATGTGTTTTATTAGGGTGACACCATTGGGAAAAATCTTTTGGGTCATTTGTCATAGTATCGGTAGCACCACTATCGAGAATCCAAAAGGATTTATTTTGTTGTGTAGTAATAGTGTTAAGTGCGGAAGCATGAGAAAATTGGGTAGGTGAGGTAAAATTGGTAAAGTCAGAACTTTGGGGGGTAAAGGCGGCTTTCTGATGGATTTCAAGGGTCAATATGTCAATTGATGAAGATTCAGGGGCTAATGGCGTAAGTATGGAAGCTTCAGGGGCGGATTTAGAGTTATATTGGGAATTGGGGGACGGCTCTATCATTTGTAAAACATTCTGGGGACCTACTGCAATTTTAGAAAAACACTCAGGGGTAAATTGGGGCAAACATAATGAAATAAGGTTGGGTTTATAAAACCCACCCCTAATACCTCCTTCAGCAGCCGTTGCCTCCTGTTTCATTCCTTCTTCTTCGACAGAGCTGCTGGCTAAGTTTGAGATGCCAGCAATGGCGACTCCTTTTCCATGGCTCATCTTCCCCTGTTTCCTCTTGCCTTCATATCAGTCTGGATAGCCAATTAATTGAAAACACAGCTCTTTGCTGTGTCTTCTTTGTCCGCAATGGCTACAAACAAGATTTTCCTTGTCTTCGGTGCGCCGTGATGGATTTGAGTGGTGCTCTAGTCCACTGTTCCGTCCCTGCGAGTTGCCCCGTCCCTGTGTTTGGCCACGGCCTCTGGTAGCTGATGTTCGTGCTGCTAGGCCTTGGCCTACCCCCGGTGATGAGTCTTTCTCTGAGGGGGTTCTTTTCTAGACCACCAACCTTTCTTCCGCCCTTCTAATCTCTCTATACGCTGCCTCAAGACTTGGCAATGGATCTCGTTTGAGCAGATCCTTGCGGTCTCTGTCAAACCTTTCATCTAGGGCAGTCAAAAAATGATATAGTCTCAGATCTTGCATTTCTCGATTGTATGTGTTTATATCGATAGTGCATGTCATTGGGTTCGGCTTACGGGCATCAATAGCAGTCCAAATATCTTGCAGTCTGTTCCAGCATTTTCCGATAGCTTCCTCCCCTTGTCTGATGAGGCTTGCTCTGCGATGGAGGTCATAAACTTGCAGTGAATCGCTCTCTGCACCGTATGTAAGAGCAAGCCCATCCCATAATGCCTTAGCTGTGGGATAACGAGTGACATTTGTTACTAACTGTGGTTCGATTGTTTGTATGATCCAAGTGAAAACTGAGTTATCCGCTTGTTCCCAAGCGGGAAAGTTTGGATCTGTTTGTACAGTGGGAGGAGGGATCCCAGTAAGGTGGTTTCTCCTCCCTCTGCCAATAATGGCCCTTAACACGAGTGGTGCCCAGAGTGCATAATTTTCTCCATTCAATTTAATGGTAACTGTAAGACTTTCTGTGGAAAAAGGTGTGGGTGATATAACGGGATTTTCAGGTTGTCTTGCAGGTATATTTCGAAGTATACTGGCTACCTGCACTGCCAGATCAGATATATCAGGTGTAGTTGGTATTTGTGGAGTTTGTGGTTCATCATGTGGATTTGACATTTTCTGGTGTTTTCTGGGCAGGTATCGGATGAACAAAAAACTAGTAAGGTTAACGGTATTGCAGCCAACACTGGCTGAGGAAGGTGATTCACAGCCAACACAGGCTGAGAAAGGTATATCAATGCAGTGATGAATCAAATTCTGAGCCTGAATTTTAGAACTTCAGTCCAGATGACTATCGGGTAGAAGCGATTACCCGCTCTGATACCATGTTAAGTATATAACTCAAATGGGAGAAAATTATTTTCTGTATCTACATTTTGATCACATTACATCTCTTCTTATACACAAAGTCCTACGCTATATATGGTAAATAGTATATCTTCTCCTATCATTATGCAATCAGCATCCCTAACATTCTGCTATTACATCTCTAACATTCTGCTATTACATTAACACCGTAATCTTTGGTATTTACTGCACTATTTACTTCCTTCTAACAAACTAGACATCAACTCCATTGGAAACAGAAAATAACAAAAACAACTAAAAAAACGTTTTGTCCCTTCTTACTACTATTCATTGTCTTCTCCATCTTTACTAAATTAAAAAATAAAACTCCATAACATATGCAAAGAAAGTGGTGGCGGTGGTATGCACTGAAAGGGTGGTGGGGATGGATGGCTGAGGGAATGGGTGAGAAGGGTTGCTGACTTTTGAAATGGGGTAAGGAGATGAAGTGGTTGCATATTTGAAGTGGGTTTACGGAAAAAGGGGGTGAGGAAATGAGGTTCAGTGAAAAGAATAGGTGGTTGAGGGCGGCAGCCGCTTGGGGGCGGGGGTGGCGGGTGGCAGATGGCGGAGGGTTGGAGGAGGAAGATTGTTGCAGTGGAGAGAGGTTGAACATGAAAAATGTAATTTTTATCCTAAAACCCAATTGAAAAATATATTACTATCGCCATGACGGAATATGTTATTTTATGTTAGTTTTGATGGAAAAGTGAAGAGTTATCTTTTAGTCGAAAGATGAAAAAAGGATAAATATCTATCTTTAAACATGAAGACGGTTAAAGGAAGAAATGGTATACATCAAAGAGGATAATTGATATATATATATATATATATATATATATATATATATATATATATATATATATATATAGACATACATAAATTTGAAGTTGCGAACAAGCTACTATAGTGAAAATTCAGGCGGCGCAGTTTTCTTGTCACAAATTATAGCAATATGAAGTAACTGTTTGTAGATTTAGCGGAGATTGTAATTTGTAAATGAGCCAACGGGTTCGTAAGTCGATCGAGTGTAGTTTTTGTTTGGTTAGTAGGGCTCGATAAAGGTCGAAATCAAACTCGACTCTCTCGAATATTTAGCGAGTCAATCTTGAACATATTTTGTTTGATGCATTAGCACACGAGCATGTTCAAACTTATAATATATATAAAAATTATTCATTAGTGTTATATTAGTATATTGGTTTGATACATATAATAAATTAAACACATTAATAGACAATTACTTTAATGATAGTTAGAATTATTGCAAAAATCTAATAATTGTTCAATACTATTAGCTAAATGTGAATGTTTTTGACTCTATTACTTTAACGAACCGAGCGAGCCGAATATCAGGTTTTCGAATTCGGATTCGTTTAGCTAAATGAACTGTTTCGTCAGGTTTTAGCTAAACGAGCTTTAAAATTGGTTCGAGTTTGGCTCCATAACACTATACCTAGTTAAACGAGTCGAACAGTTCGCGAACAGTTAGTGTGTGTCTTTGACTCTATTAGAAATCGAAATCAATTTAGTTAGTCATTTTGTTTTATTCTTTCATATTTCAAAATCAAGTGTGTGTCTTGACTTTATTAGAAATTTAAACGAAATCCGAGGAAGAAATAATATCTATAAATCAAATAAAAACCCAAGATGGGAAGAACAACTTTCTGATGTCGTGAAACATTTAAAAGGAAAATTGAAATCATGGATTTTCTCTTAGGACTTCGAGATTTAAGAGTAGAAATGTCAAGTACAATGCTGTGGTGCAGTTGGGTATTTATTCTCATAAGGAAAAAAGAGTAGTGGGATCACACAAGTATAAAAACAAGAAGACTAAGAACACTCTGATATCCATTGACTCTGTGTTTGAACTCAGCATGAAGACGTCCAAGAAGAGCATGCAAATCCAGCTTTATCACACATTGATAAATTTCACGCAATAGAAGTCAGAAAGCTCATTGTCGAAAAAACAACCACATGGTTCTTCACAAGGGGAAGAGTTATCGCAATATGCATATTCGCAATCCTCGTCTGTCTCACGAGTTATTGCCAAAGATCTCGCTGCATCTGCTTGAAAAGAACAAACTTTATGTTTAATTACACAGCGTATAAACAACACTTAGGAAAATAATGAAAAATAATTACAAATGATTTCATATTACATCACCAAATGTCTCAATCACACTTTGACTTGAACGAACTATATTCAAATCAAACTGTAACAATAGTTTTGGGACCGAGGAAGTAAAAGGTACTGGAACAGTAGAAGTTATAATTTAGAAGGGAACTTCACTCACCCGCTAATGGCAAGGCAGGCCAAACACTGATCGAGAAGAAAAACTGAGTTGGCATTATCAGTGCCAACAGCAGAAGCAAGCATGCAATCTTATTAGCCATTTGTGTTCTACAAATTGCAAATCACAATGAAGGAGATGAAGGAGTGAGTGAATGAGAGACTTGTTTATGATCCATTTATATAGATGAACTTGCCTTTCTAAGATTGAATGCGAACAAATCAGAATATTTGAGGCCTAAGAAAATGCAGAGATGGGAATAACCTACGTCTCGAATAATTCTTGTCAACATATGGAATATTGCTGCTTGTTTAATTTTCAGAGACTCGTTCCAGCTAAGGTAAAAAAAGAGAACCATTTTGTCATTAGGAATTTCACTCACTAGCTATCGGAAAGCCAAGTCAAACACTGATCAATAAGAAAAACCCTTCTTCGCCATTTGTCTTCTGCAAATGCTATTACCATAAAATAATTTTCGGCTGGTTTTTATTGTTGTAATATCATAAAGGGAATGACTGATTGGTTATGCAATAACTATATTTTAGAAAATAATGAATCAATTGTTCGGTTGATTTTTGAGTGGGTATTACCAGAAAATTAGTCCTGAGATAAAGTGGAAGGAGTGAAAAGAGTAATGCCGCAGCCAGCTATTAGAAAGCTAGGACAAACATTGTCGTTGGAAGCTATGACAAAAATCTGGTAACCAACATATGAAATGAAAACAAATAAAAGAAATAGTCAAGACGTAGTAAGTGTTACTGTCCTTCAAGTAAAATTGCCTCCGCCAATTGAGCAAGATAGACTACGTGTCAAATGTCTACCAGGATATAACGGTTTTTTCTTTTCGTTTTCACTCAAAAAGAAGATGAAGTTGTACATTGAATTGTTTAATATTAGAGATTGAAGAATAAAGTAGAGGAAAAAATTATGTATGTTTTAACAAAATTATACGAAAAGTCTCTCCAAAAGTCTTTCAAAAAGTATATCTTCAAAACATTGTCATTGTTGTATTTTATATACTTTAATTTATAGAAAGAAGTTAATTTAACTTCTTTCCACATAATTTAATTTACAAAGTTAAATTATTACCGTTCATGATTGAAAATAGGTGTCTCAAGTAGCAAAATTTGCATTTTTTTATGAAAGACTACATAAAATTCTGGTGTCTGCAACCGACCAAACATTCAGTCTCTTAGACCAAGCTTAGGATTTGAAATTTTGAACGTTGAAGTTGAACACATCACCAAACTCAGGACCGCAGGTTTGGTGAATTGTCTAATCGAATATTTGATGTCGAATGCAGTCAAAAACTAGAAACTTCAGAATCAGACTAAACTTAAAGACCAAAAGCAGAATTCATCACCAAACGTTTGGCCTCTGACACCAGACAATCAACCTCTGATGCCGAACTCAAAATTCAATGTATGGTGACAGACTGAACTCAGAATTCAGTGTATGGTGATAGACCGAACTCAGAATTTAGAGTGTGGTCTCACTTCATCCAATCAAGTTTCACTCATTTCTCCAATTGAACTTCTTACATGTTTTTGTTTAAATTAATACCACTTTCTATAAAAGCACTTTCATGTTATTTTTCCAACAATATTCCATATGATCCAAATTTATATAACATTTATAAACTAGACTCTCCGATATTAAACCAAGACATTGACACATAATACATGATGACTCGCATCTTGAATTGCCACTTAGCAGGAATGAAAGTATATAAATGGAAATAACATGACATAGACATCTTGAATCATATTTATCAATTATTTATATTAACAACCAAAAGAAAGACACATACAAGTTTGCGATTTGGTCTGAATTAGGCCATGCACCCGTTTCAGTTTTCATAACTGCTCTGGAGAGTTATTCCAAACACTCATAGGAAGCAGCACTACCTCCACACTTATATATGTTAAATTCATCAAGTTTGTACTGCTCATACCACCATAAAAATGGCAATGAATTGCATTAAGAGATTCTTAAAATCACACCCTCATAACTTGCAGCAACCACTATCATCCACAACACCTTAGGAAAGGACTAGCTTAATAGTGCAAGTTAGAACTCTTCTATGACTTGTTCTTGCCCATTGAACCTTGTTTGTAGGGTCTCTAGTAATAATGATTGGGATGCTATCATAAATAGTTCTCATCGAATATAATAAGTCCAATCCAACTCAATGTTTCATGGACTAATATCTTGTTCACTTCTTTAGTTAAGGGGTCTTTTAGTTTAAACTCGGATCTTACAAAATGCGAGTTAATTATTCGTGTCTCAAACCGGTATGCCGGCTCTTCCTATTATAGACCTTATTCTTTGCTCGAGCCATCTTTTTCTATGAATCACAATATATAGACAAGGAAGACATAGGTTTAGACCACAAAAGAATATCAACAAGTAAATTTCTTAACTATTCAACTTATGCACTAGCAAGTTCTAACACAATAAATTTAGATTCCATAATAGATTTGCCTTGCAAGTTTGTTAAGAAGATTTCTATGAAATATCACCACCACCCTATATAAAAACATAACCATTGGTTGAGTTTATATCAGTATTATCAGTTACCCAATTAGCATCACAATAGCATTCTAACATAGCCAGAAATCCACTAAACACAAGTCTTAAATTCATTTTATCTTTAAGATATCTCAATAGTCTCCTTAATGTAAACCAATGTTCGTTACTTGGATTATGAATATATCTAGCAAGCCTATTAACAGCATATGCAATATCAAGTCTAGTGCAATTTATCATGTACATTACACTGCCAACTATTCTAGCATACTCACATTCATCAGCACTATCCTCCCTATTCTTTTCCAAACTAATAGTAGAATCATAAGGGGTATTTACATATTTAATATCAAAGTGATTGAACTTTCTCAAATTTTATTGACACAATGAGCTTGAGAGAGCATATACCCTCACATTTCTCAATTAATTGAAGACCAAGTATTAAATTAGCTTTCTACATGTCTTTCATATAAAAACAGAGGACAAAAATGATTTAGTACTATTAAATATATCCATATTAGTTGCAAAGATTAACATGTCATCAACATACAAACCTACAATGACACCATAAATATCTGTTAGTTTATAAAATGTTTTGATGATACAAAAAGATGTTTTAAAAGGAATAAGATGAAATTTCATATCTTAAGTTCGAAGCAAAATTGAAGTAAACATGTGCGAGACGAAAAATTTCTCATGAATTGGATGAAGGTTACATCAGCTCCTCAAGAGATCCATGTGAAGTTTGGTAAAAATTTAAGCACTCAGAACCATGTCATACTCTCAGCTAAGAGACGTAGATCGATTGACGTGTATCTGAGAGACGTCGATCTCTCAGTTAAGCATACGTCGATCGATCGACGTATAACTGAGAGACGTCGATCTCTCAGCTTCAGGTATGTCGATCGATCGACATACATCAGAGAGACGTCGATCTCTCAGCCTAATGACGTCGATCGATCGACGTCATTCTGAGAGACATCAATCTCTCTGCCAGGCTGACGTCGATCGATCGACGTCTGACTGAGAGACGTCGATCTCTCAGCTCTGGCACGTAGATCGATCGACGTCTCCAGAGTTCAAAAATTTTCAAACTTTGGAACAAAATCCAAGGGAGATCTATGATATTTTCTCTCTCCAATCTTGCTCAAATTTCTTGTGGACTTTAACCCAACATACTACATGCTTCCTTGACTATTTTAACCATGTCTAAGATTCTCAAGGGTGGCTATCCAAGATCAAATCATTCCATAGGGTGGCTAAAGACCATTTGGGCACTATCTTGATATTTTTGAAGATGAAGACTTGGTGGTGAGCCTCAAAAACGTGGTCAACTCTGTCTATAAATAGAAGAGGCTTGGATGAAGCAATTACACACTTTCAACATCATCTAGCTTCATTTTCCATTGTTGTATATTTCTCCCATACTTGTAAATTTGTTTAAAGCTTGTCTAGCTTTTCTTTGATCTTCATTATTGTATATTGAGATAAAGAGAGTCAAGCACAAGAGGAACCATAAATATTTGATCTCTTGCTTGTGCTTAGACTTGTGAGAAAGTGTGAACCTTACTATATTTCTTCAACCCATTGTGAGAAGTTCTTGAGGGAACTTTTGTTGAAGTTGTGAGGAAGCAAGAAGTTGTTCTTGCTAAGAGCTGTAGTTGCTGTAGTTGCACAAGTGTGTTTTGTGCAAGAAGTTTCTGTTGTTGTGACTTACACTAAAGTGTTAGTGTAAGTATTGCTGTGGTTGTTCTTATTGTTCATAATAAGAAGAGTAGTTGTTGAAAATCCACTTTGGAAACAAAGTGGTAGTGGAGTAGAATCATTTACGATTCGAACCACTCTATATCCGGTGTACTCATTCACTACTTCTCATCTCCCATTCTTGCTCTGATTTTGAATATCTTTTTGAGTTGAGCAAACAAGAAAATCCCGCAAAATAGCCAAACACTCTATTCACCCCCCCTCTAGAGTGTATTTCGGACCTAACAATTGGTATCAGAGCCTAACCTTGATTGCTTGGCCTATCTTTGCAAGTAGCAAGGTTAAAGATCATGGCAATGACAACCTCAACCTCAACCTCAACCTCTTCATCTCCTAAGCCTACTGTACTATTTTCCGGATAAAACACTAAAGCACCTATGTTTGATGCTCAAAATTATTCCTTGTGAAAATTTCGAATGATCAATCACTTGAAAGGCTGTGGATTCGATATATGGAGAGCCGTTGTCAAAGGAATTGAAGTTCCTATGATTATAAACTCAAAAGGAGAATCAATATTCAAAGATGAGGATGACTACACCGATGAAGAAAAGATAAGATTTGCCATTAATGGCAAAGCATTTGATATTCTCTCAAGTGCTCTCACCAACACCGAGCTTATAAGACTTCAAGGTCTTGAAATAGCTCATGAGGCATGGAAAAGGCTTGAAATGATACATGAAGGAACATAGCAAGTAAGAATGGCCAAACGACTTATGCTCATGTAGGAGTATGAGATGTTCGGAATGAAAAGCGGTGAGAAGATTGAGGAGACAATCGATCGATTCACACGAATAGTGAATCAACTCTCCATGGTGGACAAGAAAATCTCAAATGAAGACCTTGTCTCAAAACTCCTCAACTCTTTGCCAAGAGAATGGACACCCAAGGTCACCACCATCACCGAATCAAAAGAATCTCAAGACTCTTACCCTTGATGAGCTATCCGGTAATCTTCTTACTCATGAAATTCTTATTGATGAACAAAATAGGATGAACCCTATCAAGCCCACACAAACATCACACAAAGGATTGGTGGTAGAGTTCGATGACTCGGATGAGGAAGTTGCCCTTCTAGTCAGAAAATTTAGAAGAATGGCAACTAGAAACAAAGCACAAGCAAGAAAGTTTTTCAAAAGACCATCTAAAGAAAAGGAAGAAAGTGAAAATTGCTATAGATGTGGTCGACCCAGTCATTTCATTACCCATTGCCACGTAAAAGAGCCACAAAAGCAAGAGAAGAAGGTCTTTCCTCAAAAGAAGAAAGCCCTCAATGTGGAAGTAACCACGTGGGATGATCTCCTTTCGGAATCGGAAGGAGAAGAGAGTGAAGATCAAGGTGTTGGACTTGTTGCAACAGTTGACAATCCAAAGACTCAACATACTTGTCTCATGGCAATTGAAGATGATCTTGAGGTAAATTCTAATCCTTCAAATTTGCATGATGAAATAGGAGATTTACAAGATGACTTTGAAAAATTGAACTTAAAGTATAAGCATTTGAATAAAGTGTTCAAAAAATGCATCTTAGAAAATAAGAGCTTGCATGACAAGAATATTTTGATATTTCAAGAGCATGACATCATACTCACCATGCATAAAACCGCAGCTCTTGAAAATGTAGAAATTAGAAAAGAATGTGAGAAACTAAAGATAGACTTACAAAGACTAACAAATGGCAAAAACAATTTAGACATACTACTTGGAAATCAAAGAATTAGAAATGATAAATCCGGTTTAGGATTTAATTCATCATCTTCTTTTAAGCCTAAGAAGAAGGCAAATAATAGAAAAACACAACGAAATTCATCATCCTCTAAATCAAAGCATGTACCCACTTGTTTTCATTGCAATAAACTAGGACATGTGAAGAAAGCATGTAAAGCTAGATATGGAAGCACATATGTTTGGAAGCCTAAGGGTCGACAAACTAACCTTAAAGGACCCAACCATCAAAGGGTACCAATGCATACATCTTTTGGTTTTGTAGGCACTCAAAATAAATGGAGTAGCCAAAGAAGAAGGAACCAAATGGCTTATGGACAGCGGATGTTCAACACACACGACCGGAGACAAAACGTTGTTCACCAAGCTCAAGCTCCAAGATGGTGGAACGGTGCATTTTGGCAATGGGAAAGCCAAAATCCTTGGACATGGAGAAATTGATAACTCTTCTTTTACTATTAATAATGTACTATATGTAGAAGGGCTTAAGTACAATTTGATAAGTGTTAGCCAACTATGTGATGCTAATTTTCAAATTGAATTTGTGAAAAGAAAATGTGTTGTGAAAAAGAACGATAAGATTGTTTTTGAAGCTATATGTAAAAATGATGTTTACAAATTTAGCACACATGATTTGATATCACAAAATGTTTCTTGCCTAGTTGCCAAAAATGATTTGACTCAACTATGTCATAGACGACTTGGACATATTAGTTTCAAAAATTTCAAAGATATTTGCAAAAATGAAAAAGTCCAAGGTCTTCCAAAATTAAATTTCGAAAACCACGACTTATGTGATACTTGTCAAAAGGCAAAACTTGTTAAAACAAGTTTCAAGCCCAAAAGTGAAATCTCCACCACCAAACCCCTACAATTGCTTCATATGGATTTGTATGGGGATATTGGTACGGCAAGTCTAAGTGAAAAACATTACACCTTTGTGGTGGTAGATGACTTCTCTAGGTACACTTGGGTAATGTTCTTAGCTAAAAAGAATGATGCATGCCAAGAATTTATAAAGCTTTGTAAGAGATTAGAAAATCAAAGAGAGGACACAATTAAGGAAATTAGAAGTGATAGAGGTGGTGAGTTTGATGGAGAATTTCAAGAATTTTGTGTATCCAAGGGGTATGGACATAATTTCTCAGCTCCAAGAACTCCTCAACAAAATGGTGTTGCGGAAAGAAAGAATAGAACACTTCAAGAAATGAGTAGAGCCATGCTAAACGAATTTGAGTTACCCAAATATTTTTGGGCCGAAGTGGTAAATACCGCTTGTCATGTGATCAATAGAGTTTATTTGAGACCATTTCTCAAAAAGACTCCTTATGAGCTTTGGAAAGGTAGAGTACCAAATATTGGTTATTTCAAGGTTTTTGGTTGTAAGTGCTTTATACTTAACACCAAAGATAACTTGGATAAACTCGACTTCAAAGCGGATGAAGGAATCTTTATGGGTTATGCTCAAAATAGCAAGGCATTTAGAGTATATAATAAAAGAAGCATGAAAGTTGAAGAATCAATCCATGTCAAATTTAGTGAACTCAATGAGGACAAATCAAACATTAATGATGACGATGATGATGATGATGAAATAATTGAAGTAAGCCATATAGAGAAATTTGAGAATCCAAAAGGTAATATTGTTATTGACCTTAGGATTGATCCACTTGAACATAAGGATGAAAATGAAGAAGTAGGAGGAGATACCTCAAATTTATCAGATTCATATAAGTATAGGAAAGATCACCCTAAAGAGTTGATATTAGGTGAAACTAGCCAAGGCATAGTGACTAGGAGAAAATTCAATGAAAATGCTTTCATTTCACAAGTTGAACCTAAAAACATAAAGGAGGCAATAAATGATGAAGATTGGGTATTGGCTATGCAAGAAGAATTAAATCAATTTTAAAGAAGTGATGTTTGGGAATTAGTTGCTAAACCTAGTGATCATCCCGTAATTGGCACTAAATGGGTATTTAGAAATAAAATGGATGATAAAGGAAACATCATTAGAAACAAAGCTAGATTAGTAGTCCAAGGCTATAGGCAAGAGGAAGGCATAGACTATGATGAAACCTTTGCCCCCGTAGCTAGGTTAGAAGCTATTAGGATGCTATTAGCATATGCATGCTATAAGGATTTCAAACTATATCAAATGGATGTGAAATCCACATTCTTGAATGGAATAATTCAAGAAAAGGTCTATGTAGCTCAACCTCCAGGGTTTGAAAATCATGATTATCCAAATCATGTTTTTAAACTCAAAAAGGCCCTTTATGGACTTAAACAAGCTCCTAGGGCTTGGTATGATAGGTTAAGTAACTTCCTACTTGAGAACGAGTTTTCAAGAGGAAAAGTCGACACTACTCTTTTTATTAAAGAACAAGGAAACCAACAATTGCTTGTTCAAATTTATATGGATGATAATATATTTGGTGCTACTAATGATTCTCTTTGTGAGCATTTTGCAAAATTGATGGAAGGAGAATTTGAAATGAGCATGATGGGTGAACTCAACTACTTCCTTGGTCTACAAATCAAGCAAACTCAAGATGGAGTGTACATATCTCAAACAAAGTACACAAAGGATTTGCTCAAGAAGTACAAATTCGAGGATGGAAGAAGTGTGAGAACTCCGATGAGCACAAGTACAAAGCTTGACAAAGACGAAAAAGGAAAGACGGTTGAGGTAACCAAATATAGGGGTATGATTGGTAGTTTACTTTATTTAACCACTAGTAGACCGGATATTTTGCATGCTGTGTGCTTATATGCTAGATTTCAATGTATGCCTAAGGAATCACATTTAGTTGCTGTTAAACGTATCTTTAGGTGTTTAAAAGGAACTTTGAATTTTGGATTGTTTTATCCCAAAAATGGATGTTTTGATTTAAGAGGGTATAGTGACTCCGACTATGCCGGAAATCTTGTTGATAGGAAAAGCACCTCCGGGACGTGTCAATTCCTTGGAGATTGCTTGGTTTCTTGGTTCTCTAAGAAACAAAATAGTGTGTCACTTTCAACAGCGGAATCCGAATATATATCGGCCGCTTCATGTTGTGCACAACTACTTTGGATGACTAACACATTGAATGATTACAATGTTAAGTTTGATAAAGTTCCCATCCTATGTGACAATACCTCAGCCATAAGTATAGCACAAAACCCGGTTCATCATAGTAGAACAAAACACATTGAAGTAAGGCATCACTTCATAAGAGATTGCATCCAAAAAGGATTGGTATGCATTGAGTTTGTTCCAACAAATGACCAACTAGCGAATATTCTTACCAAGTCACTTCCTACCGATACCGTTGAATCAATTAGAACAAGACTAGGAATGATAAACATCAGTTAAAGGGATGAAAATTGAAAATTTCAAAATCAGGGACACGTCGAACGATCGACGTAGCAAAACAAGAGATCGACGTACGTCGATCTCTGACATCGATCGATCGATATACGTCGAACTCAGACGTCGATCGATCGACATCGACGAAATTCAGCAGGTATAAATACTCTGCAAAACGCGAATTCCTCTTCACTTTCCACCATTTCATCGGCTGAAACCCTACAAAAACGCCGCCCCTTTCCTTCCAAAGCCATTTCTCTCTTCAATTTCATCTCCAAATCAACCTTTAACTTATTTCTGCTCTTGATTCTTGAGTTCATCTCTTAAATTCCTCACATTTCAAACTACAATTCTTCCTCTCAAGCCCTAAAATCTCTAAAAATGTCTTCAAGGAGCAAAAACACAACCAAGAGGCCAAGATCTTCTAGGGGTGGAGGAGAAGGTTCGAGTTCTTCACAACCTCGAAGAAAACAATCTATGGATGAGAGTCAAGCACAAGTGCTAGCCACAATTAGGAGTACTTTGACTCTCTCAAACTTCCCCTGGGTCAAAGACAAAGATGCAAAGGATGCTTTAGAGGAACCCTTAATCCCTGGTCACGTAAGTTACATCTCTAGACATGCTCAAAAGTTATTTGATAAATGTGAAGATGATGATAGACCCACTATCCCACTCAAACTGCTTAGAATAAATGATATTCTAAGCAATGATGAACTAAGTCCCATCATTGAGTGGTTAGATGTCCAAGAGTGGAGAAACATTTGGCATGAAAATGAGATGCTCAAAATGTCCACTAAGTATACTAGGCTTTTCTATGCCAATTTATGGATTGAATACATAAATGGTATTCCTTTAGCTCTGCATTTGGTTATTGATGGACATCCTGTGAAATTGAAAGTTGAAAAAATTTGTAACTTGATTAGTGTGCCCAACGAAGGGTACTATGAGTTTGATGCATGGAAGTGGGATACGGCCAGGTGGAAAGTTTCTGAAGATGAGGTGAAAACTTTCTTAGGCTTTCATCCCAATAAAAACACAAATGATATGCCTTTAGTTTACCGTACCCTTCTTGCCATTGTTACATTCTGTATCAATGGTAAATCCGCAAAATTGCCTAGCAACTTTGACTTCTACATAGCATACTGAATAGCTAACCGCGAGAAGGTTAACTTTGGGGATCTTTTTATGACAAACGTTGTGGAAGCCGCAACCAAACAAAACAAAGCCCTTCCCTATAGTAACCTTATCTATAGGATGCTTGTGAAGTCGGGTATTTATGTGGATGACGCTGATGTTGACAATATAACGCACAAGGAATTCTATGATAAAGTCAACATCCAACAAATCCTGAAGTCTAGAAAAGAGGCAATGAGAAGAGAGCAAGAAGAGGAAGAAAGGGAAGACGAGGACCTTCCAGGTGAGGCACCCATTCCTGAACCGGAGACTCATGCAGAACCAAGTCACTTGAGCTCAAATGTCCCGGAGCTTCAAGCTCAAGTTACTAGTCTTCAGCAGGAAGTCAGTGGGCTAAAGGGCAAAGTAACCGTGCATGAATCAAGATTTGCCAAGCTCAAGGCAAAAATAAAAGCGTGTATTCCTGGAATCACGTTTTCTTTAGATGAAGACTAGAGTGTTTTGTTTTAGCTTGCTTCTAGTTCTAGCTTAGTATTTGTTTTTGGCTGTAAAACTTGAATGTGTCTTTGAATTTAATGAAGTATTGTTGCTTTTTTTTTGATGCTTTCAAAAAAGGGGAGAAAATGGTTGTTGCTGCTTAAGTGGCTGAGTGGCTCATTGGTTGATTAAGTGGCTTATTTGACTTATTTGTTGCTTTATTGGCATGTTGCTTAAGTGGTTGGCATGGTTTATTGGCATGGTCTATTGGAATGATTTATTGGCACGTTGCTTTTCTTTGGCAAAATGAGGTAAGCTTGAAAATTGGAATCTTTGAAAATTGTTGGTGAAATAAAAACGAGCATGAAAAGTAATTTGGTTGAGGGGGAGCAAATTTAAGGAGAAGCATTTTGATTGGATTTGCAGAATCTTGTTCACATTGATTATTGTGGAAGGTATAGAGTGCATATACTTAGGGGGAGATTGATATTTTTCAAATGTAAAATATTCAAAAATAAAGCAAAAACATCTTTTAGAATCTCGGTTTTGAAATCATCAAAAAGGGGAAGATTGTTAGTTTATAAAATGTTTTGATGATACAAAAAGATGTTTTTAAAGGAATAAGATGAAATTTCATATCTTAAGTTCGAAGCAAAATTGAAGTAAACATGTGCGAGACGAAAAATTTCTCATGAATCGGATGAAGGTTACATCAGCTCCTCAAGAGATCCATGTGAAGTTTGGTAAAAATTTAAGCACTCAGAACCATGTCATACTCTCAGCTAAGAGACGTAGATTGATTGACGTGTATCTGAGAGACGTCGATCTCTCAGTTAAGCATACGTCGATCGATCGACATATAACTGAGAGACGTCGATCTCTCAGCTTCAGGTATGTCGATCGATCGACATACATCTGAGAGACGTCGATCTCTCAGCCTAATGACGTCGATCGATCGACGTCATTCTGAGAGACGTCGATCTCTCAGCCATGCTGACGTCGATCGATCGACGTCTGACTGAGAGACGTCGATCTCTCAGCTCTGGCACGTAGATCGATCAACGTCTCCAGAGTTCAAAAATTTTCAAACGTTGGAACAAAATCCAAGGGAGATCTATGATATTTTCTCTCTCCAATCTTGCTCAAATTTCTTGTGGACTTTAACCCAACTTACTACATGCTTCCTTGACTATTTTAACCATGTCTAAGATTCTCTAGAGTGGCTATCCAAGATCAAATCATTCCATAGGGTGGCTAAAGACCATTTGGGCACTATCTTGACATTTTTGAAGATGAAGACTTGGTGGTGAGCCTCAAAAACGTGGTCAACTCTGTCTATAAATAGAAGAGGCTTGGATGAAGCAATTACACACTTTCAACATCATCTAGCTTCATTTTCCATTGTTGTATATTTCTCCCATACTTGTAAATTTGTTTAAAGCTTGTCTAGCTTTTCTTTGATCTTCATTATTGTATATTGAGAGAAAGAGAGTCAAGCACAAGAGGAACCATAAATATTTGATCTCTTGCTTGTGCTTAGACTTGTGAGAAAGTGTGAACCTTACTATATTTCTTCAACCCACTGTGAGAAGTTCTTGAGGGAACTTTTGTTGAAGTTGTGAGGAAGCAAGAAGTTGTTCTTGCTAAGAGCTGTAGTTGCTGTAGTTGTACAAGTGTGTTTTGTGCAAGAAGTTGCTGTTGTTGTGACTTACACTAAAGTGTTAGTGTAAGTGTTGCTGTGGTTGTTCTTATTGTTCATAATAAGAAGAGTAGTTGTTGAAAATCCACTTTGGAAACAAAGTGGTAATGGAGTAGAATCATTTACGATTCGAACCACTCTATATCCGGTGTACTCATTCACTACTTCTCATCTCCCATTCTTGCTCTGATTTTGAATATCTTTTTGAGTTGAGCAAACGAGAAAATTCCGCAAAATAGCCAAACACTCTATTCACCCCTCCTCTAGAGTGTATTTCGGACCTAACAATATCTAGGAACTTACTATAAAAACAACGGTCACTTTCATTTACATCATAAGTATTAGCGACCATAGTATTGGCAGTTTTTTTATGCCATTGTTTATGCGCTTGTTTAAGGCCATACAAGGACTTCCTCAGCCTGCATAATTAATGTTTTTGTCCTTAAACTATCAACCTTATGGTTGATACATGTAAATGTCTTCATCTAAATCTCCATTTAAGAAAGCCATATTAACATCTATTTGGTATAAAAGAAGTTTGTAACTAGAAGCTAAAGCCACCAACATCCTAACAGTTGTTATTCTAGCAATCGGGGAATATGCATCAACAGAATCTATTCTTTCTTGTTGTGCAACATTTAAACTTATCAATCATAATATCAGCCTTTAATTTTTTTTCCTAAAGACCTATTTACAACCAATACGTTTACATTCTCTAGGAAAGTCTACAAGTTCCCAAGCGCGATTACGAAGAATAGGCTCAAGTTCACTATTTATGGCTCCTTTCCAAAAATTAGCATAAATGGATCTCATAGCATCTTTATAAGTTTTAGGATCTTCTTCTATTTTAAAGATGGTACTAAAATTTTCACCAAATAAAATTTTAAATTTTTTGTCTCTTACTTCTTCTAGAAAGTTGGTTTTCTTGTCACCTAATGACTTACTTGGCTCACCTTTTTTAAATTTAGAATTACTTGTTGTTTTATAGGATAAAAGTGGTAAAAAATTTATCATCTTTGGACTCAATAATAGCACTATTTTTAGTTGTCATGAATATATATGCAGCGCTATTTTGAGCATAATCAATAAACACATAACTATTTGTCTGACACTCAATTTTACTCCATCTGGATTCTTGAATTTCCACCTTTGCCAAGCATCATCGCACTTTTAAGTAGTCTAAGTTCGTTGCACAACTTTTACATAGTTCACAAGGAGCTTTATTTGTCCTTTTCTAAGGTAAGGCAAAAGACTTGATTCTTCCCATATATTGTTAGGAATACAAAGCTTATTACCATTTGCATTCATCATCCATTTAAGCATTCTATGTTTTCTTTCCACAACACGATTAGTTGGGGGGTATAAGGAGGTTTAACTTCATGAAATATTGTATTTTTTCATAATATTTCTGCATTAATTTTGTATTGCATTCGCCTCCTCTATCAGTTTTTAACCTTTTAATTTTCTTGTCTAGTTGATTCTCAACTTCGTTTTTAAATTTCATAAATATATTTTGAGCCTCATCTTTGTGACTTAACAAGTATACTTTTGTGCATTTGGAAAGGTCATCAATAACGATTATGTAATATCTTTTCCACCTTTACTTAAGTGATTTCTATAGTCCTCTAAATCACTATGAACAAGGTCCAACTTTTGCAAAACTATTTCAATAGTCTTTAAAGGTTTCTTATGGTGTTTTGCTTGAAATAATATTATCACCTGTCACTTATCTACATCAGTGATAGAGATCACATTCATACTTTTTAGTCTCTTTATAGCATCTATATTATCATGTTCGAATCTAGCATGCCATAAATCAAGAGAATCAAGAAGATACACTGAAGTAGATGCATTCTTATTAGCAACACAAGTAGCATCAAGTACAAATAACCCATCGAAACAAAATCTCTTCACTATAAACTTCCTATTTCTAGTAAGTACAAGTTTATCGGAAATCAAAAGCAAGTTTAACATTGGACTTGTTGAGAAGTGCTCCATAAATCAAGTTCCTACATATGGAAGGGATGTGAAGCATATTGCTCAACTCAAGGCTTTTGTCTGAAGTCAACTTGAGTAGCAGTTTCTCCTTGCTAATTACTTGGGCACCTCGTGCATCATTTAATAAAAATTGTTCTCCACTTTTTATTTCTTGATAATCAAAATATAGATCTTTGTTGGTAGCAATATGCTTGGTGGCTCGAGCGTTTACTACCCATTTTGTCACACTATCAATAAAGTTTACCTCAAAGAAGATGACCATTGCGATGATTTCTGCAGTATCCTCCACAGGTTTGGCTTGGTTGCTTGTTTGACCTTTCTATTTATTGCAAAACGCTGCCTTATGTCCAGGTTTTCCACACACCTAAAATACTCCTTTTGCTTTTCTTTGACTTTGTCCCTGAAATTTGGTCTTACCTTTGACGCCTCTTGAGATGTTGTTTTGAATCTTTTACCTCTTTAGATTATGTTCCATTACGTTAGCCTTCATCTCCCCTTCATCATCACTTGCATCTTCCAATCTATTCTATACGAATGTGCTCAATTACACTATCCATAGAGAGTTTTGTATTGTTACGCATGCCTCCCTTTTTATATTTGTTCCAAGAAAAAGGAAGTTTTTCAAGCAAGGAGATGGCTTGAAAAGTTTCATCAATCTTAATTCCTCCTCACTCAAAATTGTCCATCAATTGTTGGAATTGATGGGTTTGATCATTGATGGAAATATGGTTCAGTATTTGAATTTTACGAAAATCACTAAGCATATATTTGCTCTTGCCGGCATCTTTAGTACGATATTTGCTATGGAATGCCTTATATATCTCATAGCCGACTTGAATTTGACATAAACGTCAAACAATGAGTTTGAGAGGAAACGTTGAATATGTCTTCTGCAGATAGTGTTGTCAGCATCATACTTGAGAGCTTCTGCTTCACTAATTGGTTTCTCCTTACTGGGAACGTAAGAAACATAAAGTATATCAAGAAAGAACATAATTTTTCAGACCATATTTTGAAATGCTTGCCATCAAATGGCTCTAACTTAGACTTTTCAGGAACCATGAGTTGTTTAGTAGCCATATCAACAATTTTGCTTGAACATTATTGGAAAATATGATAAAGCTATGGTAACCAAAAAGGAAACATAAGAAAATAAAAAAAATAGGCGAGACATAACAAATATTATTGTCTTTAAAGTAAAATTTCCTCCACCAATTGAGTTGGTAGACTACGTGGCAAATGCCTTCTGAGATATAACACCTTCTTTTTTTTTGTTTTCTTTACGAGAAGAAGATGAACTTGTGTATTGAAATGTTTAAAATGAGAGAAAGAAGAACAAAGTAGAGGAAGAAATTGTGCAGGTTTTAAAAAAGTGCATGGGAAGTCTCTCGAAAAGTCTTTCAAAAAGTATATTTCCAAGACTTTGTGATTCTTGTATGTATAGACTTTTGTTCACAAGAAAGAAATTAATTTAACACTTTTCTACATAATTTAACTTCCAAAGTTAGTTAATGACCATTTATGGTTGCAAAAATGTGTCTCAAATTGCAAAAGTTAAATCATTTCATGAAAGGAAAACATAAAATTTTGTTGTCTAAAACAGACCGAATGTTCGGTCTCTCAGACCAAACTCAAGGTTTGAAATTTTGAATGTTGCAAATGAACACATATGACTGAATTTAGTATCAAATGTCCAGTAAATGGCTTTACGAACATTTGGTGCTGTGTTTGGTCAGAAAATATAAACTTCAGAATCAAACCAAACTCAGTGACTGAACTTAGAATTCATCACTGAATGTTCGGAGTTAGAGACCGAACATTGCCGAACTTAGAATTTAGGGTGTGTTGAGAGATTGAACTCAAGATTCACAGTATGGTCTCACGCCCTCCAATCAAAGTTTCACTCATTTCTCCAAAAAAAAAAACTTCTTACATATTTTTATGTTAATTTGGAGCATAGAAGCCCTTTTTTGTTTTTCCAATAATTGTATTGTGTAACATTGTAATGATATAAAATGGAAAAAAATAAGATTGTAGTGAGATCGAAACGCATGAGGAATCATTCTACAACTGTTACAGAAAATCAAAGAATCAGGTTTTCGCTTGATTGTAATATTGTGAAAAATAGAGAAGACTCAAGAATATATGTACAGTTTTTTTCTAAAACCATAATATGGTGTTTGGCGAATATTATATAGTAGTAATACTGTAAAAAGGACATTGTATACCCTAGACGGTGATTTAACTGCAAATAATCGTGTTCAATATGTAGCGGGCCACATTCTCTAATGAGATTTTATGCATTGATGTCTATTCAGGCCTGACGACATTATCCATAAAGAGTTTTGTATCATTTTGTCCCACTATCAACAATATGCTTGGTGGCTCAAGCGTTTACTATCCATTTGGTCACACTATCAATAAAGTTTACCTCAAAGAAGATGACAATTGCGATGATTTCTACAGTATCCTCCACAAGTTTAGCTTGTTTTCTTGTTTGACCTTTCAATTTATTGCAAAACGCCGCCTTATGTCTCGGTTTTCCACACACCCAAAATACTCCTTTTGCTTTTCTTTGACTTTGTCCCTGAAATTTGGTCTTACCTTTGACGCCTCTTGAGATGTTGTTTTGAATCTTTTACCTCTTTAGATTATGTTCCACTATGTTAGCCTTCATTTTTCCTTCATCATCACTTGCATCTTCCAATCTATTCTATACGGATGTGCTCAATTACACTATCCATAGAGAGTTTTGTATCATTACGCATGCCTCCCTTTTTATATTTGCTCCAAGAAAAAGGAAGTTTTTCAAGCAAGGAGATGGCTTGAAAAGTTTCATCAATCTTAATTCCTCCTTACTCAAAATTGTCTATCAATTGTTGGAATTGATGGTTTTGATCATTGATGGAAATGTGGTCCACTATTTGAAATTTACGAAAATCACTAAGCACATATTTCTCTTGCTGGCATCTTTAGTATGATATTTGCTACGGAATGCCTTATATATCTCATAGCCGACTTGAATTTGACATAAACGTCAAACAATGAGTTTGAGAGGAAACGTCGAATATGTCCTCGGTAGATAGTGTTGTCAGCATCATACTTGAGAACTTTCACTTCATTAATTGGTTTCTTCTTGGTTAGACCGTAAGAAACATAAAGTATATCACGAAAGAACATAATTTTTTTAGACCATCTTTTGAAATGATTGACATCAAATGGCTCTAACTTAGACTTTTCAGGAACCATGAGTTGTTTAGTAGCCATATCAACAATTTTGCTTTAACATTATTGGAAAATATGATAAAGCTATGGTAATCAAAGAGGTAGCATAACCAAATAAAAAAAATAGACGAGACATAACAAATATTATTGTCTTTAAAGCAAAATTTCCTCCACCAATTGAGTTAGGTAGACTACGTGGCAAATGCCTTCTGATATATAACACCTTCTTCGTTTTGTTTTCTTTACGAGAAGAAGATGAACTTTTGTATTGAAATGTTTAAAATGAGAGAAAGAAGAACAAAGTAGAGGAAGAAATTGTGCAGGTTTTAACAAGTGTATGGGAAGTCTCTCAAAAGTCTTTCAAAAAGTATATTTTCAAGACTTTGTGATTCTTGTATTTTATAGACTTTTATTCACAAGAAAAAAATTAATTTAACACCTCTCTGCATAATTTAACTTCCAATTTTAGTTAATGACCGTTTATGGTTGCGAAATGGTGTCTCATATTGCAAAAATTAAATCATTTCATGAAAAAAAAACATAAAATTTTGTTGTCTACAACAGACCGAATGTTCGGTCTCTCAGACCAAACATAAGATTTGAAATTTTGAACGTTGCAAATGAGCACATATGACTGAACTTAGTACCAGATGTTCAGTAAACGGCTTTACAAACATTTGGTGCTGCGTTTGGTCAGAAAACATAAACTTCATAATTAAACCAAACTCAGAGACTGAACTCAGAATTCATCACTGAATGTTCAGAGTCAGAGACCGAACATTCCCGAACTTAGAATTTAGAGTGTGTTGAGAGATTGAACTCAAGATTCACAGATTGGTCTCGCCCCCTCCAATCAAAGTTTCACTCATTTCTCCAAAAAACTTACATATTTTTTGTTAATTTGGAGCACTTCTTAAAACACTTTTTTCTTCAATAATTGTATTGTGTAATATTATAATGATATAAAATGGGAAAAACAAGATTGTAGTGAGATCGAAACGCATGAGGAATCATTCTACAACTGTTACTGAAAATCAAAGAATTAGGTTTTTGCTTGATTGTAATATTGGTGAAAAATAGAGAAGACTCAAGAATATGTGTACAGTTGTTTTTCTAAAACAATAATACGGTGTTTTATGGTGTTTGGCGAATTATATATAGTTGTAATACTGTAAAAAGGACATTGTATATGCTGGACGGTGATTTAACTGCAAATTATCGTGTTCAATATGCAGCGACCCATATTCTCTAATGAGATTTTATGCATTGACGTCTATTCAGGCCTGACGACATTATTTACTACGTTGATAGTAGTACTGAATGTGAATTTTTTTAGGATTCTCTTTCGCTGGCCTGAGAAAAACTAACCTTGTTGATTTCACCACTTAAACTCATTCTTATATACCATACAACCATATTCACTTCATGTAACGTAAGATTGTTTTTGCTCTTTATACTTAAACCTTTTAAATTGGCAAGCATTCTTACTGAGCCCATCTGGAATCCTCCACTAGACCCTTACCCTCTGATAGTAAACTTGGATGCAATAATAGTAACAATGTATTTCAAGGCGTGGCGGCTGTTCCTGCTTTTTCACACTACTATGATCCAGACAACAATACTGAATGTCTTTCAGACATCCTCCTTGGTTGCGAGAAAAGGATAAAGTGTTATTGATATTTACTATTCAGTCTCATTTTTATTTGTTAGCCACCATCTTTACTTTACCTAATATATGGTGTATAGGTCTTTACAGAATATATCTTATAATATTGTAAACATAATGGTGAGATGAATGTAAACATATATGTTACAGCTGTAGGGATTAATTCGAGACACATGTAATATACAGCACGTTGATTAAGTTTGCACGAATTAATCATAAGGTGAACGTTATGTATGATAATACTATCACATATGTCACGTAATAATATTAACTCTTACGTATAATATCGAATGTCCTTTCATTGTATTTTTTGAATTTCCTCACTAACACACTAGCACAACATATCTCTATTATCATATCATTTATGCATGTACATATAGAGCCGGGGGTCTCACTAAAATCAGACTGTCTATCCATTGGGATAGAGGTATTGTCTGCCTACCACTTACCCTCCCCAGACCCTAACGATAGCTTTTGCTGTCGTTGGGATATATTGGGTCCGGATGATGATGATGATGATGTATAACATCCACATGTTAAGTGATCATCGGGTATGTTCATGGATATATAATGTGGTCTAAAATGGAAGCCCCAAATATGTAAAAAGTCATATGGTCAGACACCCCGATAGATGGGCTCAAAGTGGAATGACCATAAAGTGTACGACGTCTAGTCCCTGAGAAAGACAGCCCACGTGTGGCTAGTAGATACATGTTGGTACATACATTAAGTATTAAATAAAATTTAATATTAGATATTAGATAATAATATTTAATAATGGATAAAGATAACTTGATGATAATATCAAGTATATCCTCAGGTATTTGGGATAAAGAAATCTCTATCCATAAAGGAATAGGGTTTGGTTTCAGATACAACTCTGAACCCTATACCCATCAGGATTCTTCCTATTCTCCCTTTGTAGAAAGGAGGAGGCTGTACATCTCCTCACATAACAGAGAAGCCGCCGGCCATATAGTCCAAGGAGGGAGGGTGCGCCAGTTTTTTTATAAAGCCCACACTGCCTAGCATTTCCATCGGGTAAATCAGTGAATTGTTGAACCCGTTCAAGGGGTGCATCAACAATTAGTTTGGAGGTCGTAAATCCTTGGAACACGTCAGATTCATCAACAGCAGGAGCAGTACATCGTTTTCAGTTTTAACATCGGCAATGGAGCAAGGTATAATTTCCGTATTTTGTTACTTTGTTCATTAATTCGGTTAAATGGTCTTATTCAAGGATTTATTAAATTAAATCTAACAAGTGGTATCAGAGCAGGCCTAATCGAATCATTTTGTTAATCTGTCCATTTTGAGAAACGGAAATGTTTTAGATCAAAAATGTTTTTCTGGAATAAAGTTTTTATGGAAAAATTTCTGTAATTTTTGGTATATAAATAAAATCCCTCTGTTTTGAAACAAACTCTTCCGGCATGTGAAAGGTCACAGGATCGAACCTGCATGCCGAAATTTTTGCTCCAGCAATAGGGAAATTTCTGGCAATTTTCTGGATTTGATATAAAATTAAGGCCCCCCTTTAAAGACCAAAAGGCCTTCTGGCCTAATTGAGCATGCCACTTCCCTGCTCCAAGAGAACACAGGGTTCCATCAGGGTTTGACCCAATTTAGAAATTGGGCCTGGCCCAAATTGAAAAAAAGGGCAATTTGGATTTTCAAGTGGGCTGCGTGGGTCTGACCTGACTAGCGCTGCCCCGATTCAAAAATTTGGGCTTCAACCCAAATTACAGTAAATAAGGAAAAGGCTTCAACAATGGGTCTTTCTTAATTCCATTTTTTATGTATTTGTTTATTGTTATTATTTTGGATAAAGTAAATAATAATAATAATTTATTATTATTATTATTTAAAGTTGATTTTAAGGAAAATAGTAATAATAGTAAATTGTTACTATCATTATGATTATTTTATAGTTTTATTTTTGAAGAAATAAATAATAATGATAATAATTCAATAATTATTATTATTACTATTAAAGAAAATAGTAATAATAATAAGTTATTATTATTACTATTTTAAAGTTTTTTTAAAGGAAAATAAAGTAAATAATAGTGATAATAATCTAATTATTATTGTTATTATTTAAAGTTTATTAAGGAAAATAGTAATCATAATAATAAATTCTTGTTGTTGTTGTTATCATTATTATTATTATTATTAAATAAATTAAAAATAATAATAATCAAGTATTAAGTTTAATTTCCGGTTATTACATTATTTGATTATATGCATGCACTTAACTGTTTATTTATTTAAACCGTTTATGTTTATGCATGTTAACAAAATAATTGAAACAAGTTACGGAACTTAACCCAATAAGGATCCGAATCTTGTTTGACCGGTTTTGACCGAGTTCAACCAAATTAATTCGATGAGCTAAGTTGACTGTGTTGACTAATAATATCTGCGGTTATCAATAAATGCGGTTTAAAACTCGTGATAGATGACTTATTGAATTGTGATAAAAACACCGTACATATAATTCTGTCTAAGAAAGCCGTTCTTAAGCGAGACCACTGTGACTCCACCGGTGGCCTGGGGATTATGTGGAATGGCAATACACGCTTACGGCAAGTGTGTATTGACGAATCGGTTTATTTCACACTCAATATGACTCATCGTAAGGTTATATCACTTGTTAAATTGATTGATAAGATATTGTTTTCTTAAACCGTAAGAAGAACCAAGCTTGGTTCAAGGTGGTTCTTATTTAAACCGTAAAGGGAATCAGGCTAGTTCAAATTGGTTT
The DNA here is from genome assembly GCA_036186865.1 of Eustoma russellianum. Classification (NCBI taxonomy): domain Eukaryota; kingdom Viridiplantae; phylum Streptophyta; class Magnoliopsida; order Gentianales; family Gentianaceae; genus Eustoma; species Eustoma russellianum. The sequence continues at coordinate 26,749,439 of AP025050.1, forward strand.
AAGCAAATCAAAAATGTATATTGACGTCAAAGCATGCACTGTATGTGCAAAAGGGTCAATCAGGAAACTGCAGATCACTTAGAACCATAAAGTCACGCGACTTAGCAAATGTAGGGCTTTAATATGATCCCTTAAAAGTACTGCAATCATATCATCGCTACTATATTTGTTATGATCGTGAAGGGCACATATGTGCTGGACGAAATCATTGACCAACCCAAAGGAATGTGTGATTGTCGAAAACACATATGAGCATGGTAGTGGACCCAAATGGGCATGGCGACGAAGTTATAAATGCATAGGTTAACTCATCGGCCTAAATGAAGGTGGTTAACCCATGCTTGGAGAGCCGTCACATTGATCACTACACCCAATTGTTGTAAGATATTGGGATGACTCCAAAGAGTCATAGTGTTGAAAGACAATTGGTAGATGGAATTAAGGTTCTATTTTGATATTTGGATTTTATACAGTTTAAAGATTACAAGTGCTGGGTATTTACTTTTGTTTCTTGTTGCTTTTTTGAAATAATGTCTAACATTAAAGAAGCCATCGGGCATTTCAGATTGCTGTTGACTTCCGGTTTCTATCTGGATTTGCATGACATTTTTGTAGTATCGTCGCTTAGACAAAATCTTATCTCGTTTTATCGATTGGATAAAAGTGGATATTACGGTTCTTTTAGAAGTGGAAATTTTCAACCTTTTCATGCTTCTAGATTCATTGGTCATGATAAAATGTTTGAAATTGACAAACTTTATTCAATAAATATCGTTTCAAATCAAGAAACCTTGCATATTGTAATGCGAAACGTTAAGCAAAATTAACTCATGAGAATTCAGGATCATTATGACATCGACATTTAGGACATGTGTCCAAAAACAGAATAGAACGTCTTGTCAAAATAGAAATTCTTAATCCTTTAGACTTGACCGATTTAGAGTCGTGTGCATTTTGTGCTAAAGGAAAACAAACTAAAGTCCGCATATATGAAGCAAATTATGCAAATAGTCCATTAGAGTTGGTTCATATCGATATTAGTGGCTCATTTCATCCAGCTACTTGAAATGGCCACTCTTATCACCTTTATTGATGACTATTCGCGATATACCTATATATTCTTAATTAAATAAAAAGCGCAAGCACTGGACATGTTCAAATCCTTTAAAGCTGAAGTTGAGTTACAACTCAACAAAAGGATTAAAGCTATCAGATTGGACCGTGGAGGAGAATACTACACTCGATATGATGGATCAGGAGAACAATGTCTGGTGCCATTTGCTAAATACCTAAAGGAAAACAGAATCGTCCCTCAGTACACCATGCCTGGGTCACCAAGAATGAATGGTGTAGCAAAAAGATGAAACCGCATGCTTGTGGATTTGGTACATAGAATGATGAGTCAAACTACGCTATCATTATTCCTATGGGCAGAAGCACTTAAAACCACAGCTTACGTCCTCAACCGAGTACCAGCTAAAGCAACGATTAAGACCCCTTATGAGTTATGAACTAAACGTAAGCCTAGCCTTAACCACATAAGAGTTCGGGGTTGTCCAGTAGAGGCAAAGCCTTACAAACCAAATGAAAGAAAGCTGGACATCAAAATAGTTAATTGCAATTTTGTTGGTTATTCAGAAAGGTCACGAGGGTATAAATTCGATGATCCCTCGAGTAAAGTGTTTTTCGAGACAAATTCAGTAAAGTTCTTTGAGGATGCTTTGGTTCTAGTGGGAATGATTTGCGTCAGCAGATCATTAAATTAGATGAGGCAGACTAAGATGCGACAGAAATGAAAATCGAACCAACTTTTAGGGAGATAGCATCAGCGATACCCACACCTGAGGTACCTCATCCCAGTAGTGACGCTCCACAGGAACAAGTTCCTGAGGAAGTCACTCAAGAACCCGAAGAATTGCCAACTGATATAGTTTAGCAACCTACGGTATCCCACGGAGAAGTGCCCCTAAGGAGATCCACTCGTGAACATAGAAACCCATACCTAGCGACTATTTGGTGTACCTCCAAGAACAGGAATTCAATGTTGGCATGTTGGACGATGACCCCCAAAACGTTCAACAAGCATTACAATGTCGAAATTAATAAAAGTGGATAAAGGCCATGGAAGAATAGATTAAGTCTATGTACGAAACCCGTTGGAAGAATAGATTAAGTCTATGAATAGGTATGGGAAGTCATCTCGTTGCCTAAAGGTTCGAAACCCGTTGGTTGTAAATGGATATTTAAAATCAAACAGGATTCAAAATGCAACGTAGAATGATATAAGGCCCGACTTGTTGCTAAAGAGTTTATCCAAAAAGAGGGCATAGACTATACAAAAACCTTTTCTCCAGTATCTGCGAAGGATTCGTTCTGGATAATCATGGCTTTAGTGACACAGTTAGATCTTGAACTACATCAAATGGATGTCAAAACTTTGTTTTTAAACGGAGGACTCGACGAAACCATTTACATAGTTCAACCGCCTCAACTCGAAGTGGGAGATCCAAAAGGCATAGTTTGTCGACTAAATAAATCCATCTATGGGCTCAAGAAAGCGTCTGGACAGTGGTACTACAAAAATATACAGATGAAGTAGCTGGCTGTTAAAGAAAAAGTTCAGAGTGGTCTGATCAGAATTCAGCATATCAGTACAGACTCCATGGTGGTGATCCTTTGACTAAGGCCGTTGAGCCCATTGTGTTTCACAAGTATGTTAGCCGTATGGGTCTTAGTCCAGTTGAGGATGTTTTATCATAGTGAGAGTCTAAGAGGTTTATGTTTTCTTATGATCAATAAAGTTGTTTATTTCAAACAAACAATATAACTACATTTCGTTTATATTAAAGTTTTTCTGCAAAAGTAATGTATATTAAGCAGTTACGTCATACATTCTGAATTTTGTTGATCTTGCTAAAGTTAGGGCCAAGTTGGAATTAAATATGTACGATCACCTAGCATATGAATTCCGCACTACATATCTATTTCAGCATCAATGTCATTCAGTAGATTGTTAGTATCATGATTTAAGAGGGACAAGTCACTAATTCAATGTGACAGAGTGCGGCTTAAGCCTTTTACTAACATTTATATGTATACATTGCCGTTTATATATATGTATACATATATGAATTGAGAATTCGTGTGTGTATATATATATATGTGTGTGTGTGTGTGTATGAATGGAAATTGTTATTTTTTATGTATGTATGGTCAGTTGACATATATGCATAAAATGATATATACTTTTCTTCAGTATACAATATATAATATAAGTTATGTGTATATATAAGTATATGTAGATATTTATGTGCATGGAATTGTAAATTGTGTGTTTTATATGTGATGGAGCCGAATATTGTAATTGGAGGAGAGATTTTGGCCAAGATGGATTTTTGGCATAAGTTGTGATATAATTTTTATAAGTATATGATTTATAAGTTGTCAAATATGTGTCTTTATATTTGATGTGAAATTTGAAAATTGCATAGGATTTGGACAAATTTGATATTGAAAAAAAAGGCTTTTGCATGATTTGATGGTGGGATAAAGTTGGATATAACATAAGATGAATTCCGGTGGAAAGAGATGGTAGATAGTGACTGCATGTGGGACACACATGTCGGCGAGTGCCGGCGCATGGAGGCACGTGCAAATTAGCAGTGTGATAGACATGAGCTGTTCTTCTTGTTCGTGGTATTAGATGTGAGAAAATATGAGTGGTGTGAAATTTGGAGGTGTTCCGGAGGGTGTAGAGTGTGGGGGAAGTGAAAATATGATTCAGGAGAGTAGGAGGAGGGGCTGGCTGAGAGAGTGGGCTGTGGATGGTGACTTTGGCGGCAGGCAGTTGCCTGGCCATGGGTGTTGGGGGCGAGGTGAATTGAGTTGGGTGGTGGGTTGGAAAAACTGGATCGAGGGAGGTACGTGTTTGTATATGCATGTAAATGCACATGTATGGGCGTGAACATGTATATGCATATAGATACACTTGAGTAGTAGTTGATAGGACATCAGGATTGGAAAATTGATATTTGATAATTTGGGATTTGCGATATTTGATATGTTTGCGATTCGTGTTTGAAATTGATCGAATTTTGAATTGCATCGATATTTGAATCGTTTTGGAAAACAATTGGAAAACCGAGTATTTTGAAATTCGTTTTGAAATCGTGCATGCATATTGTGAAATTCATTCTTACAAGGAAAATATATCGTTAAGCAGGATTGGTTCCGAACAAACGGACTGTCTGAGCACATTTGACTTTTTTGATAGGCCGCTCAGGCACATTTGATCGCCAATTGGGCCGTCCAGGCACATTTGGTTATTTTATAGGCTTCCTGGGCACAATTGACCGTTGGGGGATCAGTTCGAAAGTCTTGCGGTATAAGTCACTTGTAGGTAAAGTGGTATAGCCATTGCATCGAAACCGTATTTAGAATCGAAAATTTGATATCGCATCGTGTCGCATCATATCATATCATGTCGAATCATATCGCATCGAAAAATTGGATTTTGGAAACTTGAAATCGAAAGGTTATTTTGACTTGCATCGCATCGTTTTAAAAATTACATCATCGGGTTTTATTGTGGCTAAAATTTTAGTTACTCTTAGTAGATATTTGATTTGTTGATATCATTGACTTGTTTGCTGTATTATCGTAAGGGTAATCTGGTAATTTATTTGCAAATGGAAAACTTGATTATTTTTTCATTATTTTCTTATTTATTAAACCTGTTACCAGATGTATGATCCCATAATGAGTACAAGAAGGTTACTTGCTGAGCGATTTTTTGTCGTTCACTCTTTATTTTTATGACATTACCAAGAATCAGGAGTATGAGAAGAGATTCATAGAGAACGAGTTCGAATGGGGTTATTGACGTGCAAAGACGTATTGGGTGTAATTATTTATGCATCCATTTCGAGACTTGTGCATATGGAATTTTGATTTATATTTCGATATGTTACAGATATTATGATAAGTTTGATTCTGTAATAGAATTGAAATCACCTAGATATTTTATATCATTGATTGGTTTTAACTTCGAGTATTTTAATTTTATGATTTCCGCTAGCATCAGTTTACGCCACTTTGCTGACATGCAATTGATTTGTACCCACGCCTTATATTTTTCTTAGCAGAATACAGTAGGTGAACCTGTTCGAGTTCTAGGGGTCAAGTCGGGCCGCTATAGTAATATTAGTGAAAAATAGAGAAGACTCAACAATATGTGTATAGCTGTTTTTCTAAAACAATAATATGGTGTTTGGCTAATACTATATAGTCGTAATATAGTAAAAAGGACATTGTATATGCTAGACGGTGATTTAACTGCAAATAATCATGTTCAATATGTAGCGACTGATAAACCAGAATTAATCGTCTGTTAGTCAACAACAATCAACGATATAACTCTTACAGTTCAGCACCCAAGTATTGCTGTTCAGCTATGATTGCACTTCGGCTGAGCCCCATGGCATCCTTTTTGCTATCAAATAATAAGCCAAGGACTGCACCTCGGCACCGAACCCCGACATCAGCTTCAGCTCAAGTGCTACACTCCAAATCACTTCGATCAGATTTGATATCGCACTTCGGCAATGCTTGGTTCTGCATTTCAGCAAAGGAATCAAGCATAATATTACATCGTGGAACCACCAGGCAGAAGTGCAACTCAAAGGAAGAGTACACGTCTGGTTATCTAGTCTGTGCACGTCAAAATCACTTCAGCCGACCTACTAGTCACATCAGCCGGTCTACCAGTCACATCAGCAGACCTACGGAGTCCTAGGCTTTCTGCCCCAATCAAACATCTTATCTGTTACAGAAGCCAAGGGCGGGAAAAATCTAATAAAAGCAAGCCAATGCAGACCTGAAAGGGGATCCGGGATCCATTCAAAAAACGACTTGGAGCTAATATACTGAATCTTCTCTTCAGCCAATAACTGTGAGAATTTTCTAACTCCATGCACAAAAATATATTCTCAGTGAGAAATGACCCAAATTGACTTGAGCGTCAGAGGGTTTTACCCGGGGTCATCCCCCCGGGACCTCTGATTTTTGCTTCCTTGTGCAGGACTTTCAGGAAGCTATTCCAGTTATCATTTTCAAACCAGTTAACCATTCTTCGAGTTAACTGACGACGTATATTTGAGGTCGTCTTAGACCCTTGGTGAAAATCCGACTTAATCATTTGGCGCTAGAAGGAGGGCCCCTTTGTCCCTTAATCCAGTAAAGAAGTTCAAACTCAAAACAGCCAACATCTATCTATGACGAAAAGTTGTCGTGAAGGTTTGGGTGAGTCATCTAACCAACCACGACGCATGGTTACGTGTTCAGGTCTTCCAGAACAGGTTTCTAGGGTACCTGAATCACCTATGCCTAATCCTAATCCTATTCCGGAAGTGTCAAGGGAGGAAAGGGATAAAGCAATAAAATATGTTGCAGAGAACATGGACGTGTTCGAAGCCATGGTACAGCATCTCAAAGGCAAACAGCCAGAGGTGCAAAATATGGAGGAAGATCCACCTCTTCCCCCTAGAGAAGTATCGCAAAACCAATCCTCTAGACCGCCTAAAGGTTTTATGGCGGATGCTAGAAGACATAGTTTCAAAGCTCTAACCGTGGAGTCAGAACATATGTCAAGACCTCACTTAAGTGTGAGGTCAAAGTCTCTGAAAAGCGTCCCTAGGGACGAAGAAGTTCTTCGCAGGCCGAGAGCTTACTAAGAAGAGCACAGGCAAGAGTTTGTGTAAGCAGTCCAGGAATGTCCTTTTTCCTGGGATATAGCAGAGTATTTGGCACCAGACAGCTTTAAGGTACCAAATATGGACACTTATGATGGGACCACGGACCCAACGGATCATCTCTTCCAGTTTCAAACTGCAATGAGTCTGAAAAACATCACAGACCCTCTGCGTTGCAAAACTTTCCCTTTATATTTAAGGGAAAAGGCCAGGAGATGGTTCCAAGAGCTTCCATCAAAATCTGTGAAGTCTTTTAAATAGCTGGCACAGAAGTTCAAGTCATAGTTTGTGTCCAGCACCCCATTTGTGAAGAACTCATTTCATCTGATGACCTTGAGACAAGGTCCAGATGAATCTGTGTTAAAATACATGCAACGTTTCTCAGATGAGTCATTGCAGGTCAGTGACAGAAATGAAGGTGTCAAAGTTGCTGCTTTTATTAACGGTCTCCGAGCTGGCCGCCTCTTTTCTCAACTAGCTGAAGAGGGGCCCACAACTCTGAGAGAATGCTTGGAGAAAGCTCACCAGTTTGCCCGATGAGAGGAGGAAAACAGATTAAAGAGGGAGGCTGAGCAAGGAGCTCGGCAGGAAAGCCGATCTAGGTCTAAAAAGGAGGATCAGCGCAATGAAGGAAAAGACCATGAACAGCGCAGCGCGTTCGATCGCATGCGTGGAAAAGGCAAAGGTGGTAAAGAGGGCTTACCCCTGTTGGCCTCACAAGATTATATTTTGACCGTCATGGAGAAAAACGGTTTGAGGATAGATCCAGAGCCTCTGTACGGGCCTAGGACAAAGAGAAATTCTAAACTCTATTGCCGCTACCATATAGATATCGAGCATGATATAGAAGATTGCAGGCAGCTGGCTTAGGCTATTAAACAACTGATCGAACAGGGTCATTTAAAGCAGTTTTATAACCTTCGATCACGCCTGAACAACCGTCTGGATTTTCATAAAGACCCTCAAAAGGACAAATGCCGACCAGAATCCCCGTCTCGATAGCGTAAGAATGACGATGATGATGGGCAAGGAAGGAATGGGGCTGCAGGTCGGCCCCAGGTCAATACCATTATTTATACAATCTCTAGAGGTCCACCTCACACAGGTGAAGGAGACCTAGTTCCTCAGGAACCTCATCAGGACCACCATCTAAAAGAGCCAAGATGGCAAGAGAACTGACTTATGAGCCAGAAGATCCCATCCCACTGGACTCCAACAACACAGGTTTAGTAATAGAGCTGTGTATATACCTAGCTCCCGACAAAGTTATGGAGGTCCAACGTGTTTACGTGGACACCGGCAATGCCGTGAATGTAATGTTCTATCGGGTATATCAGCAGCTTGGTCTACCTGACTCCTTGATGAGGCCCATCACTTCTTCTCTGTATGGTTTCACTGGGGCTACAGTGCGGCTTGCAGGTCTGGTCACGCTCAGCTGCAGTTTTGGCAAACCCCCTGCCTATCGGTGTATATGGATAGACTTTGTGGTCGTCAAGGACGTATCCCCGTACAACGTCATATTGGGCCGCCCAGCTTTGGTGGCATTGGAGGCTATTGTATCATCTCTACACGTAAGCATGAAGTTTCCCACTCCAGGGGGAGTGGTAACCATACAAGGTGATACGCAAGTAGCGCAGAGTTGCGAAGCTATTGCCACTAAGGGAAATGAATCAGTTCAGCAAGTCACTCTTGATGAACTGATACCCTCAAACGATGAACATTTGCAATCGGATGATGCAGCACAAGACTTCGTCCTTGATCTGAGCCGGCCTGAGAATGTCATAAAGATCGGGACATGGATGCCATCCGAACTGCTAGCTCAGCTACAGGACTTGCTGAGGGAGTTTGCAATTATCTTCGCATGGACTGTGGAGGACATGCTGGGGATTCCTTCACATTTAGCTGAGCATAAGCTGAATGTTGACCCTTTGGGAAAGCCAGTCAAGCAAAAGAAGCGAAACTTTGCTCCAGAAAGGAATAAAGTCATTGAAGAAGAAGTCAAAAAATTATTGGCTATAAAAGTCATTGTTGAAGTGCTTTATCCGATCTGGTTGGCTAACACAGTGGTGGTCCCCAAGCAAGATGAGTCTTGAAGAATGTGTATAGATTACACTGACCTCAACAAAGCATGTCCAAAAGATTGTTACCCACTTCTGAAAATTGATAGGTTAGTGGATTCAACACTTGGGCATGAAATCTTTGATTTCTTGGATGTCTTTAAGGCTATCATCAGATCATTGTGGCATTAGAAGATCAGGAAAAAACTGCTTTCATAACAGAGTCAGGTACTTATTGTTATGTAACTATGCCATTTGGATTGAAGAATGCCGGGGCCACCTACCAACGTCTGGTCAATTCCTTATTCAGTGAACAGATTGGCCGGATAATGGAAGTCTACATTGACGATATGCTTATCAAGAGCAGGACTCTTGATCAGTATATTCAAAATTTAAGGGAAGTTTCCACTGTGCTGAGAGACTCACACATGAGACTAAACCCGAAGAAGTACACGTTTGGAGTACGCACTGGAAAGTTCCTGAAGTGAGATACCCCAATGCTGAGAAGGTAGTCTCGGCACTTGTAGTGGCAGCGAGGAAGTTCAGGCCATACCTGCAAGCTCATCCTATTATAGTGGTCACTGACCAGCCCTTAAAACAAATCTTATCAAGGCAAGACACATCTGGCCGAGCTGCAAAATGGGTCGTGGAGCTTGCAGAGTATGATATCTAATACAAATCAAGCACTTCTATCAAAGCCCAAGCATTAGCAGATTTCTTAGCTGAAGGGATATCCGTGGAGGAAGATATCAAGCCAGTAGCTGACTGGACATTATATGTGGATGGGTCTTCATCCAAAGATGGTTGTGGAGCAGGACTCCTAATCATCAACCCCAACAAAGAAGAATTTGAATACGCCTTGCGCTTTGACTTTGAATCAACTAACAACGAGGCAGAATACGAGGCTCTCATAGCAGGACTAGGCCTCGCAAGAAAGTTGGGGGCAGAACGAATCATTTCTCGAAGAGATTCGCAATTGATTGTTTCTCAGGTCAATGGGGATTATGAAGCCAAAGAGGAGAACATGAAAAAGTATTTGGCTAAAGTGCTGCAGCTTAGACAGTCATTCGAGCACTTCAACATCGAACATATCCCCAGATCTGCCAACAAAAGAGCTGACGCATTATCTTGGCTAGCATCATCCACTTCAACAACTTTGGGAAAAAAGACAGTTGTGGAGCTAGTGAAGCATCGAGCTTGTAATGCCAATGAAGTGCTGCAGGCGGACTATCGCAATACCTGGATGGACGAACTCGTTAGTTTCTTGCAACATGGAGTTCAGCCCGATGACAAACATGCAGCTCGGCGCCTTCGTTTGAAGGCAGTAAGGTATGCCCTTTTCAACGACCACCTTTATAAAAAGTCATTTTCGCAGCCTTGGTTGAAGTGCGTGACTGAAGATGAAGGAGATTACATCCTTCGAGAAATGCACCAAGGAATCTGCAGAAATCATTCTGGTGCCCAGTCGTCGGCAAGGAAATGTTATCTTGCTAGATACTACTGGCCCACTCTGCGACGTGACACAGAAGAATTGGTCAAAAAGTGTCCAGCACCAAGTCAATGCTCCAATGACACATTTGCTAAGTCAAGAGCTCACTTTTATTGCAAGTTCCTGGCCATTTGTACAGTGGGGGGTAGATCTTATTGGACCTCTACCCCAAGCTCCAGGATCAGTCACATTTTTGGTTGTTGCCATTGATTACTTCACCGAATGGGTGGAAGCAGAACCCTTAGCTACAATAACGGGGAATCAGATCAAGAAATTCTTGTGGAAGAACATTATATGTCGCTTTGGCCTTCCACAAGTCTTGATATCAGATAACGGAAAGCAATTTGCTGATGACCCTGTCAAGAGTTAGTGCGCCGAGCTCAAAATTGAATAGCGATTCACTTCGGTAGCACACCCTCAGGCTAACGGACAAGTTGAACTGGCAAACAGAACAATCAAAGATGGATTGAGAAAACGTCTATACCAAATTGGAGCAAGTTGGGTAGATGAGCTCCACAGCGTATTATGAGCATATCGAACTACTCCTTCCACCTCTACTAAGGAAACACCGTTTTCCTTAGTGTACGACACTGAGGCGGTCATCCCGGCAAAAATTGGTTCCAGCTCTACCCAAACAGATTATTATTCTGCTAAAACCAATAACCAGGAGTTGCGGCTGAATTTGGATGAACTGGAGGAAAAGAGGGAGCGGGCCCATGTCCGCATGGCTCAGTACAAGAATCTAATTGCGCAATACTACAATTCTCGAGTACGGCCAAGATCATATCAAGTGGGAGATTTGGTATTGCGCAACAATGAGGCAAGCCATGCAGCACCGATTGGAACTCTTAATCCTAAGTGGGAAGGACCTTATCGGAGAGAGGAGGTGCGCTTAAATGGGGCTTATAAATTACAAACCTCGGAAGGCAAAACTTTACCAAGAACTTGGCATTCTACTCATTTAAGGCTTCTACATCAATGATGAATTTCACCTCATCAGGTCTGAGTGGTTTTCCCAAAGAAGTCTTTCATAGTATTCTTTTTCTAGCAGTGGTAGAAAAATATAAATAATTTATTACCAGTGGTATTAAAGATTGAATAAAACAATGTTCGTGACAAAGTCAACGTATGATTCATTCATTCTGCCTAAATGGATCAAGTAACAGGTTTACTTTATCTAAAAATCATTATCAGTGGCAAGTTAAAGCCTGGCTGGGCTGCAATTCAGTCAAACGGCAATATTTTTGGCAAATCCAAGGGCCAAGACTAAAGATCAATATTTGCAAACTACGGAAATAGAGACAGTAAAACTTCGCAGTGCAGAAGAAAAATACTTGCATTAACTATGGATATAGAGCAAATGGAACTTCGCAGAGTAGAAGATCAATATTTGCAAACTATGGAAATAGAGCAAGTAAATCTTCGCAGTACAGAAGAAAAATACATGCATTAACTAGGGATATAGAGCAAATAGAACTTCGCAGAGCAGAAGATCAATATTTGCAAACTATGGAAATAGAGCAAATGGAACTTCGCAGAGCAGAAGATCAATATTTGCAAACTATGGAAATAGAGCAAGTAAAACTTCGCAGTGCGGAAGAAAAATACTTGCATTAACTATGGATATAGAGCAAATGGAACTTCGCAGAGCATAAGATCAATATTAGCAAACTATGGAAATAGAGCAAATAAAACTTCGTAGTGCAGAAGAAAAATACTTGCATTAACTATGGAAATAGAGCAAATGGAACTTCGCAGAGCAGAAGATCAATATTTGCAAACTATGGAAATAGAGCAAGTAAAACTTCGCGGTGCAGAAGAAAAATACTTGCATTGACTTTGGATATAGAGCAAATGGAACATCGCAGAGCAGAAGATAAATATTTGCAAACTATGGAAATAGAGCAAGTAAAACTTCACAGTGCAGAAGAAAAATACTTGCATTAACTATGGATATAGAGCAAATGGAAAATCGCATAGCAGAAGATCAATATTTGCAAACTATGGAAATAGAGCAAATGGAACTTCGCATAGCAGAAGATCAATATTTGCAAACTATGGAAATAGAGCAAGTAAAACTTCACAGTGCAGAAGAAAAATACTTGCATTAACTATGGAAATAGAGCAAATGGAACTTCGTAGAGCAGAAGATCAATATTAGCAAACTATGGAAATAGAGCAAGTAAAATTTCGCAGTACAGAAGAAAAATACTTGCATTAATTATGGAAATAGAGCAAATGGAACTTCGCAGAGCAGAAGATCAATATTAGCAAACTATGGAAATAGAGCAAGTAAAACATCGCAGTGCAGAGGAAAAATACTTGCATTAACTATGGATATAGAGCAAATGGAACTTCGCAGAGCAGAAGATAAATATTTGCAAACTATGGAAATAGTGCAAGCAAAACTTCGCAGTGCAGAAGAAAAATACTTGCATTAACTATGGATATAGAGCAAATGGAACTTCGCAGAGCAGAAAATCAATATTTGCAAACTATGGAAATAGAGCAAATGGAACTTCGCAGAGCAGAATATCAATATTTGCAAACTAAGGAAATAGAGCAAGTAAAACTTGGCAGTGCAGAAGAAAAATACTTGCATTGACTATGGATATAGAGCAAATGGAACTTCGCAGAGCAGAAGATAAATATTTGCAAACTATGGAAATAGAGCAAGTAAAACTTCGCAGTGCAGAAGAAAAACACTTGCATTAACAATGGATATAGAGCAAATGGAACTTCGCAGAGCAGAGAAATAAATATTTGCAAACTATGGAAATAGAGCAAGTAAAACTTCGCAGTGCAAAAGAAAAATACTTGCATTAACTATGGATATAGAGCAAATGGAACTTCGTAGAGCAGAAGATAAATATTTGCAAACTACAGAAATAGAGCAAATGGAACTTCGCAGAGCAGAAGATCAATATTTGTAAACTATGGAAATAGAGCAAGTAAAACTTCGCAGTGCAGAAGAAAAATACTTGCATTAACTATGGATATAGAGCAAATGGAACATCACAGAGCAGAAGATCAATATTAGCAATCTATGGAAAAAGAGCAAGTAAAACTTCGCAGTGCAGAAGAAAAATACTTGCATTAACTATGGAAATAGAGCAAATGGAACTTCGCATAGCAGAAGATCAATATTTGCAAACTATGGAAATAGAGCAAGTAAAACATCGCAGTGTAGAAGAAAAATACTTGCATTAACTATGGATATAGAGCAAATGGAACTTCGCAGAGCAGAAGATAAATATTTGCAAACTATAGAAATAGATCAAGTAAAACTTCGCAGTGCAGAAGAAAAATACTTGCATTAACTATGGATATAGAGCAAATGGAACTTCGCAGAGCAGAAAATTAATATTTGCAAACTATGGAATTAGAGCAAATGGAACTTCGCAGAGCAGAAGATCAATATTTGCAAACTATGGAAATAGAGCAAGTAAAACATCGCAGTGCAGAAGAAAAATACTTGCATTAACTATGGATATAGAGCAAATGGAACTTCGTAGAGCAGAAGATCAATATTAGCAAACTATGGAAATAAAGCAAGTAAAACTTCACAGTGTAGAAGAAAAATACTTCCATTAACTATGGAAATAGAGCAAATGGAACTTCGCAGAGCAGAAGATCAATATTTGCAAACAATGGAAATAGAGCAAGTAAAACTTCGCAATTCAGAAGAAAAATACTTGCATTAACTATGGATACAAAGCAAATGGAACTTCGCAGAGCAGAAGATAAATATTTGCAACTTATGGAAATAGAGCAAGTAAAACTTCGCAGTGCAGAAGAAAAATACTTGCATTAACTAAGGATATAGAGCAAATGGAACTTCTCAGAGCAAAAGAAAAATACTTGGATTAACTATGGATATAGAGCAAATGGAACTTCGCAGAGCAGAAGATAAATATTTGCAAACTATGGAAATAGATCAAGTAAAACTTCGCAGTGCAGAAGAAAATACTTGCATTAACTATGGATATAGAGCAAATGGAACTTCGCAGAGCAGAAGATAAATATTTGAAAACTATGGAAATAGAGCAAGTAAAACTTCGCAAAGCAGAAGAAAAATACTTGCATTAACTATGGATATAGAGCAAATGGAACTTCGCAGAGCAGAAGAACAATATTTGCTAACTATGGAAATAGAACAACTAAAACTTCGCAGTGCAGAAGAAAAATACTTGCATTAACTATGGATATAGAGCAAATGGAACTTCACAGAGCAGAAGATCAATATTAGCAATCTATGGAAATAGAGCAAGTGAAACTTCGCAGTGCAAAAGAAAAATACTTGCATTAACTATGGAAATAGAGCAAATGGAACTTCGCAGAGCAGAAGATCAATATTTGCAAACTATGGAAATATAGCAAGTAAAACTTCGCAGTGCAGAAGAAAAATACTTGCATTAACTATGGATATAGAGCAAATGGAACTTCGCAGAGCAGAAGATCAATATTAGCAAACTATGGAAATAGAGCAAGTAAAACATCGCAGTGCAGAGGAAAAATACTTGCATTAACTATGGATATAGAGCAAATGGAACTTCGCAGAGCAGAAGATAAATATTTGCAAACTATGGAAATAGTGCAAGCAAAACTTCGCAGTGCAGAAGAAAAATACTTGCATTAACTATGGATATAGAGCAAATGGAACTTCGCAGAGCAGAAAATCAATATTTGCAAACTATGGAAATAGAGCAAATGGAACTTCGCAGAGCAGAAGATCAATATTTGCAAACTAAGGAAATAGAGCAAGTAAAACTTGGCAGTGCAGAAGAAAAATACTTGCATTGACTATGGATATAGAGCAAATGGAACTTCGCAGAGCAGAAGATAAATATTTGCAAACTATGGAAATAGAGCAAGTAAAACTTCGCAGTGCAGAAGAAAAACACTTGCATTAACAATGGATATAGAGCAAATGGAACTTCGCAGAGCAGAGAAATAAATATTTGCAAACTATGGAAATAGAGCAAGTTAAACTTCGCAGTGCAAAAGAAAAATACTTGCATTAACTATGGATATAGAGCAAATGGAACTTCGCAGAGCAGAAGATAAATATTTGCAAACTACAGAAATAGAGAAAATGGAACTTCGCAGAGCAGAAGATCAATATTTGTAAACTATGGAAATAGAGCAAGTAAAACTTCGCAGTGCAGAAGAAAAATACTTGCATTAACTATGGATATAGAGCAAATGGAACATCACAGAGCAGAAGATCAATATTAGCAATCTATGGAAAAAGAGCAAGTAAAACTTCGCAGTGCAGAAGAAAAATACTTGCATTAACTATGGAAATAGAGCAAATGGAACTTCGCATAGCAGAAGATCAATATTTGCAAACTATGGAAATAGAGCAAGTAAAACTTCGCAGTGTAGAAGAAAAATACTTGCATTTACTATGGATATAGAGCAAATGGAACTTCGCAGAGCAGAAGATAAATATTTGCAAACTATAGAAATAGAGCAAGTAAAACTTCGCAGTGCAGAAGAAAAATACTTGCATTAACTATGGATATAGAGCAAATGGAACTTCGCAGAGCAGAAAATTAATATTTGCAAACTATGGAATTAGAGCAAATGGAACTTCGCAGAGCAGAAGATCAATATTTGCAAACTATGGAAATAGAGCAAGTAAAACATCGCAGTGCAGAAGAAAAATACTTGCATTAACTATGGATATAGAGCAAATGGAACTTCGCAGAGCAGAAGATCAATATTAGCAAACTATGGAAATAGAGCAAGTAAAACTTCACAGTGTAGAAGAAAAATACTTCCATTAACTATGGAAATAGAGCAAATGGAACTTCGCAGAGCAGAAGATCAATATTTGCAAACAATGGAAATAGAGCAAGTAAAACTTCGCAGTTCAGAAGAAAAATACTTGCATTAACTATGGATACAAAGCAAATGGAACTTCGCAGAGCAGAAGATAAATATTTGCAACTTATGGAAATAGAGCAAGTAAAACTTCGCAGTGCAGAAGAAAAATACTTGCATTAACTATGGATATAGAGCAAATGGAACTTCTCAGAGCAGAAGAAAAATACTTGGATTAACTATGGATATAGAGCAAATGGAACTTCGCAGAGCAGAAGATAAATATTTGCAAACTATGGAAATAGAGCAAGTAAAACTTCGCAGTGCAGAAGAAAATACTTGCATTAACTATGGATATAGAGCAAATGGAACTTCGCAGAGCAGAAGATAAATATTTGCAAACTATGGAAATAGAGCAAGTAAAACTTTGCAGTGCAGAAGAAAAATACTTGCATTAACTATGGATATAGAGCAAATGGAACTTCGCAGAGCAGAAGAACAATATTTGCAAACTATGGAAATAGAGCAACTAAAACTTCGCAGTGCAGAAGAAAAATACTTGCATTAACTATGGATATAGAGCAAATGGAACTTCTCAGAGCAGAAGAAAAATACTTGGATTAACTATGGATATAGAGCAAATGGAACTTCGCAGAGCAGAAGATAAATATTTGCAAACTATGGAAATAGAGCAAGTAAAACTTCGCAGTGCAGAAGAAAATACTTGCATTAACTATGGATATAGAGCAAATGGAACTTCGCAGAGCAGAAGATAAATATTTGCAAACTATGGAAATAGAGCAAGTAAAACTTCGCAGTGCAGAAGAAAAATACTTGCATTAACTATGGAAATAGAGCAAGTAAAACTTCGCAGTGCAGAAGAAAAATACTTGCATTAACTATGGATATAGAGCAAATGGAACTTCGCAGAGCAGAAGAAAAATACTTGCATTAACTATGGATATAGAGCAAATGGAACTTCACAGAGCAAAAGATCAATATTAGCAATCTATGGAAATAGAGCAAGTAAAACTTCGCAGTGCAGAAGAAAAATACTTGCATTAACTATGGAAATAGAGCAAATGGAACTTCGCAGAGCAGAAGATCAATATTTGCAAACTATGGAAATATAGCAAGTAAAACTTCGTAGTGCAGAAGAAAAATACTTGCATTAACTATGGATATAGAGCAAATGGAACTTCGCAGAGCAGAAGATCAATATTAGCAAACTATGGAAAAAGAGCAAGTAAAACATCGCAGTGCAGAGGAAAAATACTTGCATTAACTATGGATATAGAGCAAATGGAACTTCGCAGAGCAGAAGATAAATATTTGCAAACTATGGAAATAGTGCAAGCAAAACTTCGCAGTGCAGAAGAAAAATACTTGCATTAACTATGGATATAGAGCAAATGGAACTTCGCAGAGCAGAAAATCAATATTTGCAAACTATGGAAATAGAGCAAATGGAACTTCGCAGAGCAGAAGATCAATATTTGCAAACTAAGGAAATAGAGCAAGTAAAACTTGGCAGTGCAGAAGAAAAATACTTGCATTGACTATGGATATAGAGCAAATGGAACTTCGCAGAGCAGAAGATAAATATTTGCAAACTATGGAAATAGAGCAAGTAAAACTTCGCAGTGCAGAAGAAAAACACTTGCATTAACAATGGATATAGAGCAAATGGAACTTCGCAGAGCAGAGAAATAAATATTTGCAAACTGTGGAAATAGAGCAAGTAAAACTTCGCAGTGCAAAAGAAAAATACTTGCATTGACTATGGATATAGAGCAAATGGAACTTCGCAGAGCAGAAGATAAATATTTGCAAACTACAGAAATAGAGCAAATGGAACTTCGCAGAGCAGAAGATCAATATTTGTAAACTATGGAAATAGAGCAAGTAAAACTTCGCAGTGCAGAAGAAAAATACTTGCATTAACTATGGATATAGAGCAAATGGAACATCACAGAGCAGAAGATCAATATTAGCAATCTATGGAAAAAGAGCAAGTAAAACTTCGCAGTGCAGAAGAAAAATACTTGCATTAACTATGGAAATAGAGCAAATGGAACTTCGCATAGCAGAAGATCAATATTTGCAAACTATGGAAATAGAACAACTAAAACTTCGTAGTGTAGAAGAAAAATACTTGCATTAACTATGGATATAGAGCAAATGGAACTTCGCAGAGTAGAAGATAAATATTTGCAAACTATAGAAATAGAGCAAGTAAAACTTCGCAGTGCAGAAGAAAAATACTTGCATTAACTATGGATATAGAGCAAATGGAACTTCGCAGAGCAGAAAATTAATATTTGCAAACTATGGAATTAGAGCAAATGGAACTTCGCAGAGCAGAAGATCAATATTTGCAAACTATGGAAATAGAGCAAGTAAGACTTCGCAGTGCAGAAGAAAAATACTTGCATTAACTATGGATATAGAGCAAATGGAACTTCGCAGAGCAGAAGATCAATATTAGCAAACTATGGAAATAGAGCAAGTAAAACTTCACAGTGTAGAAGAAAAATACTTCCATTAACTATGGAAATAGAGCAAATGGAACTTCGCAGAGCAGAAGATCAATATTTGCAAACAATGGAAATAGAGCAAGTAAAACTTCGCAGTTCAGAAGAAAAATACTTGCATTAACTATGGATACAAAGCAAATGGAACTTCGCAGAGCAGAAGATAAATATTTGCAAACTATGGAAATAGAGCAAGTAAAACTTCGCAGTGCAGAAGAAAAATACTTGCATTAACTATGGATATAGAGCAAATGGAACTTCTCAGAGCAGAAGAAAAATACTTGGATTAACTATGGATATAGAGCAAATGGAACTTCGCAGAGCAGAAGATAAATATTTGCAAACTATGGAAATAGAGCAAGTAAAACTTCGCAGTGCAGAAGAAAATACTTGCATTAACTATGGATATAGAGCAAATGGAACTTCGCAGAGCAGATGATAAATATTTGCAAACTATGGGAATAGAGCAAGTAAACTTCGCAGTGCAGAAGAAAAATACTTGCATTAACTATGGATATAGAGCAAATGGAACTTCGCAGAGCAGAAGAACAATATTTGCAAACTATGGAAATAGAGCAACTAAAACTTCGCAGTGCAGAAGAAAAATACTTGCATTAACTATGGATATAGAGCAAATGGAACTTCACAGAGCAGAAGATCAATATTAGCAATCTATGGAAATAGAGCAAGTGAAACTTCGCAGTGCAAAAGAAAAATACTTGCATTAACTATGGAAATAGAGCAAATGGAACTTCGTAGAGCAGAAGATCAATATTTACAAACTATGGAAATATAGCAAGTAAAACTTCGCAGTGCAGAAGAAAAATACTTGCATTAACTATGGATATAGAGCAAATGGAACTTCGCAGAGCAGAAGATAAATATTTGCAAACTATGGAAATAGAGCAAGTAAAACCTCGCAGTGGAGATGAAATATACTTGCATTAACTATGGATATAGAGGAAATGGAACTTCGCAGAGCAGAAAATCAATATTTGCAAACTATGGAAATAGAGCAAATGGAACTTCGCAGAGCAGAAGATCAATATTTGCAAACTATGAAAATAGAGCAAGTAAAACTTCGCAGTGCAGAAGAAAAATACTTGCATTAACTATGGATATAGAGCAAATGGAACTTCGCAGAGCAGAAGATCAATATTAGCAAACTATCGAAATAGAGCAAGTAAAACTTCGCAGTGTAGAAGAAAAATACTTCCATTAACTATGGAAATAGAGCAAATGGAACTTCGCAGAGTAGAAGATCAATATTTGCACACTATGGAAATAGAGCAAGTAAAACTTCGCAGTGTAGAAGAAAAATACTTGCATTAACTATGGACATAAAGCAAATGAAACTTCGCAGAGCAGAAGATAAATATGTGCAAACTATGGAAATAGAGCAAGTAAAACTTCGCAGTGCAGAAGAAAAATACTTGCATTAACTATGGATATAGAGCAAATGGAACTTCGCAGAGCAGAAGAAAAATACTTGCATTAACTATGGATATAGAGCAAATGGAACTTCACAGAGCAAAAGATCAATATTAGCAATCTATGGAAATAGAGCAAGTAAAACTTCGCAGTGCAGAAGAAAAATACTTGCATTAACTATGGAAATAGAGCAAATGGAACTTCGCAGAGCAGAAGATCAATATTTGCAAACTATGGAAATATAGCAAGTAAAACTTCGTAGTGCAGAAGAAAAATACTTGCATTAACTATGGATATAGAGCAAATGGAACTTCGCAGAGCAGAAGATCAATATTAGCAAACTATGGAAAAAGAGCAAGTAAAATATCGCAGTGCAGAGGAAAAATACTTGCATTAACTATGGATATAGAGCAAATGGAACTTCGCAGAGCAGAAGATAAATATTTGCAAACTATGGAAATAGTGCAAGCAAAACTTCGCAGTGCAGAAGAAAAATACTTGCATTAACTATGGATATAGAGCAAATGGAACTTCGCAGAGCAGAAAATCAATATTTGCAAACTATGGAAATAGAGCAAATGGAACTTCGCAGAGCAGAAGATAAATATGTGCAAACTATGGAAATAGAGCAAGTAAAACTTCGCAGTGCAGAAGAAAAATACTTGCATTAACTATGGATATAGAGCAAATGGAACTTCGCAGAGCAGAAGAAAAATACTTGCATTAACTATGGATATAGAGCAAATGGAACTTCACAGAGCAAAAGATCAATATTAGCAATCTATGGAAATAGAGCAAGTAAAACTTCGCAGTGCAGAAGAAAAATACTTGCATTAACTATGGAAATAGAGCAAATGGAACTTCGCAGAGCAGAAGATCAATATTGGCAAACTATGGAAATAGAGCAAGTAAAACTTCGCAGCGAAGAAGAAAAATACTTGCATTAACTATGGATATAGAGCAAATGGAACTTCGCAGAGCAGAAGATAAATATTTGCAAACTATAGAAATAGAACAAGTAAAACTTCGCAGTGCAGAACTAAAATACTTGCATTAACTTTGGATATAGAGCAAATGGAACTTCGCAGAGCAGAAAATCAATATTTGCAAACTATGGAAATAGAGCAAATGGAACTTCGCAGAGCAGAAGATCAATATTTGCAAACTATGGAAATAGAGCAAGTAAAACTTCGCAGTGCAGAAGAAAATTACTTCCATTAACTATGGATATAGAGCAAATGGAACTTCGCAGAGCAGAAGATAAATATTTGCAAACTATGGAAATAGATCAAGTAAAACTTTGCAGTGCAGAAGAAAAATACTTGCATTAACTATGGATATAAAGCAAATGAAACTTCGCAGAGCAGAAGATCAATATTTGCAAACTATGGAAATAGAGCAAGTAAAACTTCGCAGTGCAGAAGAAAAATACTTGCATTAACTATGGATATAAAGCAGATGGAACTTCGTAGAGTAGAAGATAAATATTTGCAAACTATCGAAATAGAGCAAGTAAAACTTCACAGTGCAGAAGAAAAATACTTGCATTAACTATGGATATAGAGCAAATGGAACTTCGCAGAGCAGAAGATCAATATTTGCAAACTATGGAAATAGAGCAAATGGAACTTCGCAGAGCAGAAGATAAATATTTCAAACTTTGGAAATAGAGCAAGTAAAACTTCGCAGTGCAGAAGAAAAATACTTGCATTAACTATGGATATAGACCAAATGGAACTTCGCAGAGCAGAAGATCAATATTTGCAAACTATGGAAATAGTGCAAATGGAACTTCACAGGGCAGAAGATAAATATTTGCAAACTTTGGAAATAGAGCAAGTAAAACTTCGCAGTGCAGAAGAAAAATACTTGCATTAACTATGGATATAGAGCAAATGGAACTTCGCAGAGCAGAAGATCAATATTTGCAAACTATGGAAATAGAGCAAATGGAACTTCGCAGAGCAGAAGATAAATATTTGCAAACTTTGGAAATAGAGCAAGTAAAACTTCGCAGTGCAGAAGAAAAATACTTGCATTATTTATGGAAATAGAGCAAATGGAACTTCGTAGAGCAGAAGATCAATATTAGCAAACTATGGAAATAGAGCAAGTAAAATTTCGCAGTGCAGAAGAAAAATACTTGCATTAACTATGGAAATAGAGCAAATAGAACTTCGCAGAGTAGAAGATCAATATTTTCAAACTGTGGAAATAAAGCAAGTAAAACTTCGCAGTGCAGAAGAAAAATACTTGCATTAACTATGGATATAGAGCAAATGGAACTTCGCAGAGCAGAAGATCAATACTTGCAAACTATAGAAATAGAGCAAGTAAAACTTTGCAGTGCAGAAGAAAGATAGTTGCATTAACTATCGACGCATTATATAGAGGAAATGGAACTTCGAAGAGCAGAAGATCAATATTTGCAAACTATGGAAATAGAGCGAGTAAAACTTCGCAGTGCAGAAGACAAATACTTGCAAAATATGGAAATAGTGCAAATGGAACTTCGCAGCGCAGAAGATAAATATTTGCAAACTATGGAAATAGAGCAAATGAAACTTCGCAGTGCTGAAGACAAATACTTGCAAACTATGGAAATAGAGCTAGAAGATTTTCTAAAGCCACGGACAAGTACTTGCAAACTGTGCAAGAAAAGTTTCTCAAGCCGAAGACAAATACTTGCATTAACTATGCAAATAAAGTAAGTAAAACTTTGCAGAAAACAAAGACAGTCAAGGAAATTGAAACAAGTTGAAGAGCAGGAGTTGGAAAAAAGTGGATTTTCATTAAAAAATTCATCTATTTCAACTACAAAAGATTACAAGGAAAAAAACCTAGACTACTCCTCCTCCTGGTCAGCCTCTCTGAGGTCTACCCCTTCCTTGAATTGCTCAAGAAGCTTATCAAATATGGCTTCGGCTTAGGGTTTTAGAGATCGGCAAGTTGGGGCTTGTCCTTGTCCAGGGCTGGATAGACTTCTTGGCAAGCATCAATTGCACAAGTCTGCCCCATAGCCAAAACAACGCCTTGCATCTTAAGTAGATTGTCTTCAAAGTACTGGGACTTCCTGAACTCAGCAACAGAAGACTTCTTGATTTCTTCAGCTTGAGACTCAAATTGAGAGATGAGCTCAGCTTTGCACTTCTTCTCTGCTTCGAGTTGCTGGGCCAGTTCATCCTTAATCTTTTGATCTGCTTTAGATTGGCTCTTCAGCTGGGATAGTTCTTGCTCAACATCATGGAATCCCTTCTGGAAGAACTCCAACTCAGACTGGGTCTTAGTAGATGCCAGCTCTAGGTTGGAGATAACTCCCTTCAGCTCGTCCACTTGGGAATTGGCTACTGCCAGCCGAGTGTCAGACTCCTCCTTGCCTTCCCTAAGCTGGGAATTCTCAGATTTTAAGGAGTTTAACTCTGATTTCATTGAGTCCATCTCTGACCTCAACGTCTTCAGCTCAGCATCCATCTCTTCCAGCCTGGAGTTGTCAGGTCTTGCCATCTCTGCCAACTCATCATTGGCCTTCTTCAGGTCGGCGTTGGCTATAGAGAGTTTCACCACCATGCTGCGCATCTCTTCTACTCTCCTAAGCATGTCACATTCTTTGGCACGATACTGTAATAACCAACATGGTCAAGTCATCATTTCAACAATCTAAGTAAAAGGATTGGAAGATTTGAAAGAAACTCACCATGGACATGTTTCTGAAGTACGTATCAAAAGCAGACTCCCAGTCCTGGCGTGCAAAACGGTCCCCATCCACAGGTAGCACTGGCAGATGGGAGGGCTCCCCCTCAGATCGAGCCTTCCCAAGAGGTTGTCGGGGAGAAGCCTCACCTGAAGTTATAACGACTCCTCCAGTGGGGGCATCTTTTGGATCCCTGATAATTGACCCCCCTGGAGGAGAGATCAATGCCGCCGAGGCTGGAACAGAAGCTGGTGCAGTAGGAACTGGATCAGAAGTGGGTGCAGCAGGAGTTGGATGAGTACTGGTTGACACAGCTGGTGGAGTAACTTTGGTTTGAGGAGCCTTGATGATGACCTTGGGAGGAGGAGCAGTCTTCTTGGCACTTGCCCCAGCCTTTGCAATGGATTTGGGAGGCAAGGCTGGGGCACCGGAGCATTCTTCTTCATAGGCTGAGCTGCAGCCTGAGCAGGTTTCTTGACTGCAGCAGATGTGCCAACTAAAGTTCGGGCTGCAACAAAAAACTCAAGTTAAAAATGCAGAAATAAAACAAAAAAGGCATAAAAACCGGGTTGATGGTTCTTACCTTGTTTGGGGTGAATGAGCAACAGGAGGAGCATGCAAGGCCTGCATCTCAGTAGGAGACTTGGAGGACGGCTGAGCAGAAGAATGTTGTCCGTCCTCTTTCTTCCTCTTCTTGGGAACCAGTTTCTTCAATGAAGACACGTCACAGACTCAGAATAGATTTGTCTTCCCTCACAGTTCAGCTCAGCCATACAAAATCTGGGGGTAAATGATAAACCAGAATTAATCGTCTGTTAGTCAACAACAATCAACGATATAACTCTTGCAGTTCAGCACCCAAGTATTGCTGTTCAGCCATGATTGCACTTCGGCTGAGCCCCATGGCATCCTTTTTGCTATCAAAGAATAAGCCAAGGACTGCACCTCGGCACCGAACCCCGACATCAGCTTCAGCTCAAGTGCTACACTCCAAATCACTTCGATCAGATTTGATATCGCACTTCGGCAAAGCTTGGTTCTGCATTTCAGAAAAAGGAATCAAGCACAGCATTACATCATGGAACCATCAGGCAGAAGTGCAGCTCAAAGGAAGAGTACACGTCTGGTTATCCAGTCTGTGCACGTCAAAATCACTTCAGCCGACCTACTAGTCATATCAGCCGGTCTACCAGTCACATCAGCAGACCTACGGCGTCCTAGGCTTTCTGCCCTAAGCAAACATCTTATCTGTTATCGAAGCCAAGGGCGGGAAAAATCTAATAAAAGCAAGCCAATGCAGACCTGAAAGGGGATCCGGGATCCATTCAAAAAACGACTTGGAGCTAATACACTGAATCTTCTCTTCAGCCAATAACTGTGAGAATTTTCTAACTCCATACACAAAAATATATTCTAAGTGAGATATGACCCAAACTGACTTGAGCGTCGGATGGTTTTACCCCGAGTCATCCCCCCAGGACCTTTGATCTTTGCTTCCTTGTGCAAGACTTTCAGGAAGCTATTCCAGTTATAATTTTCAAACCAGTTAACCATTCTTCGATTTAACGGACGACGTATATTTGAGGTCGTCTTAGACCCTTGGTGAAGATCCGGCTTCATCAGCGACCCATATTCTCTAGTGAGATTTTATACATTGACATATATTCGGACCTGACAACATTACTTACTATGCCGTTGCTTTTTTTTAATTTTCTTCTATATTCTGATATTTTCAGCTATCTATTTTCTGCTTTTTATTCCTGGTTTTCAATTTTTTCACTCATCTTGAAAGCTGAAGGCCTTGTTGGGAAAAAAATATGCACCTTACGACACCTCTTTTTTAAATTTAAACTCATTGAAACTGCCAAACGAGTACAATTGCAGGCCTAGGGACTGTTAGAATATTTGGTTACCATCTTTAGACCCCTGAAGATATTCCTATTCATTCATTCATTTGTATTTATTGTAAATGATTAACTGTATCCCGTAAAGATAGGAATCAGCTGAAAGTTAGGAAGCAGAATGTTGAGCAATCAATAGTTACCATGTATACACAAAATGTATGTAGTATAAGATTAGGGGCCAAGTTTACGTTTTGATCAATGAAAAAAATACTTTCTCTTCATTGCCTACACTTTAACATGGTATCAGAGCAATTTTGATCCATTTTTCCACAAAAAATTTTTTTTTAGATCTTTGAGCATAGGCTCAGAGAAAATCTCCTCATTGCCTGTTTGCTCAACCAATATCCGGCTGGTATATCGTTCCAAGCCATACGGCTACCATACATTTCCGGCCTTGACCACTGCTCAGACAAGTTAACTTGTCATCCCTGCATTATACCTCTCTCAGACCCTCAGGCTTGATCACTGCTCCATTTACCTATTCTTCTTGCAACCACACCTGAAAAACCAGCATGTCAGAAACCGGACAAAGTTCACAAGAACCAAAACCCGAATCCTCTGTAATCCCTGGGGATTTGGCCATTCAAGTGGCTCAAATCCTCAAGGATAGCCTCAGCCCACAAACACACAATCCAGTACCATTACCTGAGAATCTCAATATTGCAGTAAAGCTCACAGGGAACAACTATTCTCTATGGTCCCGGGTAATTTACAGGGCCATTTTGGGACGGGGTAGGCAGCACCACCTCACCGGGATGCCTCCTCCCCCGCCACCGACGGATCCCAGGTACCCTAGATGGGAACAAGACGATAATTCTGTATTTACTTGGATCTTGCAAAATGTGGATGCAAGTATGATAAACAACGTGTCACGATACCCAACGGCTAAGGCAATCTGGGATGGATTGGCTCTTACATATGGCTCAAGGGGTGATTCCTTACATGTGTTTGATTTACATCGCAGGGCAAATCACATTCAGCAGAGAGACAGCATTGGAACCGCCTTCAAGACCTCTGGGTATCCATTGATACCTTAGGTACAAACCCAATGAAATGCCCTGAAGACATCTCTCTGTACAATCAAAAATTGCAAGAGTTAAGATTGTACCAATTTTTATCTGCAGTAAGTGACAGATTTGAATCTGAAAAAAAGGATTTATTGAAAAGAACCCCCCTTCCAAATGTAGAGGCTGCATTTTTTGAGTTCATGAGGGCTGAATCCCAGGAAGGATTAATACAACACGGTCACTCAGAAAATATTTCATCATTGGGAGTGGGACAAGGGTTGGTCGCTAAACCAACTGGCGGCCGTGGCCGTGGCCGTAGCAGACCACCATCGGACAGAGGCAGCACTACCCAGCTAAGACATGCTGCACCCTGTTCAGGACCTCCATCATCACGGGGAGACAAGAGCTCCATCGTATGCGAGCACTGTGGGAAGAAAGGACATGGAAAAGAAAAGTGTTTACAGATTTATGGATATCCAGAATGGTGGGAGGGCAAGAGGATCACCACCGGGGCAACCCGCGGACAAAAATGGAAGGTGGCGGCTGCCAAGGCATCAGAGGAGGAGCCTAGCAACAACGCATAATCACCAGAAGAAAGTAGCGGCAGAAAACAAACCCCAGGTGCAACCAAAGGAGGTAAGGGGCTAGGAATAAACCCTAGCCCCAATTTTGTTTTTAATGGCGAAATTGCAAAAAAAAAAGGACCTTCTGTTTTTAATCCATGCCCCCCAATGTTTAATGAAACTCCAAGTATGTCCTTAAATTCTTCAAGAGCTGTTAATATGGTCCAGGCTAATTCAGTTGTCTCAGATTTACCCCAGAAAAAACAAGATAATCAGTTAAGTCCCAAAGTTCACAAAAATTATGACATAAACCCTGAGTTACCCCATGCTATGGCTAATACCGTCCATTGTCCTAACCCTCAGTGGATCTTTGATTGTGGAGCAACAGACACCATGACGTTTGGCCCTAAAGATTTTTTAACCCAGACAGCCCCTCTAAAAACCCACATCGAGACAGCTAGCGGAGATACCATTCCAGTTCAAGGAAGTGGCTCTATCGCTATCACTCCTGAGATCACCCTTAAAAATTGTCTATTTGTTCATGCTCTTTCCACAAAATTGTTATCTGTCAGCCAGCTCACCAAAGAACTTGACTGTGTTGTACTTATGTATCCTCACTTTTGTGTGTTGCAGGACATTCATACTCAGGAGATCATTGGACGTGGTACTGAGAGGGGTGGTCTCTATTAAGTAGATGCAGTGGTGCCACATGGGCGTTCTAATATTGCCACCGGATCAATGTCCAGATAGTATGGTTATGGCACCGTCGGTTAGGACATCCATCTTTTAGATATTTGCAAAAACTATTTCCTAAATTGTTTTCCAGTACTTCATACAACTTGACCTGTGATATTTGCCTCCGGGAGAAACAACCAAGGAACACATAATTTAAATAATACGCGTGTGGACAAAATTTTTTCTTTAATACATTCCGATGTTTGGGGCCCATCACCTCATCCCACTCCATTGGGATTTCAGTATTTTGTTATCTTTGTTGATGATCACTCTTGTATGACCTGGCTATACATTCTTAATAATAAGTCAGAAGTTGCAACTAAATTTGTTGAATTCTATCATATGGTGAAAACTCAATACAATTCTTCCATTCAAATTGTACGGTCGAACAATGGGGGGAATATCTTTATGGGGCACTCAATCAATTTTTCCGAGATCATGGCATTATACATCAAACATCATGCCCCAACACCCCTGAACAAAATGGTGTTGCAGAACGAAAAAATCTTACTCTGCTAGAAATGACACGAGCCATGAAGCTAGAAGCTTGTGTTCCGAGGGGGTTTTGGCCGGAGGCGGTATCCACAGCCACCTATCTTAGCAATCGCCTTCCCACTGCAATCCTACACCATAAAACACCCCTTGATACATTAGCCTCTCAAACCACTCTTCCTTCCACATTGACCTTACCACCCAAAATCTTTGGATGTACAGTCTATATACATATTCCCAAACAACAACGTGATAAACTTGATCCGTGTGCCGACAAGTGTGTATTTGTCGGATATGCTGCTACTCAAAAGGGTTATCGCTGTTACAATCCCCGCACTAAACGTATCCATGTAACCATGAATTGCGTCTTCTTTGAAACCGAGTTCTTCTTTGTCACCCAATCTCGGTTCCAGGGGAAGATAGCTAAAGATGGATCCCTCGATTGGTTGCCTAATCTACCCAGGCCTGCGACTGATTCAACAAGGCAAGTGTTTGACCTCGACGGCACTACTACTCCCTACGATAATACGACTACCACTCCAGAACCCGTTGGTGACACTCCTCAGGTGAATACACCACAACAGGTACAATGTAGTATACATGATTACAATAACAGTCATAAAGTCATAAATACTCATTCACACAATAGCATACCCTGTGAGTCATTCCCTATCCCGTCTTCTCCATCGTCTCCTCCCCAAAATCATGAACCCGTCGTATCTGATCATAACTGTTTTGGACTGGATCATACTAACATGTCTACTGAAGAACAGGGACGGATTCTTCCATTAAGGAAAAACAAGAGAATTCCACCGGACCGGTATTCACCTACAAAGGTAGCACGAGCCTCCTAGTACCCTATCACGATATGAAGGAAGAATATGAGTAACGTGGCTAAGAGTTTCTTTACTAAAATATGCTCTGAAACACTTCCAAAAAATGTGGAAGAAGCGTGTAGCAGCCAGAATGGAAAGAAGCTATGAACGCAGAAATGGATGCCCTTAAAAAGAATAAGACTTGGGAACGATGCATACTGCCCGAAGGGAAAAGAACTGTTGGATGTCGATGGGTATTCACTATCAAGTATAAAGCAGATGGAAGCATAGAGAGACACAAAGCAAGGCTGGTTGCTAAAGGATATACGCAGACATATGGAATAGATTACTCCAAAACCTTTTCACATGTTGCTCGACTTGACACTATCAGGATACTGTTCTCTATTGCTGCAACAGAAAATTGGCCACTACAGCAGTTTGACGTCAAGAATACGTTTCTACATGGGACACTTAAGGAAGAGGTATACATGGATCCACCTCCTAGTTTTTCAGAGGAGTTCTCCCGCGGACAGGTTTGCAAACTCAACCGAGCACTGTATGGTCTTAAACAATCACCTCGAGTTTGGTTCGAAAGATTTACAGCTGTTATGAAACAAGATGGGTACCGGGAAAGTAACGCGGATCACACCCTATTCATTAAACGACAGGGAAGTCTCATTACTTGTCTTAATATCTATGTTGACGATATGATTATTACTGGTAATGAAACTAACGAAATGTCTCGTCTCAGGAGTCACCTGTTTATGCACTTCGAGATGAAAGATCTTGGTGGACTTAAATACTTCTTGGGGATTGAAGTACTATGGTCACCTGCCAGTATCTACATCTCACAACGAATGTATGTTCTCGATTTATTAGCCGAAGTTGGTATGATAGATGCCAAGCCAGCAGACACGCCAATGGTTCCAAATCACAAATTAAACAGTATACAAAGAGCACCTTCAGCAAATAAGGAGCAGTATCAGCGCCTGGTGTGCAAATTCATCTACTTATCTCACACTCGGCCAGATATCGCTTATGCGGTTGGAGTAGTAAGTCAGTTCATGCATGCCCCTCAAAAGCATCATTTGGACGTTGTACTA
Source organism: Eustoma russellianum (assembly GCA_036186865.1). Taxonomy (NCBI): domain Eukaryota; kingdom Viridiplantae; phylum Streptophyta; class Magnoliopsida; order Gentianales; family Gentianaceae; genus Eustoma; species Eustoma russellianum. The sequence goes on from AP025050.1 coordinate 26,779,838, forward strand.
AGGATTGTGAGATATCTGAAAGAAACACCTGGACATGGTTTGGTATTTAGAAACAATGGACATCTTAAGATCGAGGCATATACTGATGTTGATTAGGCAGGAAATCAGACTGATCGACGCTCTACTTCTGGGTATCTTACACTGGTTGGATTTGGAAGAGTAAGAAACAAAAGGTGGTTGCGTTATCGAGTGCAGAATCAGAGTTTTGGGGCATAGTGAAAGGAATCACTGAGGTCTTGTGGATTCGAAAGTTGTTACTTGAATTGGGTTTCCCGGTCTCCGATCCAACATGCTTAATGTGTGATAACAAAGCTTCTATTAGTATCTCTGAGAATCCAGTTCAACATGATCGGACTAAGCACGTGGAAGTCGACAGACATTTTATTAAGGAAAAGCTCGATGGTGGTATCATCTCTTTTCCATATGTGAGATCTGGAGATCAACTTGCAGATATATTGACTAAAGCAGTTAATGGACGAATTTTTGAGGCAATATTGTGCAAGTTGAATATTGGCGATCCCACTATTCAACTTGAAGGGGAGTGTTAGAATATTCGGTTACCATCTTTAGACCCCTGAAGATATTCCTATTCATTCATTCATTTGTATTTATTGAAAATGATTAACTGTATCCCGTAAAGATAGGAATCAGCTGAAAGTTAGGAAGCAGAATATTGAGCAATCAATAGTTACCATGTATACACAAAATGTATGTAGTATAAGATTAGGGGCCAAGTTTACGTTTTGATCAATGAAAAAAAATACTTTCTCTTCATTGCCTACACTTTAACAGGGACAGCCCTTCTGTACCACCAAAGACCGGCTATACCCGCCTCATTTAACTATAGAAATTGGAAATAGGGGAAAAAACCACCATCCAGTATATTCTAATGATATCAAAAGCTATCGTTAACGTCTTATGGAGAAGCATAAAAAAAAACTGCCCACTGGTTAACTTTTGCAAAAATGTGATGTTTAAACCATAATCACTAGTTTTGCTTCATTACAAGGGGTATCATCCTGGATTGCTCGTGGGATTTACTTATTTACAAAAACGTATTGGTACACTGGTTTCCTGCTCATCCTCCCCGCCACCCCCCCCCCCCCCCCCCACAAAACACAGCTCCATTTACAAAAATCTCCTCAATTTCTTCCTTTAGTTACGGAAAGGTTGAAAGTGGCAAAGTCTTTCTCTGTTATATTATGACGTAGTTCAGTTGAATTAGATCGACTCTTGTGCATTACATTCAAACTCTGGCGAACTTGCGCTTCATGGTTAGGATTCACATTGGATGTATGTCGCGAGTGGCGGAGCCAGGAGTCCCTTCTTGGAGGGCACGACAGGCTTCGCCACAGGAATACCACCGGTTACTGTTTCGGACCAGATAAACCGACAAAATCTTCTAGACATATTTTTGTATTATAACATAAAATACGTGAAAGAAAACACATTTACCAACCAATGTACAAAAAAAATAAACAATACACAACAAACAATATGCGTATCAAAATTATTAAATGAATATAGTAATATACATCAATACATACCTTTTATTTGCCTATTGTAGGACGAGAAGGAGTTGCCAAGGGATGCAAAAAGGTTCTTCGAGATGACATTGATTGAAATCGTTTCATAATATCTTCATATTCAATTATGCCAAAAATTTCTGCTCAAAGTAACATAATAAACAATCCGATAGTATGTCATCCCCCAACCGGTTGCGTAGATCAATCTTGACGATATTCATTGCAGAAAAAGTTCTTTCAACACTAGCCATTGCAACGGGTAAGGTCAATACTAACTCGATAAGTCGATATACTAAAGGAAAGTAATTGTAACAATTTTCTCCACCATCTTCTTTGCAAGATCTCCAAAATTATTTATACTATAGAATACTCCATTTGATTTCATATCGACAATGTAATTGTCAAGTTGATGGTCAAGCTCCATTCGTTCCAAGGACATAAAGTCATCTGGATATAACTGAACAAGATGCAATAATTGACTATGATCAAAGTTCGCAAAAGAATTTTGAAGGATCAAGACTCATTATTCATATAAGTAAATTCGTGTTTGCCTATGTGAAATGTTCATCCATTTCCATAGCAATAATTTCAAGCACCTGAGAATTTATATGAATAAAAATTAATTGCGATATAGAAAAATTAATCATCGATGTCATATGTATCAACACAATAAAGATAAATGAATTACCTTTATGAAGATTTTTGCACGAAAATGATGAAAGTATGTCATCGTTCACTACCTTTACGCTTTTTTCTAGACCGGTCAATGACAACATCCTCCATATTAGACACATCAATTTCATGTATTTCACAAAATTCAAAGACTTTTTTCAACAAATTATCCCAACCAACCTCTCTATATTCTTGTAAGCTCTTTTTTACCCCCGTTGATCATATTAAGAGCACATCCTATGTTTTGATCTCACTTGTAGAATCTTAGAAAATGTACTTGTCGTTCTTAAAATTTTCAACATAAACTTTCTAACAAATACAAATTCAAAAGAGTCCATCTTATCAATCAAACCCGATGTAGCATTTTGGATATCCGTATTTTGGTAAGTTGTAGACACAATTTAGTCACTTAGCAGAGAATTAAACATTATGTGATCACGTAACAAAGAGTTAGTTTTCTGTCAAGTAGGGGGCACACTTTGAACTGAATGGCCAGAAATACAACTGCACTTACCTATCTATAGGATTTTCTTCGTCGACGTTGGGGGGCACGTGCCCCCCAGGCCCCCCCTTCCCTCCGCCCCTGTATGTCGCACTGGCGACCTTTTTTGCTTGTCTTTTTTGTCATTTATGAAAAGGTTGAACCCCACTAGTAAGGGTCCTTGCCACACCCAGTCCCAAAGGTAATGTAGGGAGGTAAATCAGGTACCCAACGGCCCGCTAGCAGGAGCTTGCTCATTTACACAGTAGTCTGCATAAGGATCCCCTTAACACTGCAGGCACGCCTACAGGCCAAGAAGCTCCCACACTATGCACTTCCTGGGAAGGGGCTTTCTTGCCTTTGGCAAGAATTGAACCCCTGACCTCCCTTTCGAGAACTCCTGTCCGGAACCAGTTGGGTTATGGCGTGGGGACAACTTTTTTGTCATTTATGGAACTTGCAATTTGTTCTGCAACAGTTAAACATAGAAGAATATAGATTTTGTTGAAGTTCTACAACTAATACTTGAGGCAAATAATTGTATTCCAATTCCTAAGCAGGCATCTGAGTTTGGTCCTTTATCACTTGGTGCCATGAATTTGTAGCTCTGAATTTGAGTCTGAGAATTTTGCACAAGAAAAAACCTCTAAATTTTGGGCAACAGATTGTCAGTATCCAAGTTGTTTCTATTTCCAATGGAGCCAATGAAACACTCTTCCTTAACTTTAGAATATAATGAAATAAAACATAATGACTCACTAAATTGGTTGCGCTCTTATATTGTGAAGTAGCAAATTATGACGCATCATTATAAGTCATCGGAAAACAACCTCTGTGTGTTTCTAACACATGAGTATGGTTGCGTACATCTGACCCCTATACCCCGTTATAGGCGGGAGGCTCTAAGACAATGAGGTAAATGTTGTTGTTTTTGTTGTTGATAGAAGTACTGAATGTGAACTTTTTTAGGATTCGTTTTTGCTGGGTTGAGAAAGATTAACTTTGTTAACATTTACCACTTAAACTCATTCTTATATACCATACAACATACTCACTTCATATAATGTGCGATTTTTTCCTCTTTATACTTGAACCTTTTAAATTGGCAAGCATTCTAACTGAGCCCATCCGGACACTTATTTTCCGATAGTAAACTCGGATGTAATCATGGAAGCCATGTAGATTACCGAACATATTTCAAGCCTTGGCGGCTGTTCCTGCTTTTTCACACTACTATGATCTTGATAACAGTATTTGGTGTCTAGCTTTTTCAGATTTTGTTTTTGCTGGCCAGAAAAAGGATAAACTCTTATGGACATTTACTATTCAGTCTCATTTTTATTTGTTAGCCACCATATTTACTTTATCCAATATATGGTTTATAGGTCTTTACACAATATATCGTATAACATTGTAAATATAACGGCGAGATAAATAACATCAACAATATTACTCCATTGCTTTAAAAACTCCTGCCTATAGCGGGGTATGAGGGGTCGGATGTATGCAACCATACTCATACGTTAAAAACACACAGAGGTTGTTTCACAATGATGCATAATGAAAATTGCGTCAAACTGTGTCAATCAAATGCTACGTCACAATATAAAAAGCATAGCCAATTTAATGAGTCATTTTGCTTAATTCTATCGCATTATAAAGTCAAAGAAGAGTGTGTTCTTGAATTCATTGGTAACAGAACCGTGAGATAAACGTAAACATATAAAATTAGTGTTACAGCTGTTCTCCAAAAGTAGAAAATCAAATAAGTTGTTTGGATTTTCTGTGTAATCTTTGTCTGGTCAAAGTTATTACAAGGGTTTCTTGGACTACATAACATTACCTACTATATTTGTCTCCTTTACATGTGATTTGTCTCCTTTACATGAGCAAATCACACGCATGTTGACTTAGTTTACTCCAAAAAAAAAAAAACTGATTAGAAAACATTATTATAGACTTTTGACACTTTCGTTGGTTATATGCCCACATTATATTATAATGTGAAGATGTATTTAGTTTTATAAAACTATATGACGATCCCTCATCATCGGCATTTTCGGTTACTGACTTTTAGCTAACGGCGCATTCCTTCTGTTTCTTCTTCGAAACAATCTTTCTGGCACTGTTACACTTGTTTTGCTGGGTTGAGAAAGATATAATCCAAGTTGGAATACGTACAAAATTTATATTAAAGGAATTTTCACTATTATTTATAGATTAAAAGGCATCTTTTGATATTTAAATGACAAGATAAGCGTCGTAAGTGATTCCACGAGTATAGGCAGCGAACAAAAGAAAAAATTAACAATTATTTTCTTTTCCTATTGAAAATGTCATCACACCTCGTCCACTTTAAGAAATAAGAAAAAATATATGGTTATATGAGAATAGGTAACACCACACATAGTCTTAAGGTTTTGAGTGGATACGAGACTCAACTCATGTAAACTCAAATTCTAACATGGTATCACACTAGGTGTAAGATGTCGACTCATACCTTGCATGACCTATGGTTGGCTATTTATTGTCTTTCCTCACGGAGCTGAGATGTTCATGTCTGATTTGTGATTTGTGATTAAAGGCGGGTTCTAAGGCGTATGTGTATGTCAAGCCATGTTGTCACGTGAGAGCAGGTACCCGGATGTTTATATCTGGGTTGTAGTTTATGATTGACGGCGGGTTCGGTTCATACTTGACTTGTGATTTGTGATTGAGGGCGGGTTCTAAGGCGTATGTGTATGTCAAACCACATTGTCATGTGAGGAAGTGTATTGAGAATATTGTCCCACATTACTCATTTTGAGAAAAATATATAGTTTATCTGAAAATAAAAACCACCACTCGTTGCCTGAATCCTCAATGTAAACCAAAATTTCAACATTTTCATCAATCGATTTTGATAGAATCTTACGAGAGACAAAAAAACAAAAAAACAATAGATTATTACCATTGTGTATTACTCTTTTTTTTCTTTCTTTAATAGATCTTCATAGAACATGTGTAGATATGAAAGAGAGTTGACGCTGACTTAATATTTGTTGTATAACCGTTTTTTTTCTTTTAAGTAATCCTTCTAAAGTGACTTAACTTTTGTTATATAACCATTTTTTTTCATAGAAGACGACGTAGACAACACAGACACTTGAAATCCATATAAACCATACCTTTTTTCTTTAAGGTTTTCCTTATAGAACACTCCATGAATTAACAACTATTGTATAAGTCTTTTTTCCATTAATAACTCTTCATATAACACGCATGGATATGAAGAAGATTTAACAATGACTTGACATCTATAGTACAACTGTTTCTTTTTTCCTTTAAGAAAAATCCTCCGTCACAAGATCACTAGACACGGGTTTTTCCTCCAGCGACGGGGCCGGGGGGACAATGTCTTCGTCAATATAGCTAATTTTAAGCCCAATTTCACCTTTAATATGTGATTCTTCAAGAAATTTTGCACAAATTCATCACTTTCGGGTTGGACTTTTTTCGCGGTTGCAGAGGATTAACGGGAAAATGCTGGGGGCTTTTTGATTTTTTTCCCTTTATTATTGAAATGGGTGATACACAACCTTGGTTAAAGTCGGGTAAAAAGTGGGATTAAGTCCGGTCAACGGTGTATTTGAGCAATCAACGGTAAACCAGCATGTGATCCGGATGGCGAGTGTACATTTCACCAATAAGTATATTAACTCGTAAAAAGGACATTGTATATGCTAGACGGTGATTTAACTGCAAATAATCATGTTCAATATGTAGCGACCCATATTCTCTAGTGAGATTTTATACATTGACGTCTATTCAGACCTGACGACATTACTTACTATGTTGTTGCTTTTTTTTTTTAATTTTCTTCTATCTTCTGATATTTTCAGTTATCTATTTTCTGTGTTTTATTCCTGGTTTTCAACTTTGTCACTGTTCTTGAAAACTGAAGGCCTTGTGAAAAAAAAAACTATCAGCACATTACGACACTTTTTTTTTTAATTTAAATTCATTGAAACTGCCAAATGAGTACAATTGCAGGCCTAGGGACAACCACCCCTGTGTTTGAGAAGAAAATTTGAAGAAATTTTTGTATTCAATATTTTTCTCGTATTCATATACACTCAATGAGTATCTTCTTATAGGGCCTTTACATCTTCGTACAAGGAAGAAAATCGGCCTAATTAATTACAATCAAATCAGCCTAATTAATAAAAAAATAAATCATTCCTAAATTTAAGCCTTCTTTAATTTTGAATCCCTTGATTTTCGGTTTTCCATAATCAGTGCTTGCTAACAATCCCCCACAAGTTGAACCGTGAGGTCAACAACGTTCAACTTGCACAGAATGGACTCGAACGACCTTCCATTGATAGCCTTGGCACATCTGCCAACTGGTCCTCAGATCGAACATACAGCAACTCAATTAGCCCTTCTTCTAACTTTTCCTTGATAAAATGCCGATCAATTTCCACATGTTTGGTCCGTCATGCTGTACTGGGTTTTCTGATATACTGATAGATGCCTTATTGTCGCAAAACAAGGGTGTAGGCATATTTATTGGTAGTCCGATATCTCTGAACAACTTCTGAACCCATAGTACTTCAGTGATTCCTTTCACAATTCTACGGAACTCCGCTTCAGCACTAGATAAGGCGACAACCTTTTGTTTTTTACTCCTCCAAGTCACAAGATTGCCTCCTACTAGAGTAAAGTACCCAGAAGCAGACTTCTGGTCCACTAAACTACTTGCCCAGTCAGCGTCTATATATGCCTGAATATTTAAGTGCCCGTTATCACGAAACACAATGCCCCTTCCTGGTGTAACTTTAAGATAGTGCAGGATACACATCACTGCATCCATATGGTGCTCCTGAGGACTGTGCATGAACTGGCTCACCACACTAACTGCGAAAGCTATATCAGGCCGTGTATGAGATAGATATGTTAACTTACCAACCAATCGCTGATAGTGCCCTTTATCTATAGACGGTGCTCCATCAATAGTTTCCAACTTATGATTCATAGCCATGGGGGTATCGCAAGGTTTACAGTCAAGCATTCCTACCTCAGTGAGTAGATCCAAGACATACTTACGCTGTGAAATGTAAATTCCTGCTTTTGACCTTAGAACTTCAATACCTAGAAAATACTTCAGACCTCCAAGATCCTTCATTTCAAATTTGGTAAACAAATGTTTTCGAAGACGAAGTATTTCCTCAGTGTCATTCCCAGTAATCACCATATCGTCAACATAGATAATCAGACATGTCACCAGATCTTTTCTTCGTTTGATAAATAACGTACGGTCGGCATTGCTTTGACGATAACCATCTTGCTTCATGACTCCAGTGAACCTGCCAAACCAGGCACGAGGAGACTGTTTTAATCCATACAACGCCTTCTTCAGTCTACAGACTTCTCTTGGATTGAACCCAGCGGAGAACCCTGGAGGTGGATCCATATATACTTCTTCATTCAGATCGCCGTGCAGAAAAGCATTTTTAACATCAAACTGGTGAAGAGGCCAATTCTGAGTTGCTGCAATGGAGAACAATACCCGGATCGTATCAATCCGTGCCACTGGTGAGAATGTCTCCGAATAATCAATGCAATAAGTCTGTGTATATCCTTTTGCCACTAGTCGAGCCTTGTATCGTTCAACACTTCCATCTACTTTGTGTTTAACTGTGAATACCCACCGATACCCAACTGGCTTCTTTCCGACTGGAAGAACGTATTTTTCCCATGTTTCGTTCTTCTCCAATGCCTGCATCTCAGTTATCATGGCTTCATTCCAGTTTGGTTGGATTTGACCTTCTTCTACTGCCTGGGGTACCTGTTCTAAACATAAGGACACAAAGAAACTTTGGGCCAAGTCAGATACACCTCGTAATGACGTATTTACTGAGTACCTTGAGGTTTTTGACACTTGAGTGGGAGAGTATCATGGGGGAGGAACACCTTGCTTTGTTCTTGGTGGTTAGACCAGTACACGCTGAAGTTCAATTGTGCTATTTTCACTGACACCTGTCTCTGGAACATTAGATGGTGTAATAGAGATATTATCTGTAGGATCAGTGGAGACAATAGTAGTGGGTATGTGTGGATCAGTGGAAGCAATAGTAGTGGGTGTGTGTGGATCAGTGAAATTACGCTCAGATGTAGACTGTTCATGATGTGTATATAAATTACTTACCTCTGGTAGTGCATCCATAAGAGAAGGACCATCAAGGGGTACTGATGCTTCAGGTAGTATAGTATTGCGAGCTATAGCACAGTCGGTGCCATCTACTTGCCGTGTTGGAACAGCCGTCGTACAAGTGGGTTGTGGCACCAACCAATCGAGGGTTCCATCAGTTGGATAAGGGAGATCCCCCTGAACCCGAGAGTGAGGGGTGTAATAGTATTCGGCTTCAAGGAACACACAGTTCATGGTGACATGGAAGCGGTGGGTTCGGAGATTATAGCACCTATACACCTTTTGGGTCGAGGCATAGCCGACAAAGATACAACGCTCAGCACATAGGTCAAGTTTTGTTCGTTCGTGTTTGGGGGTATGAATGAAGACAGTACACCGAAACACACGGGGTGGTAGGGTAAGAATCGAAGGTATGTCGTGTTGGGTGGCTAGGATTTGTAATGGGGTTTTATATTCTAGGATTTTTCTTGGAAGGCGGTTTAAAAGGTAAGTGGCGATGGATACAGCCTCCGGCCAAAAACTCATCGGGACGTGAGAATCCAACGTTAATGCCCGAGTCATCTCAAGAAGAATACGATCCTTTCGTTCAGCTACCCCGTTTTGTTCAAGGGTATGGGAACAAGTATTTGATGTATAATGCCATTTTGGTGGAAAAATTGAACCAAGTCCCAAGTAAGATATTCCCCGCCATTGTCGGAACGAAGTATTTGAATTTTTATATTATATTGGGTATGAATCATTTGATAAAACTGGACAAACTTTTGGGAGACCTCAGACTTTTGTTTCAGAATATATAACCACGTCATACGAGAAAAGTCATCCACAAAAATAACATAGAAATGGAAACCAAGCGGTGTATCATCGGAGACCTCAGACTTTAAGTGCATGTGATCGAAATTGCCTAAAGATTGCCCTTGGCAACCCCTAGTCTTTCTTTGATTCATCTTTTTACAGCATTTTTTTAGTTTCATTTATTCTTTGAATCGTAGTTAAATTGTTCAAGTTGGCGTCCCAATCGTTGGAGTCAATTTTGGTGTGATTTGATATCATTTTTGGTGCAAATTGTGAGTTTTGACACTCGTTTTAATTGCATCACGTGCAAGCAAGTCACATCTAAGTAACAACCATATGGGTTTTATTCCCCACTGCCCATACCAAACTCTCCTTGAATTGACTTGTCTATGGACTTCGTTCTATGCCTGACTAGGTCTAAGAATGGTAGGCATAGTATCTTTGTTGTGGTTGATCGTTTTTCCAAAATGGCACATTTTATTGCAAGTAAGAAAGTCGACGATGCTAATCATGTTGCTAATTTGTTCTTTCGTGAGATTGTTAGATTGCATGGCATGCCTAAAACCATTGTTAGTGAAAGAGATACAAAGTTTTTCAGTCATTTTTGGCGAGTTTTTTGGGTTAAGCTTGGTACTAACTTGTTGTTTTCCACCAATGCTCACCCACAAACTGATGGCCAAACTGAAGTAGTCAATCATACTCTTTCACAGTTACTGCGTGCCATCATTCAAAAGCATATAAAAAGATGGGAAGATTATTTACCATACATTGAGTTTGCATATAGTAGGAGTATTCATCATGGTACATTACATAGTCCTTTCGAGGTTGTGTATGGTTTTAATCCTTTGTCTCCTATGGATTTTATTCCCATTCCCATGCAAGAACAATCAAGTTTAGATGGTAAACATAAAGCTGAAACAATTCGATAATTGCATGAAAATATGAAAATTGCACGTCGAAGTAACAAGCATCGGAAAGACATTTCTTTTAAGCCAGGAGACTTAGTTTGATTGCACCTTCGCAAAGAAAGATTTCCAAAGGAGCAGAAAAACGAGTTTTTATTACCTCGGGGAGATGGCCCTTTCAAAGTGCTTCACCAAGTGGGACCAAATGCTTATATCTTGGATCTTTGTCCAAGATATGACTCTGTCTCCACTACCTTCAATGTTGCTGATTTGACCCTCTACACTGATGAGTCCTTTGATTCGAGGACGAATCCTTCTGAGGAATGGGGATTGATGCGAATCATGGATTCCATCATTTGGATTCTGGACCTATGACAAAAAGTCAAGCTAAGGAACTTGAGATTGACATTGCAAACTTCTTGTGTAGGAATGTGCAAGATGAGCCAAACGTGCGTTGGATTCATTTTCTTGAAACTAAAGACTTTTAGTTAGTCTTGAATAATTGTGTTTGCATGTGTGTTTTCTGTTTCCCTTTTTCTATTTCTTATTTTCTAATTTCTATTTTCATGACTTTTGTTACTAATGATTTTGTCTAGTTGATCTTGTTTTGGAAAGCTTCTAGGTTGAAGAGAATGTTTGCATAAAGAATGTTGTCTTGAAGAAAAAAAAGGAAGTCTCAATTTCAGCACTAGGGCCGGCCAACAAAAAGGATAAAAAGGAAGAATTTTGAGTTCAATTCCAAGACCAATCAAGATAAAATTTCAACCAACCTTTTGAAGATTAACGCAAGCTTATCCAACCATCGAAATTGATCTCCAAAGTCATCTAAAAAGGAAGACAACTCGGCTGGACATTAGTAGTTAGGATTATTTCATTTTCAAGATAGTTTTTAGTCACTTTATAGTTTATCTCATTTCAAACTTTTGATAGAATATTGTAGGATAGATTTTATCTTTCTTTTTGATTTGTTTTTGGCTGAAAATTTCAGCCTTTATTACTCCATGGCTGCTGGCCTTTCAAGGGACAACAACATTTTAATAAAAGTTGACATCTTTTGTTTTCTCTCCAAAAAGAGTGAATTTTTGTTTTCTTGATTTTGCATAAAAAATGAAGATTAATATCTCTCAATCTTGAGCAATTTGAGGCGATTGCCAAGGACTAAAGTGACCGTGTAAGAGGACCTTGAAGGTTTGACTATCAACACACACTTGAGTCTAAGGTATTGCTTAAGCCGGAGATTCTACACAACGGAAGCAAGGAGAAGTTTACTTCTTTGTGCCTGAACCCTTATGGAAAGATTGTTGGAGGTGGAAGAGTGGATCCTTTTTATGGCAGCTTGCATCAGGTTGTATGTACGTAACTATACTCACGTGTTAGAAAAACACACACATGTTGTTTCCCGATGACCCATAATGAAAATTGCGTCAAGATGTGTCAATCTATCGCTACTTCACAACATAAGAATTGTAACCAGTTTAGCAAATCATTTTCCTTTATTACATCATATTCTAAAGTTAAAAGAAGATTATCTTATTAATTATGGTAATGGAAAATAAGAGAAACAACTAAAACGACTATTTTGTCCCTTCTTACAATTCATTATCTTCTTCATCTTTATTAAATTAAAAAATAGAACTCCATAACCTATTTCATTTCCTCCGGAAGAGATCTGAAGAGGCCTCATATGAGGCAAAATGTGAGGCATCCAATCACGCAACGCCACGTGTACGAAAAAAACTTTTTTTAAAAAAAGTAAACAACGTGCCTTTTGTACACGTGACATCGCGTGATTGGAGATCTCATATTTTACCTCATATGAGGCCTCCTGTGATATCATCTGCATTTCCTCCCCCCTCCAACTTCCAGTGCCACCCTTAGCCACCCCTACATGACTGCTCACCCTCAACCGCACCATCCTCACTGCCACCCTAAACCAGGAGCCAAATGAAGAAAACTTCGACATGAACAAAGGAATCCCTATTAGGATATTAGACAAAATCTTCCATGGCTGCCACCATCACCACCATCAAATCGCCTTCCTCAACAATCGAAGCAACTTCCACCATCACCCCACAAGCAGTTGCTAAAATAACATCCACGGCCATTTTATTTATTTTATGCGAATATCCATCATCAACCAATATTGAGCCAACAAAAAAAAGATGATTTTTATCAATTAAACATCTGGAAGTCTAATTAAATAATTTATAAATTAAATATCTGGAAGTCTAATTAATAACTAATTAAGCTTGAGAGAAACAGTTCCAAAACAAATGCTCAAGGAAAATTGAATCACATATAAAATGATGTTTTGACTACGGGAGGAAGAAATGACATGGGTTGTGCCTGGGCAAGGGGGCGGGGCGGTGGTTGGGAATGCAGAGGAAGTGGTGGCGGTGGTTTGAACTAAAAGAAATTTGTGCCAGCGGATGAATAGGAGGCAATGGAAGAGTTTTGGTGGTGGTGAATGGATGGCCGAGGGAATGGGTGAGAAGGGCTGCTGACTTTTGAAATGGGGTAAGGGGATGAAGTTGTTGCATATTTGATATGTGGTTACGGAAAAAGGGGGTGAGGAAATAAGGTTCAGTAAAAAGAATAGGTGGTTGAGGGTGGCAGCCGCTTGGGGGCGGGGGTGGTGGGTGGCAGGAGGCGGAGGTGGTTAGAGGAGGAACGTTGTTGCAGTGGAGAAGTTGAAGATGAAAAATGTAATTTTGATCCTAGAATCTAATTAAAAAATTAGGGGAAATCTAATTTAATAGCAAAACGTTTGACCCATTACTCATTTAATAGTTAAAAGTTGATAAAACTCACTTAACAGCCAGTATTTTTGAGAAATGGTTACACCATGTTGACCGTGTCAAATGGTTGACTAACCGTTCACTAACTGGACGTGGCGACCCCTTTTAAATAAAAAAATAAAATTGTATTATTTGAATAAATTGATAAAAAAATAAAAATTCTTAAAGTGTAAAAATTAATTAAAATTTTTTTAAAAATCGAAAAATTAGAAAAAAAAAATAATAAAAGAGCTCTCTCCAACGCCCCGACCCCCCCATCTCGTAACCCCCTCTCCCACCCCACATCCCCAAAAAAATTTTTAAAATTTTTTCAACTCACCCACAACAATTTGACCAACCCCACAGAACCCCCCGCACCCAAACACCCGGTCTAAAAAGAAAAAATCATGAAATTTTTTCCTCTCCCAACACCCCGTGCCACTCCCCAGTCCACCTTTAGCTCCACTCTCTTGATCATAGATTAAAGTCAATTCCACCTTTCCATTTGAACATTTTAGCCAACAACGATTGTTCCATCCGCGTAATTATAGTCCAATAACGTGCAGTGTTGGAACTGCAGGTCAGACCTTGCATGAACAAATACATCTCTAATATCGTGCATGAGATATTGTAGATGTTCATGCACATTGTCATTTGTGCTGCTCCAATATACAACACACAGAAGAAATGCTCTCAGAAAATTTAACCCCATGATAACCTAACAAAAAATATCGTCATTTTCTTTTTGGGCCGGGAGGGTTTGGGGGTTAGGATGTCAGGGGGCGGGAGATGGTCGGGGCGTTGTGGGTGAGCTAAAGAATTTTAAAATTTTTTTGGGGTGGGGGGTGGGTGAGGGGCACGGGGTTGGTCGGGGCGTTGTGGTTGACTTCAAAAAAGTTTTTGAAATTTTTTGGGTGGTGGTGGTGGTGGGGTGGTGGGAGGATAAGGTCTGGGGAGGGCTGGGGCGTTGGGGGTCGTTTTTTTATTTTTTATTTTCAATTTTTAAAACATTTTTAATTAATTTTTATACTTTTTAGAATTTTTAGTTCTTTTTAAATCAAGTTATTTAAATAATACAATTTTATTTTTTTTAAGTAAAAGGGGTCCGTATGAGAAAGTTAACGGTTAGTCAACATTTTGCCACGTGTCACCATGGTGATAATTGAGTCATTTCTAAAAAAGAATGGCTGTTAAGTGAGTTTCATCAACGTTTAACTGCTAACTGAGTAATGGGCTAAATTTTTGACTATTAAGTGAGATTCCCTCTTAAAAAATATATTACTATCGTCTTCAGTTAGACATGGTGGAATATGCTATTTTCTGTTAGTTTGGATGGAAAGCTGAGGTGTTATCTTTTAGCCGAAAGATTAAAAAGAGATATATACAACAATAACTCATATCCATATATTCCAGCTACAATTTTTTTATCTTAAAAATATAGAATTTGTTTCCAGCGAGACCTCCGACTCCATATGTATAAGTAAAAATGACATAATAATAAGAAAAAAAGGGATAAATATCTATCTTTAAACATGAAGACTGCTAAAGGAAAAAGTGTCATACATCAAGGAGGATAACTATTATATATATATATATATATAGACACACACACACACACACACATATGAGTGAAAATTATGGTGGCTGTATCACACATCTCTCTCAACGTGGGCTGTTTATGTGCGTCAGAAATATGGCCATCGCGAGATTATGATAGCCCTTGTTTATGATTCTATTGACTCGAAGAGGTTTGTTGTATCAATGAATTTTGTTTGGTCCATACGCAACAAACTCCGGATGGTTTAAACTGGAATCCAGATACCAATGGACAATTTAGTTTGAAAAGTGCCTATAATATTTGCCGCCCGCATGGAACGCAATTACCGGTGGCCCGATACATTTGGTGGAAGGGGGTGACTCCATCAGTGCAGGTAATCTTATGGCGCCTTTGGTACAAGGCCTTGCCTTTTGCAGATAATGTCATACACTGGATAGTGGCATTCCGTTCATGCTGTGCATTTTTTTGAAACGCGGAGGCAACCCAGTTGCATATTTTTTTTATGAATGCCCCATCATACGCGTCCTGTGGTTTCATTTATCTGATCTATTTGATGGTCCATATCCTGCAAGAGAAACTCTCAAACAATATCTTTGTATTTGGTGATGCCAAGCCCGTCCATCTTCGATGAGAGGAAATTTGTTGACTGTGGTGCCTGTTCTTGCAGTTACAGCAATATGGAAGGAGTATACTATGATAACTTTCGGTGAAGAGGTTTTTTCATTCAATAGGCTTCAGGAGCGACTGCGCATGGACATTTATGTATGGTGTGCCTCTGTCTCTTGAAAGAAATTTGTTGTATCTCTTCCACTTTTAGTAGCCGCAAATTATTTGCCTACTTTGCAATCACGACGCATACATATTGTTAAATGACATTTGCCTCCACGGGTAAATTAAAGCTGAATGTTGATGCAGCAATGGGCAAGCGTGGTGCTGCGGGAGGTGCTATACTACTTGACGATAAAGGACTTTTCATTTTTGCCATCTCTTTTTCATTGCCAATCTTATCTCCATTACATGCGGAAATGCTTGGTCGATTCTCTACTTCATCATGGCCGGATATGTAGACATACATATTGAAACAGATTGTTTAGCCTTGGTTGGTCTGCTTAATGATTCGCCCAATGTTTCTAGACGTCTGGAAGGTGATTATACTAGGCTAAAACAGTTTTTGCGACTCATGGGACCTAGAGTGGCTTATGTTCCAAGAGTGGCTAATTCAACAGCTCACTTCTTGTCTCAGCATGGTCTCATGCACCAACGGACATCTATCTTTTCTTCTTCTTTGGATCTACCATCATTGGTGCGCGGTAGCTTACTCACAGATGTTCATACACCTCATGTTCGTTCCTAGAGAGACTCTCTCACGCTGCGCTTTCTATCCCCCCCGTATCATCTGGATGCGGGCGGTTGGGTATGTTTGGTTTCTCTCACATTTGAATTCCTTTACTCTAATTACCATCTTCTTACTATTTTGTTCTTTCTGGCTGAGGGTGATGGACAATTTGGACGGCTTTAGGATCATGCCATGGAAGTCATTACACGGACATTATACAGCAACAGTTGCCCGTGCCTGCTTGGTTACGGGCAACATAGTGAGGACACATCCAAATCGCCCGAAGCTGCAGAGATCGAGGCCCTCACACGGATGGTTCACAATAACGCACACAAATTTTTGTCCAAGACGCAGTTTTTTGCTTCTGCATGCGGCACTTCTGCTAAATTATTTACATTTTACTTTGTCAGCACACTCCAATTATATAAATATGTACGCTTTTTCCTTCGCCAGGGTTATATCCACAAGGGTGGCTTTACTAGACAAGGTTTTTATGCGGCATATCATGTATAATTGGAGGCTGACCATCCTTATTATGCTTCATTATCTTTTTGACTATGACGCTTTTATTGTACTATGGTTTTCCTCTGCTATAAGCGAGACATCATATTAATAATACATGCGGCTTTAAAAAATATATATATACATATATATATACATATATACAGATATATAGATATATACATATATATATATACATATATATATACATATATACATATACACACATATATACATATATACGTATATATATACATACATATATATATATATACATATATAGACATATACATATATACATATACATATACATATATACATATACATATACATATATACACATATATATACATATATATGTATATATATACATACATATATATACATATACACACATTTTTTTATTTAAAGCGAAATTGTATTAATGAAAAAGAGTCTCCGTTATGGTGGAGAATACCTTAATAGAGCAGTGGATATCATACGAAAACCTATAATGTAAAGCTGCTATAATGTGTAATCTCCAGTCAAATATGATATGCCGCATTAAAACCTTGACAAGTAAAACCACCCTTGTGGATAAAACCTTGGCGAAGGGAAAAGCGTACATATTTATTTGAGTGGAGGGAAAGTGTGTAGGTACAAGCACATTAATGTATAACGTCCATAAGCCTATGATGAGTTGCTCAAAGGTGGCCCCCAATAGTTGAATTGGCTGGTTGCAGTATCCTTTGATGAAGTCATTCATGTGTGCCTAGAGGTGGAGGTTGTGATGAGGGGCACAAACATATGGCAGCTGGAAACCTTGCGTCGTTGTTGATGTCCCTCGACAAAACAAAGATAATGTTGAATTAGTCACAGTACAAGATATAGGGAGCAGCATTAGTGTAGTGTAATTCCAAAAGCGTACCGAGGTTGCCCGAGGTCCATAGACTGCGGGCAACAGAAAGAAATAAACGCAGTGGCTATATGAAGAGAAGGATAGAAGTTATACCCGCGTTGCCTGCATATAAAGCATGCAGGCAACCAAACAACGTATCCAGCTTTGTATATTATGTTCTGAGCGCATGGATGTGTCCATCTGTTTGATAAAAACCACGTGCCGAATGCGGTAACTGGTTGACAGATGTAAACAAACAAGTAGCAAGGTGCAGTCGAGCATGTTGACGTATGTGGTGCGCCACCATGTTAATCTCTCTAGGGATATGATGTAGCGAACTTCCCGTCAAATGCAAGAGTTGAACGAGCCTAGTGTATTCCGAAAGCGCGGTGATTGTATTGTCCGTCAACTGCGTAAGTTGCTGACAGTCCGTCTCAATGATGATATTGCGATGAAGTAGACCAAAAAACAGCAGACTAAAAACAGCCGCTTGTAATTCTGCTCGAAGAGGAGACACCATAGGAAGCCGAAATGATATGCCTGCAACCATCTTGCCTTTAGAGTCACGAAGAATTGCTCCTACAGAAGCGTGTGAGCGTCCAGCCGAAGCATCCACGTTGAGTTTTAATTTTTCTGTCGGAGGAAGTGTCCACTTCATTGGGACTACACGTTTTGGTCGAAGACGAGGAGAGAAGCCAATGTCAACAAATGAGGGAATGTATTGTGCCAATGACGCGCCAGAAAGGGTGGCAGCCCAATCAAAACAGGACTATCTAGCTAAGGGAAAGATGCGAGCTACAGGCAAATCAGCATCCTCAAACTGATGATTTGCATAAACTCTC
Source organism: Eustoma russellianum (assembly GCA_036186865.1). NCBI lineage: Eukaryota > Viridiplantae > Streptophyta > Magnoliopsida > Gentianales > Gentianaceae > Eustoma > Eustoma russellianum. The sequence goes on from AP025050.1 coordinate 26,798,298, forward strand.
CAAATAGCCCAGCAAAGCATGATGGGTCCAATGATTTTAAAATTACCTTTTAAGGATTTGGCTGAAGAGTTTATCCACCATTGAAGAAGGTATTGTCGTATATTTTTAGTCTGAGGCACCGGACCATCGAGTAATGCTGATAGTTGCATCCATGCAGACTGGACACACGGGCATAGTAGAAATACATGAGTCGTAGAAGCTGAAGCATTTCGGCAGAATGGACATATTGTTGGACAAATGCACGAAAAGGCTTTTATGTTGTCCTCCATGGGCAGTGCTGAATGTAATAATTTCCATATAAACATGCATATAGATGTTTGAACTCCTTTCCACCATATGAATTTATGTGAGAGAAGATGAGCATGATGTGGTCTGATATCTTCATATGCACAGCTTAGTGAAAACTGACCTGTAGGGCTTGACCGCCAAATTGGAGCAGGGTGGCTTGTCGTAAGCTCTAGGCAAAGAGTGTGTGAAGAACATATCCTTTTCCAACTAGGGGAGTCATAGATGCGGGGCAAGTAATCCATTCATTGACCGTATACTGCCCATAATGAGTTACTTGAATGATAATTCCACCAAAGCTTACAGTCAAAAGCACGCTGTATATGTACTAGACTTCTGATTCCCCATCCCCCTTCTATCTCCGGATAACATAAGTTTTCTAGGAAAGTCCAGTGATGATGTCCTCCCCATAGAAAGAGCGAGATTTTCCTGTTAAGCGCATGAATGACACTATTGGGTAGGCGAGATGCGGCTAAAAGATGAAGTGGAATAGATGTTAGAACCGATTTGAGCAAAGTTAGACGACTTTCGGGAGATAAGAGACGGCTAGCCCAGCCCGTTAATTTTGAATCAAAATGCTGCAAGAGTGAGGTGCAATAAGAGGCTCTGTTGATCCCTCGATAGAGGTAGGAGTCCAAGTATTTGATTGGTAATGAAGACGGCTGCATTGCCAAAACTTGGACGACATGTTGCTGTTGGTTTGGTGTTACATAAGAGTTCAGTACAAATTGGCTTTTTGAGAAATTTACAAGTTGACCCGAGGCACATTGATAATCACGCAGAAAAGACTTAAACCTTGACAAATTTTGTGATGAGGCATTGAGAAAAATCAACAAATCATCCGCATAAGCTAAATGGGAGACTGGTGCCACTCTACCAGATGCAATACCTTTAATATGTTGAGATCTGAATAATCTATTTAAACCGCGACTAAATCCTTCCGAGCAAATAATGAATAACAGCGGTGATAACGGATCACCTTGTTTTACTCCACGAGAAGGTGAAAAGAAACCATGAGTTGTGCCATTAACCTAAATGGAGAGCTTGGATAGACGCATATTATTAAGGATGATCCGTAGAAGGCGAGAGTCAAATCCAAACTTTAGCATAATGGCCTCTAGATACGACCAATTAACGTGATCAAAGGCTTTGGCCATGTCAAGCTTTATCATTACTTGACCATGGCGGACTTTTTTGTCTAGCAGATGTGTCATCTCATTGGCCATGATGACATGCTCACTTATGTCATGCCCTTTGAGAAATCCAATTTGCTCTGAAGAGATGATTTGCGGTAGTAAAACGCTCAGTCGGGTAGCTAATATGTGCGTGGTTACCTTGCTAATAAAATTGGAGAGACAAATAGGCCGGAAGTCCGCATAAGTAATTGACTGTGTCTTTTTGGGAATCAATGTTATGAGGGATGATAGCATAGCTTGTGGCGGAGGCACACCCAGAAAAAATTCTTGCACCGCCAGAATGACGTCAAGGTGTATGATATCCCAACATGCTCGATAAAATTGCCCATTATAGCCGTCGGGACCTGCAGCACTGCTTGGGCTTAGATTCCACACTGCATCTTTTATTTCACTCGCAGTTGGTATTTGCAACATCATGCGATTATTTTCTGATGTCACGATTGAGGGGATGTGGCTTACAAAATCAGAAACCCCGGCTACGTCTTCATGCGAAAAAAGTTGTTGATAAAAAGAGACAGCCTCAACTCCAAGTGAGGCGGTGTCTTGTAAAAGAACATCTGCAGAATTCCGAAGGCTACCAATTTGTTGCCGTCGATGTTTATCCTTAACAATGGCATGAAAATATGCTGTGTTAGCCTCTCCTTCTGCTACCCACTTTATTCTAGATTTTTGAGCCCAATAAGATGTTTGCGCGTTAGTAGCCTGAAGCAGTTTTGCCTGTGCCAACGAAAGTGCTGAACGATTGGCAGGAGAGGGATCCGAATCGAATTGTGTTTCCAGTCTATGATAATTTGCTTCTGCTTCTACAACATTGTTGAAAATGTTTCCATAGACATTTTTATTCCAAGTACGAAGATCTTTTTTCAATCTATTAAGCTTCATATATAACCCACGCATTCCTCCTATCATAGGGTATTGAGTCCATTGTTGTTGCACATATGATTTAAAATCTGGATGAAGTGCCCATGCATTGAGATATCGAAAGGGAACGTGACTCCTTTCTGTTGTAGTACTGCATTTAAGTAACAAATGAGAGTGGTCCGATGTTGCTCGAGATAAGTGCTGAATAGAAATATTGGAGAACATATTTGTAAAAGCCACATTAAACAAGTGTCTATCAAGTCTGCGCCTAACTCTGCCTTGGCTAGTTCCACGCGACCAAGTAAACGGTGATCCAACAAAGGGGAGATCTTGCAATCCACAGGTATCTACACATTGATTGAAGTCTTCTAAATGCCAGAGAGGGGGTGAAGATCGACCATCATGTTCATCGAGAGAGAGATAATAAGTGTTGAAATCCCCACTTAAAATCCATGGCAATGTGTTATTCTGTGAAAAATGAGTCAGAGACTCCCATAAAGAGCGTCTTTCTGCAATCGTGTGTTTACCATAAACTGCTGACCATGTGAAGGATTGTTGTGTAGGTATGTGTACGAATGATAAATGCGAAGTTTGAGTGCCATGCTGTACATCTAGAAATCTCATAAACGAAGCAGCCCAAAATATCCAAATATTACCTTGACATGTTTCCAAAGCATTGGTGAAACCTAGTTTCAAACGATAAGATGAGAGTTTTGTGGAGCGTTGTTTTGGTTCAATGAGAATAAGAAGATCGACCTTCGTCTGACGCGGTAATGTAATTAAACGTTGTAACGAGGTTTGGATCCCTCTTACATTCCACGTGAGCGCATTCATAATATCGTGTTGGAATGAAGGGAACCCATACGAGAAGCACTTCTGGTCGTAGCCGTAGAAGGTGGCCTTGGTGGTAATTCATGCTTACGACGGCGTCTACGTCTTGGTGCAACTGGTATAAATCCACCCAAATCATGTGATGCACCAGTAGTGCTGTGTTGTATCTCGTCAATGCTGGAAGAACGCAGTCTTCTGGCAGACAGACGTCTTTTTATCTCATCTAAGGACTCCTGCATTTGTTGTTGAAATTGAGATCGTGAGGCCATGTCTGTGTGAACAATCTGGGTCATGTGATCTGCATCTGAATCCGATACTTGAAAAACATCTGGGTCATCCTAAACACCATGTGCTGAATTATCTGGCTCTTCTAATAATCTGCGAATTGAAAACCCTTCAACGATAGTATCTGTCTCCGGAGATACATTGTCTGCTGCAATGTGAGATGTGGGCTGAAAAGGATTATCCGTTTGGGGATCTGGTATTGCGGCATCTGTTTGCGTTGGTGGGGATCGTTGCCGATATGCGTTTCGTGGGGCCAAATCATCACGTTGTGATGTCTGCAAATCATGATATGTGTTTTTGTGTAGCAAAGTGACGGATGAAGGATCCAAGGTGGAAACTTTTTGCCCTTTCTTTGGTGTCCAACGTGTAGTAGGTTTTTGCGGCTTTAGTGGCGGCTGATCATGATCAAGCTGTCCGTAATTTAATGTTGCATGCCCTAAACGGCGGCAGTCCGTACAAAAAGAAGGGAGGTCTTCGTATATTATCTGTTGTTGGATTATCTTTTGTTTTCCTTCCAAGAAGAGTTTTTTGGGTAGATCCTTAGATATATATGCTTCAACACAAACCCTTGCCACCGAAGGACGAAGACCATCAGCAGTGGCTACGTCGAGTTTGATGGGATGCCCTACAATGCAGGCAATTTCAAAAAGTGCAGCCTTTTGTTGATAATGTATAGGCAAGCATGGCAGCGCAATCCATATCGGAACAATCGGTGCATCCGCGGATGGATCAAAATCGATGGTCCATTTGGTTACACGCATTGTGCAACCCGCAATTGTCTATGATCTCCGGTAGAAGCAGCGGACATAGTCAGGCTCGTGGAGAAAAGTCATCAATATATGAGATTGATCCAAAAGTGTGATCTTGACATCAGATTTGAATCCAATACGCTCAAAAACATCACGTATGATCTTCAATGGAGGCCGCCCAAACCAAAAAGTGCCGACAAGGGTGAACCGGTATAGAGTAGCGAGAGAGTCAATTTCTTCATCCGTAAAGGAGAGCAGAGGGTGACCTTTGTGTTTGGATATGGTTTTTGGGGAGATGGTTGCAGCAGATGAAGCGGCAACCACTGCAGCAAAGGAACGATCGTCGGCGGGGATACCTGGAGAAGACGACGCCATTATTACATATACATACATATATATAAACATATATATACCTATATATATACGCATATATATACATATATACACATATATATACATATATACGTATATATATACATACAAAGCATACCGAGCCTGCCTGTACTCAATGGAGGACAGGCAGAAAGGTCGTCAAAGAGCCAAAACTGCTGGAACGCATGCGCCAAATGAGCATAACGGGAGCATCATACTCGTCCGTACCTGGAATGGTACGGGCAGGGCAAAACAAGACATGCCAATCCATTAGGAAGACTTGATGCTCAGCCTACGCGGAGATTTGATGATGTGAGATCGAGAAGTAATGAGGCACGAACCATCGGAGGCAAATTCTGTCTATCAAAAACTCCTTTCTCCGGGCAAAGCATGGCATGCTGAGCTAAGTAGTGAGCTGTCTTATTAGCTTCTCTATACACATGATTGATCTCTATCCCCTGTGACTGAAGAAGCAAGCTCAAGGTGGAAAGATGATAATTACCAAAAACTTGCTGTCTGGTTTGCAGTCGCGTCACTAAGTCTTCACAGTCAGATTCCAACATAATTGATCGATAGACTGGAAGAAAATACAAAAGACCAAATAAGGTCGCCTGAATTTCTGCTATCAAAGGCGTGCTTAGAGGCAGTCTGAAGGAGACAGCACGGACACATTCGCCGTGATGCGTGCGCAGGATTGCTCCCCCTGCGGCAAATCGAGCTCCTACCGCGGAATCTACATTTAATTTGTATCTACCCAACGGAGGGCATTGCCAACGTACAATCTTGAGGCGAGGGGATCGAAGGCGCGGGATCCAAGAAAGAGAGAGGGAAGATCCTGCTGTCAGTTTGGTGCCCTGAATCTTGCAAATCCACGTATTTATGTCAAAATGTATAGCATTCCGAAGAAAGGCGGTCGAGAAAGATGTGGAATCCCCGTAGGTGAGCTGCGCATAGAACTTCCAAATGTTCAAAACCGTGATTGCAGGGACTATAATTTTTAAGACTCCAGAGGGAAGATGCAGAAGATCGGTACCACCACGATAATAAATATTGTCGAAGGGTGGACACTGTCGGCAGCAAACCCTGAAGTTCAGAAGAAAAAATGCCCAGATTGGAGAGATGCGACCGCAGTGCATAAATATGTGTGCAACTGTGGCAGAAGCCTGCCTACAAAAACGGCACTGCGTAGGGCACATTACAGCATAACGGCCAATGAAGTCCTCAAATGGTAATGCCGAATTGAAAATACGCCATAACAACAGTTTAGCAGCTGGAGAGTGATGCTTGAACCAAATAAACGTTGATGAGAGTTGCGTAGGGACTGCGATCCGGCAAACATTATAAGCCGATTTTAGTGTGAACTCACCAGTAGATGACGGGGTCCATGAAAGGAAATGTCCGAAACCTGTCGTGTGAGAGATGCACGTAGGATGTATGCGACAGATTAACTTCCATATTGGCGAATCTGTAAGCCGTAGTGTAAAATCATCTCGCCTGCCATACTTCATATGCATATAATTGCTCCACAGAGTGTCATTTTTATGATAGGACCACCATATTTTACAATGATATGCCTTTTGTAGCGAATTGAGATCTCGGAGACCCAGACCACCCTCATCAAATGGTCGTGCGATTTTATTCCATGACACCCAATGATGACGATTGCCCCAGAAGAAAGAACTCATTTTTCTATGAAGAATACGGATGATAGATTTAGGTAAAACGCCCGCTGCTAAAATATGTAACGGTATTGCACAATCACTGAATGTAGTAGAGCTAAGCGACCAGCGTGGGTAAGAAGGCGTGCATGCCATCCATTTAAACGAGCCTCCACATGTTGCAGCAAAGAGGTACAGAACCTTGTTCTATTAATGCCTTTATGTAGATAGGAACCCAGATATCGAAAAGGAAGAGAAGATAGGCGCATACCAAGAATGTCCTTAAATATTCGTTGCTGTTGCGAGGTAACATTTGCCGAAGGGATGATATTACTCTTATGATAATTTACCTTTTGTCCAGACGCTGTTTCGTACTGAGTTAAGAAAGTACGAAAATGCCGCAAGTTGCGCTGTGTGCCGCGTAGAAATATAAGCAAGTCATCTGCATACGCCAAGTGCGTGATTGTAAGCGGGACACGCCCCAGCCGAAAAGAGTGAATGTGTCCAGCTGCCGAAAGAGAACGCAAACCCCTGCTGAAACCTTCCGAGGACAATATAAATAATAGTGGGGATAATGGATCACCCTGCTTTACACCACGAAATGGTCGAAATTGGGAAGATGGCTGGCCATTAATTAACACTGATAACCGTGTGGCACTAAGGTGATTAATAATCACACGAATAAAGAAATCCGAAAATCCGAATTTCCGCAATAAAAGTTCTAGATATTCACAGCTTACTCTATCAAATGCCTTCATCATATCGAGCTTCAAACAAAGCTGAGATCCTCCTTTGTCCATCCTATGTATCATTTCCCGTGCTAACAATATCTGCGTGGAGATATCATGTCCTGGTAAAAATCCTGTCTGTTCTGGAGATATTAGACGCGGCAAGAGCGTACCCAGATGCGTAGCAAGGATACGAGTACAAACCTTACTCAAAAAATTTGTCACACAAATAGGCCGAAAGTCACTAAATGTTTGCGGAACTTGGATCTTCGGAATCAACGTAATCAAAGCACCGGCCATAACTGCTGGCTGCGGAACTCCCAGAAAAAACTCCTGCACTGCCTTCAGAACATCTAAATGTATAGTAGTCCAGCAAGAACGATAAAAAGTGCCATGAAAATCATCTGGTCCTGCAGCACTATGAGGATCCAGGCTCCACACAGCTGTCTTCACCTCTGTCTCAGACGGAAGCTGCGTGAGCATAATATTGTCTTGATCGGATAATAAACATGGAATGTGTGATAAAATCGCCAAATGTGCATGCGTTGAATGCCACGCAAATAAAGTGGTATAGAAGTCTACCGCAGACGCCATGATCTCATCCTGAGTAGTAAGAAGAATGCCTTCAGAATTTCGAATTTGCTGTATACTAAGCTGTGCGCGTCTTCCTTTAACCAGAGTGTGAAAATATTTAGTATTAGCAATACATACATATATATATACATATATATACATATATATATATATACATATACATATATATACATATACATACATATATATATATACATATATATACATATATATATATATATATATATATACATATACATATATATACATATACATATTTATAGAAACAGATGCCTCAGATATAGGATATGGAGATATTAAAACAAGTTTCACCAATAGATAATCAAGAATATTTGGTTAGATTTCACTCAGGAAAATGGACTAATAGCCAAAAGAATTATGCTACTATAGCAAAAGAAATTCTTGCTATTGTCAAATGTGTTCTTAAATTTCAAGATGCTTTATATAATCAAAAGTTTATTATAAGAACTGATAGTCAAGCTGCAAAATATATGTTAAATAAAGATTTCAAACATGATGTATCCAAGCAGATGTTTGCAAGATGGCAAGCTCATATGGCGCCATTTGACTTTGAAATTCAATACAAAAAAGGATCAGATAATAGTCTTCCTGATTTCCTTACTAGAGAATATATTAATGAATGATATTTTTGCAGGAATGTCCCAATGGGGCAGAAGAAGTCCCTCTAATAGGAGAGCACGAGGAACCTACTCTAATAGAGGAGGAAGAGGTGGTGAATTACTTGACCAAATTGGTCAACAAAGATTGGTTTCTGCGAAAATTGCATCTTCATCTTCGAGTAATACTCAAAAAGATGATGAAAAATTATACAAAGAATTTTTAGCTTATAAAGCTTCTTAGAAAAAAGAGGATAATAAGCCTTCATATGTTACCATGGTAACTGAAGAAATTGACGAAGTTTATGATCAAAGCTCATATACTGAAAGTATATTACTTTTGGAACAAAAAGATCTTAAATGGAAAGATCAGCCCTGTATTATATTACAGAGGTATTTGGATATAGTGTCATACACTGCAACTTCTTATAAAAACAGAAATTATTATGAGTCTATACTCAAAGTAACAGAATCCTGTGAAATTACCCATTTTACAACAGGGAATTCTACTGTGTACAATTTCAGTAAAGTAATAGTCAAGCAAGTTATAACTGCTGAATCTTGGGGAATATCTACTCTAAAAGAAAAGGAGTTTATATACCCTGAAACAAAAATTCCAGTCAAATATAATTACTGGGATTATGTTGATGCATTTTATAGGGCTTTCTTATATGAAAACCCAAAGAAGAAACATTCTTGGTTTTTCAGGATATGTCCTGAAGTTTATAAACAAGAAATTCCAAATTGGTTATATCAATGGTGGGCATCATATGGTCCATCAATTAATATTTTACCAGAACCGTATAAGAGTTTATATGCTCAATGGATTGAAGTTTCGCCAGCTCTTATAGAAGCTCAGAACAATAGAAGCCTAATAACAGGCATGAACACTTTGCATTTCTTTATGGAATTTGGAATTCCATGGATTTGGAAATGGGAAGTCAAAGTGGGTTATACTCCACAGAATATTCCAGCATTAAAAAGAATTTTTTATACCAAATTCTGGACGAAAATGACTCAGAAAAATGAAGAAGGAGTTGTGGAAGGACAACAGACACTTGATCATATCCAATTTGTTATTTATGGATTTTATTTGTTCTCCTAATACTATTAAATATAAATTACTATAATTTTGTTGTGTCAAAATCATATTTATATGAGCAACTGTTGTTTGAAGAGTATTATTCTCCAGAAGTTTTTGAAAAGCAGTAAAATATCTTACTTCATTATCTTTTTCTATTTTAAAAGACTGTTATGGAGGGAAAACTGTATGTAATATCTTCCCATTTATAGTATAATCTCTTTCTATGACAGAAATAAAACTATGAATATAATTGTTTAAAAACCAAGGTACAAAAGGTATTACTTGATTTTTTCAGAGAGATCTTTATAATATTGTTCTTGAAAATATAATTTATCTTATGTATTAAAATTACTAAAAAACCAATTTCTAAATGATTTCCATTTAGGTAAATTAAATTCTTCATTAATTTGTTTCCTTGCCAAAGATCCTGGACTAAAATCTATTTTCTGGTTTATATTCATATTGAAAAATTCATTTCAAATTCGGTTATTTCCGGTTCTTGATTGTTATGAATTCCTTTAACTATATTAGTTTCATTAATTCTTATTTCATCTATTGACGCAGGATATTCTTCTCTTATTTTAGAAGTTGAAGCTCTTGAAGGACTTATTACCTTGTAATCCAGTGGAGATATAAAATGATGTGAAGATCTACTTCCGGAAATACTAGATCTTGTTCTATAATCTATTATATTTTTGTTATCAAATTTTATTTGTACAGTTCCTTCATCAGACTGTATAATATTAATTGGATTATTATCCACATATGATTTTGAAGGAATCGATGCTTCCATTACCCAATTTTCTTGGAAATCAATTTCTTCCCATTTAATCTTTCTCCTAGTACTTATATTAGATTTACCAAAATTTGTTTCTATTATTATTCTTTCATTTATTGGTTTATCCATAATCCTACATTTAGGATTTAATGTAAACAATGGTTTATAATATATTCTATAACAAACACATATCACTTCTGATCCTGGTTTGTAATCATAACCATGAGTTATTATATTTAAAGTTAATGCATCACAAACATTAACATCTGATAAAGATAATCTTAAATTTGGATATATATTAAAATATACTGGACCATGAGCGAGTGACGATTGTATTATACCAATCAATGATTTTTTCTAATTATTATTTCTAGCATCTCTTAAAGCTGCTAAAAAGCTTTCTGGCAAACCTTGTAATGTTAAAGGTTTAAAAGCTACTTGAATTAAGCCAATATGAATAAATCTATAATTAGATTTATATCTGCATAATTCTTTGTCATTAAGTAATTTTATTATCATATCATCTTTATTAATAGATATAGTTGATTCAGTAGTTTTAACTACCTGTTTCAACCCTAACTTCTTAAAAGTTCCTAATTGATAAACTATTTTATAGTCTACCTTAGGAATTGTCCATTTATTAAGTAAATCTATATTATGAGGAATATTATATTCTTCTTCAATAATGTTTTTAACAGTATCTTCATTCTTAATGATATTCATTATAGAAAGGTGTGTTGAACTTTACTATATATCTAACTATTATCCATAGCTCTGATACCAATTAATTGACCCCAGAGACCTAAAAACATAAAAACAAAAAGACATAAAAACTAAAACATAAAAACAAAAAGACATAAAACCTATAAAAACATATCTTCATCATACTGGAAAATTCATTTAGGGTCCTAGGTAAATTTTTACACAGATTAAATCTGGATATGAATCTTATTATAATTCTCAGTACGCAGTCTCGTCCTTACCACGCCTTTATTCATTTGGCTAAAACGGGCTCCCGCAATTTCGAGAGATTATAATAAAGTCAGCCTGACTCAATTGTAACCTTACCCAATAAGAACAAATTTCCTTATATATATATATATATATATATATATACATATATATATATACATATATATATATATACATATATATATATATATACATATATATATATATATATATATGAGGGAATGTTACTTAATAGCCTAAAGTTTGGCACATTACTCGGTTAACAGTTAAATGTTGATGACACTTACAGTCAGTCACCGGAAGATGACCTACTGCTGGCTGTAAAGGTCAAAGAAAACATTTTTTAAGATTTTTTTGGCTGAAAGGTGTATTCCATGTTGGATTTTTAGGGAATTATGATGACTTCATCACATTCCTGTTCTTTATCAAAATTAGAAGTCTTCTCAAGCCGAGTATATGCCATTTTTACTCCGAAAAATTACTTTTACCTTTTCGTCTTTAATGATTTAATTCTTCTGTGTGATTTATAGAGCAGTTTCCGAAACCTTTCCCTGAACTGATCGAATCTCAGGCCTCTTATCAGTAAATGCAAGGTGTCGAAACTATCTAACGACGACTAAGAAGATAACGAAAATAAATCCAAGGAAGAAATAATATCTTATGTCGCGAAACATTTAAAAGGAAAATTGAAATCATGGATTTTCTCTTAAGACTTTATATAGATGTTTATGATCCATTTATATAGATGAACTTGCCTTTCTAAGATTGAATGCGAACAAATCAGAATATTTGAGACCTAAGAAAATGCAGAGATGGGAATAACCTACGTCTCGAATAATTCTTGTCAACATATGGAATATTGCTGCTTGTTTAATTTTCAGAGACTCGTTCCAGCTAAGGTAAAAAAAGAGAACCATTTTGTCATTAGGAATTTCACTCACTAGCTATCGGAAAGCCAAGTCAAACACTGATCAATAAGAAAAACCCTTCTTCGCCATTTGTCTTCTGCAAATGCTATTACCATAAAATAATTTTCGGCTGGTTTTTATTGTTGTAATATCATAAAGGGAATGACTGATTGGTTATGCAATAACTATATTTTAGAAAATAATGAATCAATTGTTCGGTTGATTTTTGGGTGGGTGTTACCAGAAAATTTGTCCTGAGATAAAGTGGAAGGAGTGAAAAGAGTAATGCCGCAGCCAGCTATTAGAAAGCTAGGACAAACATTGTCGTTGGAAGCTATGACAAAAATTTGGTAACCAAACATATGAAATGAAAACAAATAAAAGAAATAGTCAAGACGTAGTAAGTGTTACTGTTCTTCAAGTAAAATTGCCTCCGCCAATTGAGCAAGATAGACTACGTGACAAATGTCTACCAGGATATAACGGTTTTTTCTTTTCGTTTTCACTCAAGAAGAAGATGAAGTTGTACATTGAAATGTTTAATATTAGAGATTGAAGAATAAAGTAGAGGAAAAACTTCTGTAGGTTTTAACAAAAGTATACGAAAAGTCTCTCCAAAAGTCTTTCAAAAAGTATATCTTCAAAACATTGTCATTGTTGTATTTTATATACTTTAATTTATAGAAAGAAGTTAATTTAACATCTTTCCACATAATTTAATTTACAAAGTTAAATTATTACCGTTCATGATTGAAAATAGGTGTCTCAAGTAGCAAAATTTGCATTTTTTTATGAAAAGACTACATAAAATTCTGGTGTCTGCAACCGACCAAACATTCAGTCTCTTAGACCAAGCTTAGGATTTGAAATTTTGAACGTTGAAGTTGAACACATCACCAAACTCAGGACCGCAGGTTTGGTAAATTGTCTAATCGAACATTTGATGTCGAATGCAGTCAAAAACTAGAAACTTCAGAATCAGACTAAACTAAAAGACCAAAAGCAGAATTCATCACCAAACGTTTGGCCTCTGACACCAGACAATCAACCTGTGATGCCGAACTCAAAATTCAATGTATGATGACAGACTGAACTCAGAATTCAGTGTATGGTGATAGACCGAACTCAGAATTTAGAGTGTGGTCTCACTTCATCCAATCAAGTTTCACTCATTTCTCCAATTGAACTTCTTACATGTTTTTGTTTAAATTAATACCACTTTCTATAAAAGCACTTTCATGTTATTTTTCCAACAATATTCCATATGATCCAAATTTATATAACATTTATAAACTAGACTCTCCGATATTAAACCAAGACATTGACACATAATACATGATGACTCGCATCTTGAATTGCCACTTAGCAGGAATGAAAGTATATAAATGGAAATAACATGACATAGTTATCTTGAATCATATTTATCTATTATTTATATTAACAACCAAAAGAAAGACACATACAAGTTTGCGATTTGGTCCGAATTAGGCCATGCACCCGTTTCAGTTTTCATAACTGCTCTAGAGAGTTATTCCAAACACTCATAGGAAGCAGCACCACCTCCACACTTATATATGTTAATTCATCAAGTTTGTACTGCTCATACCACCATAAAAATGGCAATGAATTGCATCAAGAGATTCTTAAAATCTCACCCTCATAACTTGCAGCACCCACTATCTTCCAAAACACCTTAGGAAAGGACTAGCTTGATAGTGCAAGTTAGAACTCTTCTATGACTTGTTCTTGCCCATTGAATCTTGTTTGTAGGGTCTCTAGTAATAATGATTGGGATGCTATCATAAATAGTTCTCATGGAATATAATAAGTCCAATCCAACTCAATGTTTCATGGACTAATATCTTGTTCACTTCTTTAGTTAAGGGGTCTTTTAGTTTAAACTCGGATCTTACAAAATGCGAGTTAATTATTCGTGTCTCAAACCGGTATGCCGGCTCTTCCTATTATAGACCTTATTCTTTGCTTGAGCCATCTTTTTCTATGAATCACAATATATAGACAAGGAAGACATAGGTTTAGACCACAAAAGAATATCAACAAGTAAATTTCTTAACTATTCAACTTATGCACTAGCAAGTTCTAACGCAATAAATTTAGATTCCATAATAGATTTGCCTTGCAAGTTTGTTAAGAAGATTTCTATGAAATATCACCACCACCCTATATAAAAACATAACCATTGGTTGAGTTTATTTCAATATTATCAGTTACCCAATTAGCATCACAATAGCATTCTAACATAGCCAGAAATCCACTAAACACAAGTCTTAAATTCATTTTATCTTTAAGATATCTCAATAGTCTCCTTAATGTAAACCAATGTTCGTTACTTGGATTATGAGTATATCTAGCAAGGCTATTAACGGCATATGCAATATCAAGTCTAGTGCAATTTATCATGTATATTACAAGCCAACTATTCTAGCATACTCACATTCATCAGCACTATCCTCCCTATTCTTTTCCAAACTAATAGTAGAATCGTAAGGGGTATTTACATATTTAATATCAAAGTGATTGAACTTTCTCAAATTTTATTGACACAATGAGCTTGAGAGAGCATATACCCTCACATTTCTCAATTAATTGAAGACCAAGTATTAAATTGGCTTTCTACATGTCTTTCATATAAAAACAGAGGACAAAAATGATTTAGTACTATTAAATATATCCATATTAGTTGCAAAGATTAACATGTCATCAACATACAAACCTACAATGACACCATAAATATCTAGGAACTTACTATAAAAACAACGGTCACTTTCATTTACATCATAAGTATTAGCGACCATAGTATTGGCAGTTTTTTTATGCCATTGTTTATGCGCTTGTTTAAGGCCATACAAGGACTTCCTCAGCCTGCATAATTCATGTTTTTGTCCTTAAACTATCAACCTTATGGTTGATACATGTAAATGTCTTCATCTAAATCTCCATTTAAGAAAGCCATATTAACATCTATTTGGTATAAAACAAGTTTGTAAATAGAAGCTAAAGCCACCAACATCCTAACAGTTGTTATTCTAGCAATCGGGGAATACGCATCAACAGAATCTATTCTTTCTTGTTGTGCAACATTTAAACTTATCAACCATAATATCAGCCTTTAATTTTTTTCCCTAAAGACCTATTTACAACCAATACGTTTACATTCTCTAGGAAAGTCTATAAGTTCCCAAGCGCGATTACGAAGAATAGGCTCAAGTTCACTATTTATGGCTTCTTTCCAAAAATTAGCATAAATGGATCTCATAGCATCTTTATAAGTTTTAGGATCTTCTTCTATTTTAAAGATGGTACTAAAATTTTCACCAAATAAAATTTTAAATTTTTTGTCTCTTACTTCTTCTAGAAAGTTGGTTTTCTTGTCACCTAATGACTTACTTGACTCACCTTTTTTAAATTTAGAATTACTTGTTGTTTTATAGGATAAAAGTGCTAAAAAATTTATCATCTTTAGACTCAATAATAGCACTATTTTTAGTTGTCAGGAATCTATATGCAGCGCTATTTTGAGTATAATCAATAAACACATAACTATTTGTCTGACACCCAATTTTACTCCATCTGGATTCTTGAATTTCCACCTTTGCCAAGCATCATCGCACTTTTAAGTAGTCTAAGTTCGTTGCACAACATTTACATAGTTCACAAGGAGCTTTATTTGTCCTTTTCTAAGGTAAGGCAAAAGACTTGATTCTTCCCATATATTGTTAGGAATACAAAGCTTATTACCATTTGCATTCATCATCCATTTAAGCATTCTATGTTTTCTTTCCACAACACGATTAGTTGGGGGATATAAGGAGGTTTAACTTCATGAAATATTCTATTTTTTCATAATATTTCTGTATTAATTTTGTATTGCATTCGCCTCCTCTATCATTTTTTAACCTTTTAATTTTCTTGTCTAGTTGATTCTCAACTTCATTTTTAAATTTCATAAATATATTTTGAGCCTCATCTTTGTGACTTAACAAGTGTACTTTTGTGCATTTGGAAAGGTCATCAATAACGATTATGTAATATCTTTTCCACCTTCACTTAAGTGATTTTTATAGTCTTCTAAATCACTATGAACAATGTCCAACTTTTGCAAAACTATTTCAATAGTCTTTAAAGGTTTCTTATGGTGTTTTGCTTGAAATAATATTGTCACCTGTCACTTATCTACATCAGTGATAGAGATCACATTCATACTTTTTACTCTCTTTATAGCATCTATATTATCATGTTCGAATCTAGCATGCCATAAATCAAGATAATCAAGAAGATACACTGAAGTAGATGCATTCTTATTAGCAACAGAAGTAGCATCAAGTACAAATAACCCATCGAAATAAAATCTCTTCACTATAAACTTCCTATTTCTAGTAAGTACAAGTTTATCGGAAATCAAAAGCAAGTTTAACATTGGACTTGTTGAGAAGTGCTCCATAAATCAAGTTCCTACATATGGAAGGGATGTGAAGCATATTGCTCAACTCAAGGCTTTTGTCTGAAGTCAACTTGAGTATAACTTTCTCCTTGCTAATTACTTGGGCACCTCGTGCATCTTTAAATAAAAATTGTTCTCCACTTTTTATTTCTTGATAATCAAAATATAGATTTTTGTTGGTAGCAATATGCTTGGTGGCTCGAGCGTTTACTACCCATTTTGACACACTATCAATAAAGTTTACCTCAAAGAAGATGACCATTGCGATGATTTCTGCAGTATGCTCCACAAGTTTGGCTTGGTTGCTTGTTTGACCTTTCTATTTATTGCAAAACACTGCCTTATGTCCAGGTTTTCCACACACCTAAAATACTCCTTTTGCTTTTCTTTGACTTTGTCCCTGAAATTTGGTCTTACCTTTGACGCCTCTTGAGATGTTGTTTTGAATCTTTTACCTCTTTAGATTATGTTCCATTACGTTAGCCTTCATCTCCCCTTCATCATCACTTGCATCTTCCAATCTATTCTATACGAATGTGATCAATTACACTATCCATAGAGAGTTTTGTATCGTTACGCATGCCTCCCTTTTTATATTTGCTCCAAGAAAAAGGAAGTTTTTCAAGCAAGGAGATGGCTTGAAAAGTTTCATCAATCTTAATTCCTCCTTACTCAAAATTGTCCATCAATTGTTGGAATTGATGGTTTTGATCATTGATGGAAATGTGGTCCAGTATTTGAAATTCACGAAAATCACTAAGCTCATATTTGCTCTTGCCGGCATCTTTAGTACGATATTTGCTATGGAATGCCTTATATATCTCATAGCCGACCTGAATTTGACATAAACGTCAAACAATGAGTTTGAGAGGAAACGTTGAATATGTCTTCTGCAGATAGTGCTGTCAGCATCATACTTGAGAGCTTTCGATTCATTAATTGGTTTCTTCTTGGTTAGGACGTTAGAAACATAAAGTATATCAAGAACGAACATAATTTTTTCAGACCATCTTTTGGAATGCTTGCCATCAAATGGCTCTAACTTAGACTTTTCAGGAACCATGAGTTGTTTAGTAGCTATATCAACAATTTTGCTTTAACATTATTGAAAAATATGATAAAGCTATGGTAACCAAAGAGGAAGCATAACCAACTAAAAAAAATAGACAAGACATAACAAATATTATTGTCTTTAAAGCAAAATTTCCTCCACCAATTGAGTTAGGTAGACTACGTGGCAAATGCTTTCTGAGATATAACACCTCCTTCTTTTTGTTTTCTTTACGAGAAGAAGATGAACTTGTGTATTGAAATGTTTAAAATGAGAGAAAGAAGAACAAAGTAGAGGAAGAAATAGTGCAGGTTTTAACAAAAGTGTATGGGAAGTCTCTCGAAAAGTCTTTCAAAAAGTATAAGTCCAAGACTTTGTGATTCTTGTATTTATAGACTTTCGTTCACAGAAAAGAAATTAATTTAACACTTCTCTACATAATTTACCTTCCAAAGTTAGTTAATGATCGTTTATGGTTGCAAAAATGTGTCTCAAATTGCAAAAGTTAAATCATTTCATGAAAAGAAAACATAAAATTTTGTTGTCTAAAACAGATCGAATGTTCGGTCTCTCAGACCAAACTCAAGGTTTGAAATTTTGAATGTTGCAAATGAACACATATGACTGAATTTAGTATCAAATGTCCAGTAAATGGCTTTACGAACATTTGGTGTTGTGTTTGGTCAGAAAACATAAACTTCAGAATCAAACCAAACTCAGAGACTGAACTTAGAATTCATCACTGAATGTTCGGAGTTAGAGACCGAACATTGCCGAACATAGAATTTAGAGTGTGTTGAGATATTGAACTCAAGATTCACAGTATGGTCTCACTCCCTCCAATCAAAGTTTCACTCATTTCTCCAAAAAAAAACTTCTTACATATTTTTATGTTAGTTTGGAGCACTTCTTAAAGGCCTTTTTTTGTTTTTCCAATAATTGTATTGTGTAACATTGTAATGATATAAAATGGAAGAAATAAGATTGTAGTGAGATCGAAACGCATGAGGAATCATTCTACAACTGTTATAGAAAATCAAAGAATCAGGCGTAGGATCTGCAAGACACCACTAGAAGGGGGGTTGAATAGATGGTGCGGAAAGTGTGCTTTTTAAATTTCTTTAAACTTGAACAATTCAAGTTCTGAAAACAGATTCTGTTTTCAGGACCTGTTTTAAAACGTTTTTAAACCCAGGTTAGAGGTCTCCAAAAATTATGAAATTTTGAGAGAACTTAGCCTCAGATGTTATGAGGGTCCCCTAAAAATTTCAAATCAAAATTCAACCTTTAACCCCTTGAAAATTAGTTGGTGGTCAGATTGCGCAAATCTGCCAGAACCGATACACTGATTTGAAAAATTTATTCCAATTTGTACACAACTCCAAATGCTTTGAAAATTTAACCACTAACCCCTTATATGTTATATTTAAATGGGTTGAAACAGTTTTAAAAAATTCTTTTGGGAAGTTAGTCAAATACGATCAAAGTCTCAACCTTTGCAAGCCTGAAAATCAGACTGCACTAGTCTCAGAACTTTGGACGTTTGAATGACTTATACTTGTCCAAAAGGGTTGAAACTTGCGCCAAAAGAACACTAGAACGTGTGACTATGTTTTCTGAAAGTTTCGTAATTTTTGAAATTCGTTTACTATTTTTACGGACGTGATTAAAAACAGTAAACAGTGCTGAAACAGAAAATCAGTGCTGAAAGTAAATGACACCAAGAATTTTATACTGGTTCGGTTATCAACAACCTACTCCAGTCTTCAAGGAACACCTTCCTTGGTTCACACTAATCACACAACTCAAAAACACCTTACCACAGGGTTGATGGAGTTACACACCAACTCCAACCCTTTACAAACCTTGTACGTGAATACAATTGTCACGAACACCACCACCTTGCAAGAATGAAGATTGATCACACCTTGATCAATCTTTTACAAAGATGTATGAATGGTGGTTTATCTCAAGCCTATTCAAGATTGAAAGAATATGAATACAATAGGCTTTACAAGAAAAGAGAAAGAAAGAGGATGTAGGAGAAGAAGGCTAGAACACTTTTGATCTTTGATTTTGCAACTCTTGTTCTTGTCTTTGTTTTGTTCTTCTTCCTTCTTTTTAACAATTCTTGGCCGCCCCCTACAGGTCCTTCTCCTCTTGAAAATTATCTTCTAAGCCCTTGGGAGGATGTAAGACATCATGGTGACAATGCTTTGCTTACTTGGCATCATTCTATTGGATCATCATTTAGTCTTTGCTTACTTGGCACCTCTTTATTGGCTCAATGTTGTCATCAAGATGACATGGAAAAAATCTGAGATTAACACTTTAAACATGTGCCAATATCAATCATAAAATCATACCATAAGTCAAATATTTCATCATAAATTGCAAGACAAGAAATCTCTCCTTTTCAAGCTCAAAAAATCGGCCAATAAGTGTCTTGCCATGCTGAATTTTTCAGCATGTGCATTATGGAGTAAAATCAGATTATTTACCATTTTCCTTTGAATTTTTTATCATAAAAATGAATCAATCATATATGGTAAGTCTTGCTAACAATTGAAGAATGAACTTGGACACAATAAGAGTGTAAAATTCGGCCACCACAACCTTCACACATGCTGAAAAATTTCAGCATGTGTGATATGTAAAATATCACACTTAATTACCTTACATAAAATTCAAATCATTTCCATAACTCCTTTAATTTATCCTTTAATGAAAAATTGACAAAATATCTTGCTTAATGGTGAAGAATTCGGCCAAGACAAGTGTGACATGCTGAAATTTTCAGCATGTGACATAAGAGAGGTATATGTTGAATACTTACCTTTTGTAGCTTCTCTCTTTGATTTCTCAACATTGTATGATTGATCCTTGAGCAATCAACATGCCAACAAGGCTCCACATGTGCTCCATCTCAGCTGTAGTAACGTTGGAATGTGTTTGTACATGTGCTGAAATTTATTTTTGCTAACTTTGTAAAATAGTGCACATTTAGTAATACACACATGTAATATTCCAATCAGCCCTTAATTTAATTTTATAGAACACTTTAAGATGTATATTATATGTAGAAAGTGTCTAGATACGTGTCACATGATGTTCAAGAAAAACGTTCCATGTTAAGTGCGTAGAAAACATAATTTTCGATATTTATCGATTACCCGATTTTTCTCTAATTTAAATTCCAACTTTTGCACATAATATATATAATATATACTTTGAATTTCAGCACTTGGCTGATTTAAAGTGGTACCATAAACATGTGACAAAATTAAAATTGGAATCTTCACATTTTGGCTTAAATGTGGGGTGATATGTGTGTGCCAACATGGAAAGTATTTTTGGCTAATCACACCATGTGTATCACGAAATTTTCATCAATTTTTGATGTATATGGGCTGGCCATTTATTTATGGCAAGTACGTGACACATTGGCGAAGTTTCGGTATTCGCCCGATACGACAAATTTCGGTTTAGAACCTCTTATCGTGTCGTATTTAATTTGTCATCACCATATCTTATATCATATGATATAAGACCTGAATATACTCATAAATATGAGTTAAGTATAGTGGTGTGACGTTAACGTACGTACGTAAGATATATAACGTGTCGGTAGTACGTTGGAATACATGTGTACGTGCCTTTTTCAAAAAATCTGAAAATATATATATATATTATGTATATGTGGCGTGTTTAATAAGATGGGGAGGAGGAGAAGACTTTCCTTCCATAGCCTTGTTGCCTTTGTGCCTTTTCCAAATGCATCTTCCTTTAATGAACTACTTAGTTTATTGAACTAAGTACTTCACTTAATGAACAAATTTAGTTCATTAATGGTGGCACCTAAAAATAGTATAAACTCAACAAATGTTCGCCATATGATGTAAGCTTTAATGCTTCATGGCTTGTTAGTACGGCAACATAATATATAAGCTAAATAAGGCAAGTAATGTCAAGTTATCATGCACACATGTCTATATATCATGCACGTTTTATCTTATGCTCGTTTTTGTGCACATTTAAATCATGCATTTGAAAATCACTCAAACCCCTTTTTCTCTACAATCTCCCCCTTTTGATGATTTTCAAAATAACTTGTGTACATGATTTAAAACTATCTCTCTCCCTTGAATCGTGCACAGATTTGAAATTTGAATTTCGAATTTCAAATCCGGCTCCCCCTTGATTTGTGCAATTAAGATCAATTAGTCTCTCTCTCCCCCTTAAATCATTTCTCTCTCCCCCTTAAATCTCCCCCTTAAATCATGCTTTCTCTCTCCCTTTATTTTGGAAAGCAAATCAAAAGATGCCTGTAAAGATGAAGAAAAGAAAATCATGCATTTCATATACGTGCTTTCGTAAGGGTTATTTATTTAACCCTTTGAAAGTGTCCCTTTTGGTACCCACATTTGGGTGACCTTTCTAGGTCTTCCAAAAGGTGAGAAAGGTGATGAGAACGCAACATAATAAACTTTTGGTGCGACTGTATCTGGCCTTTGGCCAAGGACTCCTTTATACACATTATATGTAGAACGCTTTGGATATGTCCTTGTGTTTGTATGCATAGCGCGTGGATGGATTGAATGCCGTGTATGCATCACTCTTTTCTTTTCATATCTATATGGTACAACATTGTGTTTCGCATGATATGATGAAGAGGTGGGGCGTGATGAGGGAATATGCAATTTTCGCGTCATCTTAGACGCCACTTGAGGCTTTGGGGAGTCTACTTTCTTAGACATAACAAACTTTGTTGGTTTGGTTGATACTTCATTTGTATCAACGTATCCCAACCCCGTTTTATCACTGTCATGCTTTTGTGATGATATAATGCGATGCAGCATGTTGGATCCTGTATCAAACTGTTTCACCTTTTTCTCTACATCGGCATTCCTTGATTTTAATTTTGAAATCTCGGATTTCAATTCAACGTTCTCGGATGTCAATGATGAAATTTCAGATTTTAATGCATTGATGATACATGATGACTCTTCTTTAGAATCGTTTAATTGAGCAACAAGATTTTCGTTAGAAGATTCTAACAATTTCTTGTCTTCAATTAATCGTTTCTTTTCTTTTGCAAGAGTCTTTGAAAATTTATGCAATTCTAAATATTGACTAAATAAATCATCATATGAACATTCAGAATCGGAATCAGAGTCGGAAGTTACCTCATTTGATGCTTTAGATGTAAAGCATGCTTGTGCCTTGTGTTCTTCCGTATCATCAGTCTCAGAATCCGATGTGTCACTCCAAGTGGAGGCTTTGAATGCTCTTCTCCTTTGCTTAGGTTCTGAGACGAGTCTATTCTTGTTCCAATCCTTGTCAGGGTATTTGTTTGTTTGTTTTTCTTTATTAGGGCAGCCATATGATAGATGTCCGAGTTTGCCGCATTCATAGCACTTTATTTCTTTATTTTTATTTTTATGATCCTTAGATGAGGTGGACTTATGTTTAATCGATTTTCTCAATATTTTTCTTAATCTCTTAGCCATTTTGATTAAGTCCTCGTCATCGGAATCTGTATCACTATCATCTACGACGTATTCATTTGATTTAAATGCTATGGCCCTATCATTATTAGAAATAGACTCAGAATGTCTTAAAGCAAGTTTGTTTTCATATACCTTAAGTGATCCGATTAGTTCTTCCATTTTAATTGATTTGGTCTCTTTGCTTTCTTCTATGGCCGTTACTTTAGGGTCCCATTCAGAAGGAAGGCTTCGTAGAACTTTCTGCACCTTTTCCTGCGTAGTAAAAGCCTTACCAAGAGACTCAAGAGAGTTGTAGATGTTAGTCAAATGAAGATCCATATCTACAATAGACTCATTGGGCAATAATTTAAAAGACTCAAGTGTGGACATGAGCATGTTAATTTTGGACTCCTTTACTTGGCTAGTCCCTTCATGTTTCATTTCAAGAATATGCCACATCTCTTGAGCACTAGAACAATTTGACACGTAACTAGCCTCACTTTTACTTAGGCCATTTAATAATAGTTGCATGGCTTTAGCATTCATGCTAAGTTTCTTTTTATCATCACTTGTATATTCTTGTCTAGTTTTAATGACTTCTAATGTGACTCCGTCTACAGTGGACAACATAGATGGAACAAAAGGACCATCTTCTATAATGGACCAAAGATCAATATCTATTGCCATAAAGAAGAGTTTCATTCTTACCTTCCATTGAATGAAAGACTAACCGTCAAAAAGAGGAGGCCTTATGGTTGACATTCCTTCTTGCACGGTTGTGGTTGCCATCTCACTGAATCGTTGGATTCTTTGAAGTGAGTGTTCCTGCGCTCTGATACCAATTGTAGGATCTGCAAGGCACCACTAGAAGGGGGGGTTGAATAGATGGTGCGGAAAGTGTGCTTTTTAAAATTTCTTTAAACTTGAACAATTCAAGTTCTGAAAACAGATTCTGTTTTCAGGACCTGTTTTAAAACGTTTTTAAACCCAGATTAGAGGTCTCCAAAAATTATGAAATTTTGAGAGAACTTAGCCTCAGATGTTATGAGGGTCCCCTAAAAATGTCAAATCAAAATTCAACCTTTAACCCCTTGAAAATTAGTTGGTGGTCAGATTGCGCAAATCTGCCAGAACCGATACACTGATTTAAAAAATTTATTCCAATTTGTACACAACTCCAAATGCTTTGAAAATTTAACCACTAACCCCTTATATGTTATATTTAAATGGGTTGAAACAGTTTTGAAAAGTTCTTTTGGGAAATTAGTCAAATACGATCAAAGTCTCAACCTTTGCAAGCCTGAAAATCAGACTGCACTAGTCTCAGAACTTTGGACGTTTGAATGACTTATACTTGTCCAAAAGGGTTGAAACTTGCGCCAAAAGAACCCTAGAACGTGTGACTATGTTTTCTGAAAGTTTCGTAATTTTTGAAATTCGTTTACTATTTTTACGGACGTGATTAAAAACAGTAAACAGTGCTGAAACAGAAAATCAGTGCTGAAAGTAAATGACACCAAGAATTTTATACTGGTTCGGTTATCAACAACCTACTCTAGTCTTCAAGGAACACCTTCCTTGGTTCACACTAATCACACAACTCAAAAACACCTTACCACAGGGTTGATGGAGTTACACACCAACTCTAACCCTTTACAAACCTTGTACGTGAATACAATTGTCACGAACACCACCACCTTGCAAGAATGAAGATTGATCACACCTTGATCAATCTTTTACAAAGATGTATGAATGGTGGTTTATCTCAAGCCTATTCAAGATTGAAAGAATATGAATACAATAGGCTTTACAAAAAAAGAGAAAGAAAGAGGATGTAGGAGAAGAAGGCTAGAACACTTTTGATCTTTGATTTTGCAACTCTTGTTCTTGTCTTTGTTTTGTTCTTCTTCCTTCTTTTTAACAAGTCTTGGCCGCCCCCTACAGGTCCTTCTCCTCTTGAAAATTATCTTCTAAGCCCTTGGGAGGATGTAAGACATCATGGTGACAATGCTTTGCTTACTTGGCATCATTCTATTGGATCATCATTTAGTCTTTGCTTACTTGGCACCTCTTTATTGGCCCAATGTTGTCATCAAGATGACATGGAAAAAATCTGAGATTAACACTTTAAACATGTGCCAATATCAATCATAAAATCATACCATAAGTCAAATATTTCATCATAAATTGCAAGACAAGAAATCTCACCTTTTCAAGCTCAAAAAATCGGCCAATAAGTGTCTTGCCATGCTGAATTTTTCAGCATGTGCATTATGGAGTAAAATCAAATTATTTACCATTTTCCTTTGAATTTTTTATCATAAAAATGAATCAATCATATATGGTAAGTCTTGCTAACAATTGAAGAATGAACTTGGACACAATAAGAGTGTAAAATTCGGCCACCACAACCTTCACACATGCTGAAAAATTTCAGCATGTGTGATATGTAAAATATCACACTTAATTACCTTACATAAAATTCAAATCATTTCCATAACTCCTTTAATTTATCCTTTAATGAAAAATTGACAAAATATCTTGCTTAATGGTGAAGAATTCGGCCAAGACAAGTGTGACATGCTGAAATTTTCAGCATGTGACATAAGAGAGGTATATGTTGAATACTTACCTTTTGTAGCTTCTCTCTTTGATTTCTCAACATTGTATGATTGATCCTTGACCAATCAACATGCCAACAAGGCTCCACATGTGCTCCATCTCAGTTGTAGTAACGTTGGAATGTGTTTGTACATGTGCTGAAATTTATTTTTGCTAACTTTGTAAAATAGTGCACATTTAGTAATACACACATGTAATATTCCAATCAGCCCTTAATTTAATTTTATAGAACACTTTAAGATGCATATTATATGTAGAAAGTGTCTAGATACGTGTCACATGATGTTCAAGAAAAACGTTCCATGTTAAGTGCGTAGAAAACCGAATTTTCGATATTTATCGATTACTCGATTTTTCTCTAATTTAAATTCCAACTTTTGCACATAATATATATAATATATACTTTGAATTTCAGCACTTGGCTGATTTAAAGTGGTACCATAAACATGTGACAAAATTAAAATTGGAATCTTCACATTTTGGCCTAAATGTGGGGTGATATGTGTGTGCCAACATGGAAAGTATTTTTGGCTAATCACACCATGTGTATCACGAAATTTTCATCAATTTTTGATGTATATGGGCTGGCCATTTATTTATGGCAAGTACGTGACACATTGGCGAAGTTTCGGTATTCGCCCGATACGACAAATTTCGGTTTAGAACCTCTTATCGTGTCGTATTTAATTTGTCATCACCATATCTTATATCATATGATATAAGACCTGAATATACTCATAAATATGAGTTAAGTATAGTGGTGTGACGTTAACGTACGTACGTAAGATATATAACGTGTCGGTAGTACGTTGGAATACATGTGTACGTGCCTTTTTCAAAAATCTGAAAATATATATATATTATGTATATGTGGCGTGTTTAATAAGATGGGGAGGAGGAGAAGACTTTCCTTCCATAGCCTTGTTGCCTTTGTGCCTTTTCCAAATGCATCTTCCTTTAATGAACTACTTAGTTTATTGAACTAAGTACTTCACTTAATGAACTAATTTATTTCATTAATGGTGGCACCTGAAAATAGTATAAACTCAACAAATGTTCGCCATATGATGTAAGCTTTAATGCTTCATGGCTCGTTAGTACGGCAACATAATATATAAGCTAAATAAGGCAAGTAATGTCAAGTTATCATGCACACATGTCTATATATCATGCACGTTTTATCTTATGCTCGTTTTTGTGCACATTTAAATCATGCATTTGAAAATCACTCAAACCCCTTTTTCTCTACATCAGGTTTGCGCTTGATTGTAATATTGGTGAAAAATAGAGAAAACTCAAGAATATGTGTACAATTTTTTCTAAAACAATAATATGGTGTTTGGCGAATAGTATATAGTTGTAATACTGTAAAAAGGACATTGTATATGCTAGACGATGATTTAACTACAAATAATCGTGTTCAATATGTAGCGTGCCACATTCTCTACTGAGATTTTATGCATTGATGTCTATTCAGGCCTGACGACATTATCCATAAAGAGTTTTGTATCATTTTCTCACACTATCAACAATATGCTCGGTGGCTCGAGCGTTTACTACCCATTTTGTCACACTATCAATAAATTTTACCACAAAGAAGATGACCATTGCGATGATTTCTGCAGTATCCTCCACAAGTTTGGCTTGGTTTCTTGTTTGACCTTTCTATTTATTGCAAAACGCCACCTTATGTCCGGGTTTTCCACACACCCAAAATGCTCCTTTTGATTTTCTTTGACTTTGTCCCTGAAATTTGGTCTTACCTTTGACGCCTCTTGAGATGTTATTTTTGAATCTTTTAACTCTTTAGATTATGTTCCACTATGTTAGCCTTCATTTTCCCTTCATCATCACTTCATCTTCCAATCTATTCTATACGGATGTGCTCAATTACACTATCCATAGAGAGTTTTGTATCATTACGCATGCCTCCCTTTTTTTATATTTGCTCCAAGAAAGAGGAAGTTTTTCAAGCAAGGAGATGGCTTGAAAAGTTTAATCAATCTTAATTACTGCTTACTCAAAATTGTCCATCAATTGTTGGAATAGATGGTTTTGATCATTGATAGAAATGTGGTCCACTGTTTGAAATTTACGAAAATCACTAAGCACATATTTGCTCTTGCTGGCATCTTTAGTACGATACTTGCTATGGAATGCCTTATATATCTCATAGCCGACTTGAATTTGACATAAACATCAAACAATGAGTTTGAGAGGAAACGTTGAATATGTCTTCTGCAGATAGTGCTGTCAGCATCATACTTGAGAGCTTCTGCTTCACTAATTGGTTTCTCCTTACTGAGAACGTAAGAAACATAAAGTAAATCAAGAAAGAACATAATTTTTTCAGACCATCTTTTGGAATGCTTGCCATCAAATGGCTCTAACTTAGACTTTTCAGGAACCATAAGTTGTTTAGTAGCCATATCAACAATTTTGCTTTAACATTATTGGAAAATATGATAAAGCTATGGTAACCAAAAAGGAAACATAAAAAAATAAAAAAATAGGCGAGACATAACAAATATTATTGTCTTTAAAGCAAAATTTCCTCCACCAATTGAGTTGGTAGACTACGTGGCAAATGCTTTCTGAAATATAACACCTTCTTTTTTTTGTTTTCTTTACGAGAAGAAGATGAACTTGTGTATTGAAATGTTTAAAATGAGAGAAAGAAGAACAAAGTAGAGAAAGAAATTGTGCACGTTTTAAAAAAGTGTATGGGAAGTCTGAAGAAAAGTCTTTCAAAAAGTATATTCCAAGACTTTGTGATTCTTGTATTTATAGACTTTTGTTCACAAGAAAGAAATTAATTTAACACTTTTCTACATAGTTTAACTTCCAAAGTTAGTTAATGACCATTTATGGTTGCAAAAATGTGTCTCAAATTGCAAAAGCTAAATCATTTCATGAAAAGAAAACATAAAATTTTGTTGTCTAAAACAGATCGAATGTTTGGTCTCTCAGACCAAACTCAAGGTTTGAAATTTTGAATGTTGCAAATGAACACATATGACTGAATTTAGTATCAAATGTCCAGTAAATGGCTTTACGAACATTTGGTGTTGTGTTTGGTCGGAAAACATAAACTTCAGAATCAAACCAAACTCAGAGACTGAACTTAGAATTCATCACTGAATGTTCGGAGTTAGAGACGAACATTGTTGAACTTAGAATTTAGAGTGTGTTGAGAGATTGAACTCAAGATTCACAGTATGGTCTCACTCCCTCCAATCAAAGTTTCACTCATTTCTCCAAAAAAAAAACTTCTTACATATTTTTATGTTAATTTGGAGCATAGAAGCCCTTTTTTTGTTTTTCCAATAATTGTATTGTGTAACATTGTAATGATATAAAATTGAAAAAAATAAGATTGTAGTGAGATCGAAACGCATGAGGAATCATTCTACAACTGTTACGGAAAATCAAAGAATCAGGTTTTCGCTTGATTGTAATATTGGTGAAAAATAGAGAAGACTCAAGAATATGTGTACAATTTTTTTTCTAAAACCATAATATGGTGTTTGGCGAATAGTATATAGTAGTAATACTGTAAAAAGGACATTGTATACGCTAGACGGTGACTTAACTGCAAATAATTGTGTTTAATATGTAGCGGGCCACATTCTCTAATGATATTTTATGCATTGATGTCTATTCAGGCCTGACGACATTATCCATAAAGAGTTTTGTATCATTTTGTCACTCTATCAACAATATGCTTGGTGGCTCGAGCGTTTACTATCCATTTTGTCACACTATCAATAAAGTTTACCTCAAAGAAGATGACAACTGCGATGATTTCTACAGTATCCTCCACAAGTTTGGCTTGTTTTCTTGTTTGACCTTTCTATTTATTGCAAAACTCCGCCTTATGTCCGGGTTTTCCACACACCCAAAATACTCCTTTTGCTTTTCTTTGACTTTGTCCCTGAAATTTGGTTTTACCTTTGACGCCTCTTGAGATGTTGTTTTGAATCTTTTACCTCTTTAGATTATGTTCCACTATGTTAGCCTTCATTTCCCCTTCATCATCACTTGCATCATCCAATCTATTCTATACAGATGTGCTCAATTACACTATCCATAGAGAGTTTTGTATCATTACGCATGCCTCCCTTTTTATATTTGCTCCAAGAAAAAGGAAGTTTTTCAAGCAAAGACATGGCTTGAAAACTTTCATCAATCTTAATTCCTCCTTACTCAAAATTGTCCATCAATTGCTGGAATTGATGGTTTTGATCATTGATGGAAATGTGGTCCACTATTTGAAATTTACGAAAATCACTAAGCACATATTTGCTCTTGCCGGCATCTTTAGTACGATATTTGCTATGGAATGCCTTATATATCTCATAGCTGACTTGAATTTGACATAAACGTCAAACAATGAGTTTGAGAGGAAACGTCGAATATGTCCTCGGTAGATAGTGTTGTCAGCATCATACTTGAGAGCTTTCGCTTCATTAATTGGTTTCTTCTTGGTTAGAACGTAAGAAACATAAAGTATATCACGAAAGAACATAATTTTTCAGACCATCTTTTGAAATGATTGACATCAAATGGCTCTAACTTTGACTTTTCAGGAACCATGAGTTGTTTAGTAGCCATATCAACAATTTTGCTTTAACATTATTGGAAAATATGATAAAGCTATGGTAATCAAAGAGGAAGCATAACCAAATAAAAAAAATAGACGAGACATAAAAAATATTATTGTCATTAAAGCAAAATTTCCTCCACTAATTGAGTTAGGTAGACTACGTGGCAAATGCCTTCTGAGATATAACACCTTCTTCGTTTTGTTTTCTTTACGAGAAGAAGATGAACTTTTGTATTGAAATGTTTAAAATGAGAGAAACAAGAACAAAGTAGAGGAAGAAATTGTGCAGGTTTTAACAAGTGTATGGGAAGTCTCTCAAAAGTCTTTCAAAAAGTATATTTTCAAAACTTTGTGATTCTTGTATTTTATAGACTTTTATTCACAAGAAAAAAGTTAATTTAACACCTCTCTGCATAATTTAACTTCCAATTTTAGTTAATGACCGTTTATGGTTGCAAAATGGTGTCTCATATTGCAAAACTTAAATCATTTCATGAAACAAAACATAAAATTTTGTTGTCTACAACAGACCGAATGTTCGGTCTCTCAGACCAAACTTAAGATATGAAATTTTGAACGTTGCAAATGAGCACATATGACTGAACTTAGTACCAAATGTTTAGTAAACGGCTTTACAAACATTTGGTGCTGCGTTTGGTCAGAAAACATAAACTTCATAATTAAACCAAACTCAGAGACTGAACTCAGAATTCATCACTGAATGTTCAGAGTCAGAGACCGAACATTCCCGAACTTAGAATTTAGAGTGTGTTGAGAGATTGAACTCAAGATTCATAGATTGGTATCGCCCCCTCCAATCAAAGTTTCACTCATTTCTCCAAAAAACTTCTTACATATTTTTTTTTAATTTGGAGCACTTCTTAAAACACTTTTTTTTCCAATAATTGTATTGTGTAATATTATAATGATATAAAATGGGAAAAACAAGATTGTAGTGAGATCGAAACGCATGAGGAATCATTCTACCACTGTTACTGAAAATCAAAGAATTAGGTTTTTGCTTGATTGTAATATTGGTGAAAAATAGAGAAGACTCAAGAATATGTATACAGTTGTTTTTCTAAAACAATAATACGGTGTTTTACGGTGTTTGGTGAATTGTATATAGTTGTAATACTGTAAAAAGGACATTGTATATGTTGGACGGTGATTTAACTGCAAATTATCGTGTTCAATATGCAGCGACCCATATTCTCTAATGAGATTTTATGCATTGACGTCTATTCAGGCATGACGACATTATTTACTACGTTGACAGCAGTACTGAATGTGAATTTTTTTAGGATTCTCTTTCGCTGGCCTGAGAAAAACTAACCTTGTTGATTTCACCACTTAAACTCATTCTTATATACCATACAACCATATTCACTTCATGTAACGTAAGATTTTTTTTGCTCTTTATACTTAAACCTTTTAAATTGGCAAGCATTCTTACTGAGCCCATCTGGAATCCTCCACTATACCCTTACCCTCTGATAGTAAACTTGGATGCAATAATAGTAACAATGTATTTCAAGGCGTGGCGGCTGTTCCTGCTTTTTCACACTACTATGATCCAGACAACAAT
This sequence comes from Eustoma russellianum, assembly GCA_036186865.1. Taxonomy (NCBI): domain Eukaryota; kingdom Viridiplantae; phylum Streptophyta; class Magnoliopsida; order Gentianales; family Gentianaceae; genus Eustoma; species Eustoma russellianum. The sequence goes on from AP025050.1 coordinate 26,830,034, forward strand.
ACTGAATGTCTTTCAGACATCCTCCTTGGTTGCGAGAAAAGGATAAAGTGTTATTGATATTTACTATTCAGTCTCATTTTTATTTGTTAGCCACCATCTTTACTTTACCTAATATATGGTGTATAGGTCTTTACAGAATATATCTTATAGTATTGTAAACATAATGGTGAGATGAATGTAAACATATATGTTACAGCTGTAGGGATTAATTCGAGACACATGTAATATGCAGCACGTTGATATGAACGTTATGTATGATAATACTATATGTCACATATGTCACGTAATAATATTAACTCTTACGTATAATATCGAATGTCCTTTCATTGTATTTTTTGAATTTCTTCACTAACACACTAGCACAACATATCTCTATTATCATATCATTTATGCATGTACATATAGAGTCTGGGTCTCACTAAAAGCAGACTCTTTATCCCTTGGGATAGAGGTATTGTCTGCCTACCACTTACCCTCCCCAGACCCTAACGATAGCTTTTGCTGTTGTTGGAATATATTGGGTCCGGATGATGATGGTGATGATGTATAACATCCACACATTAAGTGATCATCGGGTATGCTCATGGATGTATAATGTGGTCTAAAATGGAAGCCCCAAATATGTAAAAAGTCATATGGTCAGACACCCCGATAGATGGGCTCAAAATGGAACGACCATAAAGTATACGACGTCTGGTCCCTGAGAAAGACAGCCCACGTGTGGCTAGTAGATACATGTTGGTACATACATTGAGTATTAAATAAAATTTAATATTAGATATTAGATAATAATATTTAATAATGGATAAAGATAACTTGATGATAATATCATGTATATCCTCAGGTATTTGGGATAAAGAAATCTCTATCCATAAAGGAATAGGGTTTGGTTTCAGATACAACTCTGAACCCTATACCCATCAGGATTCTTCCTATTCTCCCTTTGTAGAAAGGAGGAGGCTGTACATCTCCTCACATAACAGAGAAGCCGCCGGCCATATAGTCCAAGGAGGGAGGGTGCGCCAGTTTTTTTATAAAGCCCACACTGCCTAACATTTCCATCGGGTAAATCAGAGAATTGTTGAACCTGTTCAAGGGGTGCATCAACAATTGGTTTGGAGGTCGTAAATCCTTGGAACATGTCAGATTCATCAACAGCAGGAGTAGTACATTTGTTTTAGTTTTAACATCGGCAATGGAGCAAGGTATAATTTCCGTATTTTATTACTTTGTCCATTGATTCGGTTAAATGGTCTTATTCAGGGATTTATTAAATTAAATCTAACAAGTGGTATCAGAGCAGGCCTAATCGAATCATTTTGTTAATCTGTTCATTTTGAGAAACGGAAATTTTTTAGGTCAAAAATGTTTTTCTGGAATAAAGTTTTGATGGAAAAATTTCTGTAATTTTTGGTATATAAATAAAACCCCTCTGTTTTGAAACAAACTCTTCCGGCGTGTGAAAGGTCGCAGGATCAAACCTGCATGCCGAAATTTTTGCTCCAGCAATAGAGAAATTTCTGGCAATTTTCTGGATTTGATATAAAATTAAGGCCCCCCTTTAAAGACCAAAATGCCTTCTGGCCTAATTGAGTATGCCACTTCCCTGCTCCAAGAGAACGCAGGGTTCCATCAGGGTTTGACCCAATTTAGAAATTGGGCTCGGCCCAAATTGAAAAAAGGGCAATTCGGATTTTCAAGTGGGCTGCGCCGGGTCTGACCTGACTAGCGCTGCCCTGATTCAAAAATTTGGGCTTCAGCCCAAATTACAGTAAATAAGGAAAAGGCTTCAACAATGGGTCTTTCTTAATTTCATTTTTTATGTATTTGTTTATTGTTATTATTTTGGATAAAGTAAATAATAATAATAATTTATTATTATTATTATTATTATTATTATTATTTAAAGTTTATTTTAAGGAAAATAGTAATAATAATAAATTGTTACTATTATTATGATTATTTTATAGTTTTATTTTTAAAGAAAATAAATAATAATGATAATAATTCAATAATTATTATTATTGCCATTAAAGAAAATAGTAATAATAATAAGTTATTATTGTTACTATTTTAAATTTTTCTTAAAGGAAAATAAAGTAAATAATAGTGATAATAATCTAATTATTATTGTTATTATTTAAAGTTTATTAAGGAAAACAGTAATCATAATAATAAATTTTTCTTCTTGTTTTTGTTGTTGTTATTATCATTATTATTATTATTTTTAAATAAATTAAAAATAATAATAATCAAGTATTAAGTTTAATTTCCGGTTATTACATTATTTGATTATATGCATGCACTTAACTGTTTATTTATTTAAACCGTTTATGTTTATGTATGTTAACAAAATAATTGAAACAAGTTACGGAACTTAACCCAATAAGGATCCGAATATTGTTTGACCTGTTTTGACCGAGTTCAACCAAGTTAATTCGATGAGCTAAGTTGACTGTGTTGACTAATAATATCTGCGGTTATCAATCAATGCGGTTATTAATCAATGCGGTTATTGCATTGACAAATCGGTTTATTTCACACTCAATATGACTCATCGTAAGGTTATATCACTTGTTAAATTCATTGTTAAGATATTGTTTTCTTAAACCGTAAGAAGAACCAAGCTTGGTTCAAGGTGGTTCTTATTTGAACCGTAAAGGGAATGAGGCTAGTTCAAATTGGTTTAAGCAAATCAAAAATGTATATTGACGTCAAAGCATGCACTGTATGTGCAAAAGGGTCAATCAGGAAACTGCGGATCACTTAGAACTATAAAGTCACGTGACTTAGCAAATGTAGGGCTTTAATATGATCCCCTAAAAGTGCTGCAATCATATCATCGCTACTATATTTGTTATGATCGTGAAGGGCACATATGTGTTGGACGAAATCATTGACCAACCCAAAGGAATGTGTGATTGTCGAAAACACATATGAGCATGGTAGTGGACCCAAATGGGCCTGGCGACGAAGTTATAAATGCATAGGTTAACTCATCGGCCTAAATGAAGGTGGTTAACCCATGCTTGGAGAGCCGTCACATTGATCACTACACCCAATTGTTGTAAGATATTGGGATGACTCCAAAGAGTCATAGTGTTGAAAGACAATTGGTAGATGGAATTAAGGTTCTATTTTGATATTTGGATTTTATGCAGTTTAAAGATTACATGTGTTGGGTATTTACTTTTGTTTCTTGTTGCTTTTTTGAAATAATGTCTAACACTAAAGAAGCCATCGGGCATTTTAGATTGCTGTTGACTTTCGGTTTCTATCTGGATTTGCATGACACTTTTGTAGTATCGTGCTTAGACAAAATCTTATCTCGTTTTATCGATTGGATAAAAGTGGATATTACGGTTCTTTTAGAAGTGGAAATTTTTAACCTTTTCATGCTTCTAGATTCATTGGTCATGATAAAATGTTTGAAATTGACAAACTTTATTCAATAAATATCGTTTCAAATCAAGAAACCTTGCATATTGTAATGCGAAACGTTAAGCAAAATTAACTCATGAGAATTCAGGATCATTATGACATCGACATTTAGGACATGTGTCCAAAAACAGAATAGAACGTCTTGTCAAAATAGAAATTCTTAATCCTTTAGACTTGACCGATTTAGAGTCGTGTGCATTTTGTGCTAAAGGAAAACAAACTAAAGTCCGCATATATGAAGCAAATTATGCAAATAGTCCATTAGAGTTGGTTCATATCGATATTAGTGGCTCATTTCATCCAGCTACTTAAAATGGCCACACTTATCACCTTTATTGATGACTATTCGCGATATATCTACATTTTCTTAATTAAAGAAAAATCGCAAGCACTGGACATGTTCAAATCCTTTAAAGCTGAAGTTGAGTTACAACCCAACAAAAGGATTAAAGCTGTCAGATTGGACCGTGGAGGAGAATACTACGCTCGATATGATGGATCAGGAGAACAATGTCTGGGGCCATTTGCTAAATACCTAAAGGAAAACAGAATCGTCCCTCAGTACACTATGCCTGGGTCACCAAGAATGAATGGTGTAGCAGAAAGACAAAACCGCATGCTTATGGATTTGGTACATAGAATGATGAGTCAAACTACGCTACCATTATTCCTATGGGGAGAAGCACTTAAAACCGTAGCTTACGTCCTCAACCGAGTACCAGCTAAAGCAACGATTAAGACCCCTTATGAGTTATGGACTAAGCGTAAATCTAGCCTTAACCACATAAGAGTTCGGGGTTTTCTAGTAGAGGGAAAGTCTTACAAACCAAATGAAAGAAAGATGGACATCAAAATAGTTAATTGCTATTTTGTTGGTTATTCAGAAAGGTCACGAGGGTATAAATTCTATGATACCTCGAGTAAAGTGTTTTTCGAGACAAATTCAGTAAAGTTCTTTGAGGATGCTTTGGTTCTGGTGGGAATGATTTGTATCAACAGATCATTAAATTAGATGAGGCAGACTAAGATGCGACAGAAATGAAAATTGAACCAACTTTTGGGGAGATAGCATCAACGATACCCACACCTGAGGTACCTCATCCCAGTAGTGACGCTCCACAGGAACAAGTTCCTGAGGAAGTCACTCAAGAACCCGAAACATTGCCAACTGATATAGCTCAGCAACCTACGGTATCCGACGGACAAGTGCCCTAAGGAGATCCACTCGTGAACAGAGAAACCCATGCCTAGCGACTATTTGGTGTGCCTCCAAGAACAGGAATTCAATGTTGGCATGTTGGACGATGACCCCCAAAACGTTCAACAAGCATTACAATGTCGAAATTAATAAAAGTGGATAAAGGCCATGGAAGAATAGATTAAGTCTATGTACGACAACAAGGTATGGTAAGTCATCTCGTTGCCTAAAGGTTCGAAACCCGTTGGTTGTAAATGGATATTTAAAATCAAACAGGATTCAAAATGCAACGTAAAATGATATAAGGCCTGACTTGTTACTAAAGAGTTTATTCAAAAAGAGGGCATAGACTATACAAAAACCTTTTCTCCAGTATCTGTGAAAGATTCGTTCTGGATAATCATGGCTTTAGTGACACACTTAGATCTTGAACTACATCAAATGGATGTCAAAACTTTGTTTTTAAACGGAGAACTCGACGAAACCATTTACATAGTTCAACCGCCTCAACTCGAAGTGGGAGATCCAAAAGGCATAGTTTGTCGACTAAAGAAATCCATCTATGGGCTCAAGAAAGCGTCTGGACAGTGGTACTTCAAATTCACCAAAGGGGTTGCCTCCTTCGGTTTTGAGGCAAACCTGATTGACGAATGCGTGTATCACAAGTTCAGTGGGAGCAAGTTTATATTTATGATCTTGTACGTAGATGATATACTGCTTGCAACAAACGGTGTAAACATGCTGAGCGACACCAAAGCCTTTCTGAGATAACATTTTGAGATGAAAGACCTTGGTGAAGCCTCATTTGTATTGGGACTTGAGATACAGAGGAATCGTACCCAAGGTATGTTAACTCTCTCACGACAAGCATACATCAAAAAGGTTTTGAAATGGTATAGCATGGATAAGTATAAACCACTTAATACCGTTGTGGCAAGAGGAGACAAATTCAGCCTAAAGCAATGTCTCCAAACAGGGTTCAAACATTCAGAGATGAGGAATACTCCTTATGCTTCGATAGTAGGGAGTATAATGTATGCCCAAGTATGTACACGACTAGACTTGGCATACATTACGAGAATGTTAGGCAGATAACTCTCTGATCCAGCTAAGGATCATTGGAATGTAGAAAAGAAGGTGCTGAGATATTTACAAAGTACAAAGCAACACGTACTGACATATCGGAGATCTGATGAGTTAGAGACCACTAGATATACAGATTCCAGATTTGCTGGATGACAGAACAACATGAAATCGGCCTCGGGTTATAAGTTTACTCTAGCCGGAGGGGCGATCTCGTGGAAAAGCACAAAATAGACCTTATTGGCACCCTCTACTATAGAGGCGGAATTCTTAGCATCATTTCACGCATCAATCAGGCGATATGGCTTCGCAATTTAGTCACAGGGCTGAGAGTATTAGAGACTACCTCGTCTCCAATGAGGATTTACTATGCCAGTAATGCTACGGTGCTATATTCAAACAACAACCGGAGTTCATCTAAAGCGAAACATATACAGATGAAGTAGCTGGTTGTTAAAGAAAAAGTTCAGAGTGGTCTGATCAGAATTCAGCATATCAGTACAGACTCCATGGTGGTGATCCTTTGACTAAGGCCGTTGAGCCCATTATGTTTCACAAGCATGTTAGCCGTATGGGTCTTAGTCTATTTGAGGATGTTTTATCATAGTGAGAGTCTAAGAGGTTTATGTTTTCTTATGATTAATAAAGTTGTTTATTTCAGACAAACAATATAACTACATTTCGTTTATATTAAAGTTTTTCTGCAAAAGTAATGTACATTAAGCAGTTACGTCATACATTCTGAATTTTGTTGATCTTGCTAAAGTTAGGGCCAAGTTGGAATTAAATATGTACGATCACCTAGCATATGAATTCCGCACTACATATCCATTTCAGCATCGATGTCATTCAGTAGAATGTTAGTATCATGATTTAATAGGGACAAGTCACTAATTCAATGTGACAGAGTGCGGCTTAAGCATTTTACTAACATTTATATGTATACATTGCCGTTTATATATATGTATACATATATGAATTGAGAATTCGTGTGTGTGTGTGTGTATATGAATGGAAATTGTTATTTTTTATGTATGTATGGTCAGTTGACATATATGCATAAAATGATATATACTTTTCTTCAGTATACAATATATAATATAAGTTATGTGTATATATAAATATATGTAGATATGTATGTGCATGGAATTGTAAATTATGTGTTTTATATGTGATGGAGCCGAATATTGTAATTGGAGGAGAGATTTTGGCCAAGATGGATTTTTGGCATAAGTTGTGATATAAATTTTATAAGTATATGATTTATAAGTTGTCAAATATGTGTCTTTATATTGGATGTGAATTTTGAAAATTGCATAGGATTTGGACAAATTTGATATTGAAAAAAAAGGCTTTTGCATGATTTCATGGTGGGATAAAGTTGGATATAACATAAGATTAATTCCGGTGGAAAGAGACGGTAGATAGTGACTGCACGTGGGACACACATGTCGGCGAGTGCCAGCACATGGAGGCACGTGCAAATTAGCAGTGTGATAGACATGAGCTGTTCTTCTTGTTCGTGGTATTAGATGTGAGAAAATATGAGTGGTGTGAAATTTGGAGGTGTTCCGGAGGGTGTAGAGTGTGGGGAAAGTGAAAATATGATTCAGGAGAGTAGGAGGAGGGGCTGGCTGAGAGAGTGAGCTGTGGATGGTGACTTTGGCGGCAGGCAGTTGCCTGGCTATGGGTGTTGGGGGCGAGGTGAAGTGAGTTGGGTGGTGGGTTAGAAAAAATGGATCGAGGGAGGTATGTGTTTGTATATGCGTGTAAATGCACTTGTATGGGCGTGAATATGTATATGTATATAGATACACTTGAGTAGTAGTTGATAGGACATCAGGATTGGAAAATTGATATTTGATAATTTGGGATTTGTGATATTTGATATGTTTGTGATTCGTGTTTGAAATTGGTCGAATTTTGAATTGCATCGATATTTGAATCGTTTTGGAAAACATTTGGAAAACCGAGTATTTTGAAATTCGTTTTGAAATCGTGCATGCATATTGTGAAATTCATTCTTACAAGGAAAATATATCGTTAAGCAGGATTGGTTCCAAACAAACGGACTGTCTGAGCACATTTGACTTTTTCGATAGGCCGCTCAGGCACATTTGATTGCCAATTGGGCCGTCCAGGCACATTTGGCTATTTTATAGGCTTCTTGGGCACAATTGACCGTTGGGGGATCAGTTCGAAAGTCTTGCGGTATAAGTCACTTGTAGGTAAAGTGGTATAGCCATTGCATCGAAATCGTATTTAGAATCGAAAATTTGATATCGCATCGTGTCGCATCATATCATATCATGTCGAATCATATCGCATCGAAAAATTTGATTTTGGAAACTTAAAATCGAAAGTTGATTTTGACTTGCATCGCATCGTTTTAAAAATTACATCATCGGATTTTATTGTGGCTAAAATTTGAGTAACTCTTAGTGGTTATTTGATTTATTGATATCATTGACTTGTTTGCTGTATTATCGTAAGGGTAATTTGGTAATTTATTTGCAAATGGAAAACTTGATTATTTTTTTATTATTTGCTTATTTATTAAACCTGTTACCCAGTGTATGATCCCATAATGAGTACATCACTCTTTATTTTTATGACATTACCAAGAATCAGGAGTATGAGAAGAGATTCATAGAGAACGAGTTCGAATGGGGTTATTGACGTGCAAAGACGTATTGGGTGTAATTATTTATGCATCCATTTCGAGACTTGTGCATATGGAATTTTGATTTATATTTCGATATGTTACAGATATTATGATAAGTTTGATTCTGTAATAGAATTGAAATCACCTAGATATTTTATATCATTGATTGGTTTTAATTTCGAGGATTTTAATTTTATGATTTCCGCTAGCATCAGTTTACGCCACTTTGCTGACATGCAATTGATTTGTATCCACGCCTTATATTTTTCTTAGAAGAATACAGTAGGTGAACCTGTTCGAGTTCTAGGGGTCAAGTCGAGTCGCTACAGTAATATTGGTGAAAAATAGAGAAGACTCAACAATATGTGTATAACTGTTTTTCTAAAACAATAATATGGTGTTTGGATAATACTATATAGTCGTAATACAGTAAAAAGGACATTGTATATGCTAGACGATGATTTAACTGCAAATAATCATGTTCAATATGTAGCAACTGATAAACCAGAATTAATCGTCTGTTAGTCAACAACAATCAACGATATAACTCTTGCAGTTCAGCACCCAAGTATTGCTGTTCAGCCATGATTGCACTTCGGCTGAGCCCCATGGTATCCTTTTTGCTATCAAATAATAAGCCAAGGACTGCACCTCGGCACCGAACCCCGACATCAGCTTCAGCTCAAGTGCTACACTCCAAATCACTTCGATCAGATTTGATATCGCACTTCGGCAAAGCTTGGTTCTGCATTTCAGCAAAGGAATCAAGCACAACATTACATCATAGAACCATCAGGCAGAAGTGCAACTCAAAGGAAGAGTACACGTCTGGTTATCTAGTCTGCGCACGTCAAAATCACTTTAGCCGACCTACTAGTCACATCAGCCGGTCTACCAGTCACATCAGCAGACCTACGGCGTCCTAGGCTTTCTGCCCCAAGCAAACATCTTATCTGTTATCAGAAGCCAAGGGCGGGAAAAATCTAATAAAAGCAAGCCAATGCAGACCTGAAAGGGGATCCGGGATCCATTCAAAAAACGACTTGGAGATAATACACTGAATCTTCTCTTCAGCCAATAATTGTGAGAATTTTCTAACTCCATGCACAAAAATATATTCTCAGTGAGAAATGACCCAAACTGACTTGAGCGTCGGAGGGTTTTACCCGGGGTCATCCCCCCCGGGACTTCTGATTTTTGCTTCCTTGTGCGGGACTTTCAAGAAGATATTCCAGTTATCATTTTCAAACCAGTTAACCATTCTTCGAGTTAACTGACGACGTATATTTGAGTTCGTCTTAGACCCTTGGTGAAGATCCGACTTCATCATTTGGCGCTAGAAGGAGGGCCCCTTTGTCCCTTAATCCAGTGAAGAAGTTCAAACTCAAAACAACCAACATCTATCTATGACGAAAAGTTGTCGTGAAGGTTTGGGTGAGTCATCTAACCAACCACGACGCACGGTTACGTGTTCAGGTCTCCCAGGACAGGTTTCTAGGGTACCTGAATCACCTATGCCTAATCCTAATCCTATTCCGAAAGTGTCAAGGGAGGAAAAGGATAAAGCAATAAAATATGTTGCAGAGAACATGGACTTGTTCGAAGGCATGGTACAACATCTCAAAGGCAAACAGCCAGAGGTGCAAAATATGGAGGAAGATCCACCTCTTCCCCCTAGAGAAGTATCGCAAAACCAATCCTCCAGAACGCCTAAAGGTTTTATGGAGGATGCTAGAAGACACAGTTTCGAAGCTCCAACCGTGGAGTCAGAACATATGTCCAGACCTCACTTAAGTGTGAGGTCAAAGTCTCTGAAAATCGTCACCAGGGACGAAGAAGTTCTTCACAGGCCGAGAGCTTACTACGAAGAGCACAGGAAAGAGTTTGTGCAAGCAGTCCAGGAAAGTCCTTTTTTCTTGGATATAGCAGAGTATTTGGCACCAGACAGCTTTAAGGTGCCAAAGATGGACACTTATGATGGGACCACGGACCCAACGGATCATCTCTTCCAGTTTCAAACTGCAATGAGTCTGAAAAACATCACAGACCCTCTGCGTTGCAAAACTTTCCCTTTATATTTAAGGAAAAAGGCCAAGAGATGGTTCCAAAAGCTTCCATCAAAATCTGTGAAGTCTTTTAAACAGCTGGCACAGAAGTTCAAGTCACAGTTCGTGTCCAGCACCCCATTTGTGAAGAACTAATCTCATCTGATGACCTTGAGACAAGGTCCAGATGAATCTGTGTTAAAATACATGCAGCGTTTCTCAGATGAGTTACTGCAGGTAAGTGACAGAAATGAAGGTGTCAAAACTGCTTCTTTTATTAACGGTCTCCGAGCTGGCCGCCTCTTTTCTCAACTGGCTGAAAAGGGGCCCACAACTCTGAGAGAATGCTTGGAGAAAGCTCACCAGTTTGCCCCAGGAGAGGAGGCAAACAGATTAAAGAGGGAGGCTGAGCAAGGAGCTCGGCAGGAAAGCCGATCCAGGTCTAAAAAGGAGGATCAGCGCAATGAAGGAAAAGACCATGAACGGCGCAGCGCGTTCGATCGCATGGGTGGAAAAGGCAAAGGTGGTAAAGAGGGCTTACCCCTGTTGGCCTCACAAGATTATATTTTGACCATCATGGAGAAAGACGGTCTGAGGATAGATCCAGAGCCTCTGTACGGGCCTAGGACAAACAGAAATTCTAAACTCTATTGCCGCTACCATAGAGATATCAGGCATGATATAGAAGATTGCAGGCAGCTGGCTTAGGCTATTAAACAACTGATCGAACAGGGTCATTTAAAGCAGTTTTATAACCCTTGATCACGCCTGAACAACCGTCTGGATTTTCATAAAGACCCTCAAAAGGACAAATGCCGACCAGAATCCCCGTCTCGATAGCGTAGGAATGACGATAATGATGGGCAAGGAAGGCATGGGGCTGCAGGTCGGCCCCAGGTCAATACCATTATTTATACAATCTCTGGAGGTCCACCTCACACAGGTGAAGGAGCACCTAGTTCCTCAGGAACCTCATCAGGACCACCATCTAAAAGAGCCAAGATGGCAAGAGAACTGACTTATAGGCCAGAAGATCCCATCCCACTGAACTCCAACAACATAGGTTTAGTAATAGAGCTGTGTATACACCTAGCTCCCGACAAAGTTGTGGAGGTCCAACGTGTTTACGTGGCCACCGGCAGTGCCGTGAATGTAATGTTCTATCGGGTATATCAGCAGCTTGGTCTACCTGACTCCTTGATAAGGCCCGTCACTTCTTCTCTGTATGGTTTCACTGGGGTTGCAGTGCGGCCTACAGGTCTGGTCACGCTCAGCTGCAGTTTTGGCAAACCCCCTGCCTATCGGTGCATATGGATAGACTTTGTAGTCGTCAAGGACGTATCACCGTACAACGTCATATTGGGCCGCCCAGCTTTGGTGGCATTGGAGGCTATTGTATCACCTCTACACGTCAGCATGAAGTTTCCCACTCTAGGGGGAGTGGTAACTATACAAGGTGATACGCAAGTAGCGCAGAGTTGCTACGCTATTGCCACTAAGGGAAATGAATCAGTTCAGCAAGTCAGTCTTGATGAACTGATACCCTCAAACGATGAATATTTGCAATCGGATGATGCAACACAAGACTTCGTCCTTGATCCGAGCCGGCCTGAGAATGTCATAAAGATCGGGACATGGATGTCATCCGAACTGCTAGCTCAGCTACAGGATTTGCTGAGGGAGTTTGCAATTATCTTCACATGGACTGCGGAGGACATGCCAGGGATTCCTTCACATTTAGCTGAGCATAAGCTGAATGTTGACCCTTTGGGAAAGCCAGTCAAGCAAAAGAAGCGGAACTTCGCTCCAGAAAGGAATAAAGTCATTGAAGAAGAAGTCAAAAAATTATTGGCTATAAAAGTCATTGTTGAAGTGCTTTATCCGATCTGGTTGGCTAACCCAGTGGTGGTCCCCAAGCAAGATGAGTCTTGGAGAATGTGTATAAATTACACTGACCTCAACAAAGCATGTCCAAAAGATTGTTACCCACTTCCGAAAATTGATAGGTTAGTGGATTCAACACTTGGGCATGAAATCTTTGATTTCTTTGATGCCTTTAAAGGCTATCATCAGATCATTGTGGCATTAGAAGATTAGGAAAAAACTGCTTTCATAACAGAGTCAGGTACTTATTGTTATGTAACTATGCCATTTGGATTGAAGAATGTCGGGGCCACCTACCAACGTCTGGTCAATTCCTTGTTCAGTGAACAGATTGGCCGGATAATGGAAGTCTACATTGACGATATGCTTATCAAGAGCAGGACTCTTGATCAGTATATTCAAAATTTAAGGGAAGTTTCCACTGTGCCGAGTGACTCACGCATGAGACTAAACCCGAAGAAGTACACGTCTGGAGTACGCACTTGAAAGTTCTTAGGAACATAAAGGAAGTGCAGAGGTTAACAGGCAAACCCCGCTAAAATTGAAGCCTTACAAAACATGCATCCCCCTAGGAACATAAAGGAAGTGCAGAGGTTAACAGGCCAAATTGCTGCGCTGAGCAGATTTCTATCCAAGTCAGCCGAAAGATCCCTTCCTTTCTTTTAGGTTCTGAAGAAGAAAATAGCTTTCTAGTGGGACGATCAATGTCAAAAAGCTTTCGACGAGCTGAAGTCCCTTTGGCTGAGGTGCCAATGCTTACTTCACCTCTGCCCATAGAAGAGATATATATATACCTCTCAACATGCAAAGAAGCTGTTAGCGCAGTTCTACTCAAGAAGCAGGATAATGTGCAGGGGCCCATCTATTTCACAAGCAAAATCTTACATGGGCCTGAAGTGAGATACCCCAATGCTGAGAAGGTAGTCTTGGCACTTGTAGTGGCAGCGAGGAAGTTCAGGCCATACCTGCAAGCTCATCCTATTATAGTGGTCACTGACCAGCCCTTAAAACAAATCTTATCAAGGCCAGACACATCTGGCCGAGCACAAAATGGGTCGTGGAGCTTGCAGAGTATGATATCTAATACAAATCAAGGACTTCTATCAAAGCCCAAGCATTAGCAGATTTCTTAGCTGAAGGGATATCCGTGGAGGAAGATATCAAGCCAGTAGCTGACTGGACATTATATGTGGATGGGTCTTCATCCAAAGATTGTTGTGGAGCAGGACTCCTAATCATCAACCCCAACAAAGAAGAATTTGAATACGCCTTGCACTTTGACTTTGAATCAACTAATAACGAGGCAGAATACGAGGCTCTCATAGCAAGACTAGGCCTCGCAAGAAAGTTGGGGGCAGAACGAATCATTTCTCGAAGCGATTCGCAATTGATTGTTTCTCAGGTCAATGGGGATTAAGAAGCCAAAGAGGAGAACATGAAAAAGTATTTGGCTAAAGTGCTGCAGCTCAGACAGGCATTCGAGCACTTCAGCATCGAACATATCTCCAGATCTGCCAACAAAAGAGCTGACGTGTTATCTCGGCTAGCATCATCCACTTCAACAACTTTGGGAAAAAAGACAGTTGTGGAGCTAGTGAAGCATCGAGCTTGTAATGCCAATGAAGTGCTGCAGGTGGACTATCGCAATACCTGGATGGACGAACTCGTTAGTTTCTTGCAACATGGAGTCCAGCCCGATGACAAACATGCAACTCGGCGCCTTTGTTTGAAGGCAGTAAGTATGCCCTTTTCAACGACCACCTTTATAAAAAGTCATTTTCGCAGCCTTGGTTGAAGTGCGTGACTGAAGATGAAGGAGATTACATCCTTCGAGAAATGCACCAAGGAATCTGCAGAAATCATTTTGGTGCCCATTCGTTGGCAAGGAAATGTTATCTTGCTGGATACTACTGGCCCACTCTGCGACATGACACAGAAGAATTGGTCAAAAAGTGTCCAGCATGCCAAGTCAATGCTCCAATGACACATTTGCTAACTCAAGAGCTCACTTCTATTGTAAGTCCCTGGCCATTTGTACAGTGGAGGCTAGATTTTGTTGGACCTCTACCCCAAGCTCCAGGATCAGTCACATTTTTGGTTGTTGCCATTGATTACTTCACCAAATGGGTGGAAGCAGAACCCTTAGCTACAATAACGGGGAATCAGATCAAGAAATTCTTGTGGAAGAACATTATATGTCGCTTTGGCCTTCCACAAGTCCTGATATCAGATAATGGAAAGCAATTTGCTGATGACCCTGTTAAGAGTTAGTGCGCCGAGCTCAAAATTGAACAGCGATTCACTTCGGTAGCACACCCTCAAGCTAACGGACAAGTTGAACTGGCAAACAGAACAATCAAGGATGGATTGAGAAAACGTCTATACCAAATTGGAGCAAGTTGGGTAGATGAGCTCCACAGCGTATTATGGGCATATCGAACTACTCCTTCCACCTCTACTAAGGAAACACCGTTTTCCTTAGTGTACGACACTGAGGCGGTCATCCCGGCCGAAATTGGTTCCAGCTCTACCCGAACAGATTATTATTCTGCTGAAACCAATAACCAGGAGTTGTGGCTGAATTTTGATGAACTGGAGGAAAAGAGGGAGCGGGTCCATGTCCGCATGGCTCAGTACAAGAATCTAATTGTGTAATACTACAATTCTCGAGTACGGCCACGATCCTATCAAGTGGGGGATTTGGTATTGTGCAACAATGAGGCAAGACATGCAGCACCGATTGGAACTCTTAATCCTAAGTGGGAAGGACCATATCGGAGAGAGGAGGTGCGCTTAAATGGGGCTTATAAATTACAAACCTCGGAAGGCAAAACTTCACCAAGAACTTGGCATTCTACTCATTTAAGGCTTCTACATCAATGATGAATTTCACCTCAGCAGGTCTGAGTGGTTTTCCCAAAGAAGTCTTTCATAGTATTCTTTTTCAAGCAGTGGTAGAAAAATACAAATAATTTATTACCAGTGGTATTAAAGATTGTATAAAACAATGTTCGTGACAAAGCCAACGTATGATTCATTCATTCTGCCTAAATGGATCAAGTAACAGGTTTACTTTATCTAAAAATCATTATCAGTGGCAAGTTAAAGCCTGGCTGGGCTGCAGTTCAGTCAAACGGCAATATTTTTGGCAAAGCTAAGGGCCAAGACTAAAGATCAATATTTGCAAACTATGGAAATAGAGCAAGTAAAACTTCGCAGTGCAGAAGAAAAATACTTGCATTAACTATGGATATAGAGCAAATGGAACTTCGCAGAGCAGAAGACCAATATTTGCAAACTATGGAAATAGAGTAAGTAAAACTTCGCAGTGCAGAAGAAAAATACTTGCATTAACTATGGATATAGAGAAAACGGAACTTCGCAGAGCAGAAGATAAATATTTGCAAACTATGGAAATAGAGCAAATGGAACTTCGCAGAGCAGAAGATCAATATTTGCAAACTATGGAAATAGAGCAAGTAAAACTTCGCAGTGCAGAAGAAAAATACTTGCATTAACTATGGATATAGAGCAAATGGAACTTCGCAGAGCAGAAGATCAATATTAGCAAACTATGGAAATAGAGCAAGTAAAACTTCGTAGTGCAGAAGAAAAATACTTGCATTAACTATGGAAATAGAGCAAATGGAACTTCGCAGAGCAGAAGATCAATATTTGCAAACTATGGAAATAGAGCAAGTAAAACTTCACAGTGCAGAAGAAAAATACTTGCATTGACTATGGACATAGAGCAAATGGAACTTCGCAGAGCAGAAGATAAATATTTGCAAACTATGGAAATAGAGCAAGTAAAACTTCGCAGTGCAGAAGAAAAATACTTGCATTAACTATGGATATAGAACAAATGGAACTTCGCAGAGCAGAAGATCAATATTAGCAAACTATGAAAATAGAGTAAGTAAAACTTCGTAGTGCAGAAGAAAAATACTTGCATTAACTATGGAAATAGAGCAAATGGAACTTCGCAGAGCAGAAGATCAATATTTGCAAACTATGGAAATAGAGCAAGTAAAACTTCGCAGTGCAGAAGAAAAATACTTGCATTGACTATGGAAATAGAGCAAATGGAACTTCGCAGAGCAGAAGATAAATATTTGCAAACTATGGAAATAGAGGAAGTAAAACTTCGCAGTGCAGAAGAAAAATACTTCCATTAACTATGGATATAGAGCAAATGGAACTTCGCAGAGCAGAAGATAAATATTTGCAAACTATGGAAATAGAGCAAGTAAAACTTCGCATTGCAGAAGAAAAATACTTGCATTAACTATGGATATAGAGCAAATGGAACTTCGCAGAGCAGAAGATAAATATTTGCAAACTATGGAAATAGAGCAAATGGAACTTCGCATAGCAGAAGATCAATATTTGCAAACTATGGAAATAGGGCAAGTAAAACTTCGCAGTGCAGAAGAAAAATACTTGCATTAACTATGGAAATAGAGCAAATGGAACTTCGCAGAGCAGAAGATGAATATTTGCAAACTATGGAAATAGAGCAAGTAAAACTTTGCAGTGCAGAAGAAAAATACTTGCATTAACTATGGAAATAGAGCAAATGGAACTTCGCAGAGCAGAAGATCAATATTTGCATACTATGGAAATAGAGCAAGTAAAACTTTGCAGTGCAGAAGAAAAATACTTGCATTAACTATGGATATAGAGCAAATGGAACTTCGCAGAGCAGAAGATAAATATTTGCAAACTATGAAAATAGAGCAAGTAAAACTTCGCAGTGCTGAAGAAAAACACTTGCATTAACTATGGATATAGAGCAAATGGAACTTCGCAGAGCAGAAGATCAATATTTGCAAACTATGGAAATAGAGCAAATGGAACTTCGCAGAGCAAAAGATCAGTATTTGCAAACTATAGAAATAGAGCAAGTAAAACTTCGCAGTGCAAAAGAAAAATACTTGCATTAACTATGGATATAGAGCAAATGGAACTTCGCAGAGCAGAGGATCAATATTAGCAAACTATGGAAATAGAGCAAGTAAAACTTCGCAGTGCAGAAGAAAAATACTTGCATTAACTATGGAAATAGAGCAAATGGAACTTCGCAGAGTAGAAGATCTATATTTGCAAACTATGAAAATAGAGCATGTAAAACTTCGCAGTGCAGAAGAAAAAAACTTGCATTAACTATGGATATAGAGCAAATGGAACTTCGCTTAGCAGAAGATAAATATTTGCAAACTATTGAAATAGACCAAGTAAAACTTCGCATTGCAGAAGAAATACTTGCATTAACTATGGATATAGAGCAAATGGAACTTCGCAGAGTAGAAAATCAATATTTGCAAACTATGGAAATAGAGCAAATGGAACTTCGCAGAGCAGAAGATCAATATTTGCAAACTATGGAAATAGAGCAAGCAATACATTGCAGTGCAGAAGAAAAATATTTGCATTAACTATGGATATAGAGCAAATGGAACTTCGCAGAGCAGAAGATCAATATTAGCAAACTATGGAAATAGAACAAGTAAAACTTCGCAGTGTAGAAGAAAAATACTTGCATTAACTATGGAAATAGAGCAAATGGAACTTCGCAGAGCAGAAGATCAATATTTGCAAACTATGGAAATAGAGCAAGTAAAACTTCGCAGTGCAGAAGAAAAATACTTGCATTAACTATGGATATAAAGCAAATGGAACTTCGCAGAGCAGAAGATAAATATTTGCAAACTATGGAAATAGAGCAAGTAAAACTTCATAGTGCAGAAGAAAAATACTTGCATTAACTAAGAAAATAGAGCAAATAGAACTTCGCAGAGCAGAAGATCAATATTTGCAAACTATGGAAATAGAGCAAGTAAAACTTCATAGTGCAGAAGAAAAATACTTGCATTAACTATGAAAATAGAGCAAATAGAACTTCGCAGAGCAAAAGATCAATATTTGTAAACTGTTGAAATAGAGCAAGTAAAACTTCGCAGTGCAGAAAAAAAATACTTGCATTAACTATGGATATAGAGCAAATGGAACTTCGCAGAGCAGAAGATCAATATTTGAAAACTATGGAAATAGAGCAAATAAAACTTCGCAGTGCAGAAGAAAAATACTTGCATTAACTATTGACATAGAGCAAATGGAACTTCGCAGAGCAGAAGATCAATATTTGCAAACTATGGAAATAGAGCATGTAAAACTTTGAGTGCAGAAGAAAAATACTTGCATTAAATATGGATATAGAGCAAATGGAACTTCGCAGAGCAGAAGATAAATATTTGCAAACTATAGAAATAGAGCAAGTAAAACTTCGTAGTGCAGAAGAAAAATACTTGCATTAACTATGGAAATAGAGCAAATAGAACTTCGAAGAGCAAAAGATCAATATTTGCAAACTGTGGAAATAGAGCAAGTAAAACTTCGCAGTGCAGAAGAAAAATACTTGCATTAACTATGGATATGGAGCAAATGGAACTTCGTAGAGCAGAAGATCAATATTTGCAAACTATGGAAATAGAGCAAATGGAACTTCGCAGAGCAGAAGATAAATATTTGCGAACTATGGAAATAGAGCAAGTAAAACTTCGCAGTGCAGAAGAAAAATACTTGCATTAACTATGGATATAGAGCAAATGGAACTTCGCAGAGCAGAACATCAATATTTGCAAACTATGGAAATAAAGCAAGTAAAACTTCGCAGTGCATAAGAAAAATACTTGCATTAACTATGGAAATAGAGCAAATGGAACTTCGCAGAGCAGAAGATAAATACTTGCATTAACTATGAAAATAATGCAAGTAAAACTTCGCAGTGTGGAAGAAAAATACTTGCATTAACTATGGATATAGAGCAAATGGAACTTCGCAGAGCAGAAGATCAATATTTGCAAACTATGGATATAGAGCAAATGGAACTTCGCAGAGCAAAATATCAATATTTGCAAACTATGGAAATAGAGCAAGTAAAACTTCGCAGTGCAGAAGAAAAATACTTGCATTAACTATGGAAATAGAGAAAATGGAACTTCGCAGAGTAGAAGATCAATATTTGCAAACTATGAAAATAGAGCATGTAAAACTTCGCAGTGCAGAAGAAAAAAACTTGCATTAACTATGGATATAGAGCAAATGGAACTTCGCAGAGCAGAAGATAAATATTTGCAAACTATTAAAGTAGACCAAGTTAAACTTCGCATTGCAGAAGAAAAATACTTGCATTAACTATGGATATAGAGCAAATGGAACTTCGCAGAGGAGAAAATCTATATTTGCAAACTATGGAAATAGAGCAAATGGAACTTCGCAGAGCAGAAGATCAATATTTGCAAACTATGGAAATAGAGCAAGCAAAACTTCGCAGTGCAGAAGAAAAATATTTGCATTAACTATGGATATAGAGCAAATGGAACTTCGCAGAGCAGAAGATCAATATTTGCAAACTATGGAAATAGAGCATGTAAAACTTTGAGTGCAGAAGAAAAATACTTGCATTAAATATGGATATAGAGCAAATGGAACTTCGCAGAGCAGAAGATAAATATTTGCAAACTATAGAAATAGAGCAAGTAAAACTTCGTAGTGCAGAAGAAAAATACTTGCATTAACTATGGAAATAGAGCAAATAGAACTTCGAAGAGCAAAAGATCAATATTTGCAAACTGTGGAAATAGAGCAAGTAAAACTTCGCAGTGCAGAAGAAAAATACTTGCATTAACTATGGATATGGAGCAAATGGAACTTCGTAGAGCAGAAGATCAATATTTGCAAACTATGGAAATAGAGCAAATGGAACTTCGCAGAGCAGAAGATAAATATTTGCGAACTATGAAAATAGAGCAAGTAAAACTTCGCAGTGCAGAAGAAAAATACTTGCATTAACTATGGATATAGAGCAAATGGAACTTCGCAGAGCAGAACATCAATATTTGCAAACTATGGAAATAAAGCAAGTAAAACTTCGCAGTGCATAAGAAAAATACTTGCATTAACTATGGAAATAGAGCAAATGGAACTTCGCAGAGAAGAAGATAAATACTTGCATTAACTATGAAAATAATGCAAGTAAAACTTCGCAGTGTGGAAGAAAAATACTTGCATTAACTATGGATATAGAGCAAATGGAACTTCGCAGAGCAGAAGATCAATATTTGCAAACTATGGATATAGAGCAAATGGAACTTCGCAGAGCAAAATATCAATATTTGCAAACTATGGAAATAGAGCAAGTAAAACTTCGCAGTGCAGAAGAAAAATACTTGCATTAACTATGGAAATAGAGAAAATGGAACTTCGCAGAGTAGAAGATCAATATTTGCAAACTATGAAAATAGAGCATGTAAAACTTCGCAGTGCAGAAGAAAAAAACTTGCATTAACTATGGATATAGAGCAAATGGAACTTCGCAGAGCAGAAGATAAATATTTGCAAACTATTGAAGTAGACCAAGTTAAACTTCGCATTGCAGAAGAAAAATATTTGCATTAACTATGGATATAGAGCAAATGGAACTTCGCAGAGGAGAAAATCTATATTTGCAAACTATGGAAATAGAGCAAATGGAACTTCGCAGAGCAGAAGATCAATATTTGCAAACTATGGAAATAGAGCAAGCAAAACTTCGCAGTGCAGAAGAAAAATATTTGCATTAACTATGGATATAGAGCAAATGGAACTTCGCAGAGCAGAAGATCAATATTAGAAAACTATGGAAATAGAACAAGTAAAACCTCGCAGTGTAGAAGAAAAATACTTGCATTAACAATGGAAATAGAGCAAATGGAACTTCGCAGAGCAGAAGATCAATATTTGCAAACTATGGAAATAGAGCAAGTAAAACTTCGCAGTGCAGGAGAAAAATACTTGCATTAACTATGGATATAGAGCAAATGGAACTTCGCAGAGCAGAAGATAAATATTTGCAAACTATGGAAATAGAGCAAGTAAAACTTTGTAGTGTAGAAGAAAAATACTTGCATTAACTGTGGATATAGAGCAAATGGAACTTCGCAGAGCAGAAGATCAATATTTGCAAACTATGGAAATAGAGCAAATGGAACTTCGCAGAGCAGAAGATGAATATTTGCAAACTATGGAAATAGAGCAAGTAAAACTTCGCAGTGCAGAAGAAAAATACTTGCATTAACTATGGATATAGAGCAAATGGAACATCGCAGAGCAGAAGATCAATATTTGCAAACTATGAAAATAGAGAAAGTAAAACTTCACAGTGCAGAAGAAAAATACTTGCATTAACTATGGAAATAGAGCAAATAGAACTTCGCAGAGCAGAAGATCAATATTTGTAAACTGTGGAAATAGAGCAAGTAAAACTTCGAAGTGCAGAAGAAAAATACTTCCATTAACTATGGATATAGAGCAAATGGAACTTCGCAGAGCAGAAGATAAATATTTGCAAACTATGGAAATAGAGCAAGTAAAACTTCGCAGTGCAGAAGAAAAATACTTGCATTAACTATGGATATAGAGCAAATGGAACTTCGCCGAGCAGAAGATAAATATTTGCAAACTATGGAAATAAAACAAATGGAACTTCGCATAGCAGAAGATCAATATTTGCAAACTGTGGAAATAAAGCAAGTAAAACTTCGCAGTGCAGAAGAAAAATACTTGCGTTAACTATGGATATAGAGCAAATGGAATTTCGCAGAGCAGAAGATAAATATTTGCAAACTATGGAAATAGAGCAAGTAAAACTTCGCAGTGCAGAAGAAAAATACTTGCATTAACTATGGATATAGAGCAAATGGAACTTCGCAGAGCAGAAGATAAATATTTGCAAACTATGGAAATAGAGCAAATGGAACTTCGCATAGCAGAAGATCAATATTTTCAAACTATGGAAATAGAGCAAGTAAAACTTCGCAGTGCAGAAAAAAATACTTGCATTAACTATGGATATAGAGCAAATGGAACTTCGCAGAGCAGAAGATCAATATTAGCAAACTATGGAAATAGTGCAAGTAAAAAATCGCAGTGCAGAAGAAAAATACTTGCATTAACTATGGAAATAGAGCAAATGGAACTTCGCAGAGCAGAAGATCAATATTTGCATACTATGGAAATAGAGCAAGTAAAACTTTGCAGTGCAGAAGAAAAATACTTGCATTAACTATGGATATAGAGCAAATGGAACTTCGCAGAGCAGAAGATAAATATTTGCAAACTATGAAAATAGAGCAAGTAAAACTTCGCAGTGCTGAAGAAAAACACTTGCATTAACTATGGATATAGAGCAAATGGAACTTCGCAGAGCAGAGGATCAACATTAGCAAACTGTAGAAATAGAGCAAGTAAAACTTCGCAGTGCAGAAGAAAAATACTTGCATTAACTATGGAAATAGAGAAAATGGAACTTCGCAGAGTAGAAAATCAATATTTGCAAACTATGAAAACAGAGCATGTAAAACTTCGCAGTGCAGAAGAAAAAAACTTGCATTAACTATGGATATAGAGCAAATGGAACTTCGCAGAGCAGAAGATAAATATTTGCAAACTATTGAAGTAGACCAAGTTAAACTTCGCATTGCAGAAGAAAAATACTTGCATTAACTATGGATATAGAGCAAATGGAACTTCGTAGAGGAGAAAATCAATATTTGCAAACTATGGAAATAGAGCAAATGGAACTTCGCAGAGCAGAAGATCAGTATTTGCAAACTATGGAAATAGAGCAAGCAAAACTTCGCAGTGCAGAAGAAAAATATTGGCATTAACTATGGATATAGAGCAAATGGAACTTCGCAGAGCAGAAGATCAATATTAGCAAACTATGGAAATAGAACAAGTAAAACTTCGCTGTGTAGAAGAAAAATACTTGCATTAACTATGGAAATAGAGCAAATGGAACTTCGCATAGCAGAATATCAATATTTGCAAACTATGGAAATAGAGCAAATGGAACTTCGCAGAGCAGAAGATGAATATTTGCAAACTTTGGAAATAGAGCAAGTAAAACTTCGAAGTGCAGAAGAAAAATACTTCCATTAACTATGGATATAGAGCAAATGGAACTTCGAAGAGCAAAAGATAAATATTTGCAAACTATGGAAATAGAGCAAGTAAAACTTCGCAGTGCAGAAGAAAAATACTTGCATTAACTATGGATATAGAGCAAATGGAACTTCGCAGAGCAGATGATAAATATTTGCAAACTATGGAAATAGAGCAAATGGAACTTCGCATAGCAGAAGATCAATATTTGCAAACTATGGAAATAGAGCAAGTAAAACTTCGCAGTGCAGAAGAAAAATACTTCCATTAACTATGGATATAGAGCAAATGGAACTTCGCAGAGCAGAAGATAAATATTTGCAAACTATGGAAATAGAGCAAGTAAAAAATCGCAGTGCAGAAGAAAAATACTTGCATTAACTATGGATATAGAGCAAATGGAACTTCGCAGAGAAGAAGATCAATATTTGCAAACTATGGAAATAGAGCAAATGGAACTTCGCAGAGCAGAAGATAAATATTTGCAAACTATGGAAATAGAGCAAATGGAACTTCGCATAGCAGAAGATCAATATTTGCAAACTATGGAAATAGAGCAAGTAAAACTTCGCAGTGCAGAAGAAAAATACTTGCATTAACTATGGATATAGAGCAAATTGAACTTCGCAGAGCAGAAGATCAATATTAGCAAACAATGGAAATAGTGCAAGTAAAAAATCGCAGTGCAGAAGAAAAATACTGGCATTAACTATGGAAATAGAGCAAATGGAACTTTGCAGAGCAGAATATCAATATTTGCATACTATGGAAATAGAGCAAGTAAAACTTTGCAGTGCAGAAGAAAAATACTTGCATTAACTATGGATATAGAGCAAATGGAACTTCGCAGAGCAGAAGATAAATATTTGCAAACTATGAAAATAGAGCAAATAAAACTTCGCAGTGCAGAAGAAAAACACTTGCATTAACTATGGATATAGAGCAAATGGAACTTCGCAGAGCAGAGGATCTACATTAGCAAACTATGGAAATAGAGCAAGTAAAACTTCGCAGTGCAGAAGAAAAATACTTGCATTAACTATGGAAATAGAGAAAATTGAACTTCGCAGAGTAGAAGAACAATATTTGCAAACTATGAAAATAGAGCATGTAAAACTTCGCAGTGCATAAGAAAAAAACTTGCATTAACTATGGATATAGAGCAAATGGAACTTCGCAGAGCAGAAGATAAATATTTGCAAACTATTGAAGTAGACCAAGTTAAACTTCGCATTGCAGAAGAAAAATACTTGCATTAACTATGGATATAGAGCAAATGGAACTTCGCAGAGGAGAAAATCAATATTTGCAAACTATGGAAATAGAGCAAATGGAACTTCGCAGAGCAGAAGATCAGTATTTGCAAACTATGGAAATAGAGCAAGCAAAACTTCGCAGTGCAGAAGAAAAATATTTGCATTAACTATGGATATAGACCAAATGGAACTTCGCAGAGCAGAAGATCAATATTAGCAAACTATGGAAATAGAACAAGTAAAACTTCGCAGTGTAGAAGAAAAATACTTGCATTAACTATGGAAATAGAGCAAATGGAACTTCGTAGAGCAGAAGATCAATATTTGCAAACTATGGAAATAGAGCAAATGGAACTTCGCAGAGCAGAAGATGAATATTTGCAAACTATGGAAATAGAGCAAGTAAAACTTTGCAGTGCAGAAGAAAAATACTTGCATTAACTATGGATATAGAGCAAATGGAACTTCGGAGAGCAGAAGATAAATATTTGCAAACTATGGAAATAGAGCAAGTAAAACTTCGCAGTGTAGAAGAAAAATACTTGCATTAACTATGGATATAGAGCAAATGGAACTTCGCAAAGCAGAAGATCAATATTTGCAAACTATGGAAATAAAGCAAATGGAACTTCGCAGAGCAGAAGATGATTTGCAAACTATGGAAATAGAGCAAGTAAAACTTTGCAGTGCAGAAGAAAAATACTTGCATTAACTATGGATATAGAGCAAATGGAACTTCGCAGAGCAAGAGATAAATATTTGCAAACTATGAAAATAGAGCAAGTAAAACTTCGCAGTGCTGAAGAAAAACACTTGCATTAACTATGGATATAGAGCAAATGGAACTTCGCAGAGCAGAAGATCAATATTTGCAAACTATGGAAATAGAGCAAATGGAACTTCGCAGAGCAGAAGATCAGTATTTGCAAACTATGGAAATAGAGCAAGCAAAACTTCGCAGTGCAGAAGAAAAATATTTGCATTAACTATGGATATAGACCAAATGGAACTTCGCAGAGCAGAAGATCAATATTAGCAAACTATGGAAATAGAACAAGTAAAACTTCGCAGTGTAGAAGAAAAATACTTGCATTAACTATGGAAATAGAGCAAATGGAACTTCGTAGAGCAGAAGATCAATATTTGCAAACTATGGAAATAGAGCAAATGGAACTTCGCAGAGCAGAAGATGAATATTTGCAAACTATGGAAATAGAGCAAGTAAAACTTTGCAGTGCAGAAGAAAAATACTTGCATTAACTATGGATATAGAGCAAATGGAACTTCGGAGAGCAGAAGATAAATATTTGCAAACTATGAAAATAGAGCAAGTAAAACTTCGCAGTGCAGAAGAAAAACACTTGCATTAACTATGGATATAGAGCAAATGGAACTTCGCAGAGCAGAGGATCTACATTAGCAAACTATGGAAATAGAGCAAGTAAAACTTCGCAGTGCAGAAGAAAAATACTTCCATTAACTATGGATATAGAGCAAATGGAACTTCGCAGAGCAGAAGATAAATATTTGCAAACTATGGAAATAGAGCAAGTAAAAAATCGCAGTGCAGAAGAAAAATACTTGCATTAACTATGGATATAGAGCAAATGGAACTTCGCAGAGAAGAAGATCAATATTTGCAAACTATGGAAATAGAGCAAATGGAACTTCGCAGAGCAGAAGATAAATATTTGCAAGCTATGGAAATAGAGCAAATGGAACTTCGCATAGCAGAAGATCAATATTTGCAAAATATGGAAATAGAGCAAGTAAAACTTCGCAGTGCAGAAGAAAAATACTTGCATTAACTATGGATATAGAGCAAATTGAACTTCGCAGAGCAGAAGATCAATATTAGCAAACAATGGAAATAGTGCAAGTAAAAAATCGCAGTGCAGAAGAAAAATACTGGCATTAACTATGGAAATAGAGCAAATGGAACTTCGCAGAGCAGAATATCAATATTTGCATACTATGGAAATAGAGCAAGTAAAACTTTGCAGTGCAGAAGAAAAATACTTGCATTAACTATGGATATAGAGCAAATGGAACTTCGCAGAGCAGAAGATAAATATTTGCAAACTATGAAAATAGAGCAAATAAAACTTCGCAGTGCAGAAGAATAACACTTGCATTAACTATGGATATAGAGCAAATGGAACTTCGCAGAGCAGAGGATCTACATTAGCAAACTATGGAAATAGAGCAAGTAAAACTTCGCAGTGCAGAAGAAAAATACTTGCATTAACTATGGAAATAGAGAAAATTGAACTTCGCAGAGTAGAAGAACAATATTTGCAAACTATGAAAATAGAGCATGTAAAACTTCGCAGTGCATAAGAAAAAAACTTGCATTAACTATGGATATAGAGCAAATGGAACTTCGCAGAGCAGAAGATAAATATTTGCAAACTATTGAAGTAGACCAAGTTAAACTTCGCATTGCAGAAGAAAAATACTTGCATTAACTATGGATATAGAGCAAATGGAACTTCGCAGAGGAGAAAATCAATATTTGCAAACTATGGAAATAGAGCAAATGGAACTTCGCAGAGCAGAAGATCAGTATTTGCAAACTATGGAAATAGAGCAAGCAAAACTTCGCAGTGCAGAAGAAAAATATTTGCATTAACTATGGATATAGACCAAATGGAACTTCGCAGAGCAGAAGATCAATATTAGCAAACTATGGAAATAGAACAAGTAAAACTTCGCAGTGTAGAAGAAAAATACTTGCATTAACTATGGAAATAGAGCAAATGGAACTTCGTAGAGCAGAAGATCAATATTTGCAAACTATGGAAATAGAGCAAATGGAACTTCGCAGAGCAGAAGATGAATATTTGCAAACTATGGAAATAGAGCAAGTAAAACTTTGCAGTGCAGAAGAAAAATACTTGCATTAACTATGGATATAGAGCAAATGGAACTTCGGAGAGCAGAAGATAAATATTTGCAAACTATGGAAATAGAGCAAGTAAAACTTCGCAGTGTAGAAGAAAAATACTTGCATTAACTATGGATATAGAGCAAATGGAACTTCGCAAAGCAGAAGATCAATATTTGCAAACTATGGAAATAAAGCAAATGGAACTTCGCAGAGCAGAAGATGATTTGCAAACTATGGAAATAGAGCAAGTAAAACTTTGCAGTGCAGAAGAAAAATACTTGCATTAACTATGGATATAGAGCAAATGGAACTTCGCAGAGCAAGAGATAAATATTTGCAAACTATGAAAATAGAGCAAGTAAAACTTCGCAGTGCTGAAGAAAAACACTTGCATTAACTATGGATATAGAGCAAATGGAACTTCGCAGAGCAGAAGATCAATATTTGCAAACTATGGAAATAGAGCAAATGGAACTTCGCAGAGCAGAAGATCAGTATTTGCAAACTATGGAAATAGAGCAAGCAAAACTTCGCAGTGCAGAAGAAAAATATTTGCATTAACTATGGATATAGACCAAATGGAACTTCGCAGAGCAGAAGATCAATATTAGCAAACTATGGAAATAGAACAAGTAAAACTTCGCAGTGTAGAAGAAAAATACTTGCATTAACTATGGAAATAGAGCAAATGGAACTTCGTAGAGCAGAAGATCAATATTTGCAAACTATGGAAATAGAGCAAATGGAACTTCGCAGAGCAGAAGATCAATATTTGCAAACTATGGAAATAGAGCAAGTAAAACTTTGCAGTGCAGAAGAAAAATACTTGCATTAACTATGGATATAGAGCAAATGGAACTTCGGAGAGCAGAAGATAAATATTTGCAAACTATGAAAATAGAGCAAGTAAAACTTCGCAGTGCAGAAGAAAAACACTTGCATTAACTATGGATATAGAGCAAATGGAACTTCGCAGAGCAGAGGATCTACATTAGCAAACTATGGAAATAGAGCAAGTAAAACTTCGCAGTGCAGAAGAAAAATACTTGCATTAACTATGGAAATAGAGAAAATTGAACTTCGCAGAGTAGAAGATCAATATTTGCAAACTATGAAAATAGAGCATGTAAAACTTCGCAGTGCATAAGAAAAAAACTTGCATTAACTATGGATATAGAGCAAATGGAACTTCGCAGAGCACAAGATAAATATTTGCAAACTATTGAAGTAGACCAAGTTAAACTTCGCATTGCAGAAGAAAAATACTTGCATTAACTATAGATATAGAGCAAATGGAACTTCGCAGAGGAGAAAACCAATATTTGCAAACTATGGAAATAGAGCAAATGGAACTTCGCAGAGCAGAAGATCAGTATTTGCAAACTATGGAAATAGAGCAAGCAAAACTTCGCAGTGCAGAAGAAAAATATTTGCATTAACTATGGATATAGACCAAATGGAACTTCGCAGAGCAGAAGATCAATATTAGCAAACTATGGAAATAGAACAAGTAAAACTTCGCAGTGTAGAAGAAAAATACTTGCATTAACTATGGAAATAGAGCAAATGGAACTTCGTAGAGCAGAAGATCAATATTTGCAAACTATGGAAATAGAGCAAATGGAACTTCGCAGAGCAGAAGATGAATATTTGCAAACTATGGAAATAGAGCAAGTAAAACTTTGCAGTGCAGAAGAAAAATACTTGCATTAACTATGGATATAGAGCAAATGGAACTTCGGAGAGCAGAAGATAAATATTTGCAAACTATGAAAATAGAGCAAGTAAAACTTCGCAGTGCTGAAGAAAAACACTTGCATTAACTATGGATATAGAGCAAATGGAACTTCGCAGAGCAGAAGATCAATATTTGCAAACTATGGAAATAGAGCAAATGGAACTTCGCAGAGCAAAAGATCAGTATTTGCAAACTATAGAAATAGAGCAAGTAAAACTTCGCAGTGCAAAAGAAAAATACTTGCATTAACTATGGATATAGAGCAAATTGAACTTCGCAGAGCAGAAGATAAATATTTGCAAACTATGGAAATAGAGCAAGTAAAACTTCGCAGTGCAGAAGAAAAATACTTGCATTAACTATGGATATAGAGCAAATGGAACTTCGCACAGCAGAACAACAATATTTGCAAACTATGGAAAAAAAGCAAGTAAAACTTCGCAGTGCATAAAAAAATACTTGCATTAACTATGGAAATAGAGCAAATGGAACTTCGCAGAGTAAAAGATCAATATTTGCAAACTATGAAAATAGAGCATGTAAAACTTCGCAGTGCAGAAGAAAAAAACTTGCATTAACTATGGATATAGAGCAAATGGAACTTCGAAGAGCAGAAGATAAATATTTGCAAACTATTGAAGTAGACCAAGTTAAACTTCGCATTGCAGAAGAAAAATACTTGCATTAACTATGGATATAGAGCAAATGGAACTTCGCAGAGGAGAAAATCAATATTTGCAAACCATGGAAATAGAGCAAATGGAACTTCGCAGAGCAGAAGATCAATATTTGCAAACTATGGAAATAGAGCAAGCAAAACTTCGCAGTGCAGAAGAAAAATATTTGCATTAACTATGGATATAGAGCAAATGGAACTTCGCAGAGCAGAAAATCAATATTAGCAAACTATGGAAATAGAACAAGTAAAACTTCGCAGTGCAGAAGAAAAATACTTGCATTAACTATTGATATAGAGCAAATGGAACTTCGCAGAGCAGAAGATCAATATTTGCAAACTATGGAAATAGAGCAAATGGAACTTCGCAGAGCAGAAGATAAATATTTGCAAACTATGGAAATAGCGCAAGTAAAACTTCGCAGTGCAGAAGAAAAATACTTGCATTAACTATGGATATAGAGCAAATGGAACTTCGCACAGCTGAACAACAATATTTGCAAACTATGGAAAAAAAGCAAGTAAAACTTCGCAGTGCATAAAAAAAATACTTGCATTAACTATGGAAATAGAGCAAATGGAACTTCGCAGAGCAAAAGATAAATATTTGCAAACTGTGGAAATAATGCAAGTAAAACTTCGCAGTGTGGAAGAAATATACTTGCATTAACTATGGATATAGAGCAAATGGAACTTCGCAGAGCAGAAGATCAATATTTGCAAACTATGGAAATAGAGCAAATGGAACTTCGCAGAGCAAAATATCAATATTTGCAAACTATAGAAATAGAGCAAGTAAAACTTCGCAGTGCAGAAGAAAAATACTTGCATTAACTATGGATATAGAGCAAATGGAACTTCGCAGAGCAGAAGATCAATATTTGAAAACTATGGAAATAGAGCAAGTAAAACTCCGCAGTGCAGAAGAAAAATACTTGCATTAACTATTGATATAGAGCAAATGGAACTTCGCAGAGCAGAAGATCAATATTTGCAAACTATGGAAATAGAGCATGTAAAACTTCGCAGTGCAGAAGAAAAATACTTGCATTAACTATGGATATAGAGCAAATGGAACTTCGCAGAGCAGAAGATCAATATTTGCAAACTATGGAAATAGAGCATGTAAAACTTCGCAGTGCAGAAGAAAAATACTTGCATTAACTATTGATATAGAGCAAATGGAACTTCGCAGAGCAGAAGATCAATATTTGCAAACTATGGAAATAGAGCATGTAAAACTTCGCAGTGCAGAAGAAAAATACTTGCATTAACTATGGATATAGAGCAAATGGAACTTCGCAGAGCAGAAGATAAATATTTGCAAACTATGGAAATAGAGCAAGTAAAACTTCGCAGTGCAGAAGAAAAATACTTGCATTAACTATGGAAATAGAGCAAATAGAACTTCGAAGAGCAGAAGATCAATATTTGCAAACTGTGGAAATAGAGCAAGTAAAACTTCGCAGTGCAGAAGAAAAATACTTGCATTAACTATGGATATGGAGCAAATGGAACTTCGTAGAGCAGAAGATCAATATTTGCAAACTATGGAAATAGAGCAAGTAAAACTTCGCAGTGCAGAAGAAAAATACTTGCATTAACTATTGATATAGAGCAAATGGAACTTCGCAGAGCAGAAGATCAATATTTGCAAACTATGGAAATAGAGCAAATGGAACTTCGCAGAGCAGAAGATAAATATTTGCAAACTATGGAAATAGCGCAAGTAAAACTTCGCAGTGCAGAAGAAAAATACTTGCATTAACTATGGATATAGAGCAAATGGAACTTCGCACAGCTGAACAACAATATTTGCAAACTATGGAAAAAAAGCAAGTAAAACTTCGCAGTGCATAAAAAAAATACTTGCATTAACTATGGAAATAGAGCAAATGGAACTTCGCAGAGCAAAAGATAAATATTTGCAAACTGTGGAAATAATGCAAGTAAAACTTCGCAGTGTGGAAGAAATATACTTGCATTAACTATGGATATAGAGCAAATGGAACTTCGCAGAGCAGAAGATCAATATTTGCAAACTATGGAAATAGAGCAAATGGAACTTCGCAGAGCAAAATATCAATATTTGCAAACTATAGAAATAGAGCAAGTAAAACTTCGCAGTGCAGAAGAAAAATACTTGCATTAACTATGGATATAGAGCAAATGGAACTTCGCAGAGCAGAAGATCAATATTTGAAAACTATGGAAATAGAGCAAGTAAAACTCCGCAGTGCAGAAGAAAAATACTTGCATTAACTATTGATATAGAGCAAATGGAACTTCGCAGAGCAGAAGATCAATATTTGCAAACTATGGAAATAGAGCATGTAAAACTTCGCAGTGCAGAAGAAAAATACTTGCATTAACTATGGATATAGAGCAAATGGAACTTCGCAGAGCAGAAGATCAATATTTGCAAACTATGGAAATAGAGCATGTAAAACTTCGCAGTGCAGAAGAAAAATACTTGCATTAACTATTGATATAGAGCAAATGGAACTTCGCAGAGCAGAAGATCAATATTTGCAAACTATGGAAATAGAGCATGTAAAACTTCGCAGTGCAGAAGAAAAATACTTGCATTAACTATGGATATAGAGCAAATGGAACTTCGCAGAGCAGAAGATAAATATTTGCAAACTATGGAAATAGAGCAAGTAAAACTTCGCAGTGCAGAAGAAAAATACTTGCATTAACTATGGAAATAGAGCAAATAGAACTTCGAAGAGCAGAAGATCAATATTTGCAAACTGTGGAAATAGAGCAAGTAAAACTTCGCAGTGCAGAAGAAAAATACTTGCATTAACTATGGATATGGAGCAAATGGAACTTCGTAGAGCAGAAGATCAATATTTGCAAACTATGGAAATAGAGCAAGTAAAACTTCGCAGTGCAGAAGAAAAATACTTGCATTAACTATTGATATAGAGCAAATGGAACTTCGCAGAGCAGAAGTTCAATATTTGCAAACTATGGAAATAGAGCAAGTAAAACTTCGCAGTGCAGAAGAAAAATACTTGCATTAACTATGGATATAGAGCAAATGGAACTTCGCAGAGCAGAACATCAATATTTGCAAACTATGGAAATAAAGCAAGTAAAACTTCGCAGTGCAGAAGAAAAATACTTGCCTTAACTATGGAAATAGAGCAAATGGAACTTCGCAGAGCAGAAGATAAATATTTGCAAACTGTGGAAATAAAGCAAGTAAAACTTCGCAGTGTGGAAGAAAAATACTTGCATTAACTATGGATATAGAGCAAATGGAAATTCGCAGAGCAGAACATCAATATTTGCAAACTATGGAAATAAAGCAAGTAAAACTTCGCAGTGGAGAAGAAAAATACTTGCATTAACTATGGAAATAGAGCAAATGGAACTTCGCAGAGCAGAAGATAAATATTTGCAAACTGTGGAAATAAAGCAAGTAAAACTTCGCAGTGTGGAAGAAAAATACTTGCATTAACTATGGATATAGAGCAAATGGAACTTCGCAGAGCAGAAGATCAATATTTGCAAACTATAGAAATAGAGCAAGTAAAACTTTGCAGCGCAGAAGAAAGATACTTGCATTAACTATCGACGCATCATAAAGAGGAAATGGAACTTCGCAGAGCAGAAGATCAATATTTGCAAACTATGGAAATAGAGGAAGTAAAACTTCGCTGTGCAGAAGACAAATACTTGCAAAATATGGAAATAGAGCAAATGGAACTTCGCAGCGTAGAAGATAAATATTTGCAAACTATGGAAATAGTGCAAATGAAACTTCGCAGTGCTGAAGACAAATACTTGCAAAATATGGAAATAGAGCTAGAAGATTTTCTAAAGCCACGGACAAATACTTGCAAACTGTGCAAGGAAAGTTTCTCAAGCTTAAGACAAATACTTGCATTAACTATGCAAATAAAGTAAGTAAAACTTTGCAAAAATTAAAGACAATCAAGGAAATTGAAACAAGCTGAAGAGCAGGAGTTTGAAAAATTGGATTTTCATTAACAAAATTCATCTATTACAATTACAAAAGATTACAAGGAAAAAATCTTAGACTACTCCTCCTGGTCAGCCTCTCTGAGGTCAACCCCTTCCTTGAATTGCTCAAGAAGCTTATCAAATATGGCTTCGGCCTCAGGGTTGTAGAGATCGGCAAGTTGGGGCTGGTCCTTGTACAGGGCTGGATAGACTTCTTGGCAAGCATCAATTACACAAGTCTGCCCCATAGCCAAAACAACGCCTTGCATCTTCAGCAGATTGTCTTCAAAGTACTGGGACTTCCTGAACTCAGCAACAGAAGACTTCTTGATTTCTTCAGCTTGAGACTCAAATTGAGAGATGAGCTCAGCTTTGCACTTCTTCTCTGCTTCGAGTTGCTGGGCCAGTTCATCCTTAATCTTCTGATCTGCTTTAGATTGGCTCTTCAGCCGGGATAGTTCTTGCTCAACATCATGGAATCCCTTCTGGAAGAACTCTAACTCATACTGGGTCTTAGCAGATGCCAGCTCTAGGTTGGAGATAACTCCCTTCAGCTCATCCACTTGCGAATTGGCTACTGCCAGCCGAGTGTCAGACTCCTCCTTGCCTTCCCTAAGCTGGGAATTCTCAGATTTTAAGGAGTCCAACTCTGATTTCGTTGAGTCCATCTCTAACCTCAACGTCTTCAGCTCAGCATCCATCTCTTCCAGCCTGGAGTTGTCAGGTCTTGCCATCTCTGCCAACTCATCATTGGCCTTCTTTAGGTCGGCGTTGGCTATAGAGAGTTTCACCACCATGCTGCGCATCTCTTCTACGCTCCTCAGCATGTCACATTCTTTGGCACGATACTGTAATAACCAACATGGTCAAGTCATCATTTCAACAATCTAAGTAAAAATATTGGAGGATTTGAAAGAAAATCACCATGGACATGTTTCTGAAGTACGTATCAAAAGCAGACTCCCAGTCCTGGCGTGCAAAACGGTCCCCATCCACAGGCAGCACTGGCCGATCTGCCAACTTTCTTGCAACCCCTGGATGAGCCGCGGTATCAGCAACGCAGTACACCAGGTTCTTCCAGGCATGGCGGTGCAGATGGGAGGGCTCCCCCTCAGATGGAGCCTTCCCAAGAGGGTGTCGAGGAGAAGCCTCACCTGAAGTTATAACGACTCCTCCAGTGAGGGCATCTTTTGGATATCTTATAATTGACCCCTTGGAGGAGAGATTAATGCCGCCGAGGCTGGAACAGAAGCTGGTGCAGTAGGAACTGGATCAGAAGTGGGTGCAGCAGGAGTTGGATGAGTACTGGTTGACACAGCTGGTGGAGTAACTTTGGTTTGAGGAGCCTTGATGATGACCTTGGGAGGAGGAGCAGTCTTCTTGGCACTTGCCCCAGCCTTTGCAATGGATTTGGGAGGCAAGACTGGGGCACCGGAGCATTCTTCTTCATAGGCTGAGCTGCAGCCTGAGCAGGTTTCTTGACTGCAGAAGATGTGCCAACTAAAGTTCGGGCTGCAACAAAAAACTCAAGTTAAAAATGCAGAAATAAAACAAACAAGGCATAAAAATCGAGGTTGATGGTTCTTACCTTGTTTGGGGTGAATGAGCAACAGGAGGAGCATGCAAGGCCTTTATCTCAGTAGGAGTCTTGGAGGACGGCTGAGCAGAAGAATGTTGTCCGTCCTCTCTCTTCCTCTTCTTGGGAACCAGTTTCTTCAATGAAGACACGTCACAGACTCAGAATATATTTGTCTGCCCTCACAGTTCAGCTCAGCCACACAAAATCTGGGGGCAAATGATAAACCAGAATTAATCGTCAGTTAGTCAACAACAATCAACGATATAACTCTTGCAGTTCAGCACCCAAGTATTGCTGTTCAGCCATGATTGCACTTCGGCTGAGCCCCATGGCATCCTTTTTGCTATCAAAGAATAAGCCAAGGACTACACCTCGGCACCGAGCCCCGACATCAGCTTCAGCTCAAGTACTACACTCCAAATCACTTCGATCAGATTTGATAGTGCACTTCGGCAAAGCTTGGTTCTGCATTTCAGCAAAGGAATCAAGCACAGCATTACATCATGGAACCATCAGGCAGAAGTGCAGCTCAAAGGAAGAGTACACGTCTGGTTATGCAGTATGTGCACGTCAAAATCACTTCAGCCGACCTACTAGTCATATCAGCCGGTCTACCAGTCACATCAGCAGATCTATGGCGTCCTAGGCTTTCTACCCCAAGCAAACATCTTATCTGTTATCGAAGCCAAGGCGGGAAAAATCTAATAAAAGCAAGCCAATGCAGACCTGAAAGGGGATCCTGGATCCATTCAAAAAACCACTTGGAGCTAATACACTGAATCTTCTCTTCAGCCAATAACTGTGAGAATTTTCTAACTCCATACACAAAAATATATTCTCAGTGAGATATGACACAAACTGACTTGAGCGTCGGATGGTTTTACCCGGGGTCATCCCCCCGGGACCTCTGATCTTTGCTTCCTTGTGCAAGACTTTCAGGAAGATATTCCAGTTATAATTTCCAAACCAGTTAACCATTCTTCGAGTTAACTGACGACGTATATTTGAGGTCGTCTTAGACCTTTGGTGAAGATCCGGCTTCATCAGCGACCCATATTCTCTAGTGAGATTTTATACATTGACGTATATTTGGATCTGACGACATTACTTACTATGCTGTTGCTTTTTTTTAATTTTCTTCTATACTCTGATATTTTCAGCTATCTCTTTTCTTTTTTTTATTCCTGGTTTTCAACTTTTTCACTCATCTTGAAAGCTGAAGGCCTTGTTGGAAAAAAAAATCTGCACCTTACGACACCTTTTTTTTAAATTTAAACTCATTGAAACTGCCAAATGAGTACAATTGCAGGCCTAGGGACTGTTAGAATATTTGGTTACCATCTTTAGACCCCTGAAGATATTCCTATTCATTCATTCATTTGTATTTACTGTAAATGATTAACTGTATCCCGTAAAGATAGGAATTAGCTGAAAGTTAGGAAGCAGAATATTGAGCAATCAATAGTTACCATGTATACACAAAATGTATGTAGTATAAGATTAGGGGCCAAGTTTACATTTTGATCAATGAAAAAAATACTTTCTCTTCATTGCCTACACTTTAACATGGTATCAGAGCAATTCTGATCCATTTTTCCACAAAAAAATTTTTTTGAAATCTTTGAGCATAGGCTTAGAGAAAATCTCCTCATTGCCTGTTTGCTCAACCAATATCCGGCAGGTATATCGTTCCAAGCCATACGGCTACCATACCTTTCCGGCCTTGACCACTGCTCAGACAAGTTAACTTGTCATCCCTGCATTATACCTCTCTCAGACCCTCATTCTTGATCACTGCTCCATTTACCTATTCTTCTTGCAACCACACCTGAAAAACCAGCATGTTAGAAACCGGACAAAGTTCACAAGAACCAAAACCCGAATCCTCTGCAATCCCTGGGGATTTGGCCATTCAAGTGGCTCAAATCCTCAAGGATAGCCTCAGCCCACAAAAACACAATCCAGTACCATTACTTGAGAATCTCAATATTGCAGCAAAGCTCACAGGGAACAACTATTCTCTATGGTCCCGGGTAATTTACAGGGCCATTTTGTGACGGGGTAGGCAGCACCACCTCACCGGGATGCCTCCTCCCCCGCCACTGACGAATCCCAGGTACCCTAGATGGGAACAAGACGATAATTCTATATTTACTTGGATCTTGCAAAATGTGGATGCAAGTATGATAAACAACGTGTCACGATACCCAACGGCTAAGGCAATCTAGGATGGATTGGCTCTTACGTATGGCTCAAGGGGTGATTCCTTAAATGTGTTTGATTTACATCGCAGGGCAAATCACATTCAGCAGGGAGACGGCACTGGAACCTCCTTCAAGACCTCTGGGTATCCATTGATACCTTAGATACAAACCCAATGAAATGCCCTGAAGACATCTCTCTGTGCAATCAAAAAATGCAAGAGTTAAGATTGTACCAATTTTTATCTGCAGTAAGTGACAAGTTTGAATCTGAAAAAAAGGATTTAGTGAAAAGAACCCCCCTTCCAAATGTAGAGACTGCATTTTTTGAGTTCAAGAGGGCTGAATCCCAGGAAGGATTAATACAACACGGTCCCTCAGAAAATATTTCATCATTGGGAGTGGGACAAGGGTTGGTCGCTAAACCAACTGGCGGCCGTGGCCGCGGCCGTGGCAGACCACCATCGGACAGAGGTAGCACTACCCAGCTAGGACATGTTCCACTCCGTTCAAGACCTCCATCATCACGGGAGACAAGAGCTCCATCGTATGCGAGCACTGCGGGAAGAAAGGACATGGAAAAGAAAAGTGTTTACAGATTTATGGATATCCAAAATGGTGGGAAGGCAAGAGGATCACCACCATGGCAACCAGCGGACATAAATGGAAGGTGGCGGCTACCAAGGCATCAGAGGAGGAGCCTAGCAACAACGCATAATCACCAGAAGAAAGTAGCGGCGGAAAACAAACCCCAGGTGCAACCAAAGGAGGTAAGGGGCTAGGAATAAACCCTAGCCCCAATTTTGTTTTTAATGGCGAAATTGCAAAAAAAGGACCTTCCGTTTTTAATCCATGCCCCCAATATTTAATGAAACTCCAAGTATGTCCTTTAATTCTTCAGGAGCTGTTAATATGGTCCAGGCTAATTCAGTTGTCTCAGATTTACCCCAGAAAAAATAAGACAACCAGTTAAGTCCCGAAGTTCACAAAAATTATGACATAAACCCTGAGTTACCCCATGCTATGGCTAATACCGTCCATTGTCCTAACCCTCAGTGGATCTTTGATTGTGGGGCAACGGACACCATGACGTTTGACCCTAAAGATTATTTAACCCAGACAGCCCCTCTAAAAACCCACATCGAGACAGCTAGCGGAGATACCATTCCAGTTCAAGGAAGTGGCTCTATCGCTATCACTCCTGAGATCACCCTTAAAAATTGTCTATTTGTTCCTGCTCTTTCCACCAAATTGTTATCTGTCAACCAGCTGACCAAAGAACTTGACTGTATTATACTTATGTATCCTCACTTTTGCGTGTTGTAGGGCATTCATACTCAGGAGATCATTGGACATGGTACTGAGAGGGGTGGTCTCTATTACGTAGATGCAGTGGTGCCACATGGGCGTTCTAATCTTGCCACCGGATCAATGTCCAGATAGATATGGTTATGGCACCGTCAGTTAGGACATCCATCTTCTAGATATTTGCAAAAACTATTTCCTAAATTGTTTTCCAGTACTTCATACAACTTGACCTATGATATTTGCCTCCGGGAGAAACAACCAAGGAACACTTATCATTTAAATAATACGCGTGTGGACAAAATTTTTTCTTTAATACATTCCGATGTTTGGGGCCCATCACCTCATCCCACTCCATTGGGATTTCAGTATTTTGTTGTCTTTGTTGATGATCACTCTCGTATGACCTGGCTATATATTCTTAAGCATAAGTCAGAAGTTGCAACTAAATTTGTTGAATTTTATCATATGGTGAAAACTCAATACAATTCTTCCATTCAAATTGTACGGTTGGACAATGGGGAGAATATCTTGATGGGGTACTCAATCAATTTTTCTGAGATCATGGCATTATCCATCAAACATCATGCCCCAACACCCCTAAACAAAATGGTATTGCAGAACAAAAAAATCGTACTCTGCTAGAAATGACCCGAGCCATGATGCTAGAAGCTTGTGTTCCGAGGGGGTTTTGGCCGGAGGCGGTATCCACAGCCACCTATCTTAACAATCGCCTTCCCACTGTAATCCTACACCATAAAACACCCCTTGATACATTAGCATCTCAAACCACTCTTCCTTCCACATTGACCTTACCACCCAAAATCTTTGGGTGTACAGTCTATATACATATTCTCAAACAACAACGTGATAAACTTGATCCGTGTGCCGACAAGTGTGTATTTGTCAGAGATGCTACTACTCAAAAGGGTTATCGCTGTTACAATCCCCGCACTAAACATATCCATGTAACCATGAATTGCGTCTTCCTTGAAACCGAGTTCTTCTTTGTCACCCAATCTCGGTTCCAGGGGGAGATAGCTAAAGATGGATCCCTCGATTGGTTGCCTAATCTACAATGGCCTGCGACTGATTCAACAAGGCAAGTGTTTGACCTCGACGACACTACTACTCCCTACGATAATACGACTACCACTCCAGAACCCGTTGGTGACACTCCTCATATGAATGCACCACAACAGGTACAAGGTAGTATACATGATTACAATAACAGTCATAAAGTCATAAATACTCATTCACACAATAGCATACCATGTGAGTCATTCCCTATCCCGTCTTCTCCATCGTCTCCTCCTCAAAATCATGAATCCGTCATATCTGATCATAACTGTTTTGGACTGGATCATACTAACATGTCTACTGAAGAACATGGACGGATTCTTCCATTAAGCAAAAACCGGAGAATTCCACCGGACCGGTATTCACCTACAAAGGTAGCACGAGCCTCCCAGTACCCCATCACAATATCAAGGAAGAATATGAGTAACATGGCTAAGAGTTTCTTTACTAAAATATGCTCTGAAACACTTCCAAAAAATATGGAAGAAGCGTGTAGCAGCCAGAATGGAAAGAAGCTATGAACGCAGAAATGGATTCCCTTAAAAAGAATAAGACTTGGGAACGATGCATACTGCCCGAAGGGAAAAGAACTGTGTGATGTCGATGGGTATTCACTATCAAGTATAAAGCAGATGGAAGCATAGAGAGACACAAAGCAAGGCTGGTTGCTAAAGGATATACGCAGACATATGGAATAGATTACTCCGAAACCTTTTCACCTGTTGCTCGACTTGACACTATCAGGATACTGTTCTCTATTGCTGCAACAGAAAACTGGCCACTACAGCAGTTTGACGTC
The DNA here is from genome assembly GCA_036186865.1 of Eustoma russellianum. Lineage (NCBI taxonomy): Eukaryota > Viridiplantae > Streptophyta > Magnoliopsida > Gentianales > Gentianaceae > Eustoma > Eustoma russellianum. The sequence continues at coordinate 26,870,838 of AP025050.1, forward strand.
AAGAATACGTTTCTACATGGGACACTTAAAGAAGAGGTATACATGGATCCACCTCCTGGTTTTTCAGAGGAGTTCTCTCGCAGACAGGTTTGCAAACTCAACAGAGCCCTGTATGGTCTTAAACAATCACCTCGAGCTTGGTTCGGAAGATTTACAGCTGTTATGAAACAAGATGGGTACCAGGAAAGTAACGCGGATCACACCCTATTCATTAAACGACAGGGAAGTCTCATTACTTGTCTTATTATCTATGTTGACGATATGATTATTACTGGTAATGACACTAACGAAATGTCTCGTCTCAGGAGTCACCTGTTTACGCACTTCGAGATGAAAGATCTTGGTGGACTTAAATACTTCTTGGGGATTGAAGTACTACGGTCACCTGCCAGTATCTACATCTCACAACGAAAGTATGTTCTCGATTTATTAGCCGAAGTTGGTATGATAGATGCCAAGCCAGCAGACACGCCAATGGTTCCAAATCACAAATTAAACAGTATACAAAGAGCACCTTCAGCAAATAAGGAGCAGTATCAGCTCCTAGTGTGCAAACTCATCTACTTATCTCACACTCGGCCAGATATCGCTTATGCGGTTGGAGTAGTAAGTCAGTTTATACATGACCCTCAAAAGCATCATTTGGACGCTGTACTAAGGATTGTGAGATATCTGAAAGGAACACCTGGACATGGTTTGGTATTTAGAAACAATGGACATCTTAAGATCGAGGCATATACTGATGCTGATTGGGCAGGAAATCAGACTGATCGATGCTCTACTTCTGGGTATCTTAAACTGGTTGGATTTGGAAGAGTAAGAAACAAAAGGTGGTTGTGTTATCGAGTGAAGAAGCAGAGTTTCGGGGCATAGTGAAAGGCATCACTGAGGTCTTGTGGATTCGAAAGCTGTTACTTGAATTGGGTTTCCCGGTCTCCGATCCAACATGCTTAATGTGTGATAACAAAGCTTCTATTAGTATCTTTTGAGAACCCAGTTCAACATGATCGGACCAAGCACGTGGAAGTCGACAGACATTTTATTGAGGAAAAACTCGATGGTGGTATCATCTCTTTTCCATATGTGAGAACTGAAGATCAACTTGCAGATATCTTGACTAAAGCAGTTAATGGACGAATTTTTGAGGAAGTACTATGCAAGTTGAATATTAGCGATGTAGCGCCCTGGCCCGACACTGTCATCGGAACCAGTGCACCCGCCGTAGCCTACTATGAGAACTACGAAGAGTCAAGCAGATCAAGCGTATCTCATTCATGACGTAAGATAAATCAGCGGAATTGTCATAAAATCTAAACCTTCATCGTCAATATTACAACCAGAAAATGCAGCAGAAATAAAAGGTGTTTGTTCATCTAGCTAACATAAGTTCCAGAACACATAATAACATTGAGTTTCCAAAACTTAAAGAAAGTAATCAAGCATCTATCTATTTTAATGCCCGTCATCCCATTGAGCCCACTCGCCATCGTCTTCCATAAATATCATCTCATAATCTGGCTCACCTGAAAAGGAACACAGTATCTGTTCTTAGCGAAAATATCGCCAGCAAGTAACCCGTCTATACACCTTACGGGATCACACACGACGAGTCACTAGTGTACAAGTCATTGCCCAAAATAAGGTGCTCGAGTTAGCAAATAGCATCTTTATAAGGATTCCTCAAACAGATAAATCACATAAAGGACATGCGGATACGAGAACAAACATGTACTAAACAACATATCATCATAAGCAAGTTATAAGCTAGTCACATCTCTTGCATATCTAATCTTATGCTTCGTGTATCATGATGCATGTACTTCTTTAAAATCACACACAACACCCATGCATATGTCTTCTTTCATAAACATGTCATGCGTGTCACTTCACAAAACTTTTCATAACTTTTCTTATCATATTCTTCGCGTAGCAGAACTTTATACCCTGTGGGTGATCAGTCCACAGCAAACAGAACTTTATACCCCGTGCTGAAAGGTCCACGGCCCCATTACATATAACTTTATACCCCGTGCTAAAAGGTCCACGGCCCCATTACATAAATCATATATCCGTGCTGATAGGTCCACGGCCCCATAAAATACTTTATTTTCCGTGCTGATAGGTCCACGGCCTCATAACATATTTTATACCCTGCTGTTGACTCACAGGTCACGCTTTTATACCCTGCTTTCGCAGGCGTGACTTTTATACCCTGCGATCAACCAGCAGCCATTTTGTCTTTCGAAAACTTTAAACTTTTCTTGTAAACACATGTTCTTTTGCAAAGCAAATCTCAAATCAAATGCAAGTGCTCGTGTCATGATGCAGGATGCACATGTAACTTCGTATCAAACATGTAACACACACACACATACTTCTTACATATCAAGTATACGGTCTTGCACCTCAAACACTCTATGTTCGTATCTTTCCAAGTCTGTTCGTCTTACTAATTCACTCAGGATTCAATCTTATTCTTACTTGATCAAACTTACCATCTACGCCTCAATTTCACCTCAAATACCTTTGCATTTTATGTTCAGAAGAAGTGTATAAAGTTACTACACATACATAGGGCGCCTAAAGGGTAAAAAAGACTTCCAGTATACTTGGAACGCCACATGAGGCGCCTAAAGTGACATAAAGCGCCTATACTAGGCGTTCGAAGTGTTCGGGAATGTGCCGTAGACATTGAACGCCTACATGAAGCGCCTAATGTGACATAGAGCGCCTAATGTAGGTGTTCGAAGTGCTCTGACGGTTCTAAACTGCAGTTTTTCTATACGGGAATGCTTCAGGACACATTGAACGCTACATTAGGCGCCTAATGTGACTTGAAGCGCCTAATGTAGGTGTTCGAAGTGTTCTGACGGTTCTAAACTGCAGTTTTTCTGCAGTAACTTCCACCCAACACCTTTCTTCTTCAACCCTTTCATGTTCAACCCTTCAAGTTCCATCTTAGCTCCTGGATTCATCATGCTTAACACACAACTAACATGATTTGATTCTTAAACAAGTAAACTAGTATCCACCCTAAACCTTCTGTCACCCACAACCTTCAATAGATATCTTCAAACCTTTCAACGCAACAAGTCTTACAACAATGTCACATTCATCCTTCCACTCCCTGCAAACACACTCAAAGCATCTAAGGTGTAATCACCAAACTTAAGAACTTACACAAGGACAATGAACACATCACGTATAACACTCTTGTGGGCATATTTAACAACAAAGATCACAACATAACTATTTTCAGATATTGGCCCAAAGAACATAACTTTACTCAACAACAACAATAATTACACATATAATAAAGCATTTAGCATAGACAAGTCAAAACTACTAATGTGTGATCCAAGTTTTCTCTTTGTAAGAAGATAGGGCCTAAGGTAACAAAATTTGCGTAAAGCGTATAGAAAGATTACTTGCCTTTGTTCCTAGTTAGCCTTATGAATTTACTGCAGAATCTTGATAAGGATTGAACCTAGATTGGCCTTTTTTTCTTCCTTTTTCCTTCTTCTCTTCTTCTTCTTCCTCTCTTTCTCTTTTCTCTCTTTTCCTGCGTTTTCTCCTCTCCTTTTTGGTGCTATAACCGTCCCCTTGGGTTGAGATGGGGAGTTATACTAAGTTTTGGTAACTCCCCTATCCTTAGTAGGGACCTTTTAGATAATTTCCTTTAATTACCTTTAATTCTACTTTTAACTCCTTCTTCTTATTTCTCTATATTTTAAGTAACTAAGTATCACAATCTACATCATTAATTAAATTGCATTCAAAGTTGACCTAGAGTATTGAAAATTGTTCTTAAAAGTCACGGGGTATGACATTCCACCCCCTTACAAAAAGTTTCGTCCTCGAAACTTACGTACCTTAATCAAAGAGTTGAGGATACTTCTCCCGCATTTGATCTTCGAGTTCCCAAGTGGCCTCACGTTCCGTGTGGTTGCTCCACTGGACCTTTACATAAGGAATCACTCGCTTCTTCAACACTTGATCCTTTCGGTCCACAATTTTTACGGGTATCTCTTCGTATGCAACATCGTCCTTAAGTTCCAAAGGTTGAGCTTCATGTACATGACTTGGATCCGTCACGTACTTCCTTAGTTGTGATACGTGAAATACATTGTGAACTTGCGCCAACACCGGAGGTAATGCTAACCTATAAGCCAAGGCTCCCACCTTTTCAAGTATTTCGTATGGACCAATAAAACGAGGGCTTAGCTTGCCTTTTACTCCAAACCTCATGACACCCTTTGTAGGTGATACCCTCAAATAAACTTTTTCACCTACATCAAATTCCAATGGTCGTCGTTTGGAATCTGCCCAACTCTTGTTGCGATCCTGAGCTGCCTTGAGCCTTTCCCGAATGACTTTCACTTTTTCTAGCGTTTTCTCCAATAGCTCAGGTCCGGTGATGGTCCTCACACCTACTTTGTCCCAATAAACCGGAGACCTACATTTCCTTCCATACAAAGCTTCAAAAGGAGCCATGTCAATTGCGCTGTGGTAACTGTTGTTATAAGAAAACTCCATTAGCTTTACTATTCCATCCCAACTCCCTTTAAATTCCAACACGCAAGCTCTTAGCATATCTTCCAAGGTCTGAATAGTCCGCTCGGACTGTCCATCAGTTTGAGGATGATACGCCGTACTCAACCTTAATTCTGTACCCATGGATTTCTGAAATGCTGTCCAAAACTTAGATGTAAACTGCGAATCTCGATCGGACACTATACTTACTGGAACTCCATGCAAGCTAACAATACTGTCCATATATAAACTCACCAACTTGTCATGAGGTGTTTCACTTGAAACGGGTAGGAAATGGGCAGACTTTGTTAAACGATCCACGATGACCCAAATCATGTCATATCCATTTCTAATGGCATCAACAATCCACCAGGCCGTTGGTGTTTCGCCTTGACTTGTTGACAAACTAAACACCTCTCTATAAAATCCGCAATATGTCTTTTCATCCCAGACCACCAATAGTATTGCATGAGATCTCTATACATCATGGTGCTACCAGGGTGTATTGATAGCCTTGAACTGTGAGCTTCTTGCAAAATTTTCCTTCTAAGTTCGTCAACATCAGGTACGCATAATCTTTCTCTAAACCATAAGCTGCCATCCTCTTTGGTCCGAAATCCTTCAACTTGGCTATGTTTCACCCTTTCCATTATTTTACTGAGGGTCTTACCATTCTTCTGAGCCTCCTTTATCCGATCAACCAAACTTGGTGTGATAGTCAATGTTGTCAAAACGTTCACTGTGGAGTCAATCAAATCTAAACCGAACTCCTCCATCTCTCTTTCCAATGGTGATTGTCGCGCATGGCTGGACTTCCTACTTAACGCATCTGCCACTTTATTAGCCTTTCCTGGGTGGTAATGGATTGTCAAATCATAGTCTTTTTGCAACTACAACCACCTCCGCTGCCTCATATTTAACTCCTTCTGTGAGAACAAATACTTTAAACTCTTATGATCCGTGAATACCACGCACTTCTCTCCATACAAATAATGCCGCCAGATCTTCAAGGCGAACACCACCGCGGCAAGCTCGAGATCATGTGTGGGATAATTTTGCTCATAAGTCTTAAGCTGTCTTGAGGCATATGCGATGACTCGTTCATTTTGCATCAAAACGCAACCTACAAACAAGGTATTAGTCTAAACTTAATTGGTATGCAAGATCATAACCTTATACTACAATTTACGTACCTAAACCCTTATTCGATGCGTCACTATAAATCACAAAACCATCAGTTCCGGAGGGTTGAGCCAATACTGGAGCTGTCGTTAATCTCTTCTTAAGCTCCGTGAAGCTTTGTTCGCATTCTGCCGTCCACTCAAACTTGGACTTCTTTTGACTAAGGTGGCTGAGAGGTACGACTATTCTTGAAAATCCCTCGATAAACTTCCTGTAATAACCCGCTAGACCCAGGAAACTTCGCACTTCAGTGACGTTGGTAGGTCTAGGCCATTCTGTTATAGCTTCCACCTTCTTTGGGTCAATAGCAATCCCCTCCTCTGATATCACGTGACCCAGAAAAGCCACACTTCTCAACCAAAACTCACACTTGCTAAACTTAGCGTACAGTTGTTTCTGCCTCAGGATGCCTAGAATGGTTCTCAAATGCTTAGCGTGTGTTTGTTCATCCGGAGAATATACCAGAATATCATCTATGAATACCACAACAAACTTGTCTAACTGTTCTCGAAAGACCGTATTCATAAGATCCATAAAAGCTGTAGGGCATTTGTCAATCCAAATGGCATCACCAAAAATTCATAGTGGCCATATCTTGTGCGGAAGGCTGTCTTTGCAATGTCCTCGGCCTTCACTCGCAACTGATGATACCCTGATCGGAGATCAATTTTAGAGAAGATTTTAGCACCCTTGAGCTGGTCAAATAAATCCTCAATTCGTGGAAGAGGATACTTATTTTTGATAGTAACTTTATTCAACTCTCTATAATCGATACAAAGCCTCATGCTACCATCTTTCTTCTTTACAAAAAAACAGGTGCTCCCCAGGGCGATACACTAGGGCGGATAAACTTCTTGTCTAAATAACTCCTGCAGTTGTTCCTTCAACTCTCTCAATTCTGCCGGAGCCATTCTATAAGGAGCTTTAGAAATAGGTTCTGTTCCGGGAATCAAGTTAATCTCGAACCCAACTTCTCTCGGGAGTGGTACTCCTGGTAAATCTTCTGGAAACACATCAAGAAATTCATTGACCTCTGGAATTTGCTCAATGGATGGTACCTCCCGAGTAACATCTATTGCATACACTAGGAATCCCTCAGCACCTTTCCTTAAGGCTTTGCACGCTTGTGCAACCGACACATACATCTTCTTAGGAACTTTCTTTCGTTTCGGTTCCCCTTGAAACGTTACCTCTTCCATCTTAGCGTTCTTGATTGTCACTTGTTTCAATCAACAATCAATATTGGCATGATGCTTGGCCATCCAGTCCATTCCCAATATAACATCAAAGTCATACATCTGAATAGGGATCAGTGTGGCGGAGAACGTTTGGCCTTCAAACTCTAACTCGCAATCTCGATACTGCTGATACGAAACCATAACCTGATCTCCGGCCGCTTGAACACGATACGGAGTTTCTAACCATTCAGGCAAACTACCAAGGTGCTTAGTGAATCTCTTCGCTACAAAGGAGTGGCTTGCGCCGCTATCGAAAAGTACATTGGCAGGCATCTTATTTACTAAAACCACACCTAAGGCCATATAAAGTTTTACACACAAAAGTTAAGCACATAAACACTTAATTCATTAAGGATTTAAACTTAATTCAAATGGTACCTGCTACTACATCGATAGCCTCCTGCACATCTGTGTCCATCATGAGATGTACACAGGCATTTGCTCGAGGCTTCGCTCTCGGCTGCTGAGCCGCCTCTCCAGGATTATTCTTCTTCATCTCTGGACAGTCTCTAATCATATGGCCCACTTGACCGCATCGAAAGCATGCTCCAGCCACTTTCCTACACTCTCCGACGTGGTTCTTGTTGCAGTGTGGACAAACTCCTATAGCCTGCTGAACTACTGGATTCTGAGGTGGAAGTCTCTGAAAATTTCCAACTGGTCCTCTCTTCGGAATCTTGACCAAATGTCTGGGTATTCCACCAACTCTCACATCATCTCTTGGCCTTTTGCCTATATCAGACCCTCCTGCACTAGCTGCTCTTGCCGCTACTCGGCGCAAATCACTCTCGACACGAAAACACGCATCTAGCATATCCTCATAAGTTTTCATCCCCGCATTCACTATTGCCGACTGTATCCTTGAGTCTAAACCCCTCTCGAACTTCGTCATCGTAAGACGATTATCAGACATAATCGCAGGGGCAAACTTACCCAAGGCATGGAAACGATCTGCATACTCTGATACGGTCATCCGACCCTGCTCAAGTCGGTCGAATGCCCTAATCTTGTCCAGTATAGCCGTCTCTAGCACATAATACTTCAGAAACACACCACAGAACTGCGCCCACGAGATAGGTGGGGTCATTCTCAACACCATTCCGTCCCACCATTCACCAGCCTTGCCACTTAGAAGGGGTGTGGCCACATCAACCTTTATCTCCTCCGGTACTTGCACTAGTCGAAAACATTTCTCTACCTCAGCCAACCAGTGCTGAGCTTCCTCAGGATCAGTACATCCTCCAAACTCCGGCACCCTCATCTTTCTCATCTCTCTATAAAAGAACCTGATATTATGCTGGGACGGTGGAGGAGGCGGAGGCTGATGCTGCTGAGCAAACCCTTATGCAATCACCGTTAATGCGTCAGTGAGAACCTGGGGTAAAACCACTTGTGGTGACTGGTTCTCTGTCCATTGCCCGGGTTGCCTGTGTTATCTCTTCTGGGAGGCATATTTCTCTAAAAGGTTAATGTTGCATTAGCATTCAGTAAATACAAGAGGTTATTCAAAGCTTGAATGCGTACGAATGGGTGAGGTATGTAGTACAACTATTAATACTAAATTAGATGATAAACGCGCTCGCACATACCCAACCCAGATCATACTTAAACACTAAAGAAATCAGTACTTATAACTAAGGATCAACCTTAAGGGAGAATCATAGCTTAGGTGTCTAAAAGATCATGAATCTAAGTTTCCGAGATAGATCTGAAGCCTAGGCTCTGATACCACCTGTAACGCCCCGGCCCGACACTGTCATCGGAACTAGTGCACCCGCCGTAGCCTACTATGAGAACTACGAAGCGTCAAGCAGATCAAGCGTATCTCATTCATGACGTAAGATAAATCAGCAGAAACGTCATAAAATCTAAACCTTCATCGTCAATATTACAACCAGAAAATGCAGCGGAAATAAAAGGTGTTTGTTCATCTAACTAACATAAGTTCCAGAACACATAATAACATTGAGTTTCCAAAACTTAAAGAAAGTAATCAAACGTCTATCTATTTTCATGCCCATCATCCCATTGAGTCCACTCGCCATCGTCTTCGATAAATATCATCTCATAATCCTGCTCACCTGAAAAGGAACACAGTATCTGTTCTTAGCGAAAATATCGCCAGCAAGTAACCCGTCTATACACCTTACGGGATCACACACGACGAGTCACCAGTGTACAAGTCATTGCCCAAAATAAGGTGCTCGAGTTAGCAAATAGCATCTTTATAAGGATTCCTCAAAAAGATAAATCACATAAAGGACATGCGGATACGAGAACAAACATGTACTAAACAACATATCATCATAAGCAAGTTATAAGCTAGTCACATCTCTTGCATATCTAATCTTATGCTTCGTGTATCATGATGCATGTACTACTTTAAAATCGCACACAACACCCATGCATATGTCTTCTTTCATAAACATGTCATGCGTGTCACTTCACAAAACTTTTCATAACTCTTCTTATCATATTCTTCGCGTAGCAGAACTTTATACCCTGTGGGTGATCAGTCCACAGCAAACAGAACTTTATACCCCGTGCTGAAAGGTCCACGGCCCCATTACATATAACTTTCTACCCCGTGCTGAAAGGTCCACGGCCCCATTACATACATCATATATCCGTGCTGATAGTTCCACGGCCCCATAAAATACTTTATTTTCCGTGCTGATAGGTCCACGGCCCCATAACATATTTTATACCCTGCTGTTGACTCACATGTCATGCTTTTATACCCTGCTTTCGCAGGCGTGACTTTTATACCCTGCGATCAACCAGCAGCCATTTTGTCTTTCGAAAAATTTAAACTTTTCTTGTAAACACATGTTCTTTTGCAAAGCAAATCTCAAATCAAATGCAAGTGTCCATGTCATGATGCAGGATGCACATGTAACTTCGTATCAGACATGTAACACACACACACATACTTCTTACATATCAAGTATACGGTCTTGCACCTCAAACACTCTATGTTCGTATCTTTCCAAGTCTATTCGTCTTACTAATTCACTCAGGATTCAATCTTATTCTTACTTGATCAAACTTACCATCTACACCTCAATTGCACCTCAAATACCTTTGCATTTTATGTTCAGAAGAAGTGTATAAAGTTACTACACATACATAGGGCGCCTGAAGGGACAAAAAGACTTCCAGTATACTTGGAACGCCACATGAGGCGCCTAAAGTGACATAAAGCGCCTATACTAGGCGTTCGAAGTGTTCGGTGATGTGCCGTAGACATTGAATGCCTACATGAAGCGCCTAATGTAACATAGAGCGCCTAACGTAGGTGTTCGAAGTGTACGGGGATGCTTCAGGACACATTGAACGTTACATTAGGCGCCTAATGTGACTTGAAGCGCCTAATGTAGGTGTTCGAAGTGCTCTGACGGTTCTAAACTACAGTTTTTCTTTACGGGAATGCTTCATGACACATTGAACGCTACATTAGGCGCCTAATGTGACTTGAAGCGCCTAATGTAGGTGTTCGAAGTGTTTTGACGGTTCTAAACTGCAGTTTTTCTGCAGTAACTTCCACCCAACACCTTTCTTCTTCAACCCTTTCATGTTCAACCCTTCAAGGTCCATCTTAGCTCCTGGATTCATCATGCTTAACATACAACTAACATGATTTTATTCTTAAACAAGTGAACTAGTATCCGCCCTAAACCTTCTGTCACCCACAACCTTCAATAGATATCTTCAAACCTTTCAACGCAACAAGTCTTACAACAATGTCACATTCATCCTTCCACTCCCTGCAAACACACTCAAAGCATCTAAGGTGTAATCACCAAACTTAAGAACTTACACAAGGACAATGAACGCATCACGTATAACACTCTTGTGGGCATATTTAACAACAAAGATCACAACATAACTATTTTCAGATATTGGCCCAAAGAATATAACTTTACTCAACAACAACAACAATTACACATATAATAAAGCGTTTAGCATAGACAAGTCAAAACTACTAATGTGTGATCCATGTTTTCTCTTTGTAAGAACATAGGGCCTAAGGTAACAAAATTTGCGTAAAGCGTATAGAAAGATTACTTGCTTTTGTTCCTAGTTAGCCTTACGAATTTACTGCAGAATCTTGATAAGGATTGAACCTAGATTGGCCTTTTTTTCTTCCTTTTTCCTTCTTCTCTTCTTCTTCTTCCTCTCTTTCTCTTTTCTCTCTTTTCCTGCGTTTTCTCCTCTCCTTTTTGGTGCTATAACCGTCCCCTTGGGTTGAGATGGGGAGTTATACTAAGTTTTGGTAACTCCCCTATCCTTAGTAGGGACCTTTTAGATAATTTCCTTTAATTACCTTTAATTCTACTTTTAACCCCTTCTTCTTATTTCTCTATATTTTAAGTAACTAAGTATCACAATCTACATCATTAATTAAATTGCATTCAAAGTTGACCTAGAGTATTGAAAGTCGTTCTTAAAAGTCACAGGGTATGACAGGCGATCCCACTATTCAACTTGAGGGGGAGTGTTAGAATATTCGGTTACCATCTTTAGACCCCTGAAGATATTCCTATTCATTCATTCATTTGTATTTATTGAAAATGATTAACTGTATCCCGTAAATATAGGAATCAGCTGAAAGTTAGGAAGCAGAATATTGAGCAATCAATAGTTACCATGTATACACAAAATGTATGTAGTATAAGATTAGGGGCCAAGTTTACATTTTGATCAATGAAAAATAAAACTTTCTCTTCATTGCCTACACTTTGACAGGGACAGCCCTTCTGTACCACCAAAGAGCGGCTATACCCGCCTCATTTAACTATAGAAATTGGAAATAGGGAAAAAAACCACCATCCAGTATATTCTAACGATATCAAAAGCTATCGTTAACGTCTTATGGAGAAGCATAAAACAAAACTGCCCACTGGTTAACTTTTGCAAAAATGTGATGTTTAAACCATAATCACTAGTTTTGCTTCATTACAAGGGGTATCATCCTGGATTGCTCGTGGGATTTACTTATTTACAAAAACGTATTGGTACACTGGTTTCCTGCTCATCCTCCCCGGTCCCCCCCCCCCCCCCCCCCAAAACACAGCTCCATTTACAAAAATCTCCTCAATTTCTTCCTTTAGTTACGGAAAGGTTGAAAGTGGCAAAGTCTTTCTATGTTATATTGTGACGTAGTTCAGTTGAATTAGATTGACACTTGTGCATTACATTCAAACTCTGGCGACCTTCCGCTTCATGGTTAGGATTCACATTGGATGTATGTCAGCACTGGCGACCTTTTTCGCTTTTGTCTTTTTTGTCATTTATGAAAAGGTTGAACCCCACTAGTAAGGGTTTTTGACATACCCAGTCTCAAAGGTAGTGTAGGGAGGTAAATCAGGTACCCAACGGCCCGCTAGCAGGAGCTTCCTCATTTACACAGTAGTCTGCATAAGGATTCCCTTAACACTGCAGGCACGCCTACAGGCCAAGAAGCTCTCACACTATGCACTTCCCGGGAAGGGGCTTTCTTGCCTTTGGCAAGAATTGAACTCCTGACCTCCCTTTCGAGAACTCCTGTCCGGAACCAGTTGGGCTATGTCTTGGGGACAACTTTTTTGTCATTTATGGAACTTGCAAGGAGTGGTTCTGCAACAGTTAAACATAGAAGAATATAGATTTTGTAGAAGTTCTACAACTAATACTTGAGGCAAATAATTGTATTCCAATTCCTAAGGAGACATCTGAGTTTGGTCCTTTATCACTTGGTGCCATGAATTTGTAGCTCTGAATTTGAGTCTGAGAATATTTGCTCAAGAAAAAACCTCTAAATTTTGGGCAACAGATTGTCAGTATCCAAGCTGTTTCCATTTCCAATGGAGCCAATGAAACACTCTTTCTTAACTTTAGAATATGATGAAATAAAGCAGAATGACTCACTAAATTGGTTGCGCTCTTATATTGTGAAGTAGCAAATTATGACGCATCATTATAAGTCATCGGAAAACAACCTCTGTGTGTTTCTAACACATGAGTATGGTTGCGTACATCCGACCCCCATACCCCGTTATAGGTGGGAAGCTCTAAGACAATGAGCTAAATGTTATTTTTGTTGTTGATAGAAGTACTGAATGTGAACTTTTTTAGGATTCGTTTTTGCTGGGTTGAGAAAGATTAACTTTGTTAACATTTACCACTTAAACTCATTCTTATATACCATACAACATACTCACTTCATATAATGTGCGATTTTTTCCTCTTTATACTTGAACCTTTTAAATTGGCAAGCATTCTAACTGAGCCCATCCGGACACTTATTTTCCCATAGTAAACTCGGATGCAATCATGGAAGCCATGTAGATTCACCGAACATATCTCAAGCCTTGGCGGCTGTTCCTGCTTTTTCACACTACTATGATCTTGATAACAGTATTTGATGTCTAGCTTTTTCAGATTTTGTTTTTGCTGGCCAGAAAAAGGATAAACTCTTATGGACATTTACTATTCAGTCTCATTTTTATTTGTTAGCCACCATATTTACTTTATCCAATATATGGTGTATAGGTCTTTACACAATATATCGCATAACATTGTAAATATAACGGCGAGATAAATAACATCAACAATATTACTCCATTGCCTTAAAAACTCCTGCCTATAGCGGGGTATGAGGGGTCGGATGTATGCAACCATACTCATACGTTAAAAACACACAGAGGTTGTTTCACAATGATGCATAATGAAAATTGCGTCAAACTGTGTCAATCAAATGCTACGTCACAATATAAAAAGCATAGCCAATTTAATGAGTCATTTTGCTTAATTCTATCGCATTCTAAAGTTAAATAAGAGTGTGTTCTTGAATTCATTAGTAACGGAACCGTGAGATAAACGTAAACATATAAAATTAATGTTACAGCTGTTCTCCAAAAGAAGAAAATCAAATAAGTTGTTTGGATTTTCTGTGGAATCTTTGTCTGGTCAAAGTTATTACAAGGGTTTCTTGGACTACATAACATTACCAACTATATTTGTCTCCTTTACATGAGCAAATCACAGGCATGTTGACTTAGTTTACTTCAAAAAAAAAACTGATTAGAAAACATTATTATAGACTTTTGACACTTTCGTTGGTGATATGCCCACATTGTATTATAATGTGAAGATGTATTTAGTTTTATAAAACTCTATGACGATCCCTCATCATCGGCATTTTCGGTTACTGACTTTTAGCTAACGGCGCATTCCTTCTGTTTCTTCTTTGAAACAATCTTTCTGGCACTTTTACACTTGTTTCGCATTGTTGATCTTAAAAAGATATAATCCAAGTTGGAATACGTACGAAATTTATATTAAAGGAATTTTCACTATTATTTATAGATTAAAAGGCATCTTTTGATATTTAAATGACAAGATACGCGTCGTAAGTGATTCCACGAGTATAGGCAGCGAACAAAAGAAAAATTTAACAATTATTTTCTTTTCCTATTGAAATTATCGTCACACCTCGTCCACTTTAAGAAATAAGAAAAAATATATGGTTATATGAGAATGTGTAATACCACACATAGTCTTAAGGTTTTGAGTGGATACGAGGCTCACCTCATGTAAACTCAAATTCTAACACGGTATCACACTAGGTTTAAGATGTCGACTCATATCTTGCATGACCTATGGTTGGCTATTTATTGTCTTTCCTCACCGAGCTCAGATGTTCATATCTGATTTGTGATTTGTGATTAAAGGCGGGTTCTAAGGCGTATGTTTATGTCAAGCCATGTTGTCACGTGAGAGCAGGTACCCGGATGTTCATATCTGGGTTGTGGTTTATGATTGACGGCGGGTTCTGTTCATACTTGACTTGTGATTTGTAATTGAGGGCAAGTTCTAACGCGTATGTGTATGTCAAGCCACATTGTCATGTAAGGAAGTGTATTGAGAATATTATCCCACATTACTCATTTTCAGAAAAATATATAGTTTATCTGAAAATAAAAAGCACCACTCGTTGCCTGAATCCTCAATGTAAACCAAAATTTCGACATTTTCATCAATCAATTTTGATAGAACACTCCATGAATTAACAACTATTGTATAAGTCTTTTTTCCATTAATAACTCTTCATATAACACGCATGGATATGAAGAAGATTTAACGATGACTTGACATCTATAGTACAACTGTTTCTTTTTTCCTTTAAGAAAAATCCTCCGTCACAAGATCACTAGCCACGGGTTTTTCCTCCAGCGACGGGGCCGGGGGACAATGTCTTCGTCAATATAGCTAATTTTAAGCCCAATTTCACCTTTAATCTGTGATTCTTCAAGAAATTTTGCACAAATTCGTCACTTTCGGGTTGGACTTTTTTCGCGGTTGCAGAGGATTAACGGAAAAATACTGGGAGCTTTTTGATTTTTTCCCTTTATTATTGAAATGGGTGATATACAACCTTGGTTAAAATCAGGTAAAAAGTGGGATTAAGTCCGGTCAACGGTGTATTTGAGCAATCAACGGTAAACCAGCATGTGATCCGGATGCCGAGTGTACATTTCACCAATAAGTATATTAACTCGTAAAAAGGACATTGTATATGCTAGACGGTGATTTAACTGCAAATAATCATGTTCAATATGTAGCGACCCATATTCTCTAGTGAGATTTTATACATTGACGTCTATTCGGACCTGACGACATTACTTACTATGCTGTTGCTTTTTTTTTTTAATTTTCTTCTATCTTCTGATATTTTCAGTTATCTCTTTTCTGTTTTTTATTCCTGGTTTTCAACTTTGTCACTGTTCTTGAAAACTGAAGGCCTTGTGAAAAAAAAATCTATCAGCACATTACGACACTTTTTTTTAATTTAAATTCATTGAAACTGCCAAATGAGTACAATTGCAGGCCTAGGGACAACCACCCCTGTGTTTGAGAAGAAAATTTGCAGAAATTTTTCTATTCAATATTTTTCTCGTATTCATATACACTCAATGAGTATCTTCTTATAGGGCCTTTACATCTTCGTACAAGGAAGAAAATCAGCCTAATTAATTACAATCAAATCGGCCTAATTAATAAAAAATAAATCATTCCTAAAGTTAAGACTTCCTTAATTTTGAATCCCTTGATTTTCGGTTTTCCATAATCAGCGCTTGCTAACAGTCCCCCTCAAGTTGAACCGTGGGGTCAACAACGTTCAACTTGCACAGAATGGACTCGAACGACCTTCCATTGATAGCCTTGGTTAACACATCTGCCAACTGGTCTTCAGATCGAACATACAGCAACTCAATTAGCCCTCCTTCTAACTTTTCTTTGATAAAATGCCGATCAATTTCCACATGTTTGGTCCGGTCATGCTGTACTGGGTTTTCTGATATACTGATAGATGCCTTATTGTCGCAAAACAAGGGTGTAGGCATATTTATTGGTAGTCCGATATCTCTGAACAGCTTCTGAACCCATAGTACTTCAGTGATTCCTTTCACAATTCCACGGAACTCCGCTTCAGCACTAGATAAGGCGACAACCTTTTGTTTTTTACTCCTCCAAGTCACAAGATTGCCTCCTACTAGAGTAAAGTACCCAGAAGCAGACTTTCGGTCCACTAAACTGCCTGCCCAGTCAGCGTCTGTATATGCTTGAATATTTAAGTGCCCATTATTACGAAACACGATGCCCCTTAATGGTGTAGCTTTAAAATAGTGCAGGATACGCATCACTGCATCCATATGGTGGTCCTGAGGACTGTGCATGAACTGGCTCACCACACTAACTGCGAAAGCTATATCAGGCCGTGTATGAGATAGATATATTAACTTACCAACCAATCGCTGATAGCGCCCTTTATCTGTAGACGGTGCTCCATCAATAGTTTCCAACTTATGATTCATAGCCATGGGGGTATCGCAAGGTTTGCAGTCAAGCATTCCTACCTCAGTGAGTAGATCCAAGACATACTTACGCTGTGAAATGTAAATTCCTGCTTCTGACCTCAGAACTTCAATACCTAGAAAATACTTCAGACCTCCAAGATCCTTCATTTCAAATTTGGTAAACAAATGTTTTCGAAGACGAAGTATTTCCTCAGTGTCATTCCAGTGATCACCATATCGTAAACATAGATAATCAGACATGTCACCAGATCTTTTCTTTGTTTGATAAATAACGTATGGTCGGCATTGCTTTGACGATAACCATCTTGCTTCATGACTCCAGTGAACCTGCCAAACCAGGCCCGAAGAGACTGTTTTAATCCATACAACGCCTTCTTCAGTCTACAGACTTCTCTTGGATTGAACCCAACGGAGAACCCTGGAGGTGGATCTATATATACTTCTTCATTCAGATCGCCGTGCAGAAAAGCATTTTTAACATCAAACTGGTGAAGAGGCCAATTCTGAGTTGCTGCAATGGAGAACAATACCCGGATCGTATCAATCCGTGCCACTGGTGAGAATGTCTCCGAATAATCAATGCCATAAGTCTAGGTATATCCTTTTGCCACTAGTCGAGCCTTGTATCGTTCAACACTTCCATCTGCTTTGTGTTTAACTGTGAATACCCACCGACATCCAACTGGCTTCTTTTCGACTGGAAGAACGTATTTTCCCATGTTTCGTTCTTCTCCAATGCCTGCATCTCAGTTATCATGGCTTCATTCCAGTTTGGTTGGATTTGAGCTTCTTCTACTGCCTGGGGTACCTGTTCTGAACATAAGGACACAAAGAAACTTTGGGCCAAGTCAGATACACCTCGTAATGACGTATTTACTGAGTACCTTGAGGTTTTTGACACTTGAGTGGGAGAGTATCATGGGGGAGGAACACCTCGCTTTGTTCTTGGTGGTAAGACCCGTACACGCTGAAGTTCAATTGTGCTATTTTCACTGACACCTGTCTCTAGAACATTAGATGGTGTAATAGAGATATTATCTGTAGGATCAGTGGAGACAATAGTAGTGGGTATGTGTGGATCAGTGGAAGCAATAGTAGTGGGTGTGTGTGGATCAGTGAAATTACGCTCAGATGTAGACTGTTCATGATGTGTATATAAATTACTTACCTCTGGTAGTGCATCCATAAGAGAAGGACCATCAAGGGGTACTGATGCTTCAGGTAGTACAGTATTGGGAGCTATAGCACAGTCGGTACCATCTACTTGCCATGTTGGAACAGCCGTCATACAAATGGGTTGTGGCACCAACTAATCGAGGGTTCCATCAGTTGGATAAGGGAGCTCCCCTGAACCCGAGAGTGAGGGGTGTAATTCAGTTTCAAGGAACACACAGTTCATGTGACATGGATGCGGTGGGTTCGGAGATTATAGCACCTATACACCTTTTAGATCGAGGCATAGCCGACAAAGATACAGCGCTCAGCACATAGGTCAAGTTTTGTTCGTTCGTGTTTGGGGGTATGAATGAAGACAGTACACCCAAACACACGGGGTGGTAGGGTAAGAATCGAAGGTATGTCGTGTTGGGTGGCTAGTATTTGTAATGGGGTTTTATATTCTAGGATTTTGCTTGAAAGGCGGTTTAAAAGGTAAGTGGCGATGGATACAGCCTCCGGCCAAAAACTCATCGGGACGTGAGAATCCAACATTAATGCCCGAGTCATCTCAAGAAGAATACGATTCTTTCGTTCAGCTACCCCGTTTTGTTCAAGGGTATGGGAACAAGTAGTTTGATGTATAATGCCATTTTGGTGGAAAAATTGAACCAAGTCCCCAGTAAGATATTCCCCGCCATTGTCGGAACGAAGTATTTGAATTTTTATATTATATTGGGTATGAATCATTTGATAAAACTGGACAAACTTTTGGGAGACCTCAGACTTTTGTTTCAGAATATATAACCACGTCATGCGAGAAAAGTCATCCACAAAAATAACATAGAAACGGAAACCAAGCGGTGTATCATAGGAGACCTCAGACTTTAAGTGCATGTGATCGAAATTGCCTAAAGATTGCCCATGTCAACCCCTAGTCTTTCTTTGATTCATCTTTTTACAGCATTTTTTTAGTTTCATTTATTCTTTGAATCGTAGTTAAATTGTTCAAGTTGGGGTCCCAATCGTTAGAGTCTATTTTGGTGTGATTTGATATCATTTTTGGTGCAAATTGTGAGTTTTGACACTCGGTTTAATTGCATCACGTGCAAGCAAGTCAAATCTAAGTCACAACCATATGGCTTTTATTCCCCACTGCCCGTACCAGACTCTCCTTGAATTGACTTGTCTATGGACTTCGTTCTATGCCTGACTAGGTCTAAGAATGGTAGGGATAGTATCTTTGTTGTGGTTGATCGTTTTTCCAAAATGGCACATTTTATTGCAAGTAAGAAAGTCGACGATGCTAATCATGTTGCTAATTTGTTCTTTCGTGAGATTGTTAGATTGCATGGCATGCCTAAGACCATTGTTAGTGAAAGAGATACAAAGTTTTTCAGTCATTTTTGGCAAGTTTTTTGGGCTAAGCTTGGTACTAACTTGTTGTTTTCCACCACTGCTCACCCACAAACTGATGGCCAAACTGAAGTAGTCAATCGTACTCTTTCACAGTTACTGCGTGCCATCATTCAAAAGCATATAAAAATTTGGGAAGATTATTTACCATACATTGAGTTTGCATATAGTAGGAGTATTCATCATGGTACATTACATAGTCCTTTTGAGGTTGTGTATGGTTTTAATCCTTTGTCTCCTATGGATTTTATTCCCATTCCCGTGCAAGAACAATCAAGTTTAGATGGTAAACATAAAGCTGAAACAATTCGATAATTGCATGAAAATATGAAAATTGCACGTCGAAGTAACAAGCATCGGAAAGACATTTCTTTTAAGCCAGGAGACTTAGTTTGATTGCACCTTCGCAAAGAAAGATTTCCAAAGGAGCAGAAAAACAAGTTGTTATTACCACGGGGAGATGGCCCTTTCAAAGTGCTTCACCAAGTGGGACCAAATGCTTATATCTTGGATCTTTCTCCAAGATATGACTCTGTCTCCACTACCTTCAATGTTGCTGATTTGACCCCCAACACTGATGAGTCCTTTGATTCGAGGACGAATCCTTCTGAGGAAGGGGGATTGATGCGAATCATGGATTCCATCATTTGGATTCTGGACCTATGACAAAAAGTCAAGCTAAGGAACTTGAGATTGACATTGCAAACTTCTTGTGTAGGAATGTGCAAGATGAGCCAAACGTGCGTTGGATTCATTTTCTTGAAACTAAACACTTTTAGTTAGTCTTGAATAATTGTGTTTGCATGTGTGTTTTCTGTTTCCCTTTTTCTATTTCTTATTTTCTAATTTCTCTTTTCATGACTTTTGTTACTAATGATTTTGTCTAGTTGATCTTGTTTTGGAAAGCTTCTAGGTTGAAGAGAATGTTTGCGTAAAGAATGTCGTCTTGAAGAAAAAAAAGGAAGTCTCAATTTCAGCACTAGGGCCGGCCAATAAAAGGGATAAAAAGGAAGAATTTTGAGTTCAATTCCAAGACCAATCAAGATAAAATTTCAAACAACCTTTTGAAGATTAAAACAAGCTTATCCAACCATCGAAATTGATCTCCAAAGTCATCTAAAAAGGAAGACAACTCGGCTGGACATTAGTAGTTAGGATAATTTCATTTTCAAGATTTTTTTTAGTCACTTTATAGTTTATCTCATCTCAAACTTTTGATAGAATATTTTAGGATAGATTTTATCTTTCTTTTTGATTTGTTTTTGGCTGAAAATTTCAGCCTTTATTACTCTATTTTCAGCCTTTATTACTCTATGGCCGCTGGCCTTGCAAGGGACAACAACATTTTAATAAAATTTGACATCTTTTGTTTTCTCTCCAAAAAGAGTGAATTTTTGTTTTCTTGATTTTGCATAAAAAATGAAGGTTAATATCTCTCAATCTTGAGCAAGTTGAGGGCGATTGCCAAGGACTAAAGTGACCATGTAGGAGGACCTTGAAGGTTTGACTATCAACACACACTTGAGTCTAAGGTATTGCTTAAGCCGGAGATTCTACACAACGGAAGCAAGGAGAAGTTTAATTCTTTGTGCCTAAACCCTTGTGGAAAGATTGTTGGAGGTGGAAGAGTGGATCCTTTCCGTGGCAGCTTGCATCAGGTTGGATGTACGTAACTATACTCACGTGTTAGAAAAACACACACATGTTGTTTCCCGATGACCCATAATGAAAATTGCGTCAAGATGTGTCAATCTATTGCTACTTCACAACATAAGAATTGTAACCAGTTTAGCAAATCATTTTCCTTTATTACATCATATTCTAAAGTTAAAAGAAGATTATCTTATTAATTATGGAAATGGAAAATAAGAGAAACAACTAAAATGACTATTTTGTCCCTTCTTACAATTCATTATCTTCTTCATCTTTATTAAATTAAAAAATAGAACTCCATAACCTATTTCATTTCCTCCGGATGAGATCTGAAGAGGCCTCATATGAGGCAAAATATAAGGCATCCAATCACGCAACGCCACGTGTACGAAAAAAACTTTTTTTAAAAAAAAGTAAACAACGTGCCTTTTGTACACGTGACATCGCGTGATTGGAGACCTCATATTTTATCTCATATGAGGCCTCCTGTGATATCATCCGCATTTCCTCCCCCCTCCAACTTCCAGTGCCACCCTTAGCCACCCCTACATGACTGCTCACCTTCAACCGCACCATCCTCACTGCCACCCTAAACCAGGAGCCAAATGAAGAAAACTTCGACATGAACAAAGGAATCCCTGTTAAGATATTAGACAAAATCTTCCATGGCCGCCACCATCACCACCATCAAATCGCCTTCCTCAACAATCGAAGCAACTTCCACCATCACCCCACAAGCAGTTGCTAAAATCACATCCACGTCCATTTTATTTATTTTATGCGAATGTCCATCATCAACCAATATTGAGCCAACAAAAAAAGATGCTTTTTATCAATTAAACATCTGGAAGTCTAATTAAATAATTTATCAATTAAATATCTGGAAGTCTAATTAATAACTAATTAAGCTGGAGAGAAACAACTCCAAAGCAAATGCTCAAGGAAAATTGAATCACATATAAAATGATGTTTTGACTACGGGAGGAAGAAATGACAGGGGTTGTGCCTGCACAGGGGGCGGGGCGGTGGTTGGGAATGCAGAGGAAGTGGTGGCGGTGGTTTGAACTAAAAGAAATTTGTGCCAGCGGATGAATAGGAGGCAATGGAAGAGTTTTGGTGGTGGTGAATGGATGGCCGAGGGAATGGGTGAGAAGGGCTGCTGACTTTTGAAATGGGGTAAGGGGATGAAGTTGTTGCATATTTGATGTGTGTTTACGGAAAAAAGGGGGTGAGGAAATAAGGTTCAGTAAAAAGAATAGGTGGTTGAGGGTGGCAGCCGCTTGGGGGCGGGGGTGGTGGGTGGCAGGAGGCGGAGGTGGTTGGAGGAGGAACGTTGTTGCAGTGGAGAGAAGAAGATGAAAAATGTAATTTTGATCCTAGAATCTAATTAAAAAATTAGGGAAAATCTAATTTAATAGCAAAACGTTTGACCCATTACTCATTTAATAGTTAAAAGTTGATAAAACTCGCTTAACAGCCAGTATTTTTGAGAAATGGTAACACCATGGTGACTGTGTCAAACGGTTGACTAACCGTTCACTAACTGGACGTGGCGACCCCTTTTAAATAAAAAAATAAAATTATATTATTTGAATAAATTGATTAAAAAAATAAAAATTCTTAAAGTGTAAAAATTAATTAAAATTTTTTTAAAATCGAAAAATTAGGAAAAAATTAAAAATAATAAAAAAAACTCCCTCCAACGTCCCGACCCCCCCATCCCGCAACCCCCGCCCCCACCCCACGTCCCCAAAAAAATTTTTAAAATTTTTTCAACTCACCCACAACAATCCGACCAACCCCACAGAACCCCCCCGCACCCAAACACCCGGTCTAAAAAGAAAAAATCATGAAATTTTTTCCTCTCCCAACACCCCGTGCCACTCCCCAGTCCACCTTTAGCTCCACTCTCTTGATCATAGATTAGAGTCAATTCCACCTTTCCATTTGAGCATTTTAGCCAACAACGATTGTTCCATCCGCGTAATTATAGTCCAATGACGTGCAGTGTTGGAACTGCAAGTCAGACCTTACATGAACAAATACATCTCTAATATCGTGCATGAGATATTGTAGATGTTCATGCACATTGCCATTTGCGCTGCTCCAATATTCAACACACAGAAGAAATGCTCTCAGAAAATTTAACCCCATGATAACCTAACAAAAAATATCGTCATTTTCTTTTTAGGCCGGGAGGGTTGTGGGGTTAGGATGCCAGGGGGCGGGGGATGGTCGGGGCTGTAGCGCCCCGCCCAAAACCAGTGTTCCGACCTGGTGCACCCGCCGTACTTTACACCATAAAGTACAAGGCGTCGATACTATACATGTACATGTCGACATGAATAATGAATCGATCAGCGGAAGCATCATAACAAAAACAAATCATAATCGACATGCAATGCTCTACTTCATAATCTGTACAAGTCATCATATACTGAATATTGAAATCTTCTGAAATACATCATAGATCGAGACCTAACGCCTTCAAGAATATCTCGGTATGCCCTTCGTTATCAATGGTCTATCTACAATGTCTTCAACAAGTCTGTATAGTGACACCTGTTATCTGGAAAGTGATAAATGAGGCAAGTATGAGCGATAGCCACCGACTTTTAATCGCTCAGCAAGTAGTCTTACTGGATACGACATGTGGATCATATATGG
>AP025050.1:26894554-26910525 GCA_036186865.1 Eustoma russellianum
TCTTACTGGATACGACATGTGGATCATATATGGGGAGACGGGTGACAAAACATAATAGCCACATATACCAACTAGATAATCACGTCTCCATTTTTAAAGAAGTAAAATAACTTGGTATAAATGTAAACTAGAAGTTGGTAGAGAAAGAAACATAGTGATTGCCTTTTCGTATATACTCAGCGTTAAACATCTCTACCATAGTTCATACATTATGAACAGATAGTGACAGACAAGTAATACTGCACATACCGTAAAATGACCTCCATACCTAGCTAAAATCCATAGATACTAGTCTCATGATCTCCTTAACTAATGGGTGACCTTCTTAACTCTATCCATCACAGCTTACTTCTACTACAGCATCGCAGGAGTCCCGGTAGACACAAATGTGTAGTGAGTCATGATTATAATGTAAAACATAGCTGCCTTTTTAAAATCATGCAATAACATGTCAAAACTTCCATTGTCATACTTTTCGTACTTATGCGATGGCCATTGAAATGCAAGAACAATATCTAGCGACGTCTGAAAAGCATCTCCGTAAAGGTACGTAAACGATGATCCGTACATCATCCGAGTAGGTAGCTTTACGTTGACTCGTAGGTCAAGAACCCAAGCTCTTCACAAGGTGTTCAAGACACATACTAAATGAGTTCGACAGCCAAGCTCTTCACAAGGTACAACCCGACTCATCATACATAGAAGGGTTCGACAGCCAAGCTCTTCACAAGGTACAACCCGATACCCAATAAGGTTCAAGAGACAGGTTCTTCACAAGGTATTCACAAGAACCTTACATTTGTCGTATTAAGAAACTTCCGTCTCGTAGATACAGTTCGTTACATTTCCATACTTTTCATACATGTCATAAATCATGTCGTAAACATACTAGAAAATATTATATTTTCCTTGAAACATACTTTTCATTCATATGCATATGAACTTTTAAAACATGTAACGTAAAACATAACTTTTCAAACCTGGATTTCATGCAACGTGAGACTCAGTCGTATAAGGGCATCTTGGTCATACTACATCCTTTCCTCATACGTCAATTGCTTAAATACGGTCTACTTGTCATACTTAAGAAGTACATATCGCTACGGTCTACTTATCATAACTTGAAGAAATACCATAACCATACCTCCTTAACATCAAATCCTCCAATGTACTTCATAACTCATAGTTTCGGTACTTAGAACATATACTTCTCATTTCCTTTGGCAAACCATCTAGAAATTTCATAACTTAGATCTTAAATTGCACATAATAATCCATAACACATAAGAATACGATTAACATGAAATAAAATCATTAACATCATTACATCGTATTTGAACATGTATATATAATTCTATGTACGTACAAAGTGTTTATAAATACCGTAACATATATATATACCAAATCATATCTCATACTTATTACATATAGTACATAATTTAGTCATATTTCATATCTTAGTGTACGTAATACATTTATAAAGGTAGAAACTACAACATGTTAATGTACGTTTTAATACCCTTGTGTAACAAGAGTATATAATAAGTGGAATACTAAAATATATGAATGTTAACATTGTTTGGTTACTTCAAACCAATTAGTAAAATAAAGCAAATAATGGACAAATAGTTTCAAAGTGATTACTGTAATAGGTATAGCATTCTCAAATTTTATAGTTAAACACGTAAATCCTAAAATTAAATTGTAAATTACAAGTAATGCCGTAACTACAAGTGTGCATAACACTTTTAAATATGCCTAATATGAGATATTCAAAAATGAAATTTGTATATCCGTTTACATATAATTTATTTAAGTTAATTTTTCTAACATAAAAAGGCCCACTGGCCGGTTCCTTGGTTGAGAAAATATTGGTGCATATGTGTCCTTATGTATATTCTTATATTATATACACGTATACATTTATAATACGTACATATCTTCCTTGATATCTTATGATATATATTCTAAATATATCCATAATAGTTATTGTCCTCTCTATAACAAACAAAGTGGTCAAAATATACATTCTATACATATATAGCGCATAATGTGCATATATATATACATACACATATATATATTCCAAATAAACCATTTTATCATCATCCTTACTGGTGTAATACATACATACATATATATGGTTCATGTTTCTTGTGTATATTCACCATTCTCATATGTAGTAGCCGTGTGTGTGTATAAAGCGTGTATGTATATATATATATGGTGCGTATGTATGTACATAGCGTATATATACACATATATTGCTTGAGCATAAATCTTCCCAAAACTATGTAAATACCACATGATGATCCAAACTTTAATATAAACATACATACTAAACAATTTTTAAAACCATGTTGTATTTAGGAAGAATACTTGCCTTTGTCCTTGGATCTTACACTTAAAATAGAAAAGATTTCTCTTTTCCTCTTCTTGGTAACTTTCGGCCCTATAGACGAGGAGAAGGGAAAATGAAGTCATTTTTGAGATCTAATATTCAACATTTATCTAAGATTCCAATCTTAAGAAGCTAACCTTGTAGAGTTCTTGGAGTGGTCTCACTTATTCATCTCAAGAACCTTCTCTCCTCCCTTATACCCACGGTTTCACTACCAAAAATAGGGGTTAGTGTACAACTTATAAAGCTAAGTAAATGAAGAAATATCACCTTAGATCTATGGTGTTCTTACATTGCTATATCTTGGTTTTTCAACCTCAAAATTTCGGTCTTGACACTTGAGAGCACATGAGAGTGTTGTGGTTATGGTTCTAGATGTGTGTAGATAAAATGAAATGGAAAAGATGTCTCATTTGCCTTGTATAAACCCACGGTTGGAGATCAAATGGAGGGGAAGAGTAGGGTTTGTTTTTGTCTTCTACTTTGGTTGGGATGAATAATGGTACAAAAGATATAGTGGTGGGAATAGGCTGGCTTTTGCTTTGTTGTGAAAGAAAAAGAAGAGTGCAAGTGGCGTGCATAATGCAAAATGGAGGGAGAAAATATGTTTTGTATTCTAGAAAAAAAATTGAATAGGAATAACAATTTTTCTTCCTTGCTCCATTCGGCTGAAGGCATGCAATTTAGGATAGTGGGAGGAAATCTTTATTATTAATTCCTATAGAAAGAGTAAATGAGGGAATGGTGTAGAGTCTTGCAGAGGAGACAATTTATGAAAAGTAAAAACTGTGTAAGGAGTGAGATAGAGTAAAAAGAAAGCAAGGTTTCTTCTCCCAAGGATACGGCTGAAAGCTGTGGGTAATAAAGTAGGGGTTGTCTTGTGTCTTTTGTTGGAAAAAGGTGTAAAGCTTTTTGGTGTAATAGAAAAGAAGAGTGTGTAAAGTTGATGTGATGGGAGAATAAGATTTTCATCTTGGGTTTCGTTGGGCATCACCGTGGGGCGTGGGGAGAGGTTGGGAAAATGCACAAAAAGGTTTTTTGTTTTATTTGTGAGTTGGCAAAAAAAATGTATAAAGTGATGGGTGAGTAAAAAAAATAAGAGTAACCGTGGGTGGAATTTGAAATGACAACTTTTGTCTTTTGCTATTTTCTTTTGCCAACTTTTCTCTTTTTTTTAGTTTTGTTTAATTATGAAATAACTTGGTGTTCTAATAGTGTATCTATTTAAATTCAGTGTTATAATCGAGTTGTGATTTATTTATACCGGTGTTCAACAAAGTTTTATTCCGACCGCTTCTTGTGACTCAACGATTAAATTCTGAGCTTTGTCATACTTTTCTTTGTTTGTATTCCTCAACTAGCCCGGCGTGCGGGTCATAACATTCCTCCCCCCTTATAAAAAAGTTTCGTCCTTGAAACTTGTAGGTCTAGTCGTAATCAACTCCTTAATGATTTAAACACTTAATTTCTAGCGTCATTGCTTAATCGCCTATGATTCAGCTTAGTATTCACTGACTTATGATGAAGTTTTCTTATTTACTCAGATTCATCTTACGCACATTAATTCGACCCAGATAACCTGACGTCCTTCAGAATTCATCATTTAACTGCTGATGTGACATGACTCATTATATCCTTGTTTCCACTTATAAAATCGTGCTCTTATCGCTATGAATTTACATCCTTAAGACAACTAACATCTTTGACCTACTCTAAGATTCTAAGATTTATCGTCTTAATCCTACACGTACAATTTGTTCAATGTATTTACGAAACGGGAATTGTCATAATTCTTATAAATCACTGCTTATAGTTCTACCACATATCATATCTTAATCAGCCTACGAAATTTATCACTATCTCTAAATATTATCCTAAATAGAGCTGAATCCGAAATTAGGGAACGTACAGTTTATGACTACTATGTTACTAACAGGAAGCAGAATTAAGGTATCCCAGCGACTTGACCTGTATAAATATCAAAAAGCTTAACAACCTACTTATACTCTCTAGCTTCTCGTATGTGCCTAATACCGTTTTATTTCTCTTATACTAAGGCTGCCGTGCTCAGTCTAAGATCATATACTTAGACTCTATAATCTTTGCTTTAGTTCTACAATCATAACCTAGGTTCTATGATCATAACCCAATACAGTTTATTATTATATTTTTTTATTAAGGTTGTCACTTTCATTTAAGATCATTTCTTACGTCTATGATCATTCCTTAAATTCTAAGATCACTTCTTATTTCTAAATCATAAATAGTATATAACCGTCGCTTATGACTAAATCAATACTTACATTTAGATTGTCGTCTGATGTTTAGATCAACTCTTAATCAAAATCATCACTTATATCTAAGATTGCGACCTAAGTTCAGGATCATCGCTTAATTTAATATCCTTCAACCTAAATTTATATTGGTATCATAGCTTAATAATTTCAGCCTCTAATCCTAATCCGATTAAACCTTATATTATGTCAACTCCTACTTATTCATGCTTACGGTATTCAACTTACTTCACCCTTGTCTAAGATCATTTCTTATATCTATGATCATCTCTTAAATTTTAATATCACTGCTTAAATTCATGTCGTTGTTTACTTATGTGTCCGCAGTGGATCTGGAGCCTTTGCTCTGATACCACCTGTAGCGCCCCGCCCGAAACCAGGGTTCCGACCCGGTGCACCCGCCGTACTTTGCTCCATAAAGCACAAGGCGTCGATACTACACATGTACATGTCGACATGAATAATGAATCGATCAGCCGAAGCATCATAACATAAACAAATCATAATCGACATGCAATGCTCTACTTCATAATCTGTACAAGTCATCATATACTGAATATTGAAATCTTCTGAAATACATCATAGATCGAGACCTAACGCCTTCAAGAATATCTCGGTATGCTCTTCGTTATCAATGGTCTATCTACAATGTCTTCAACAAGTCTGTATAGTGACACCTGTTATCTGGAAAGTGATAAATGAGGCAAGTATGAGCGATAGCCACCGACTTTTAATCGCTCAGCAAGTAGTCTTACTGGATACGACATGTGGATCATACATGGGGAGACGGGATGACAAAACATAATAGCCACATATACCAAATAGATAATCACGTCTCCATTTTTAAACAAGTAAAATAACTTGTATAAATGTAAACTAGAAGTTGGTAGAGAAAGAAACATAGTGATTGCCTTTTCGTATATACTCAGCGTTAAACATCTCTACCATAGTTCATACATTATGAACAGATAGTGACAGACAAGTAATACTGCACATACCGTAAAATGACCTCCATACCTAGCTAAAATCCATAGATACTAGTCTCATGATCTCCTTAACTAATGGGTGACCCTCTTAACTCTATCCATCACAGCTTACTTCTACTACAGCATCGCAGGAGTCCCGGTAGACACAAATGTGTAGTGAGTCATGATTATAATATAAAACATAGCTGCCTTTTTAAAATCATGCAATAACATGTCAAAACTTCCATTGTCATACTTTTCGTACTTATGCGATGGCCATTGAAATGCAAGAACAATATCTAGCGACGTCTGGAAAGCATCTCCGTAAAGGTACGTAAACGATGATCCGTACATCATCCGAGTAGGTAGCTTTACGTTGACTCGTAGGTCAAGAGCCCAAGCTCTTCACAAGGTGTTCAAGACACATACTAAATGAGTTCGACAGCCAAGCTCTTCACAAGGTACAACCCGACTCATCATACATAGAAAGGTTCGACAGCCAAGCTCTTCACAAGGTACAACCCGATACCCAACATGTAATGTAAGGTTCAAGAGACAGGTTCTTCACAAGGTATTCACAAGAACCTTACATTTGTCGCATTAAGAAACTTCCGTCTCGTAGATACAGTTTGTTACATTTCCATACTTTTCATACATGTCATAAATCATGTCGTAAACATACTAGAAAATATTATCTTTTCCTTGAAACATACTTTTCATTCATATGCATATGAACTTTTAAAACATGTAACGTAAAACATAACTTTTCAAACCTGGATTTCATGCAACGTGAGACTCAGTCGTATAAGGGCATATTGGTCATACTACATCCTTTCCTCATACGTCAATTGCTTAAATACGGTCTACTTGTCATACTTAAGAAGTACATATCGCTACGGTCTACTTATCATAACTTGAAGAAATACCATAACCATACCTCCTTAACATCAAATCCTCCAATGTACTTCATAACTCATAGTTTCGGTACTTAGAACATATACTTCTCATTTCCTTTGGCAAACCATCTAGAAATTGTTAGTGTATGTGCCCTAGGACATGATTTGGATATTTATGTTATGCATTTATTATTAATAAAAGAGGTTTCATTATCATTATTGTTGGTTAGTATGTTACACAATTTTGATATATGTCCCTGATTCATTATTGTTATAGAGATAAAATAATTTATAATCAGTATGAGTATTGATTTGATAATCATGAGATGATTATGTGTATGGTGATGCGAATCAATCTCATAGATACTTGTTAGAGAACAGTGTATTGGATAGACCCATCATGAGATTGCTACATGGATTAGCGTCATAAGTAAATCTCATGACAGTCATGTTTTAATCCTTTGACTTGAGATTGTCATAGTTTCCAACATAAGGACTATTATATTTTGACATGATCAAATGTTATCCGTAACTGGATAATAATAAAGGTCATGATTGAATGTGATAGAAATTATGTAGAGGATATTGAACAATCAAGATAGAATTTGTCCCTCTCTTTTGAGAGAGATATCTTTGGCCCCCTCGATTAGTGAGACTGTGAAATGCATGGCCGTGCTCAAATGAATTGATAGTGTGATCAATATCATTTGTTTTATCAGTCCACTTAGAGATCGAGTAATCATATGTTTGAACAATATAAGTATGACGCTGACCATGACTTATGTTCAAACTAGATATCGTGTGACAAAGGGATTAATGCATGTACTATTATTAGGCTAGTTGGACTTTACTCGTATTAATTGGGTAGTTGTAATGCCTTGCTAGAGGCCAATTACGACCTGTTGGTTTAATAGAGATTTAATCAACTGCCAATTAATATGGGCCTATCGGGTCACACACAAGAATGCGTATGGCTGAGATTAATAATATTAATAATATTAATATTGGATATTAATTATTATTATTATCATTATCGTTTTAATATTAATAATATTAATATTGGATATTAATTATTATTATTATTATTAATTTCGTTTTTGTATATATTTATATCATCGGATAATAACAGAGAATCCACATCTGATATGGATTTTGATTGGTGTTATCTAATCCTAACAGAATCCGTATTTGATGCGGATTATGATAGATATTAACCAATCCGATCAGGAATCGGATTTGATATCTATATATATGTACAGAGCATGGTGTATCTTGTACACCACACAACCAGTAGAAAACGAAAGGGCAAGAATCGTTTTTGTGAAAACCGAATTCTACAGCCGCGCCGTTTGAAGAGCTAGCACTCCGGGCGGAAGCGTTCGTGTGGATACCGACAGAGGGTGATCGTATTTTCGCACCTCTTCCATCTGCAGATTTCGAATCTACGGAGGTACTTTTTGTTTTTTTTGTCGAATTAAACGAACAACATGGATCCTTGGTAGGAAATCAGAGATCAATTTTTTGTTTTCCGCTGCGCGTTTTTGCAGTGATCTCGTTCGATTTCCTAACAGAAATTTCATAACTTAGATCTTAAATTGCACATAATAATCCATAACACATAAGAATACGATTAACATGAAATAAAATCGTTAACATCATTACATCGTATTTGAACATGTATATATAATTCTATGTACGTACAAAGTGTTTATAAATACCGTAACATATATATATACCAAATCATATCTCATACTTATTTCATATAGTACATAATTTAGTCATATTTCATATCTTAGTGTACGTAATACATTTATAAAGGTAGAAACTACAACATGTTAATGTACGTTTTAATACCCTTGTGTAACAAGAGTATATAATAAGTGGAATACTAAAATATATGAATGTTAACATTGTTTGGTTACTTCAAACCAATTAGTAAAATAAATCAAATAATGGACAAATAGTTTCAAAGTGATTACTGTAATAGGTATAACATTCTCAAATTTTATAGTTAAAAACGTAAATCCTTAAATTAAATTGTAAATTACAAGTAATGCCGTAACTACAAGTGTGCATAACACTTTTAAATATGCCTAATATGAGATATTCAAAAATGAAATTTGTATATCCGTATACATATAATTTATTTAAGTTAATTTTTCTAACATAAAAAGGCCCACTGGCCGGTTCCTTGGTTGAGAAAATATTGGTGCATATGTGTTCTTATGTATATTCTTATATTATATACACGTATACATTTATAATACGTACATATCTTCCTTGATATCTTATGATATATATTCTAAATATATCCATAATAGTTATTGTCCTCTCTATAACAAACAAAGTGGTCAAAATATACATTCTATACATATATAGCGCATAATGTGCATATATATATACATATATATATATTCCAAATAAACCATTTTATCATCATCCTTACTGGTGTAATGCATACATACATATATATGGTTCATGTTTGTTGTGTATATTCACCATTCTCATATGTAGTAGCCGTGTGTGTGTATAAAGCGTGTATGTATATATATGGTGCGTATGTATGTACATAGCGTATATATACACATATATTGCTTGAGCATAAATGTCGTAACCCCGTTACAAGCCCTTCTTGTACCTAAGGATGAAATAGATAATATGTGGCCATGCACGTGGTACTTAGAGTTAATATTAGCTGGCAATTGTTGTAAAGTAAGGCATGAGGACACTATGTGAATTTACAAGACTAGGATCAATTGTATTATGACCCTATGGTTTTCGGCCCATGCTCACAAGGAAGATGACTAATTGGCATGAAACAAATATATTGGTATTTATTTACTAGAAAAGGGTAAATAGAAAGGGAATAAAAGAAAAAAAAATAAATTGGCTAGTTGGGGTCATTTAAGACCCCAACCGCCGGACATCATAAAGAGAGGAGGGGTGGGGAAAACCCAATTTAAGAAAAGGGTGGCTAATGATTACCATTAGCCTAACCAACCCTAAATTAAACCAAGGTTAGGAAAAAGAAACCATGGTTGACCCCAAAAGTAACTTTAGTTAGTAGAAAGTAACCTTGGTTAACCTAAGGTAACCAAGGTTAAGCCTTAACTAGCATACAAACCCTAACCCCACCCTTATTTCCCACGGTTAGGATCACCAAGAAAGGGAGAATACCCTCCAACTTACACTTAAGCATTTCAAGACAAGAAGGAATTCTTTCCACTCCCTTCTTCTCCTCCCCACTTACGGCTAAGTGTGCACCAAAGAAGAAGGAAGCCCTTCCAAGAACAAGTAAGCTTAGGTAAGTATCCACAACCTTCTAAGAGTGACATTTATGATTTTATGGAAATCAAACTCATGAGTGTTCTTCTTTGCCCCCAAAACCGTGACCTTCATGGTCACTAGACTCAAGGACTCCAAGCCTTCAAGAACTCTAGCTAAGTTGGACAACTTACACCTCTATTGGTAAGCCATCTAGCTTTTTCTTGAAAGAATAGTGATTTAAAGCATGAACTAACCATTTCTTCTTCCTTCTTTCCCTCCACCGTGGGGAATATTGTGTAGAGGAGGAGAAGACTTCAACTTTGACACATATCCAAGAAGAGTAAGCAAGAAAGGCAAGTACACTATACTCTTCATGGTTTGAATGTGAAAGTGTGTGCATGAATGGCTAGAAAGACTTAAGGTTTGATCTTAGTTGTAAAATGGCTAGCTTTGAGCCAAAAGCTTTCGGCTTTAGGCACACATAAGGGTAGGATGAACATTTCGTAATAAAGATAAGTTCTTTGAAGATTTTATGAGTGTTTATGTCTTAAACTAGGCATGAATGTGTTAAAGATTTCTTCTTTTGTGTTGAAGGGGGGGGTCACGGTTGAAGGGAGAAAGGGAGGTGAGGTAAAGTTGCATGCAAAATAATAACAAAGCAAGAAAATGAGGGAAAGACTTGATCTTGTGCTTGTAGGCTTAAAGTGTTTTTGGTTTTGGTCATTTTCTCTCTAAACACCCGCAAATGGGGCTGACGTGGTGTGTGTGTGTGTTCATTTTAGGGTGGATACCATGAATGGTGACTAAAAGGTGAGCTAAGAACATTTAGGATGAAATTAGGGCTACTGAAAATTCTGGAGCTGGGTAAGAAATTAGGCTGACTTGCTAGACCAGAAAAGGGACCTTAGAGACCTTTAATTTCGTTTATTTTTGGTATGACGTTATTTGTATGTGTTTGTTAGTAGTGAGAGTTGGAATCACCTTAAAAAGAGTCACGGTTTATTTTTAATGAATTTCTTACTAAGATTGGTCTTGCTGGAAAATATGTTCTGGACAGAACTTAAGCCACATGTTTAGCAGCTTAAAAAGGGATCTTAGAGGTGTGCAAATCCAATGATTTTCGGCAGGACATTAGCCTCATGAATGAAGAAGAAATGACAGCTGGAATTCCATCAAAATAAGTTGTGGTTTATTTTTAATAAATTTTCTACTAAAACTGGTCAAATCGAGCTAGGCTGGAAAAACTGAATATATGACCTATTTTGTATGGCCTGGATAAAGGCCTTAAAGAATTAGTTTTGGGCTAAAAATTGGCAGGATGTTAGCCCAAAGAGTTTATGAGATTAGGGAGTTGGAATTTCTGGAAAAAGATCAAAGGATTGACCACAATAAATTTTATAGTAAAATATGGTCATTGCAGGATTTTTATTGCATGGATTCGTAAAAAGGAGTAAATGGGTCTCTTAATGACATCGTAAGTCCGCAATGCATGCATGACACTCGCTTATAATGGTCACGAATGAGTAGATGTGATTGCGTGAGTTTAACCTGAGTAGTTTAACAAAGAATTCGTTAAGATTAAGTGTATGATACAAAGCTGGAAAAATTCCAGCATTGCTAGCGAAATGTGCCCGTTCTTATGTCATATCCCGTGTACGAGTTTGCACGTTGCATGTCATACATTGCATCATCGTCACATGCATGATTTTATGATGTGGATTTTACATAAAGGAATGATGAAAAGCGTTTTTCAAAAGGATGACTTCGTTTTGTTTTCTTAAAACGCTTCCCCACCGGTACCGTGTGCGAGTATGAACTGGCTAGTATGAACCTGAGCAGATCCGGGTTAAGTGATCTGAATGGAAAGGAATGATGTTACCGATCCGAATCCGGGATTAATAGATTCGAAGGGGAGAAGTTACTGCCTCAGATCCGGGAAGATAGATCTGAAATGAAAGGAACCTGAGCAGATCCGGGTTAAGTGATCTGAATGGAAAGGAACGATGTTACCGATCTGAATCCGGGATTAATAGATTCGAAGGGGAGAAGTTACCGCCTCAGATCCGGGAAGATAGATCTGAACACTCTATGGTTTTATGACGATGATGTTTTTAAAAGAGCAAAGCATGAAAAGGCATTTTCTCATTTTTCCTCATAACGCATTTCATGTGCATATGCATGCATGTCACTTGTAGAGTTGTAACATAGCGTCGCATGAACTATGCCGTGTTGACATGACCTTGCGTGTCCGTAAGGATGATGATGACTGTTTTATTAAACAATGCATGAACCAATCACCTTATGTTATATTTCATTTTGTCTAGTGATGTTATTAAGTTATGATCTTGTTACATTAAGCGATGATCCTTATCAAACCTGAAATGGAGGTCAGGTATGTTTCCAAACCAATTATAATTTGGGGTTCGGTTCTTGCTCGTACTTTCCATTTAACTCATGATTATTATAGTATACTTGCTGGTGACATTGTCACTCACCCTATTTTTCTCTCCAGAAGTGGCAGGAGATAAAGTTGAATGGATTGATGACGAGCCTAGGGTACCCTATCCGTGAGAGAGTTAAAGGATGGCCAAGAGAGGTGAACCGAGCACCCAGCTTGAAGGATTGATGATGTTTTGTAATAGTGATAGGAAACAATTTACTTTCTTCATTTTCGGAATTTGGTTATGTGGGATGTTACTTTAACTGTTTTGATGGTACTTTAATTTGAAGTTTAAATTCTGCCACGGTTTCGATTACTAATTGCGCAAAAGACAAAAATTCCATGAAATTCTATCATGGATCACAATGCGTAAGGATGACGCCTAGTACTCTCCTCAGTGAAGTACGGCGGGTGCACCGACTTGGCGGGGCCGGGGTGCGGGGCGCCACAATAAATCTTCCCAAAACTATGAAAATATCACATGATGATCCAAACTTTAATATAAACATATACATACTAAACAATTTTTAAAACCATGTTGTATTTAGGAAGAATACTTGCCTTTGTCCTTGAATCTTACACTTAAAATAGAAAAGATTTCTCTTTTCCTCTTCTTGGTAACTTTCGGCCCTATAGACGAGGAGAAGGGAAAATGAAGTCATTTTGAGATCTAATATTCAACATTTATCTAAGATTCCAATCTTAAGAAGCTAACCTTGTAGAGTTCTTGGAGTGGTCTCACTTATTCATCTCAAGAACCTTCTCTCCTCCCTTATACCCACGGTTTCACTACCAAAAATAGGGGTTAGTGTACAACTTATAAAGCTAAGTAAATGAAGAAATATCACCTTAGATCTATGGTGTTCTTACCTTGCTATATCTTGGTTTTTCAACCTCAAAATTTCGGTCTTGACACTTGAGAGCACATGAGAGTGTTGTGGTTATGGTTCTAGATGTGTGTAGATAAAATGAAATGGAAAAGATGTCTCATTTGCCTTGTATAAACCCACGGTTGGAGATCAAATGGAGGGGAAGAGTAGAGTTTGTTTTTGTCTTCTACTTTGGTTGGGATGAATAATGGTACAAAAGATATAGTGGTGGGAATAGGCTGGCTTTTGCTTTGTTGTGAAAGAAAAAGAAGAGTGCAAGTGGCGTGCATAATGCAAAATGGAGGGAGAAAATATGTTTTGTATTCTAGAAAAAAAAAATTGAATAGGAATAACAATTTTTCTTCCTTGCTCCATTCGGCTGAAGGCATGCAATTTAGGATAGTGGGAGGAAATCTTTATTATTAATTCCTATAGAAAGAGTAAATGAGGGAATGGTGTAGAGTCTTGCAGAGGAGACAATTTATGAAAAGTAAAAACTGTGTAAGGAGTGAGATAGAGTAAAAAGAAAGCAAGGTTTCTTCTCCCAAGGATACGGCTGAAAGATGTGGGTAATAAAGTAGGGGTTGTCTTGTGTCTTTGGTGGGAAAAAGGTGTAAAGCTTTTTGGTGTAATAGAAAAGAAGAGTGTGTAAGGTTGATGTGATGGGAGAATAAAATTTTCATCTTGGGTTTCGTTGGGCATCACCGTGGGGAGAGGTTGGGAAAATGCACAAAAAGGTTTTTTGTTTTATTTTTGAGTTGGCAAAAAAATGTATAAAGTGATGGGTGAGTAAAAAAAATAAAAGTAACTGTGGGTGGAATTTGAAATGACACCTTTTGTCTTTTGCTATTTTCTTTTGCCAACTTTTCTCTTTTCTTTTTTTTTTAGTTTTGTTTAATTATGAAATAACTTGGTGTTCTAATAGTGTATCTATTTAAATTCAGTGTTAGAATCGAGTTGTGATTTATTTATACCGGTGTTCAACAAAGTTTTATTCTGACCGCTTCTTGTGACTCAACGATTAAATTCTGAGCTTTGTCATAATTTTCTTTGTTTGTATTCCTCAACTAGCCCGGGGTGCGGGTCATAACAGGGGCGTTGTGGGTGAGCTAAAGAATTTTAAAATTTTTTTGGGGTGGTGGGTGGGGGTGGGGGAGGGGCACGGGGTTGGTCGGGGCGTTGTGGTTTACTTGAAAAAAGTTTTTGAAATTTTTTTATGTGTGTTTCTAACCCCGATATTTAATGTCGATGTCTTTATTAATTCTAAATAGAAATTTAAAATTCTACTGAAATTTCATCAATATCGCATTTGCGTTCTATTTTCATCATTTTCACCAGCCCGGGATCTCGGGTCGTAACATTCTTCCCCCCTTATAAAAAGTTTCGTCCTCGAAACTTAGGGGTTGTATCGATTTTGTCCTTAATGATTTAAATACTTAATTTCTAGCATCATTTCTTAATCGCCTTTGATTCAACTTAACATTTGCCAACTTATGATAAATTTTTTTTTTCTAAATTCACAATTTTCGTATACCTCTTGTTAATCCGCTTAGGTATTCCACAACTTCATATCTCTGCGCGTTACAGTAACCTTTATACTTATCGTTTTGTCAGCCACTAACCCTAATACGGTTAAATCATATTAACTTAATTCTAGTCATGCCTATTCCGATTCAACTTACGCCTACTAATTCAAATCAGATAGTCCGACGACTTTCTAAATTCATAATTTTGCTCCTAATGTGGCCTGACTCATTATATCCTCATATCTATTTATATAATCGTATTCTTATCACTATGAATTTACATCCCTAATACGACTAACATCTTTGACCTACTCTGAAAATTTCTAATTTCATCGTCTTATTCATACGCGCACCATTTGTGCCATATATTTGCCAAACTCTAATCATCGAAATTCTTATAAGTCACTGCTTATAATTCTACTGCATATCATATCTTATTCAGCCTAAGAAATTCTATCACTATCTCCAAATGTTATCCCAATTAGAGCTAAACCTGAAATTGTGGTAATTACAGTTTATAACTACTATGTTACTAACTAGAAAATAGCATTGAGGCATTCTAGTGACTTGACCGGTACAAATGTCGGAAAGCCTAAACGATCTACTTATACTTTCTAGTTTTCTCGTATCTGTCTAATACCGTTCTATTTCTCTTATACTAAGGCTGTCGCTTTCATCTAAGATCGTTTCTTACGTCTATGATCATTTCTTAAATTCTAAGATCATTGCTTAAGTTCATGTCGTTGTTTACTTATGTGTCCGCAGTGGATCTAGAGCCACTTCTCTGATACCAACTGTAGCGCCCCGCCCGAAACCAGGGTTCCGGCTCAGTGCACCCGCCGTACTCTACTCCATAGAGTACAAAGCGTCGATACTATACATGTACATGTCGACATGAATAATGAATCGATAAGCGGAAGCAACATAACATAAACAAATTATAATCGACATGCAATGTACTACATCATAATCTGTACAAGTCATCATATACAGAATACTGAAATCTTCTGAAATACATCATAATCAAGCTTAATGTCTTCAACGAATCTCTCAGCAGGTTTCTTCGTTATCAATGATCTATCTAGCCTGTCATCAACAAGTCTGTATAGTGATACCTGTTATCTGGAAAATGATACATGAAGCAAGTATGAGCGATAGCCACCGAATTTTAATCGCTCAGCAAGTAGTCTTACCAGATACGACATGTGGATCATACATGGGAAGACGGGGTGACAAATCATAATAACCATAAATTGAATATAATAAGCACGTCTCCTTTTTAACAAGTATCATAACATATCTGTAAAACAGGT
>AP025050.1:26918451-27141551 GCA_036186865.1 Eustoma russellianum
TTCTGATATAGAAGAAGATCAATTATACCAAATTATTTCACAATTTCAGGATTTAGAATTAAATGTTTTAACAAATGATATTTTAGATTTGTTAAAATTAATTGATGATTCTGAAATTAAACAAAGAATCATATCTTATATCAGTAATAAAGGAGAAGCTGAGTCTTCTACAGTAAGAATAACTCAAAATACAGAACCCTATACGTTAGCAGAAGTTAAAAGACAAATGTCTCAAAGATATAAAAATGAAAAATCTGTGAGTATTTCAGAATTAATCATTGAGATTAATAATCTTAAACAAGAAATTAAGGAAATAAAACAGAATAATATAACATTAGAAGAGAGAGTCTATAAATTAGAAAAAAATAAAGAGATTATCTCAGTACCTTCTGAAAATATTTTAGAAGAATTAAATGATCAGAAATATTTATCTATATTAGAAATTGTTACTTCACAAAAATAGTATGTAAAGATTAATTTATTAATTGATGATAAATTTTGCAAAGAATTAGTAGCACTAATTGATAGTGGTGTAGATCTGAATTGTATTCAAGAAGGATTGATACCTACTAGGTATTTTCAAAAAACTACTCATTCATTAAGCTCTGCGATGGGCAGAAATTACACATAAATTATAAGCTTCCACAGGCTTACATTTGTAAAGATCATGTATGCATTCCTGTTAGTTTTTTATTAGTAAAGAATATTACTAACCAGGTGATACTTGGTACACCATTCTTACAAAAATTATTTCCTATCAAAAATATTGATAAAAAAGGTTTTATAGGAAATTTCAAAGGAAAAGAAATTACTTTTCAATTCATAACAGAACCTTTAACTAGGTTTATAAATAATTTTACAGAATCTGTAAAAGCAAAAGAAAATCAAATTAATTTCTTAAAACAAGAAATTACAATATTAACTATAGAAGAAAATTACAAAATCCTAAACTACAGGATAAGATTAAAATAATACAGAATGAGTTTTCATTACAAATATGTAATGACCATCCTAATGCTTTCTGGGATAGAAAGAAACATATAGTGTCTCTTCCATATGAAGAGGATTTTGATGAAAGAAGAATTCCGACAAAGGCTAGACTTGTCAAATGAATTCTGAATACCTAGAATTATGTAAAAAAGAAATATCTTCTTTAATAGAAAAGAAATTGATTAAACCATCTAAATCTCCATGGTCATGTACTGCATTTTATGTTAATAAACATTCTGAACAGGAACGTGGAGTTCCTAGATTAGTGATAAATTATAAGCCTTGAATAAGGTATTAAAATGGATTAGGTATCCTATACCTAATAAAAAGATTTATTGGATAGGTTAAATGAGACATTAATATTTTCTAAATTCAACTTAAAATCAGGATATTGGCAGATTCAAATAAATGAATCTGATAGATACAAAACTGCATTTACAGTACCAATAGGACATTATGAATGGAATGTAATGCCTTTTGGATTAAAAAATGTACCTTCTGAATTCCAGAATATTATGAATGATATTTTCATTCCATATAGTGATTTTATTATTGTATATATAGATGATATTCTTGTATTTTCAAAAAATATTTAAACACATTTTAAACACTTGAATATTTTTAAGAAAATAATTATTTAAAATGGTTTAGTTATTTCTAGACCAAAAATGTTACTATTCCAAACAAAAATCAGATTTTTAGGTCATAATATAGAAAAAGGAAAAATTATTCCAATTAATAGAAGTATTGAATTTGCTTCTAAATTTCCAGATACTATTCTGGATAAAACCCAATTACAAAGATTTTTAGGAAGTTTAAATTATGTTTCTCCTTATTATAAGAATTTGGCAGAAGACACTGCAATATTATATGACAGGTTGAAGAAAAAAGTTAAACCATGGACTGAAGATCATACTAAAGCGGTCCAGGTAATTAAACAAAACATAACTCATTTGCCTTGTCTGATGTTAGCAAACCCAAATTGGGAAAAAATTATAGAAACAGATGCCTCAGATATAGGATATGGAGGTATACTAAAACAAGTTTCACCAATAGATAATCAAGAATATTTGATTAGGTTTCATTCAGGAAAATGGACTAATAGTCAAAAGAATTATGCTACTATAGCAAAAGAAATTCTTGCTATTGTCAAATGTGTTCTTAAATTTCAAGATGATTTATATAATTAGAAGTTTATTATAAGAGTTGATTGCCAAGCTGCAAAGTATATGTTTAATAAAGATTTCAAGCATGATGTATCTAAGTAGATGTTTGCAAGATGGAAAGCTCATATGGCGCCATTTGACTTTGAAATTCAATACAAAAAAGGATCAGATAATAGTCTTTCTGATTTCCTTACTAGAGAATATATTAATGAATGATATTTTTGCAGGAATGTCCTAATGGGGCAGAGGAAGTCCCTTTAATAGGAGAGGACGAGGAACTTACTCTAATAGAGGAGGAAGAGGTGGTGAACTACTTGGCCAAATTGGTCAACAAAGATTGGTTTCTTCAAATATTGCATCTTCATCTTCGAGTAATACTCAAAAAGATGATGAAAAGTTATGCATAGAATTTTTAGCTTATAAAGCTTCTCAGAAAAAGGAGGATAATAGGCCTTCCTATGTTACAATGGTAACTGAAGAAAATGATGAAGTTTATGATCAAAGCTCATATACTGAAAGTATATTACTTTTGGAACAAAAAGATCTTAAATGGAAAGATCAGCCTTGGATTATATTACAGAGGTATTTGGATACAGTGTCATACACTGCAACTTCTTATAAAAATAGAAATTATTATGAGTCTATACTCAAAGTCACAGAATCCTGTGAAATTACCCATTTTACAACAGGGAATGCTACTGTGTACAATTTTAGTAAAGTAATAGTCAAGCAAGTTATAACTGCTGAATCTTGGGGAATATCTACTTTAAAAGAAAAGGAGTTTATATACCCTGAAACCGAAATTCCAGTCAAATATAATTACTGGGATTATGTTGATGCATTTTATAGGGCTTTTTTATATGAAAACCCAAAGAAGAAACATTCTTGGTTTTTCAGGATATGTCCTGAAGTTTATAAACAAGAAATTCCAAATTGGTTATATCAATGGTGGGCATCATATGGTCCATCAATTAATATTTTACCAGAACCATATAAGAGTTTATATGCTCAATGGTTGAAGTTTTGCCAGCTCTTATAGAAGCTCAGAACAATAAAAGTCTAATAACAGGCATGAACCTTTGCATTTCTTTATGGAATTTGGAATTCCATGGATTTGGAAATGGGAAGTCAAAGTGGGTTATACTCCGCAGAATATTCTAGCATTAAAAAGATTCTTTTATACCAAATTTTGGAAGAAAATGACTCAGAAGAATGAAGAAGGAGTTGTGGAAGGACAACAAACACTTGATCATATCCAAGAAGTTTTGATTAAATATAATGTTCAAATGGAGGAGCACAGAGATCATACGAGCCCTTTTCAGCAAATAATGCAAAAATGAAGATGGTTAAAGGAGTCTTATCAAAAGAAGAAATGATATCTTCATATTTTGAAGAAATTAAAAAAGATCTTATAAGAAATCTTCAAAAAGATGAAATGAATGATTCCAGTTCAGATATATCTATGACTGGAAAGGACATATTAGCTGGAGAATCTCAAGATTTAGATGATCTGGATGAAGAACAAGTTCAGAGAATGATCGATAATATTCATCAACAAATTAACAAAGAAATCGGCTAGATCTGAATTGAAGAGACAACATGGCAGACATATTGGTCCACCATGAAGACTTATGCAAAAGGAAGATTCCTTGGGTTTTTGGCAGTATACTGGCCATTATTGTAAATTTAAATTTCATGTGAATTTATGTAAATTTCATTTGAATTTCATTTGTAATTTAGCTTAGACTAAAGTTTCAAATCCGGGAGGCTGCCTATAAAAGGAGGCCATTCCTCATTGGAGAGGGCAAGCTTTGGAAAAATTTCTCTCTATTGTAAACACTTTCGTAATAAAAATCTCCAAGTTTGTTCGGATATAGCTTGTAGCTTGCAGTCTTTCAGTTTTACATTTTGACGTAATCTTTATTTCTTCTTACTTTTATCTTATTCTCAATTTCCTTAGCCTAATGGAAGGCTAAGCATCTCTGTGTTGAACTATGTTGTATATCTAATTTATTTGATATGGTAAGGTATAACGATCATGAACATCATAAGTGTGCCAGGGGGTTTATACCCTTAACCCCTTCCGAGATGTCTGGATTTGTTAGCTTTGTGATGGATGATTGATCGATAAAAAAAGCCTTTAGCATACTGAGGAAATTTGTTCTTATTGGGTAAGGTTACGATTAAGTCAGACTGAGTCTATTATAATCTCTCGAAATTGCAGGAGCCCGTTTTAGCCGAATGAATAAAGGCGTGTTAAGGGCGAGACTGCGTACTGAGAATTATAGTAAGATTTATAGCCAGATTTAATCTGTGTAAAAATTTTTACCTAAGACCCTAAATGAATTTCTTAGTATGATAAAGATATGCTTTTTGTTTCCTTTGTTTCTATATTTATATATCTATATTTATGTTTTGTTTCTATATTTATGCTTCTATTCTGGGTTAATAATTGGTATATGGGTTCTATATATATGTATGTGTGTATATATATGTATATATATACACACATATATATACATATATATATACACATACATATACATATATGCACATATATATACATATATACGTATATATATACATACATATATATACATATACATACATACACATATATATACATATATATATATATATATACATATACATTAAAGAACAGAAAAAGTCGATGACGACGCTCTGGCGGCTGGCGATTTCGCCCCAATGATGAATCCGACTATTCCAGCAATCTTTCTTCCGTTGATTTCCTTTCGCAATCAAGGCTACATCATTTCGGCTTTCGATTCTACGGGTAATTGTTTCTACATCATTTCCGCTGGTAATTGTTTCGCCTATTCATTTTGGTTTCTTTTTCATTTCGATTCTACGGCCCATCAAAAGCTTCAACCTTTTGAATTGTAATGCTGCATCCTCCTTTACTACTAGTCTTGATTTCATATTTGATCTGAGATGGAACCGCCGCCACTCCCCAAATCATTTGCGGCTATGGTATCGTCTGCAGTAG
The DNA here is from genome assembly GCA_036186865.1 of Eustoma russellianum. Lineage (NCBI taxonomy): Eukaryota > Viridiplantae > Streptophyta > Magnoliopsida > Gentianales > Gentianaceae > Eustoma > Eustoma russellianum. Next base: position 26,923,615 of record AP025050.1, read on the forward strand.
CAGGCATATTCCCATCGCGGGAGATGGGACGTTATAAAGGATACCTCGCTGTTTCATTTACGCAAGATGAAATTGCCATTGTTGCAAATCGTTTCAAGTACGCCTTGGTTGGAGCATTTTGGCGTGGCCGGCCATCTATGGTAGGCTTGCGCTCCTCGATTAACAGAATTGGGTTCAAAGGTTCAGTTAACATTGGTCTTCTTGATGAGGGACATGTGCTGCTAAATTTTGTTAACGAAGATGATTATACGCGATTCATTTATCGTCGTCACTGGCGTTTCCAAGGATACGACATGAAGGTTACGAAATGGACTCCATCTTTTGATCCATGTCTGGATACCCCAATTGTCCCGGTGTGGGTAGCACTTGAGGGTCTTCCAATTCATCTCCACGATTATCGTACCTTATATCAGATTGCAAAGTTGATTGGTACACCGTTAAAGCTGGATTCGGCTACCTTAAGCTTTCATCGTCCCTCTGTGGCAAGGTTTTGTGTTGAAGTGGATGTCACCAGGGATTTACCGTCCAAGATATTTGTAGACTGTGGAGAACACTCTTTCTTTCAAGTAGTTGTGTATGAAGATCTCCCCAAGTACTGTAGCAAATGCCGTCGGTTTGGTCACTTACTGGGTTCATGTGGCAATGCGAAGGGTCATGCACCAGCACCTCCAACAAAGAATGCAGGAAAGAATGAGGTGTGGATTCCTAAAGGAAATATTCAGAAAGAGGCAGCAGAACAACCTGTTGGAGATTCTAATCCTATTCAGCATCTGACGCAGACTGTTGGTGTAGAGGACGTTGATGATACGGAAGAATTACATGAGGCAACATCTCACTCCACTAATGCTAAGGAATCGCAGCATCCTAAGACTACTACAGATCCATCTATATCGCAGATTTTCTCTCGGTTGACTGCAGATTTATGTCCTGTACTATTAGTGCCGCCAACATTAGAAGTTCAAGAGCGACAGGATCAGCAGCAGATAGATACTTCCTCCTCTGCTACACTATCTATCCAGGCTGATGAATCTAACATAGCAGAGAAAGCAGTCCACATACCTCCTCCGCCCTTAGAGATTTCAGACACGACTTTACAACATGCTCAAGAGATGAACCCCCCGTCTGCAGTGGCTCCGGAAGTCCAGATTCAATCCATTCAAATTGACTTGCCAGTTCCACTAGCGATAATGCCAGCTAGTGGCCAGTCTGACCATGATCCCTTAATTGAACAATTCTATCAAGACCACTTTCGGGAAGAGGAAGAGGAAGTTGATCTAGCACTAGGTTCGGACAATGAAGCTTCTCGCTTATATACTCGACGTAAAGGAAATGACTATGATGATATCCGCGAGAGTTTGCTCATTGCGGGAGATGATATGGAGTGTCGCATGATAACTGGTGGCGGGATTGGCAGACTAACTCGGAAGAAGCGCAGAGCTCGGAAGGATCTTCCACCACCCCCACCGTCCTCAATGGTTACCAGACGAGGAAGTCATCGTTCTTTTGAAATATAGATCACTTAGTAGTCCCACGACTGATCATTTGATTACGTTTTCTTTTATTTTACTTTGTAGTAAAGGCTACCCTCGGCCATTTCACGTGGGATATTTGATGCATAAATAAAGCTCGGAAGGCATCCTTCCGTTTATTAAAAAAATATATATATATACATATACATATATATACATATACATACATATATATACATATATATACATATATATATATATATACACATATACATATATATACATATATATACATATATATATACATATTTATAGAAATAGATGCCTCAGATATAGGATATGGAGGTATATTAAAACAAGTTTCACCAATAGATAATCAAGAATATTTGATTAGATTTCACTCAGGAAAATGGACGAATAGCCAAAAGAATTATGCTACTATAGCAAAAAAAATTCTTGCTATTGTCAAATGTGTTCTTAAATTTCAAGATGATTTATATAATCAAAAGTTTATTATCAGAACTGATAGTCAAGCTGCAAAATATATGTTTAATAAAGATTTCAAGCATGATGTATCCAAGCAGATGTTTGTAAGATGGCAAGCTCATATGGCACCATTTGACTTTGAAATTCAATACAAAAAAGGATTAGATAATAGTCTTCCTGATTTCCTTACTAGAGAATATATTAACGAATGATATTTTTGCAGGAATGTCCCAATGGGGCAGAGGAAGTCCCTCTAATAGGAGAGGACGAGGAACCTACTCTAATAGAGGAGGAAGAGGTGGTGAATTACTTGGCCAAATTGGTCAACAAAGATTGGTTTCTGCGAATATTGCATCTTAATCTTCGAGTAATACTCAAAAAGATGATGAAAAATCATACAGAGAATTTTTAGCTTATAAAGCTTCTCAGAAAAAAAGAGGATAACAAGCCTTCATATGTTACCATGGTAACTGAAGAAATTGACGAAGTTTATGATCAAAGCTCATATACTGAAAGTATATTACTTTTGGAACAAAAAGATCTTAAATGGAAAGATCAGCCCTGGATTATATTACAGAGGTATTTGGATACAGTGTCATACACTGCAACTTCTTATACAAACAGAAATTATTATGAGTCTATACTCAAAGTCACAGAATCCTGTGAAATTACCCATTTTACAACAGGGAATTCTACTGTGTACAATTTCAGTAAAGTAATAGTCAAGCAAGTTATAACTGCTGAATCTTGGAGAATATCTACTCTAAAAGAAAAGGAGTTTATATACCCTGAAACAAAAATTCCAGTCAAATATAATTACTGGGATTATGTTGATGCAATTTATAGGGCTTTCTTATATGAAAACCCAAAGAAGAAACATTCTTGGTTTTTCAGGATATGTCCTGAAGTTTATAAACAAGAAATTCCAAATTGGTTATATCAATGGTGGGCATCATATGGTCCATCAATTAATATTTTACCAGAACCATATAAGAGTTTTTATGCTCAATGGATTGAAGTTTCGCCAGCTCTTATAGAAGCTCAGAACAATAGAAGCCTAATAACAGGCATGAATACTTTGCATTTCTTTATGGAATTTGGAATTCCATGGATTTGGAAATGGGAAGTCAAAGTGGGTTATACTCCACAGAATATTCCAGCATTAAAAAGAATTTTTTATACTAAATTCTGGAAGAAAATGACTCAGAAAAATGAAGAAGGAGTTGTGGAAGGACAACAGACACTTGATCATATCCAATTTGCTATTTATGGATTTTATTTGTTCTCCTAATACTATTAAATATAAATTACTATAATTTTGTTGTGTCAAAATCATATTTATATGAGCAACTATTGTTTGGAGAGTATTATTCTCCAGAAGTTTTTGAAAAGCAGTAAAATATCTTACTTCATTATCTTTTCCTATTTGAAAAGACTGTTGTGGAGGGAAAACTATATGTAATATCTTCCCATTTATAGTATAATCTCTTTCTATGACAGAAATAAAACTATGAATATAATTGTTTAAAAACCAAGGTACAAAAGGTACTACTTGATTTTTTTCAGAGAGATCTTTATAATATTGTTCTTGAAAATATAATTTATCTTCTGTATTAAAATTACTAAAAAACCAATTTCTAAATGATTTCCATTTAGGTAAATTAAATTCTCCATTAATTTGTTTCCTTGCCAGAGATCCCGGACTAAAATCTATTTTTTGGTTTATATTCATATTGAAAAATTCATTTCAGATTCGGTTATTTCCGGTTCTTGATTTTTATGAATTCTATTAACTATATTAGTTTCATTAATTCTTATTTCATCTATTGATGCAGGATATTCTTCTCTTATTTGAGAAGTTGAAGCTCTTGAAGGACTTATTACCTTGTAATCCAGTGGAGATATATAATGATGTGAAGATCTACTTCCTGAAATACTAGATCTTGTTCTATAATCTATTATATTTTTGTCATCAAATTTTATTTGTACAGTTCCTTCATCAGACTGTATAATATTAGTTGGATTATTATCCACATATGATTTTGAAGGAATCGATGCTTCCATTACCCAAATTTCTGGGAAATCAATTTCTTCACATTTAATCTTTCTCCTAGTACTTATATTAGATTTACCAAAATTTGTTTCTGTTATTATTGTTTCATTTATTGGTTTATCCATAATCTTACATTTAGGATTTAATGTAACCAATGGTTTATAATATATTCTATAACAAACACATATCACTTCTGATCCTGGTTTGTAATCATAACCATGAGTTTTTATATTTAAAGTTAATGCATCACAAACATTAACATCTGATAAAGATAATCTTAAATTTGGATATATATTAAAATATACTGGACCATGAGCCAGTGACGATTGTATTATTCCAATCAATGATTTTTTCCAATTATTATTTCTAGCATCTCTTAAAGCTGCTAAAAAACCTTCTGGCAAACCTTCTAATGTTAAAGGTTTAAAAGCTATTTGAACTAAGCCAATATGAATAAATCTATAATTAGATTTATATCTGCATAATTCTTTGTCATTAAGTAATTTTATTATCATGTTATCTTTATTAATAGATATAGTTGATTCAGTAGTTTTAACTACCTGTTTCAACCCTAACTTCTCAAAAGTTCCTAATTGATAAACTATTTTATAGTCTACCTTAGGAATTGTCCATTTATTAAGTAGATCTATATTATGAGGAATATTATATTCTTCTTCAATACTGTTTTTAACAGTATCTTCATTCTTAATGATATTCATTATAGAAAGGTGTGTTGAACTTTACTATATATCTAACTATTATCCATGGCTCTGATACCAATTAATTGACCCCAGAGACCTAAAAACATAAAAACAAAAAGACATAAAAACTAAAACATAAAAACAAAAAGACATAAAACCTATAAAAACATATCTTCATCATACTGGAAAGTTCATTTAGGGTCCTAGGTAAATTTTTACACAGATTAAATCTGGCTATGAATCTTATTATAATTCTCAGTACGCAGTCTCGCCCTTACCACGCCTTTATTCATTCGGCTAAAGCGGGCTCCCGCAATTTCGAGAGATTATAATAAAGTCAGTCTGACTTAATTGTAACCTTACCCAATAAGAACAAATTTCCTCAGTATGCTAAAGACATTTTTTTACCGATCAATCATCCATCACAAAGCTGACAAATCCAGACATCCCGAAAGGGATTAAGGGTATTAACCCCCTGGCAATACATATATACATATATATACATATACATATATATACACATATATATACATACATACATATATATATACATATTTGTTATATATATATATATATATATATTTTTGAAAAGAATTTGTTTATTAATTAAAAGCCTCACTTATGGTGGAGGAAAACCATATTACATTGTCAGAGTATTCGAAGTAATGAAATAACGAAACAAGAATGGCATATCTCCAGTCATATATGATATGCCGCATTAAAACTTTGCCAAGAAAAACCACCCTTGTGGATAAAACCTTGGCGAAGGAAAAAGCGTACATATTTATACGACTGTCATTGATATGATGAGAACATAGTATGGGGTACAAATCCATGAATGCCGTTGGGTTGTGTGTGAACAGAAGAATGTTGAAGCTGTTGCAATGGCCGCATCTTTGTCTTGTCATTGTCTTGAAAGCCCAATCCTCAGAAGATGTCCAGCGAAAAAGAAGGTCAATGTAAGCATGTAACTGAGCAATCAGAGGTAGAAAGATCAAGCACATACCGGAGCCGCCTTGGCAGTTGAAGTGCCAAGGCGACAAAGAGTAAAGAAGCGCCATGGCCGTCCATGTTGTGATGTCCGAAAATGCAGTAAGAATGGGCTCCACTTCCAAGTCGCCTTGACCAAGGGGCCAAGGCGACACTGGTAAGAGTCCCGCGACATGAAGTCCGAATTGATCCACCATGCTAGTAAACCAGGTGCAGCGTATGATCCAGCGACACAGTTTGCCAATCACCAATATGTAAAGAGATGGTTGATGAGATAGCCAAATCGCTCCCATGAAAAAAAGAGGATGTTATACATGTGAAATATAATGTATAAATCATAGAGAAGTGGATGTTCAACCATACCGTGCCTGCCTGCCTCCCGAAGGTTGCAGGCAGTAGAAATGTACCATGGCCAATCCATATGGAAGACTGCTGTCAAGGCACCCGCAAATGAACGAAAGTAAGATCCAGTGTGACTGCCGCACGGACCAACGAGGGCAGAGTGATCGATGTAAAATGTTCTGTGCGTGGGTGTAACATTGCATGCTGCACTAAATAGTGTGCCGCCATGTTTGTCTCGCGATAAATGTGATTGTAAGGGAGACAATGAAAATGAACAAGCGAGTGAAGCCTTTGAAGATGAGGATTGCCATGTACAATGTTTTGCCGTGTCAACCGGTCAATCAATTGGGCACAATCTGACTCAAGGATGATGGATTGGTAGAATGGAAAGAAATAAAGGAGCCCAAAAATAGCCGCTTGAATCTCTGCATGTAAGGGTGAACTTAACGGAAGGCGAAAGGAAATTGCACCAATGCAGGAGCCCCTATGATCGCGCAGTATTGCGCCTCCAGATGCGAAATTTCGACCCACAGCAGCGTCGACATTTAATTTCAATCGTCCAGAAGGTGGCGTGACCCAGCGAACGATCAGTGGACGAGGTGGCCGAACTGCAGGCAGCCAATCGAAAATTTGCTGTGAGGTAGTAGACAATTTAGAGCCGGCGATCTTTTTGTGCCACAAAGTAATATCATAATGTATGGAGGACCAAAGGGAAGACGCCGTGATATGTGTTTTGTCGCCATAGACCATGGAAGTATAAGCACACCAGATGTTATGAACAATAATCGCAGGGATCACGATTTTATAAACTCCAATAAGTGAGGAAATGGATGATCGGTACCACCATGAAAGAAGATATTGACGGAGCTGTATGGATGATGGAAGAGGACAATGCAGCTCACTTGCAAAATAGCACCATATCGGACGAACATAAGAACAATATAAGAAAACATGATCCACCCTGGCCGACTCACACTTGCAGAACGGACACTGAGTCGGTTGAGTCGTTATGTATTGTCCTACATAATCCTCAAAAGGCAATGCAGAATTGAAAAGACGCCATAAAAACAATCTGATAGACGGAGAGTGATGTTTTGACCAAATAAACGAGGTAGAAAGCAGTTTTGGAGATGCGGTTCAGCATATCTCATAGGCACTTTTTAGCGAGAATTCCCCCAGTTGAGTTGGCAACCATGAAAGTTGGTCACCCTGTCGATCTGTGTGGAGTAAGCAGAAAGAATGAATCCGGCATATAATTTTCCAAATAGGGGAGTCTGGTAACCGAGGAAGATAATCATGACGCTGTCCATATTTTGCATGCATGTATTTGCTCCACAGTGTTGAGTTCTGGTGATACGACTACCAGATGCGACAATAAAAAGCCTTTTGTAAGACATTCAAATCTCGAAGGCCTAAACCCCTCTCCGAGTGTGGCTTAGTAAGTTAGTCCAGGAGACCCAATGATGTCGACGACCCCAATAAAATGCAGCCATCTTACGATGAATGATCTTAATGACCGATTTTGGTATACCTCCCCCCGCCATAACATGAATGGGTAATGCAGCGATTACTGATTGGAGCAAGACTAGCCGACCTGCAGTAGATAATAATTTGGAGTGCCACCCTTGAAGTCTATCATCAATATGCTGCAGTAGCGTAACACAGTGATGGGAATGAGGAATGCCCTTGTGCAAATAAGAACCGAGATAGTGAAATGGAAGACTAGAAAGACGCATGCCCAGAATAGTCATAAAGGTCTGACGCTGCTGTGGAGTTACTGTAGCAGAAGGAATAATACTGCTTTTTTGAAAATTCACTTTTTGACCTGAAGCAGCTTCATATTGTGTAAGAAATGTATGAAAACGTTGTAGATTCCTTTGTGTGCCTCGAAGAAATATCAATAAATCATCTGCATAGGCTAAGTGTGTAATGGTAAAGGGAATGCGGCCCAGGCGGAAAGGTTGCAACACTCCAGTTGCTGTCAAGGCTTTTAAGCCCCTGCTAATACCTTCTGCTGCTAAAATAAATAATAAAGGAGATAAAGGATCACCCTGTTTAACACCTCGATATGGCCTAAAATAGGAAGAGGGCTGACCATTGATTAACACCGCTAAAGTCGTGGCCCGCAAGTGATTCAAAATTATACGAGTGAAAAATCCCGAAAATCCGAAAGCGTGGAGTAAAAGTTCCAAATATTCCCAGCTAACTCTGTCAAAAGACTTCATCATATCCAACTTGAGACATAACTGTGAGCCACCCCTATCAAGCATATGGATCATCTCACGAGCAAATAAAACCTGAGTTGAAATGTCCGTACCTGGCAGAAAACCTGTCTGCTCTGGAGAGATTAGTCTTGGCAATAATTTACACAGGCGGCTAGCAACAATTCTGGTACAGACTTTACTGATAAAATTAGTGAGGCATATAGGACGATAATCACCGAAAGTAGCAGGAGAGGATTTTTTTGGAATCAAAGTGATCAAAGCGCTAGCCATAGCTTTAGGCTGAGGCACACCCAGGAAGAATTCTTGTAATGCTAGAACAACATCTGTATGAATGATGGACCAGCAAGATCTATAGAAATTGCCATCAAAACCATCAGGCCCCGCTGCACTATGAGGGTCCAAGTGCCAAACTGCAGATTTTATCTCATCCGGCAATGGAACCTGCGTCAGAGAGGCATTATCTTCTGCGGAGACTAGCGCTGGAATATTCCGAATAATTTGCTCACAGTTAACTGCAGGTTCATGTGCAAATAAGGCTGTATAAAAGGACACAGCTTCAGCGATGATATCATCTGGGGTAGTACAAACTAAGCCATCAGTTGTTTGGATTTGTTGAATCCGAAGATGTAGTCGGCGGCCTTTAACAATAGTATGATAATAGCGAGTATTTGCATCTCCCTCCTTTAGCCATCTAACCCTCGCCTTTTGCTTCCAAAAGTGCATCTCAAAAGAAGAGGCCTGAAGATATTCTGTCTTAGCCCGATTATATTCCATCCGATTTTCCTTTGTGGGCTGCATATCCCAGCGCTGTTCAGCACTTGTAAGGAGTGTTTCAGCATGTTGAACCCTAGAGAAAATATTACCGAATATATCTTTATTCCATTGTTGCACATCCTTTTTGAACTTGAATAACTTTGTGTAGAATCCATGCATACCACCCGTTGTAGGATATGAAGTCCAAGCAGCACGCATGTAATTATAAAAGTCTGGATGTAGAAGCCAAGAATCCAAAAATCTGAATGATCGACGCGGTGAAGTCACATTCATTCGGCATTTAAGCAAAAGCGGGGTATGATCCGAAGCAATTCGGGGAAGATGCGTGAGTTGAATATCTTCAAATTTATCATGAAAATCGGTACTGAGAAACAACCAATCCAAACGCCGTCGAACACGACTGAGACCTCTACCATCTGAACAGGTGAATCTGGAACCCTGAAATGGTGGCGACATCAAACCACATGACTCTATGCAATCATTGAAATCTTGTAACACAGATAGTGACGGCCGCGAACGTCCTTCATGATCTGATATAAAGCGAAATGTATTAAAATCTCCACCCAGCACCCAAGGAATTGCTGTATTTGCAGAGAAAGTGCATAAAGAAGCCCACAAAGAACGACGTAGCGATGGAGTATGATTGCCATATACTGCCGACAAGACAAAAGTATACTGAAGAGGCTGATATATTAATGTAAAATGTACCACCTGTTCTTCATCCTGCACTGTGACTAGCTCAAAGTGAGAGTCACGCCAGAAGAACCAAATGCGCTCAGAATGCGATGCATATGAATTGGAAAAGCCGAACTCCAAAGCATAACGAGAAATAGTTACTGATGCATGTTTAGGTTCTATGATAACAGTATGTTTAACTGATGTTCATGAATTAATTGATGCAGACGTGGTTTTGAGGCCTGCAGGCCTCTTATATTCCATATCATAATATTCATTGTGAAAGTGTAGAGTCACTTCCCTGTATCGCATGTGATGCACTGCGCGTAAGAATGGACGATGGAGGTAGTGGAGGAAGATCCTTCTTAGCTCGACGTTTCCTACGAGGAACCACCTGTATAAAGTCTTCTGTTGAATCCTGTAGGCGAGAGATTAAAGTGTCCGTGTCAGGCGAGGGAGGTAGCAGCTGGATGCGGCAGGCTACCTCTTCTGGAACAGTAGGTATCCCCTGATTATCTGTCTCTGGTAAATCATTATCAGACGAATGACCTATGTCACAGGATTCAGGATTATCCCGCAGTGGCTCCACGGGCTCCTCTAAATTATCTGCGATAGGAGCTGCATCCTTGGTGGGGGATCTTGGAGGAGTTGGTATGTCTGTCGATGGTGGCGCAGTCTCTAGAAGGTCTGGTTGCGCAGCTGTACGCTTCTTAACTGGAGTCCAGCGCTGAGCTGGTTGTCGCCGCGGTGGGGGTGGAGGGGGTGGCGGTATTGTTGCCGCCGATTGTGGTGTGCATGACGTAACTGCATGGCCTAACCGACGGCAGGAGGTACAAAACAAGGGCAAGTCTTCATAAATTATGGTTTGCAGTATAAATCGTCCCTTTGCTTGGAGATAAATCTTTTACGGTAAGTCCTTCGAAACATCGACTTCCACACATACAAGCGCAACCGAAGGTCGCAGACCATCTGTTGTTGCAACATCCAGTTTGATGGGGCTTCCTATCGGTTTAACAATCTCAAATAATGCCTCTTTTCGGTGAAGATGGATGGTAACCATTGAGGACTTTGGGGGTGGTGGAAGATCCTTCCGAACTCTGCGCTTCTTCCGAGTTAGTCTGCCAAGAAGAGTCCCGCCACCAGTCGATATCATGCGACACTCCATATCATCTCCCGCAATGAGCAAACTCTCGCGGATATCATCATAGTCATTCCCTTTACGTCGAGTATATAAGAGAGAAGCTTCATTGTCTGAACCTAGTGCCAGATCAACTTCCTCTTCCTCTCCCGAAAGTGGTCTTGATAGAATTGTTCAATTAAGGGATCATGATCAGCCTGGCCACTGGCTGGCATTATCGCTAGTGGAACTGGCAATTCAATTTGAATGGATTGAATTTGGACTTCCGGAGGCACTGCAGACGGTGGGTTCATCTCTTGAGCATGTTGTACAGTCGTGTCTGAAATCTCCAAGGGCGGAGGAGATATGTGGACTGCTCTCTCTTCTATGTTAGATTCATCGGCCTGGATAGATAGTGTAGCAATATCTATCTGCTGCTGATCCTGTCGCTCTTGAACTTCCAATGTTGGCGGCACTAATAGTACATGACATAAATCTACAGTCAACCGAGAGAAAATCTGCGATATAGATGGATCTGCAGTAGTCACAGGGTGCTGCGATTCCTTAGCATTAGTGGATTGAGTTGTTGCCTCATGTAATTCTTCCCTATCATCAACGTCCTCTGCTCCAACAGTCTGTGTCAGATGCTGAATAGGAATAGAATCTCCAACAGGTTGTTCTGCAGCCTCTTTCTGAATATTTCTTTTAGGAATCCACACCTCATTCTTTCCTGCATTCTTTGTTGGAGGTGCTGGGGCATGACCCTTCGCATCGCCACATGAACCCAGTAAGTGACCAAACCGACGGCATTTGCTACAGTACCTGGGGAGATCTTCATACACAACTACTTGAAAGAAAGAGTGTTCTCCACAGTCTATAAATATCTTGGACGGTAAATCCATGGTGACATCCACTTCAACACAAAACCTCGCCACAGAGGGACGATGAAAACTTAAGGTAGCCGAATCCATCTTTAACGGTGTACCAATCAACTTTACAATCTCATATAAGGTACGATAATCGTGGAGATGAATTGGAAGACCCTCAAGTGCTACCCACACCGGGACAATTGGGGTATCCAGACATGGATCAAAAGATGGAGTCTATTTTGTAACCTTCATGTCGTATCCCTGGAAACGCCAGTGACGACGATAAAAGAAACATGTATAATCATCTTCGTTAACAAAGTTTAGCAGCACATGTCCCTCATCAAGAAGACCAATGTTAACTGAACTTTTGAACCCAATTCTGTCAATCGAGGCGCGTAAGCCTGCCATAGACGGTCGGCCACGCCAAAAGGCTCCAACCAAGGCGTACATGAAGCGATTTGCAACAATGTCAATTTCATCTTGCGTAAATGAAACAGCGGGGTATCCTTTATATCGTCCTGATTCACGCGATGGGAATCTGCCTGCAACTGCAGACGATACCTTAGCCGCAAATGATTTGGAGAGTGGCGGCGGTCCCATCTCAGACCAAGTATGAATTCAAGACCAGTAGTAAATGATGTTGCAGCATTACAATTAAAAGGTTGAAGCTTGTGCAATAATTGGGGCTGCCGAGCAACCCGTAGAGAAAACGCAGGAGTGAAGATAAGAAAATTACCGGAGGGAGTCGAGTCTGTCGCGAAGAAAGATTAAAGTTTGAAGCTTCAAAGTCGCAGATGAAGCGTGAAGGAGAATTGAAACAGACTTAAGGAAAGCCAAAGTCGATGAAGATTCAAGTGGAGTCATGGTGCAATTGCGAAATCGTCTGCGCCGCCAGAGCTCTCCATTCGTTAGCACGGCATACCTAGGTCCTGGCAATACATATATACATATATATACATATACATATATATATATATATACACATATATATACATATATATACATACATACATACATATATATATATATACATATATATATATACAGATATATACATATACATATATATATGTATATATATATATATCTATATCTATATCTATATCTATATATATATATATATATATATATATCTATATATATATATGAGGGAATGTCACTTAATAGCCTAAAGTTTGGCACATTACTCGGTTAACAGTTAAATGTTGATGACACTTACAGTCAGTCACCGGAAGATGACCTACTGCTGGTCGTAAAGGTCAAAGAAAACATTTTTTAAGATTTTTTTGGCTGAAAGGTGTATTCCATGTTGGATTTTTAGGGAATTATGATGACTTCATCACATTCCTGTTCTTTATCAAAATTAGAAGTCTTCTCAAGCCGAGTATATGCCATTTTTACTCCGAAAAATTACTTTTACCTTTTCGTCTTTAATGATTTAATTTTTCTGTGTGATTTATAGAGCAGTTTCCGAAACCTTTCCCTGAACTGATCGAATCTCAGGCCTCTTATCAGTAAATGCAAGGTGTCGAAACTATCTAACGACGACTAAGAAGATAACGAAAATAATCCAAGGAAGAAATAATATCTTATGTCGTGAAACATTTAAAAGGAAAATTGAAATCATGGATTTTCTCTTAAGACTTCGAGATTTAAGAGTAGAAATGTCAAGTACAATGCTGTGGTGCAGTTGGGTATTTATTCTTAAAAGGAAAAAAGAGTAGTGGGATCACACAAGTATAAAAACAAGAAGAACACTCTGATATCCATTGATTCTGTGTTTGAACTCAGCATGAAGACATCCAAGAAGAGCATGCCAATCCTGCTTTATCACACATTGATAAATTTCACGCAATAGAAGTCAGAAAGCTCATTGTCGAAAAAACAACCACATGGTTCTTGACAAGGGGAAGAGTTATCGCAATATGCATATTCGCAATCCTCGTCTGTCTCACGAGTTATTGCCAAAGATCTCGCTGCCTCTGCTTGAAAAGAAAAAAATCTATGTTTAATTACACAGCGTATAAAAAACATTTAGGAAAATAATAAAAAATAATTACAAATGATTTCATATTACATCACCAAATACTCCTTCGGTCTCAATCACAGTTTGACTTGAACAAACTATGTTCAAAGTAAAACAGTAACGATATTTTTGAGACGGAGAAAGTAAAATGTGATGGAACAGGAGAACCTGTTATAATTTAGAAGGGAACTTCACTCACCCGCTAATGGCAAGCCAGGCCAAACATGGATCGAGAAGAAAAACTGAGTTGGCATTGTCAGTGTCAAGAGCAGAAGCAAGCAGGCAACCTTATTCGCCATTTGTGTTCTACAAATTGCAAATCACAATGAAGGAGATGAAGGAGTGAGTGAATGAGAGACTTGTTTATGATCCATTTATATAGATGAACTTGCCTTTCTAAGATTGAATGCGAACAAATCAGCATATTTGAGACCTAAGAAAATGCAGAGATGGGAATAACCTACGTCTCGAATAATTCTTGTCAACATATGGAATATTGCTGCTTGTTTAATTTTCAGAGACTCGTTCCAGCTAAGGAAAAAAAAAAAGAACCATTTTGTCATTAGGAATTTCACTCACTAGCTATCGGAAAGCCAAGTCAAACACTGATCAATAAGAAAAACCCTTCTTCGCCATTTGTCTTCTGCAAATGCTATTACCATAAAATAATTTTCGGCTGGTTTTTATTGTTGTAATATCATAAAGGGAATGACTGATTGATTATGCAATAACTATATTTTAGAAAATAATGAATCAATTGTTCGGTTGATTTTTGGGTGGGTATTACCAGAAAATTTGTCCTGAGATAAAGTGGAAGGAGTGAAAAGAGTAATGCCGCAGCCAGCTATTAGAAAGCTAGGACAAACATTGTCGTTGGAAGCTATGACAAAAATTTGGTAACCAAACATATGAAATGAAAACAAATAAAAGAAATTAAATAGTCAAGACGTAGTAAGTGTTACTGTCCTTCAAGTAAAATTGCCTCCGCCAATTGAACAAGATAGACTACGTGACAAATGTCTACCAGGATATAACGGTTTTTTCTTTTCGTTTTCACTCAAGAAGAAGATGAAGTTGTACATTGAAATGTTTAATATTAGAGATTGAAGAATAAAGTAGAGGAAAAAATTCTGTAGGCTTTAACAAAAGTATACGAAAAGTCTCTCCAAAAGTCTTTCAAAAAGTATATCTTCAAAACATTGTCATTGTTGTATTTTATATACTTTAATTTATAGAAAGAAGTTAATTTAACATCTTTCCACATAATTTAATTTACAAAGTTAAATTATTACCGTTCATGATTGAAAATAGGTGTCTCAAGTAGCAAAATTTGCAATTTTTTTATGAAAAGACTACATAAAATTCTGGTGTCTGCAACCGACCAAACATTCAGTCTCTTAGACCAAGCTTAGGATTTGAAATTTTGAACGTTGAAGTTGAACACATCACCAAACTCAGGACCGCAGGTTTGGTAAATTGTCTAATCGAACATTTGATGTCGAATGCAGTCAAAAACTAGAAACTTCAGAATCAGACTAAACTTAAAGACCAAAAGCAAAATTCATCACCAAACGTTTGGCCTCTGACACCAGACAATCAACCTCTGATGCCGAACTCAAAATTCAATGTATGGTGACAGACTGAACTCAGAATTCAGTGTATGGTGATAGACCGAACTTAGAATTTAGAGTGTGGTCTCACTTCATCCAATCAAGTTTCACTCATTTCTCCAATTGAACTTCTTACATGTTTTTGTTTAAATTAATACCACTTTCTATAAAAGCACTTTCATGTTATTTTTCCAACAATATTCCATATGATCCAAATTTATATAACATTTATAAACTAGACTCTCCGATATTAAACCAAGACATTGACACATAATACATGATGACTCGCATCTTGAATTGCCACTTAGCAGGAATGAAAGTATATAAATGGAAATAACATGACATAGACATCTTGAATCATATTTATCTATTATTTATATTAACAACCAAAAGAAAGACACATACAAGTTTGCGATTTGGTCCGAATTAGGCCATGCACCCGTTTCAGTTTTCATAACTGCTCTAGATAGTTATTCCAAACACTCATAGGAAGCAGCACCACCTCCACACTTATATATGTTAAATTTATCAAGTTTGTACTGCTCATACCACAATAAAAATGGCAATGAATTGCATTAAGAGATTCTTAAAATCTCACCCTCATAACTTGCAGCAACCACTATCTTCCACAACACCTTAGGAAAGGACTAGCTTGATAGTGCAAGTTAAAACTCTTCTATGACTTGTTCTTGCCCATTGAACCTTGTTTGTAGGGTCTCTAATAATAATGATTGGGATGCTATCATAAATAGTTCTCATCGAATATAATAAGTCCAATCCAACTCAATGTTTCATGGACTAATATCTTGTTCACTTCTTTAGTTAAGGGGTCTTTTAGTTTAAACTCGGATCTTACAAAATGCGAGTTAATTATTCGTGTCTCAAACCGGTATGCCGGCTCTTCCTATTATAGACCTTATTCTTTGCTCGAGCCATTTTTTTCTATGAATCACAATATATAGACAAGGAAGACATAGGTTTAGACCACAAAGGAATATCAACAAGTAAATTTCTTAACTATTCAACTTATGCACTAGCAAGTTCTAACGCAATAAATTTAGATTCCATAATAGATTTGCCTTGCAAGTTTGTTAAGAAGATTTCTATGAAATATCACCACCACCTTATATAAAAACATAACCATTGGTTGAGTTTATTTCAGTATTATCAGTTACCCAATTAGCATCACAATGGCATTCTAACATAGCCAGAAATCCACTAAACACGTCTTAAATTCATTTTATCTCTAAGATATCTCAATAGTCTCCTTAATGTAAACCAATGTTCGTTACTTGGATTATGAGTATATCTAGCAAGCCTATTAACAGCATATGCAATATCAAGTCTAGTGCAATTTATCATGTATATTACACTGCCAACTATTCTAGCATACTCACATTCATCAGCACTATCCTCCCTATTCTTTTCCAAACTAATAGTAGAATCATAAGGGGTATTTACATATTTAATATCAAAGTGATTGAACTTTCTCAAATTTTATTGACACAATGAGTTTGAGAGAGCATATACACTCACATTTCTCAATTAATTGAAGACCAAGTATTAAATTAGCTTTCTACATGTCTTTCATATAAAAACAGAGGACAAAAATGATTTAGTACTATTAAATATATCCATATTAGTTGCAAAGATCAACATGTCATCAACATACAAACCTACAATGACACCATAAATATCTAGGAACTTACTATAAAAACAACGGTCACTTTCATTTACATCATAAGTATTAGCGACCATAGTATTGGCAGTTTTTTTTATGCCATTGTTTATGCGCTTGTTTAAGGCCATACAAGGACTTCCTCAGCCTGCATAATTCATGTTTTTGTCCTTAAACTATCAACCTTATGGTTGATACATGTAAATGTCTTCATCTAAATCTCCATTTAAGAAAGCCATATTAACATCTATTTGGTATAAAACAAGTTTGTAAATAGAAGCTAAAGCCACCAATATCCTAACAGTTGTTATTCTAGCAATCGGGGA
The DNA here is from genome assembly GCA_036186865.1 of Eustoma russellianum. Lineage (NCBI taxonomy): Eukaryota > Viridiplantae > Streptophyta > Magnoliopsida > Gentianales > Gentianaceae > Eustoma > Eustoma russellianum. The sequence continues at coordinate 26,940,956 of AP025050.1, forward strand.
ATATGCATCAACAGAATCTATTCTTTCTTGTTGTGCAACATTTAAACTTATCAATCATAATATCAGGCTTTAATTTTTTTTCCTAAAGATCTATTTACAACCAATACGTTTACATTCTCTAGGAAAGTCTACAAGTTCCCAAGCGCGATTACGAAGAATAGGCTCAAGTTCACTATTTATGGCTTCTTTCCAAAAATTAGCATAAATGGATCTCATAGCATCTTTATAAGTTTTAGGATCTTCTTCTATTTTAAAGATGGTACTAAAATTTTCACCAAATAAAATTTTAAATTTTTTGTCTCTTACTTCTTCTAGAAAGTTGGTTTTCTTGTCACCTAATGACTTACTTGACTCACCTTTTTTAAATTTAGAATTACTTGTTGTTTTATGGGATAAAAGTGCTAAAAAATTTATCATCTTTGGACTCAATAATAGCACTATTTTTAGTTGTCATGAATCTATATGCAGCGCTATTTTGAGCATAATCAATAAACACATAACTATTTGTCTGACACCCAATTTTACTCCATCTGGATTCTTGAATTTCCACCTTTGCTAAGCATCATCGCACTTTTAAGTAGTCTAAGTTCGTTGCACAACTTTTACATAGTTCACAAGGAGCTTTATTTGTCCTTTTCTAAGGTAAGGCAAAAGACTTGATTCTTCCCATATATTGTTAGGAATACAAAGCTTATTACCATTTGCATTCATCATCCATTTAAGTATTCTATGTTTTCTTTCCACAACACGATTAGTTGGGGGGGGGGTATAAGGAGGTTTAACTTTATGAAATATTCTATTTTTTTCATAATATTTCTGCATTAATTTTGTATTGCATTCGCCTCCTCTATCAGTTTTTAACCTTTTAATTTTCTTGTCTAGTTGATTCTCAACTTCATTTTTAAATTTCATAAATATATTTTGAGCCTCATCTTTGTGACTTAACAAGTATACTTTTGTGCATTTGGAAAGGTCGTCAATAACGATTATGTAATATCTTTTCCACCTTTACTTAAGTGATTTCTATAGTCCTCTAAATCACTATGAACAAGGTCCAACTTTTGCAAAACTATTTCAATAGTCTTTAAAGGTTTCTTATGGTGTTTTGCTTGAAATAATATTGTCACCTGTCACTTATTTACATCAGTGATAGAGATCACATTCATACTTTTTAGTCTCTTTATAGCATCTATATTATCATGTTCGAATCTAGCATGCCATAAATCAAGAGAATCAAGAAGATACACTGAACTAGATGCATTCTTATTAGCAACACAAGTAGCATCAAGTACAAATAACCCATCGAAACAAAATCTCTTCACTATAAACTTCCTATTTCTAGTAAGTACAAGTTTATCGGAAATCAAAAGCAAGTTTAACATTGGACTTGTTGAGAAGTGCTCCATAAATAATGTTCCTACATATGGAAGGGATGTGAAGCATATTGCTCAACTCAAGGCTTTTGTCTGAAGTCAACTTGAGTAGCACTTTCTCCTTGCTAATTACTTGGGCACCTCGTGCATCTTTTAATAAAAATTGTTCTCCACTTTTTATTTCTTGATAATCAAAATATAGATCTTTGTTGGTAGCAATATGCTTGGTGGCTCGAGCGTTTACTACCCATTTTGTCACACTATCAATAAAGTTTACCTCAAAGAAGATGACCATTGCGATGATTTCTGCCGTATCCTTCACAAGTTTGGCTTGGTTGCTTGTTTGACCTTTCTATTTATTGCAAAACGCTGCCTTATGTCCAGGTTTTCCACAAACCTAAAATACTCCTTTTGCTTTTCTTTGACTTTGTCCTTGAAATATGGTCTTACCTTTGACGCCTCTTGAGATGTTGTTTTGAATCTTTTACCTCTTTAGATTATGTTCCATTACGTTAGCCTTCATCTCCCCTTCATCATCACTTGCATCTTCCAATGTATTCTATACGAATGTGCTCAATTACACTATCCATAGAGAGTTTTGTATCGTTACGCATGCCTCCCTTTTTATATTTGCTCCAAGAAAAAGGAAGTTTTTCAAGCAAGGAGATGGCTTGAAAAGTTTCATCAATCTTAATTCCTCCTTACTCAAAATTGTCCATCAATTGTTGGAATTGATGGTTTTGATCATTGATGTAAATGTGGTCCAGTATTTGAAATTTACGAAAATCACTAAGCACATATTTGCTCTTGCCGGCATCTTTAGTACGATATTTGCTGTGGAATGCTTTATATATCTCATAGCCGACTTGAATTTGACATAAACGTCAAACAATGAGTTTGAGAGGAAACGTTGAATATGTCTTCTGCAGATAGTGCTGTCAGCATCATACTTGAGAGCTTTCGCTTCATTAATTGGTTTCTTCTTGGTTAGAACGTAAGAAACATAAAGTATATCAAGAAAGAACATAATTTTTTCAGACCATCTTTTGGAATGCTTGCCATCAAATGGCTCTAACTTAGACTTTTCAGGAACCATGAGTTGTTTAGTAGCTATATCAACAATTTTGCTTTAACATTATTGAAAAATATGGTAAAGCTATGGTAACCAAAGAGGAAGCATAACCAAGTAAAAAAATAGACAAGACATAACAAATATTATTGTCTTTAAAGCAAAATTTCCTCCACCAATTGAGTTAGGTAGACTACGTGGCAAATGCCTTCTGAGATATAACACCTTACTCTTTTTGTTTTCTTTACGAGAAGAAGATGAACTTGTGTATTGAAATGTTTAAAATGAGAGAAAGAAGAACAAAGTAAAGGAAGAAATAGTGCAGGTTTTAACAAAAGTGTATGGGAAGTCTCTCGAAAAGTCTTTCAAAAAGTATATTTCCAAGACTTTGTGATTCTTGTATTTATAGACTTTTGTTCACAGGAAAGAAATTAATTTAACACTTCTCTACATAATTTAACTTCCAAAGTTAGTTAATGACCGTTTATGGTTGCAAAAATGTGTCTCAAATTGCAAAAGTTAAATCATTTCATGAAAAGAAAACATAAAATTTTGTTGTCTACAACAGACCGGATGTTCGGTCTCTCAGACCAAACTCAAGGTTTGAAATTTTGAACGTTGCGAATGAACACATATGACTGAATTTAGTACCAAATGTTCAGTAAATGGCTTTACGAACATTTGGTGCTGTGTTTGGTCAGAAAACATAAACTTCAGAATCAAACCAAACTCAGAGACTGAACTCAGAATTCATCACTGAATGTTCGGAGTTAGAGACCGAACATTGCCGAACTTAGAATTTAGAGTGTGTTGAGAGATTGAACTCAAGATTCACAGTATGGTCTCACTCCCTCCAATCAAAGTTTCACTCATTTCTCCAAAAAAAAACTTCTTACATATTTTTATGTTAGTTTGGAGCACTTCTTAAAGGCCTTTTTTTGTTTTTCCAATAATTGTATTGTGTAACATTGTAATGATATAAAATGGAAAAAATAAGATTGTAGTGAGATCGAAACGCATGAGGAATCATTCTACAACTGTTATAGAAAATCAAATAATCAGGTTTTCGCTTGATTGTAATATTGGTGAAAAATAGAGAACACTCAAGAATATGTGTACAATTTTTTCTAAAGCAATAATATGGTGTTTGGCGAATAGTATATAGTTGTAATACTGTAAAAAGGACATTGTATATGCTAGACGGTGATTTAACTACAAATAATCGTGTTCAATATGTAGCGTGCCACATTCTCTAATGAGATTTTATGCATTGATGTCTATTCAGGCCTGACGACATTATCCATAAAGAGTTTTGTATCATTTTGTCACACTATCAACAATATGCTTGGTGGCTCGAGCGTTTACTACCCATTTTGTCACACTATCAATAAAGTTTACCTCAAAGAAGATGACCATTGCGATGATTTCTGTAGTATCCTCCACAAGTTTGGCTTGGTTTCTTGTTTGACCTTTCTATTTATTGCAAAACGCCGCCTTATGTCCGGGTTTTCCACACACCCAAAATGCTCCTTTTGCTTTTCTTTGACATTGTCCCTGAAATTTGGTCTTACCTTTAACGCCTCTTGAGATGTTGTTTTGAATCTTTTACCTCTTTAGATTATGTTCCACTATGTTAGCCTTCATTTTCCCTTCATCATCACTTGCATCTTCCAATCTATTCTATACGGATGTGCTCAATTACACTATCCATAGAGAGTTTTGTATCATTACGCATGCCTCCCTTTTTTTATATTTGCTCCAAGAAAAAGGAAGTTTTTCAAGCAAAGAGATGGCTTGAAAAGTTTCATCAATCTTAGTTACTCCTTACTCAAAATTGTCCATCAATTGTTGGAATTGATGGTTTTGATCATTGATGGAAATGTGGTCCACTATTTGAAATTTACGAAAATCACTAAGCACATATTTGCTCTTGCCGGCATCTTTAGTACGATATTTGCTATGGAATGCCTTATATATCTCATAGCCGACTTGAATTTGACATAAACGTCAAACAATGAGTTTGAGAGGAAACGTTGAATATGTCTTCTGCAGATAGTGCTGTCAGCATCATACTTGAGAGCTTCTGCTTCACTATTTGGTTTCTCCTTACTGAGAACGTAAGAAACATAAAGTATATCAAGAAAGAACATAATTTTTTCAGACCATCTTTTGGAATGCTTGCCATCAAATGGCTCTAACTTAGACTTTTCAGGAACCATGAGTTGTTTAGTAGCCATATCAACAATTTTGCTTTAACATTATTGGAAAATATGATAAAGCTATGGTAACCAAAAAGGAAACATAAGAAAATAAAAAAAAATAAGCGAGACATAACAAATATTATTGTCTTTAACGCAAAATTTCCTCCACCAATTGAGTTGGTAGACTACGTGGCAAATGCCTTCTGAGATATAACACCTTCTTTTTTTTGTTTTCTTTACGAGAAGAAGATGAACTTGTGTATTGAAATGTTTAAAATGAGAGAAAGAAGAACAAAGTAGAGGAAGAAATTGTGCAGGTTTTAAAAAAGTGTATGGGAAGTCTCTCGAAAAGTCTTTCAAAAAGTATATTTCCAAGACTTCGTGATTCTTGTATTTATAGACTTTTGTTCACAAGAAAGAAATTAATTTAACACTTTTCTACATAATTTAACTTCCAAACTTAGTTAATGACCATTTATGGTTGCAAAAATGTGTCTCAAATTGCAAAAGTTAAATCATTTCATGAAAAGAAAACATAACATTTTGTTGTCTAAAACAGACCGAATGTTCGGTCTCTCAGACCAAACTCAAGGTTTGAAATTTTGAATGTTACAAATAAACACATATGACTGAATTTAGTATCAAATGTCCAGTAAATGGCTTTACGAACATTTGGTGCTGTGTTTGGTCAGAAAACATAAACTTCAGAATCAAACCAAACTCAGAGGCTGAACTTAGAATTCATCACTGAATGTTCGGAGTTAGAGACCGAACATTGCCGAACTTAGAATTTAGAGTGTGTTGAGAGATTGAACTCAAGATTCACAGTATGGTCTCACTCCCTCCAATCAAAGTTTCACTCATTTCTCCAAAAAAAACTTCTTACATATTTTTATGTTAATTTGGAGCATAGAAGCCCTTTTTTGTTTTTCCAATAATTGTATTGTGTAACATTGTAATGATATAAAATGGAAAAAAATAAGATTGTAGTGAGATCGAAACGCATGAGGAATCATTCTACAACTGTTACAGAAAATCAAAGAATCAGGTTTTTGCTTGATTGTAATATTGGTGAATAATAGAGAAGACTCAAGAATATGTGTACAATTTTTTTCTAAAACCATAATATGGTGTTTGGCGAATAGTATATAGTAGTAATACTGTAAAAGGGACATTGTATACGCTAGACGGTGATTTAACTGCAAATAATCGTGTTCAATATGTAGCGGGCCACATTCTCTAATGAGATTTTATGCATTGATGTCTATTCAGGCCTGACGACATTATCCACAAAGAGTTTTGTATCATTTTGTCATACTATCAACAATATGCTTGGTGGCTCGAGCGTTTACTATCCATTTTGTCACACTATCAATAAAGTTTACCTCAAAGAAGATGACAATTGCGATGATTTCTACAGTATCCTCTACAAGTTTGGCTTGTTTTCTTGTTTGACCTTTCTATTTATTGCAAAACGCCGCCTTATGTCCGGGTTTTCCACACACTCAAAATACTCCTTTTGCTTTTCTTTGACTTTGTCCCTGAAATTTGGTCTTACCTTTGACGCCTCTTGAGATGTTGTTTTGAATCTTTTACCTCTTTAGATTATGTTCCACTATGTTAGCCTTCATTTTTCCTTCATCATCACTTGCATCTTCCAATCTATTCTATACGGATGTGCTCAATTACGCTATCCATAGAGAGTTTTGTATCATTACGCATGCCTCCCTTTTTATATTTGCTCCAAGAAAAAGGAAGTTTTTCAAGCAAGGAGATGGCTTGAAAAGTTTCATCAATCTTAATTCCTCCTTACTCAAAATTGTCCATCAATTGTTGGAATTGATGGTTTTGAACATTGATGGAAATGTGGACCACTATTTGAAATTTACAAAAATCACTAAGCACATATTTGCTCTTGCCGGCATCTTTAGTACGATATTTGCTATGGAATGCCATATATATCTCATAGCCGACTTGAATTTGACATAAACGTCAAACAATGAGTTTGAGAGGAAACGTCGAATATGTCCTCGGTAGATAGTGTTGTCAGCATCATACTTGAGAGCTTTCGCTTCATTAATTGGTTTCTTCTTGGTTAGAACGTAAGAAACATAAAATATATCACGAAAGAACATAATTTTTTCAGACCATCTTTTGAAATGATTGACATCAAATGGCTCTAACTTAGACTTTTCAGGAACCATGAGTTGTTTAGTAGCCATATCAACAATTTTGCTTTAACATTATTGGAAAATATGATAAAGCTATGGTAATCAAAGAGGAAGCATAACCAAATAAAAAAAATAGACGAGACATAACAAATATTATTGTCTTTAAAGCAAAATTTCCTCCACCAATTGAGTTAAGTAGACTACGTGGCAAATGCCTTCTGAGATATAACACCTTCTTTGTTTTGTTTTCTTTACAAGAAGAAGATGGACTTTTGTATTGAAATGTTTAAAATGAGAGAAAGAAGAACAAAGTAGAGGAAGAAATTGTGCAGGTTTTAACAAGTGTATGGGAAGTCTCTCAAAAGTCTTTCAAAAAGTATATTTTCAAGACTTTGTGATTCTTGTATTTTATAGACTTTTATTCACAAGAAAAAAATTAATTTAACACCTCTCTGCATAATTTAACTTCCAATTTTAGTTAATGACCGTTTATGGTTGTGAAATGGTGTCTCATATTGCAAAACTTAAATCATTTCATGAAAAAAAACATAAAATTTTGTTGTCTACAACAGACCGAATGTTCGGTCTCTCAGACCAAACTTAAGATTTGAAATTTTGAACGTTGCAAATGAGCACATATGACTGAACTTAGTACCAAATGTTCAGTAAACGGCTTTACAAACATTTGGTGCTGCGTTTGGTCAGAAAACATAAACTTCATAATTAAACCAAACTCAGAGACTGAACTCAGAATTCATCACTGAATGTTCAGAGTCAGAGACCGAACATTCCCGAACTTAGAATTTAGAGTGTGTTGAGAGATTGAACTCAAGATTCACAGATTGGTCTCGCCCCCTCCAATCAAAGTTTCACTCATTTCTCCAAAAAACTTCTTACATATTTTTTTGTTAATTTGGAGCACTTCTTAAAATACTTTTTTTCTTCAATAATTGTATTGTGTAATATTATAATGATATAAAATGGGAAAAACAAGATTGTAGTGAGATCGAAACGCATGAGGAATCATTCTACAACTGTTACTGAAAATCAAAGAATTAGGTTTTTGCTTGATTGTAATATTGGTGAAAAATAGAGAAGACTCAAGAATATGTGTGCAGTTGTTTTTCTAAAACAATAATACGGTGTTTTACGGTGTTTGGCGAATTGTATATAGTTGTAATACTGTAAAAAGGACATTGTATATGCTGGACGGTGATTTAACTGCAAATTATCGTGTTCAATATGCAGCGACCCATATTCTCTAATGAGATTTTATGCATTGACGTCTATTCAGGCCTGACGACATTATTTACTACGTCGATAGCAGTAATGAATGTGAATTTTTTTAGGATTCTCTTTCGCTGGCCTGAGAAAAACTAACCTTGTTGATTTCACCACTTAAACTCATTCTTATATACCATACAACCATATTCACTTCATGTAACGTAAGATTTTTTTTTGCTCTTTATACTTAAACCTTTTAAATTGGCAAGCATTCTTACTGAGCCCATCTGGAATCCTCCACTAGACCCTTACCCTCTGATAGTAAACTTGGATGCAATAATAGTAACAATGTATTTCAAGGCGTGGCGGCTGTTCCTGCTTTTTCACACTACTATGCTCCAGACAACAATACTGAATGTCTTTCAGACATCCTCCTTGGTTGCGAGAAAAGGATAAAGTGTTATTGATATTTACTATTCAGTCTCATCTTATTTGTTAGCCACCATCTTTACTTTACCTAATATATGGTGTATAGGTCTTTACAGAATATATCTTATAGTATTGTAAACATAATGGTGAGATGAATGTAAACATATATGTTACAGCTGTAGGGATTAATTCGAGACACATGTAATATGCAGCACGTTGATTAAGTTTGCACGAATTAATCATAAGGTGAACGTTATGTATGATAATACTATATGTCACATATGTCACGTAATAATATTAACTCTTACGTATAATATCGAATGTCCTTTCATTGTATTTTTTGAATTTCCTCACTAACACACTAGTACAACATATCTCTATTATTATATCATTTATGCATGTACACATAGAGCCGGGGGTGTCACTAAAAGCAGACTCTCTATCCCTTGGGATAGAGGTATTGTCTGCCTACCACTTACCCTCCCCAGACCCTAACGATAGCTTTTGCTGTCGTTGGGATATATTGGGTCCGGATGATGATGATGATGATGTATAACATCCACACGTTAAGTGATCATCGGGTATGTTCATGGATGTATAATGTGGCCTAAAATGGAAGCCCCAAATATGTAAAAAGTCATATGGTCAGACACCCCGATATATCGGCTCAAAGTGGAACGACCATAAAGTGTACGACGTCTGGTCCCTGAGAAAGACAGCCCACGTGTGGCTAGTAGATACATGTTGGTACATACATTAAGTATTAAATAAAATTTAATATTAGATATTAGATAATAATGTTTAATAATGTATAAAGATAACTTGATGATAATATCAAGTATATCCTCAGGTATTTGGGATAAAGAAATCTCTATCCATAAAGGAATATGGTTTGGTTTCAGATACTACTCTGAACCCTATACCCATCAGGATTCTTCCTATTCTCCCTTTGTAGAAAGGAGGAGGCTGTACATCTCCTCACATAACAGAGAAGCCGCCGGCCATATAGTCCAAGGAGGGAGGGTGCGCCAGTTTCTTTATAAAGCCCACACTGCCTAGCATTTCCATCGGGTAAATCAGTGAATTGTTGAACCCGTTCAAGGGGTGCATCAACAATTGGTTTGGAGGTCGTAAATCCTTGGAACACGTCAGGTTCATCAACAGCAGGAGCAGTACATCGTTTTCAGTTTTAACATCGGCAATGGAGCAAGGTATAATTTCCGTATTTTGTTACTTTGTCCATTGATTCGGTTAAATGGTCTTATTCAGGGATTTATTAAATTAAATCTAACAAGTGGTATCAGAGCAGGCCTAATCGAATCATTTTGTTAATCTGTTCATTTTGAGAAACGGAAATTTTTTAGGTCAAAAATGTTTTTCTGGAATAAAGGTTTTGTAGCGCCCCGACCCGGACAGCGGAATCCGAACCGGTTCACCCGTCGTAGCTTACTGAGAAGACTACAAGACGTCTCATCTCTCGAATACACATCATCGATGACGTAAGAGAAACAAGCGCGGAAACATATCATGTCAATCTAAAACATCAAATTAATACGTCAAAGACAATGTAATTACTAAAAGAACTGTATATGGTCGCAGCCATCTAAAACCTCAAACAAATTATAGAGCAGAAATATCAAAGCTATCCACATAATGCTCTCTACAAAGTCTAAACATCCCATTCAGCCCACTCGCCGTCGTCCTCAATGAAGATCATATCGTAACTGGGTTCATCTGTAAGATCAAAGGCAGTACCCTTAGCGAAAAACGCTAGCAAGTAACCCGCTTACAAGACGTACGGGATCAACACATGGCAAGACATGAGTAATATATATAATTCAAGGGAATTGAGGGGCACATGTCTTGTAAATTTCCAAATAGAGAAATGACCACGTATTAGCAAATACAGCAATTCGAACGCAATTAATGAATTCAATACCGATCAAATAACATAAGCACACACTCCACAACGACTCTCGTGATGCATGTCCAAATGATGCACTACACTACACAATCACTTATGCATGAACCATTTCTTTTCAAATCGATGCAATGCATGTCACAATGTCCGGCTCCTAACTCATTTCCTTGTAACGCACCCCGGCTTATATTTCCATCCCGGTTAACGTTACAAGCTCATATGCTCTGTGATGCACCTCGGCTTATATTTCCATCCCGATTAACATCACAGATCTCGTAAAACTCTACAATGCACCTCGGCTTAAATTTCCATCCCGATTAACATTGTAGAGGACTTTATACCCTGTAACGCAACCCGGCTTATATTTCCATCCCGGTTAACGTTACAGTCTTTTGTGTCCTGCAATGCACCCCGGCTTAAATTTCCATCCCGGTTAACATTGCAGTTCACCTTCGCAAATCTGTGCCGAAGCACATCTCTTTTTCAAAACCTTATGCAATGCAAGTGCCATGATGCAAGACTCCTTATTTCAATCACACTTCTCGTTCACATATGCAATTCACATTCACATGCGCAAGTACAAGTCACACACAAGAGTTCCCTAGATTATTCATCAACACTTAGACTTCAACTAGCTCGTCAACACTTAACCTTGATTCTAAGGTTCACAACCCAACGAGAGTATCCCTATCTTTCCTTTATTGAACTCTAAGACACTTGTACGTTCATTTCCTAACCCTCCTAAGTCATTCACGTTGAAACTCGGTTCGAGAACCCATTGAAGTCATCAATATTGATTCACCATCCTAGGTCATGTTCCCAAGACTTAGACTACCTTTAATCAGGTCTTAAGAAGCCTCTAAGGTCACCCAAAGATTCCCCGAGCTTCCCTCTTTCTTTCTCTATTTTCCCACAAAACTGGTGGACATCATCCCCTCACATCGATCGATCGATGTGACATCATCCCCTCACATCGATCGATCGATGTCCATCAGAGAACATCGATCTCTCAGCCTCTTATACATCGATCGATCGAAGTGACTTCATCCCCTCACATCGATCGATCGATGTCCATCAGAGGACATCATACCCTCACATCGATCGATCGATGTACTTCATCCCCTCACATCGATCGATCTATGTCCCCGATTCCAGAACAGAAACTTTGCGATTTCTGCAGAAACTGCAGAACCATAACTCCAATTGATCCCAAACTTCATCCCAATCAATCCAAGCCTAATCCCTACTATAATCTCATGCTTAAACTACGAATCAAACACCGCACACATATCAATTACCGATTCAAGCCTAACACTCACCCTCCACCCAAAACAACCCAAAAATCCTACCTTTCTCTCCATTATTCTGTCAATCTAAAATAGCGGCAAAGAGAGGGTTCAAGGGGTTGGGATTTGCAGGATTTCACATAATCAACAACGTCAACGAATGCTTTTTCATATACATTGGCCAAATCTCGAAACGAAAGCACATAGATCATATACAATTAATCACAAAAACGAAACTACTGCATGGTGATCCAACTTGATATCGAAATAGGCCGTTTATCTTTCACAAATCGTAAGAACTTATAAGAAAGTTACTTGCCTTTGATTACTCGAAGACGAAACAAAGATCGAATGAAGATTGGATGGCTTCGTGAAGAAATTCTTCTCCTAGGGTTGAAGGGCCTCCCAAGTCGCCTAGGGTGATGATGAAGCGTCGGTTTTCTCTGCGTAAGAGAGAAAACTGACGCCTGTCAGTTTTTATATGGGATGGGGGAAAGTTTGGTGTTTCTAAATTATAACTATTATCTATTTATCTTAAAGGATAAACTTTAATTATTTAATTCTAAATTAAACATAATTAACTTCTAATATTAAATCCATCATTAATTCTAATTAAACCCCATATTAATGCCTAAATTAATTCTCGTTGACTGTCATCAATTCCCGTAATATTCTTCTTTGTCTTTTAATTACTCCACAGAGGGTGCGGGACATAACATCCCACCCCTCTTACAAAAAGTTTCGTCCTCGAAACTGACGTACCTTATTGGAAGAGATGTGGATATAGCTCCTTCATTTGATCCTCAAGCTCCCACATGGCTTCGCGCTCCGTATGGTTACTCCACTGAACTTTAACATACGGGATGACGCGTCGGCGTAGGACTTGATCTTTTCTATCCACAATCTTTATTGGCTGCTCTTCGTAAGTGACGTCTTCTTTCACATCTAAGGGTTGGGCTTCAAGGACATGGCTCGGATCCGATACGTATTTCCGTAGTTGAGATACGTGGAATACGTGATGGACTTGGGATAAACTCGGAGGTAAGGCTAGTCAATAAGCTCTTTCCCCAACCTTGCCCAGCACTTCGTAAGGGCCAATGTATCTCGGGCTTAACTTGCCCTTCACTCCAAATCTAGCAACTCCCTTGGTGGGTGAGACTCGTAAGTATACCTTTTCACCGTCCTCAAACTCCAAAGGTCGCCTCTTTGTGTCAGCCCAACTCTTACTGCGATCCTGAGCCACTTTTAATTTCTCTCTTATCACTTTCACCTTTTCAATCGTTTGCTCTACCAATTCTGGTGCAGTGATTGTCCTTTCTCCTACTTCATCCCAACAAACCGGGGATCTGCACTTACGCCCGTATAACGCTTCGAATGGCGCCATGCCAATTGCACTGTGATAGCTGTTATTATAGGAGAACTCCATTAACTTCAACATGCTATCCCAGTTTCCTTTGAAGTCCAAGGCGCATGCTCTCAGCATGTCTTCCAATGTTTGGATGGTCCTCTCGGATTGTCCATCCGTTTGCGGGTGGTATGCTGTGCTCATTCTCAGTTCGGTACCCATTGCCTTCTGGAATGCTCTCCAGAACTTAGAGGTGAACTTGGGGTCACGGTCCGATACGATGCTGACTGGGACTCCATGTAGACTTACAATGTTATCCACATAGATATTGGATAACCTCTCATACGAAGTACCATGTGGCATGGCTATAAAGTGAGCCGTCTTCGTTAATCGGTCTACGATTACCCAAATCATCTCGTTTCCATTGCGGGTCTTGGGTAGTCCCATTACGAAATCCATCGTCACGTGCTCCCACTTCCATTCTGGAATCTCTAGTGGCTTCATCAAACCACCAGGTCGTTGATGTTCCGCTTTGACTTGTTGGCATATCAAACATCTCTCAACATATGCCGCTATTGACCTTTTCATCCCTATCCACCAATAGTTTCTTTTGAGGTCCTTATACATCTTAGTACTTCCGGGGTGGATAGACATTCTTGAGTTATGCGCTTCTCGGAGCAATTCTGTTCGGAGTTCGTCTTTACTTGGCACGCATAACCGATTCTGGAACCATAGACTCCCATCTTCCCGCAACTGGAAATCCTTTACCGGTCCCGTGGATAATTTGTCGCGGATCTCTTCCAGTGCCGGGTCCTCATACTGTGCCTCTTTGATTCTGTCTACCAAATCTGGGCTGATAGACAAAGCTGTGAGGACATTCGCCATTGAGTCTACCAATTCAAGATCAAATTCCTCTATCTCTCTTTCTAATGGAGGTTGTCTCGCATGGCTAGACTTCCTGCTCAGCGCATCTGCCACTCTGTTGGCTTTGCCCGGATGGTAGTTGATGGTCAAGTCATAGTCATTGAGTAACTCTAACCATCTTCTTTGTCTCATATTCAACTCCTTCTGTGAGAATAGGTATTTCAAGCTCTTGTGATCAGTGAATACTGCACACTTCTCTCCATATAGATAGTGTCTCCAGATCTTAAGAGCAAATACCACAGCTGCGAGCTCCAAGTCATGCGTCGGATAGTTCTGCTCATACGGTTTCAGTTGTCTTGACGCGTACGATATGACTCGTTCGTTTTGCATCAAGACACAACCTATAAACAGAAAGTTGATTTAGTACTAGCATAAGTATATACAATGCATTAATTGTAATGATGTACATACCTAGTCCTTTCTGGGACGCATCGCTATAGATCATAAAACCGTCGGTGCCGGAAGGTTGTGCCAACACCGGGGCTGTGGTCAATCTCTTCTTGAGCTCAGTAAAGCTCTGCTCGCATTCAGCAGTCCATTCGAATTTAGTCTTCTTCTGAGTAAGTCGACTCAATGGTACTGCTATCGTTGAGAATCCCTCAACAAACTTCCTATAGTAGCCTGCCAAGCCTAGGAAGCTTCTGACTTCGGTCACATTTGTGGGTCTTGGCCATTCAGTAATGACTTCTATCTTCTTAGGATCCACAGAGATCCCATCTTCAGAAATCACGTGACCAAGGAAGGCTACAATTCTTAACCAAAATTCACACTTGCTGAATTTGGCATAAAGCTGCTGTTGTCTCAGAATTTGTAACACCACTCTTAAGTGTTCAGCGTGTGTTTGTTCATCGGAAGAGTAGACTAGGATATCGTCGATGAACACCACTACAGATTGATCCAACTGCTCTCGAAACACAGTGTTCATCAAGTCCATAAAAGCTGCTGGGGCATTAGTTAGTCCAAATGGCATCACCAGAAATTCGTAATGCCCGTAGCGAGTCCGAAAGGCGGACTTAGGAACGTCTCCCGCCTTCACAAGCAATTGATGGTATCCTTGACGGAGGTCAATCTTTGAAAACCAACGAGCTCCTTTTAGTTGGTCAAATAAGTCCTCTATCCTTGGCAAAGGATATTTGTTCTTGATGGTAATCTTATTCAACTCCCGATAATCGATGCATAACCTCATGCTGCCATCTTTCTTCTTTACGAATAGAACTGGAGCTCCCCAAGGTGATACACTGGGGCGTATCAATTTCTTGTCCAACAATTCTTGAAGTTGCCCCTTCAGCTCTTTAAGTTCCGCTGGAGCCATTCTATAAGGTGCCTTAGATATAGGCTCGGCTCCCGGGATCAGGTTGATTTCGAACTCCACTTCTCTCGATGGCGGAACTCCCGGCAAATCATCCGGAAACACATCCTTGAACTCGTTGATCACTGGAATTTGATCCATAGAAGGAACCTCCTGCTTCGCGTCTAGAGCATATACCATAAACCCCTCTGCTCCTTTCTGTAAAGCCTTAAAGGCCTTAATCGCCGTCATGTATATCTTCTTTGGAGCTTTGGTTATCTTGGTATTTCCTTGCACCGTGACGTCATTCCTCTCAGGGTCCTTGAGGGTTACTCGCTTGAGTTTACAGTCGATGCTGGCATGATTCTTGGTCAACCAATCCATGCCCAATATTATGTCAAAATCCTTCATTGGGATTGAGACTAAGGTCACCGGGAAGAGTTTCCCTTCTACTTCCAAATCACAATTCTTGTACTGATGGTGAGAAATCAGTACTTGTTCTCCTGCTGCCTGTACCCTAAATGGATTCTCAAGCCATTCGGGTAAACAGTTGAGTCCTTTAGCGAAACGCTTAGAGATGAAGGAGTGGCTAGCTCCACTATCAAATAACACGTTGGCAGGTACTTTGTTAACTAAGATCACACCTATTCACAGGGAGTAACACATAAAAGTTTCACATAAAGCACATATTCAGTTATCAACTTAGAAAACTAAAATCCAACTTAAACCACAATTATTTAACTTAGGTTGTACCTGTCACCACGTTCGCATCCTCTTGGACTTCAGCGTCCGTCATCGCGTGGACTCTTGCATTGGGCCTGCCTCTCTGCTGTGGAGCCGGCCCTGGTCCTGCAGCTTGGGGCTTCGGGTTCCACTCATGGCAATCCTTGATCCTGTGTCCCGCCTTTCCACATTTGAAACATGCTCCGCTAATTTTCCAGCATTCACCCACGTGTCTTTTCTGGCAGTGTGGGCACTCTGCGGGAGCTTGTCGATTGGGTTGATTCTGTTGCGGTGCCCTCTGAACTGGCCCCGTTTGTCCTTTCCTAGGGATTTTGACCCAACGTCCGGGTCTACTTCCGCTTTGTTCAACCCTCGGCCTCTTGCTCGATTCTTCACGAGCCTCTCTGTTCTGTGATCGTCGCATGTCACTCTCTACTCGGTAACATGCGTCCAACATCTCCTCGAATGTTTTCAAGCTCGACCCCGCTATTGCAGTCCGTATGCGGGGATTCAACCCTTCTTCGAATTTCAGCATTTTCATTCTGTTGTTTTCTAAAACCAAGGGTGTGAACTTGCCCAAGGCGTGGAACCTGTCCGCATAGTCAGAAATAGTCATCCTTCCTTGTTCAAATCTGTCAAACTGCCTCATCTTCTCCAAAACGACAGTCTCAGGCACGTAGTAGTCTTTGTAGGCCTTCACAAACTCACTCCACTGAATGGGAGGAGTCATCTTGGGCAGAATGCCGTTCCACCATGCATTCGCTCTGCCAGTCAGAAAGGGCTTGGCCACATCCACCTTGTGTTCTTCAGGCACTTGCACTAGCCTGAAACATTTTTCTACCTCATCGAGCCAAAACCCAGCCACCTCTGGGTCAGTGGTCCCTTCGAAATTAGGGGCATGCATCTTTCGCATCTCCCCAATGTAATACCTGATGCCGTGCTGAGGCGGTGGAGGCTGTGGTTGCGGTTGTTGCTGCTGTTGCGCAACCCCTTGCGCTATTACCATGATAGCATCAATCAATGCTTGAGGTACTAGTACTGGAGGTGGTGGTGGTGGGTCATTGTTTCCGTTGCCACCATTTCCTTGATTATCGCGTCTAGGGGGCATTTTCTGCAAGTTCAAGCTTATTAGTACTTGGGCAGTTCCAAAATAAGTACTTGGGGTTCATAACGTGTACAAAGCGAAATTCGTAAACTAATTTAAATAACATATATTGATTGTATTCTATCGCGCTCGTACACACACCCATCCCAATCAAACTTAAATCTAAGATTACATACTTAGACTAATAGATCAACTTAAGGTAAAAATCATGGCTTAAGACTCTACATGTCATAACCTAGGTCTCCGAGGTAGATCTGAAGCCTAGTCTCTGATACCACCTGTAGCGCCCCGACCCGGACAGCGGAATCCGAACCGGTTCACCCGTCGTAGCTTACTGAGAAGACTACAAGACGTCTCATCTCTCGAATACACATCATCGATGACATAAGAGAAACAAGCGCGGAAACATATCATGTCAATCTAAAACATCAAATTAATACGTCAAAGACAATGTAATTACTAAAAGAACTGTATATGGTCGCAGCCATCTAAAACCTCAAACAAATTATGGAGCAGAAATATCAAAGCTATCCACATAATGCTCTCTACAAAGTCTAAACATCCCATTCAGCCCACTCGCCGTCGTCCTCAATGAAGATCATATCGTAACTGGGTTCATCTGTAAGATCAAAGGCAGTACCCTTAGCGAAAAACGCTAGCAAGTAACCCGCTTACAAGACGTACGGGATCAACACATGGCAAGACATGAGTAATATATATAATTCAAGGGAATTGAGGGGCACATGTCTTGTAAATTTCCAAATAGAGAAACGACCACGTATTAGCAAATACAGCAATTCGAACGCAATTAATCAATTCAATACCGATCAAATAACATAAGCACACACTCCACAACGACTCTCGTGATGCATGTCCAAATGATGCACTACACTACACAATCACTTATGCATGAACCATTTCTTTTCAAATCGATGCAATGCATGTCACAATGTCCGGCTCCTAACTCATTTCCTTGTAACGCACCCCGGCTTATATTTCCATCCCGGTTAACGTTACAAGCTCATATGCTCTGTGATGCACCTCGGCTTATATTTCCATCCCGATTAACATCACAGATCTCGTAAAACTCTACAATGCACCTCGGCTTAAATTTCCATCCCGATTAACATTGTAGAGGACTTTATACCCTGTAACGCAACCCGGCTTATATTTCCATCCCGGTTAACGTTACAGTCTTTTGTGTCCTGCAATGCACCCCGGCTTAAATTTCCATCCCGGTTAACATTGCAGTTCACCTTCGCAAATCTGTGCCGAAGCACATCTCTTTTTCAAAACCTTATGCAATGCAAGTGCCATGATGCAAGACTCCTTATTTCAATCACACTTCTCGTTCACATATGCAATTCACATTCACATGCGCAAGTACAAGTCACACACAAGAGTTCCCTAGATTATTCATCAACACTTAGACTTCAACTAGCTCGTCAACACTTAACCTTGATTCTAAGGTTCACAACCCAACGAGAGTATCCCTATCTTTCCTTTATTGAACTCTAAGACACTTGTACGTTCATTTCCTAACCCTCCTAAGTCATTCACGTTGAAACTCGGTTCGAGAACCCATTGAAGTCATCAATATTGATTCACCATCCTAGGTCATGTTCCCAAGACTTAGACTACCTTTAATCAGGTCTTAAGAAGCCTCTAAGGTCACCCAAAGATTCCCCGAGCTTCCCTCTTTCTTTCTCTATTTTTCCACAAAACTGGTGGACATCATCCCCTCACATCGATCGATCGATGTGACATCATCCCCTCACATCGATCGATCGATGTCCATCAGAGAACATCGATCTCTCAGCCTCTTATACATCGATCGATCGAAGTGACTTCATCCCCTCACATCGATCGATCGATGTCCATCAGAGGACATCATACCCTCACATCGATCGATCGATGTACTTCATCCCCTCACATCGATCGATCTATGTCCCCGATTCCAGAACAGAAACTTTGCGATTTCTGCAGAAACTGCAGAACCATAACTCCAATTGATCCCAAACTTCATCCCAATCAATCCAAGCCTAATCCCTACTATAATCTCATGCTTAAACTACGAATCAAACACCGCACACATATCAATTACCGATTCAAGCCTAACACTCACCCTCCACCCAAAACAACCCAAAAATCCTACCTTTCTCTCCATTATTCTGTCAATCTAAAATAGCGGCAAAGAGAGGGTTCAAGGGGTTGGGATTTGCAGGATTTCACATAATCAACAACGTCAACGAATGCTTTTTCATATACATTGGCCAAATCTCGAAACGAAAGCACATAGATCATATACAATTAATCACAAAAACGAAACTACTGCATGGTGATCCAACTTGATATCGAAATAGGCCGTTTATCTTTCACAAATCGTAAGAACTTATAAGAAAGTTACTTGCCTTTGATTACTCGAAGACGAAACAAAGATCGAATGAAGATTGGATGGCTTTGTGAAGAAATTCTTCTCCTAGGGTTGAAGGGCCTCCCAAGTCGCCTAGGGTGATGATGAAGCGTCGGTTTTCTCTGCGTAAGAGAGAAAACTGACGTCTGTCAGTTTTTATATGGGATGGGGGAAAGTTTGGTGTTTCTAAATTATAACTATTATCTATTTATCTTAAAGGATAAACTTTAATTATTTAATTCTAAATTAAACATAATTAACTTCTAATATTAAATCCATCATTAATTCTAATTAAACCCCATATTAATTCCTAAATTAATTCTCGTTGACTGTCATCAATTCCCGTAATATTCTTCTTTGTCTTTTAATTACTCCACGGAGGGTGCGGGGCATAACAGTTTTGATGGAAAAATTTCTGTAATTTTTGGTATATAAATAAAACCCCTCTGTTTTGAAACAAACTCTTCCGGCGTGTGAAAGGTCGCAGGATCAAACATGCATGCCGAAATTTTTGCTCCAGCAATAGGGAAATTTCTGGCAATTTTCTGGATTTGATATAGAATTAAGGCCCCCCTTTAAAGACCAATAGGCCTTCTGGCCTAATTGAGCATGCCACTTCCCTGCTCCAAGAGAATGCAGGGTTCCATCAGGGTTTGACCCAATTTAGAAATTGGGCTCGGCCCAAATTGAAAAAAAGGGCAATTTGGATTTTCAAGTGGGCTGCGCGGGTCTGACCTGGCTAGCGCTGCCACGATTCAAAAATTTGGGCTTCAGCCCAAATTACAGTAAATAAGGAAAAGGCTTCAACAATGGGTCTTTCTTAATTCCATTTTTTATGTATTTGTTTATTGTTATTATTTTGGATAAAGTAAATAATAATAATAATTTATTATTATTATTATTATTATTATTATTATTATTTAAAGTTGATTTTAAGGAAAATAGTAATAATAATAAATTGTTACTATTATTATGATTATTTTATAGTCTTATTTTTAAAGAAAATAAATAATAATGATAATAATTCAATAATTATTATTATTACTATTAAAGAAAATAGTAATAATAATTATTATTACTATTTTAAAGTTTTTTTAAAGGAAAATAAAGTAAATAATAGTGATAATAATCTAATTGTTATTGTTATTATTTAAAGTTTATTAAGGAAAATAGTAATCATAATAATAAATACTTCTTCTTCTTCTTGTTGTTGTTATTATTATCATTATTATTATTATTTTTAAATAAATTAAAAATAATAATAATCAAGTATTAAGTTTAATTTCCGGTTATTACATTATTTGATTATATGCATGCACTTAACTGTTTATTTATTTAAACCGTTTATGTTTATGCATGTTAACAAAATAATTGAAACAAGTTACGGAACTTAACCCAATAAGGATCCGAATCTTGTTTGACTTGTTTTGACCGAGTTCAACCAAGTTAATTCTGTCTAAGAAAGCCGTTTTTAAGCGAGACCACTGTGACTCCACCGGTGGCCTGGGGATTATGTGGAATGGCAATACACGCTTACGGCAAGTGTGTATTGACAAATCGGTTTATTTCACACTCAATATGACTCATCGTAAGGTTATATCACTTGTTAAATTGATTGATAAGATATTGTTTTCTTAAACCGTAAGAGGAACCAAGCTTGGTTCAAGGTGGTTCTTATTTGAACCGTAAAGGGAATCAGGCTAGTTCAAATTGGTTTAAGCAAATCAAAAATGTATATTGACGTCAAAGCATGCACTGTATGTGCAAATTGGACTTTAGTTTGTTTTCCTTTAGATTTGCATGACACTTTTGTAGTATCGTCGCTTAGACAAAATCTTATCTCGTTTTATCGATTGGATAAAAGTGGATATTACGGTTCTTTTAGAAATGGAAATTTTCAACCTTTTAATGCTTCTAGATTCATTGGTCATGATAAAATGTTTGAAATTGACAAACTTTATTCAATAAATATCGTTTCAAATCAAGAAACCTTGCATATTGTAATGCGAAACGTTAAGCAAAATTAACTCATGAGAATTCAGGATCATTATGACATCGACATTTAGGACATGTGTCCAAAAACAGAATAGAACGTCTTGTCAAAATAGAAATTCTTAATCCTTTAGACTTGACTGATTTAGAGTCGTGTGCATTTTGTGCTAAAGGAAAACAAACTAAAGTCCGCATATATGAAGCAAATTATGCAAATAGTCCATTAGAGTTGGTTCATATCGATATTAGTGGCTCATTTCATCCAGCTACTTGAAATGGCCACTCTTATCACCTTTATTGATGACTATTCGCGATATACCTACATATTCTTAATTAAAGAAAAAACGCAAGCACTGGACATGTTCAAATCCTTTAAAGCTGAAGTTGTGTTACAACTCAACAAAAGGATTAAAGCTGCCAGATTGGACCGTGGAGGAGAATACTACGCGCGATATGATGGATCAGGAGAACAATGTCTGGGGCCGTTTGCTAAATACCTAAAGGAAAACAGAATCGTCCCTCAGTACACCATGCCTGGGTCACCAAGAACGAATGGTGTAGCAGAAAGACGAAACCGCATGCTTATGGATTTGGTAAATAGAATGATGAGTCAAACTACGCTACCATTATTCCTATGGGGAGAAGCTTTTAAAACCGCAGCTTACGTCCTCAACCGAGTACCAGCTAAAGCAACGATTAAGACCCCTTATGAGTTATGGACTAAGCGCAAGCCTAGCCTTAACTACATAAGAGTTCGGGGTTTTCCAGTAGAGGCAAAGCCTTACAAACCAAATGAAAGAAAGCTGGACATCAAAATAGTTAATTGCTATTTTGTTGGTTATTCAGAAAGGTCACGAGGGTATAAATTCTATGATTCCTCGAGTAAAGTGTTTTTCGAGACAAATTCAGTAAACTTCTTTGAGGATGCTTTGGTTCTGGTGGGAATGATTTGCATCAACAGATCATTAAATTAGATGAGGCAGACTAACATGCGACAGAAATGAAAATCGAACCAAATTTTGGGGAGATAGCATCAGTGATACCCACACCCGAGGTACCTCATCCCAGTAGTTATACTCCACAGGAACAAGTTCCTGAGGAAGTCACTCAAGAACCCGAAGAATTGCCAACTGATATAGTTCAGCAACCTACGGTATCCCACAGACAAGTGCCCCTAAGGAGATCCACTCGTGAACAGAGAAACACATATCTAGCGACTATTTGGTGTACCTCCAAGAACAGGAATTCAATGTTGGCATGTTGGACGAT
This sequence comes from Eustoma russellianum, assembly GCA_036186865.1. Lineage (NCBI taxonomy): Eukaryota > Viridiplantae > Streptophyta > Magnoliopsida > Gentianales > Gentianaceae > Eustoma > Eustoma russellianum. Next base: position 26,963,689 of record AP025050.1, read on the forward strand.
GACCCCCAAAATGTTCAACAAGCATTACAATGTCGAAATTAATAAAAGTGGATAAAGGCCATGGAAGAATAGATTAAGTCTATGTACGACAACAAGGTATGGGAAGTCATCTCGTTGCCTAAAGGTTCGAAACCCGTTGGTTGTAAATGGATATTTAAAATCAAACAGGATTCAAAATGCAACGTAGAATGATATAAGGCCCGACTTGTTGCTAAAGAGTTTATCCAAAAAGTGGGCATAGACTATACAAAAACCTTTTCTCCAGTATCTGCGAAGGATTCGTTCTGGATAATCATGGCTTTAGTGACACACTTAGATCTTGAACTACATCAAATAGATGTCAAAACTTTGTTTTTAAACGGAGAACTCGACGAAACCATTTACGTAGTTCAACCGCCTCAACTCGAAGTGGGAGATCCAAAAGGCATAGTTTGTCGACTAAAGAAATCCATCTATGGGCTCAAGAAAGCGTCTAGACTGTGGTACTTCAAATTCATCAAAGGGGTTGCCTCCTTCGGTTTTGAGGCAAACCTGATTGACGAATGCGTGTATCACAAGTTCAGTGGGAGCAAGTTTATATTTATGATATTGTACGTAGATGATATACTGCTTGCAACAAACGGTGTAAACATGCTGAGCGACACCAAAGCCTTTCTGAGATAACATTTTGAGATGAAAGACCTTGGTGAAGCCTCATTTGTATTGGGACTTGAGATACAGAGGAATCGTACCCAAGGTATCTTAACTCTCTCACGACAAGCATTCATCAAAAAGGTTTTGAAACGGTATAGCATGGATAAGTATAAACCACTTAATACCGTTGTGGCAAGAGGAGACAAATTCAGCCTAAAGCAATGTCTCCAAACAGGGTTCAAACATTCAGAGATGAGGAATACTCCCTATGCTTCGATAGTAGGGAGTATAATGTATGCCCAAGTATGTACACGACCAGACTTGGCATACATTACGAGAATGTTAGGCAGATACCTCTCTGATCCAGCTAAGGATCATTGGAATGTAGAAAATAAGGTGCTGAGATATTTACAAAGTACAAAGCAACACGTACCGACATATCGGAGATCTGATGAGTTAGAGACCACTAGATATACAGATTCCAGATTTGCTGGATGACAGAACAACATGAAATCGGCCATGGGTTATAAGTTTACTCTAGCCGGAGGGGCGATCTCGTGGAAAAGCACAAAATAGACCTTATTGGCACCCTCTACTATAGAGGCGGAATTCTTAGCATCATTTCACGCATCAATCAGGCGATATGGCTTCGCAATTTAGTCACAGGGCTGAGAGTATTAGAGACTACCTCGTCCCCAATGAGGATTTACTATGCCAGTAATGCTGTGGTGCTATATTCAAATAACAACCGGAGTTCATCTAAAGCGAAACATATACAGATGAAGTAGCTGGCTGTTAAAGAAAAAGTTCAGAGTGGTCTGATCAGAATTCAGCATATCAGTACAGACTCCATGGTGGTGATCCTTTGACTAAGGCCGTTGAGCCCATTATGTTTCACAAGCATGTTAGCCGTATGGGTCTTAGTCCAGTTGAGGATGTTTTATCATAGTGAGAGTCTAAGAGGTTTATGTTTTCTTATGATCAATAAAGTTGTTTATTTCAAACAAACAATATAACTACATTTCATTTATATTAAAGTTTTTCTGCAAAAGTAATGTATATTAAATAGTTACGTCATACATTCTGAATTTTGTTGATCTTGCTAAAGTTAGGGCCAAGTTGGAATTAAATATGTCACCTAGCATATGAATTCCGCACTACATATCCATTTCAGCATCAATGTCATTCAGTAGAATGTTAGTATCATGATTTAAGAGGGACAAGTCACTAATTCAATGTGACAGAGTGCGGCTTATGCCTTTTACTAACATTTATATGTATACATTGCCGTTTATATATATGTATACATATATGAATTGAGAATTCGTGTGTGTGTAAATATGTGTGTGTGTGTATGAATGGAAATTGTTACTTTTTATGTATGTATGGTCAGTTAACATATATGCATAAAATGATATATACTTTTCTTTAGTATACAATATATAATATAAGTTATGTGTATATATAAATATATGTAGATATGTATGTGCATGGAATTATGAATTGTGTGTTTTATATGTGATGCAGCCGAATATTGTAATTGGAGGAGAGATTTTGGCCAAGATGGATTTTTGGCATAAGTTGTGATATAATTTTTATAAGTATATGATTTATAAGTTGTCAAATATGTGTCTTTATATTTGATGTGAATTTTGAAAATTGCATAGGATTTGGACAAATTTGATATTGAAAAAAAAAGCTTTTGCATGATTTGATGGTGGGATAAAGTTGGATATAACATAAGATGAATTCTGATGGAAAGAGACGGTAGATAGTGACTGCACGTGGGACACACATGTTGGCGAGTGCCGGTGCATGGAGGCACGTGCAAATTAGCAGTGTGATAGACACGAGCTGTTCTTCTTGTTCGTGGTATTAGATGTGAGAAAATATGAGTGGTGTGAAATTTGGAGGTTTTCCGGAGGGTGTAGAGTGTGGGGGAAGTGAAAATATGATTCAGGAGAGTAGGAGGAGGGGCTGGCTGAGAGAGTGGGTTGTGGATGGTGACTTTGGCGGCAGGCAGTTGCCTGGCCATGGGTGTTGGGGGCGAGGTGAAGTGAGTTGGGTGGTGGGTTGGAAAAAATGGGTCGTGGGAGGTACGTGTTTGTATATGCGTGTAAATACACATGTATGGGCGTGAACATGTATATGTATATAGATACACTTGATTAGTAGTTGATAGGACATCAGGATTGGAAAATTGATATTTGATAATTTGGGATTTGCGATATTTTATATGTTTGCGATTCGTGTTTGAAATTGATCGAATTTTGAATTGCATCGATATTTGAATCGTTTTGGAAAACATTTGGAAAACCGAGTATTTTGAAATTCGTTTTGAAATCGTGCATGCATATTGTGAAATTCATTCTTACAAGGAAAATATATCGTTAAGCAGGATTGGTTCCGAACAAACGGACTGTCTGAGCAAATTTGACTTTTTTGATAGGCCGCTCAGGCACATTTGATCACCAATTGGGCCGTCCAGACACATTTGGTTATTTTATAGGCTTCCTGGGCACAATTGACCGTTGGAGGATCAGTTCGAAAGTCTTGCGGTATAAGTCACTTGTAGGTAAAGTGGTATAGTCATTGCATCGAAATCATATTTAGAATCGAAAATTTGATATCGCATCGTGTCGCATCATATTATATCATGTCGAATCATATCGCATCAAAAAATTGGATTTTGGAAACTTGAAATCGAAAGTTGATTTTGACTTGCATCGCATCGTTTTAAAAATTACATCATCGGATTTTATTTTGGCTAAAATTTGAGTAACTCTTAGTGGTTATTTGATTTGTTGATATCATTGACTTGTTTGCTGTATTATCGTAAGGGTAATCTGGTAATTTATTTGCAAATGGAAAACTTGATTATTTTTTTTATTATTTGCTTATTTATTAAACCTGTTACCCCGTGTATGATCCCATAATGAGTACAAGAAGGTTACTTGCTGAGCGATTTTTTGTCGTTCACTCTTTATTTTTATGACAATACCAAGAATCAGGAGTATGAGAAGAGATTCATAGAGAACGAGTTCGAATGGGGTTATTGACGTGCAAAGACGTATTGGGTGTAATTATTTATGCATCCATTTCGAGACTTGTTCATATGGAATTTTGATTTATATTTCGATATGTTACAGATATTATGATAAGTTTGATTCTGTAATAGAATTGAAATCACCTAGATATTTTATATCATTGATTGGTTTTAATTTCGAGGATTTTAATTTTATGATTTCCGCTAGCATCAGTTTACGCCACTTTGCGGACATGCAATTAATTTGTATCCACGCCTTATATTTTTCTTAGCAGAATACAATAGGTGAACCTGTTGGAGTTCTAGGGGTCAAGTCGGGTCGCTACAGTAATATTGGTGAAAAATAGAGAAGACTCAACAATATGTGTATAGCTGTTTTTCTAAAACCATAATATGGTGTTTGGCTAATACTATATAGTCGTAATACAGTAAAAAGGACATTGTATATGCTAGACGTTGATTTAACTGCAAATAATCATGTTCATTATGTAGCGACTGATAAACCAGAATTAATCGTATGTTAGTCAACAACAATCAACGATATAACTCTTGCAGTTCAGCACCCAAGTATTGCTGTTCAGCCATGATTGCACTTCGGCTGAGCCCCATGGCATCCTTTTTGCTATGAAATAATAAGCTAAGGACTGCACCTCGGCACCGAACCCCGACATCAGCTTCAGCTCAAGTGCTACACTCCAAATCACTTCGATCAGATTTGATATCGCACTTTGGCAAAGCTTGGTTCTGCATTTCAGCAAAGGAATCAAGCACAACATTACATCATGGAACCATCAGGCAGAAGTGCAACTCAAAGGAAGAGTACATGTCTGGTTATCTAGTCTGTACACGTCAAAATCACTTCAGCCGACCTACTAGTCACATCAGCCGGTCTACCAGTCACATCAGCAGACCTACGGCGTCCTAGGCTTTCTGCCCCAAGCAAACATCTTATCTGTTATCAGAAGCCAAGGGCGGAAAAATCTAATAAAAGCAAGCCAATGCAGACCTAAAAGGGGATCCGGGATCCATTCAAAGAACGACTTGGAGCTAATACACTGAATCTTCTCTTCAGCCAATAACTGTGAGAATTTTCTAACTCCATGCACAAAAATATATTCTCAGTGAGAAATGACCCAAACTGACTTGAGCGTCGGAGGGTTTTACCCGAGGTCATCCCCCCGGGACCTCTGATTTTTGCTTCCTTGTGCAGGACTTTCAGGAAGCTATTCTAGTTATCATTTTCAAACCAGTTAACCATTCTTCGAGTTAACTGACGACGTATATTTGAGGTCGTCTTAGACCCTTGGTGAAGATCCGACTTCATCATTTGGCACTAGAAGGAGGGCCCCTTTGTCCCTTAATCCAGTAAAGAAGTTCAAACTCAAAACAGCCAACATCTATCTATGACAAATAGTTGTCGTGAAGGTTTGGGTGAGTCATCTAACCAACCACGACGCATGGTTACGTGTTCAAGTCTCCCAGAACAGGTTTCTAGGGTACCTGAATCACCTATGCCTAATCCTAATCCTATTCCGGAAGTGTCAAGGGAGGAAAGGGATAAAGCAATAAAATATGTTGCAGAGAACATGGACGTGTTCGAAGGCATGGTACAGCATCTCAAAGGCAAACAGCCAGAGATACAAAATATGGAGGAAGATCCACCTCTTCCCCCTAGAGAAGTATCGCAAAACCAATCCTCTAGACCGCCTAAAGGTTTTATGGTGGATGCTAGAAGACACAGTTTCAAAGCTCCAACCATGGAGTCAGAACATATGTCCAGACCTCACTTAAGTGTGAGGTCAAAGTCTCTGAAAAGCGTCCCCAGGGACGAAGAAGTTCTTCGCAGGCCGAGAGCTTACTACAAAGAGCACAGGCAAGAGTTTGTGCAAGAAGTCCAGGAAAGTCCTTTTTCCTGGGATATAGCAGAGTATTTGGCACCAGACAGCTTTAAGGTGCCAAAGATGGACACTTATGATGGGACCACGGACCCAACGGATCATCTCTTCCAGTTTCAAACTGCAATGAGTCTGAAAAACATCACAGACCCTCTGCGTTGCAAAACTTTCCCTTTATATTTAAGGAAAAAGGCCAGGAGATGGTTCCAAGAGTTTCCATCAAAATCTGTGAAGTCTTTTAAACAGCTGGCACAGAAGTTCAAGTCACAGTTCATGTCCAGCACCCCATTTGTGAAGAACTCATCTCATCTGATGACCTTGAGACAAGGTCTAGATGAATCTGTGTTAAAATACATGCAGCGTTTCTCAGATGAGTCACTGCAGGTCAGTGACAGAAATGAAGGTGTCAAAGCTGCTGTTTTTATTAACGATCTCCGAGCTGGCCGCCTCTTTTCTCAACTAGCTGAAGGGGGGCCCACAACTCTGAGAGAATACTTGGAGAAAGCTCACCAGTTTGCCCGAGGAGAGGAGGCAAACAGATTAAAGAGGGAGGCTGAGTAAGGAGCTCGGCAGGAAAGCCGATCCAGGTCTAAAAAGGAGGATCAGCGCAATGAAGGAAAATACCATGAACGGCGCAGCGCATTCGATCGCATGGGTGGAAAAGGCAAAGGTGGTAAAGAGGGCTTGCCCCTGTTGGACTCACAAGATTATATTTTGACCGCCATGGAGAAAGACGGTCTGAGGATAGATCCAGAGCCTCTGTACGGGCCTAGGAAAAAGAGAAATTCTAAACTCTATTGCCGCTACCATAGACATATCGGGCATGATATAGAAGATTGCAGGAAGCTGGCTTAGGCTATTAAACAACTGATCGAACAGGGTCATTTAAAGCAGTTTTATAACCCTCGATCACGCCTGAACAACCGTCTGGATTTTCATAAAGACCCTCAAAAGGACAAATGCCGACCAGAATCCCCGTCTCGATAGCGTATGAATGACGATAATGATGGGCAAGGAAGGCATGGGGCTGCAGGTCGGCCCCAGGTCAATACCATTATTTATACAATCTCTGGAGGTCCACCTCACACAGGTGAAGGAGCACGTAGTTCCTCAGGAACCTCATCAAAACCACCATCTAAAGAGCCAAGATGGCAAGAGAACTGACTTATGGGCCAGAAGATCCCATCCCACTGGACTCCAACAACACAGGTTTAGTAATAGAGTTGTGGAGGTCCAACGTGTTTACGTGGACACCGACAGTGCCGTGAATGTAATGTTCTATCGGGTATATCAGCAGCTTGGTCTACTTGACTCCTTGATAAGGCCCGTCACTTCTTCTCTGTATGGTTTCACTGGGGCTGCAGTGCGGCCTGCAGGTCTGGTCACGCTCAGCTGTAGTTTTGGCAAACCCCCTGCCTATCGGTGCATATGGATAGACTTTGTGGTCGTCAAGGACGTATCCCCGTACAACGTCATATTGGGCCGCCCAGCTTTGGTGGCATTGGAGGCTATTGTATCACCTCTACATGTCAGCATGAAGTTTCCCACACCAGGGGGAGTGGTAACCATACAAGGTGATACGCAAGTAGCGCAGAGTTGCTACGCTATTGCCACTAAGGGAAATGAATCAGTTCAGCAAGTCAGTCTTGATGAACTGATACCCTCAAACGATGAACATTTGCAATCGGATGATGGAGCACAAGACTTCGTCCTTGATCCGAGCCGGCCTGAGAATGTCATAAAGACCGGGACATGGATGCCATCCGAATTGCTAGCTCAGCTACAGGACTTGCTGAGGGAGTTTGCAATTATCTTCGCATGGACTGCGGAGGACATGCCGAGGATTCCTTCACATTTAGCTGAGCATAAGCTGAATGTTGACCCTTTGGGAAAGCCAGTCAAGCAAAAGAAGCGGAACTTCGCTCCAGAAAGGAATAAAGTCATTGAAGAAGAAGTCAAAAACTTATTGGCTATAAAAGTCATTGTTGAAGTGCTTTATCCGATCTGGTTGGCTAACCCAGTGGTGGTCCCCAATCAAGATGAGTCTTGGAGAATGTGTATAGATTACACTGACCTCAACAAAGCATGTCCAAAAGATTGTTACCCACTTCCAAAAATTAATAGGTTAGTGGATTCAACACTTGGGCATGAAATCTTTGATTTCTTGGATGCCTTTAAAGGCTATCATCTGATCATTGTGGCATTAGAAGATCAGGAAAAAACTACTTTCATAACAGAGTCAGGTACTTATTGGTATGTAACTATGCCATTTGGATTGAAGAATGTCAGGGCCACCTACCAACGTTTGGTCAATTCCTTGTTCCGTGAACAGATTAGCCGGATAATGGAAGTCTACATTGACGATATGCTTATCAAGAGCAAGACTCTTGATCAGTATATTCAAAATTTAAGGGAAGTTTCCACTGTGCTGAGAGACTCACGCATGAGACTAAACCCGAAGAAGTACACGTTTGGAGTACGCACTGGAAAGTTCTTAGGAACATAAAGGAAGTGCAGAGGTTAACAGGAAAACCCCGCTAAAATTGAAGCCTTACAAAACATGCATCCCCTAGGAACATAAAGGAAGTGCAGAGGTTAACAGGCCGAATTGCTGCGCTGAGCAGATTTCTATCCAAGTCAGCCGAAAGATCCCTTCCTTTCTTTCAGGTTCTGAAGAAGAAAACAGCTTTCCAGTGGGACAATCAATGTCAAAAAGCCTTCGACGAGCTGAAATCCCATTTGGCTGAGGTGCCAATGCTTACTTCACCTCTGTCCAGAGAACAGATATATATATACCTCTCAACGTGCAAAGAAGCTATTAGCGCAGTTCTGCTCAAAGAGCAGGATAATGTGCAGAGGCCCATCTATTTCACAAGAAAAATCTTACATGGGCCTGAAGTGAGATACCCCAATGCTGAGAAGGTAGTCTTGGCACTTGTAGTGGCAGCGAGGAAGTTCAGGCCATACCTGCAAGCTCATCCTATTATAGTGGTCACTGACCAACCCTTAAAACAAATCTTATCAAGGCCAGACACATCTGGCCGAGCTGCAAAATGGGTCATGGAGCTTGCAGAGTATGATATCTAATACAAATCAAGGAATTCTATCAAAGCCCAAGCATTAGCAGATTTCTTAGCTGAAGGGATATCCGTGGAGGAAGATATCAAGCCAGTAGCTGACTGGACATTATATGTGGATGGGTCTTCATCCAAAGATGGTTGTGGAGCAGGACTCCTAATCATCAACCCCAACAAAGAAGAATTTGAATACGCCTTGCGCTTTGACTTTGAATCAACTAACAACGACGCAGAATACGAGGCTCTCATAGTAGGACTAGGCCTAGCAAGAAAGTTGGGGGCAAAACGAATCATTTCTCGAAGAGATTCGCAATTGATTGTTTCTCAGGTCAATGGGGATTATGAAGCCAAAGAGGAGAACATGAAAAAAGTATTTGGCTAAAGTGCTGCAGCTCAGACAGGCATTCGAGCACTTCAGCATCGAACATATCCCCAGATCTGCCAACAAAAGAGCTGACGCGTTATCTCGGCTAGCATCATCCACTTCAACAACTTTGGGAAAAAAGACAGTTGTGGAGCTAGTGAAGCATCGAGCTTGTAATGCCAATGAAGTGCTGCAGGTGGACTATCGCAATATCTGGATGGACGAACTCGTTAGTTTCTTGCAACATGGAGTTCAGCCCGATGACAAACATGCAGCTCGACGCCTTCGTTTGAAGGCAGTAAGGTATGCCCTTTTCAACGACCACCTTTATAAAAAGTTATTTTCGCAGCCTTGGTTGAAGTGCGTAACTTAAGATGAAGGAGATTACATCCTTCGATAAATGCACCAAGGAATCTGCAGAAATCATTCTGGTACCTAGTCGTTAGCAAGGAAATGTTTCTTGCTGGATACTACTGGCCCACTCTGCGACGTGACACCGAAGAATTAGTCAAAAAGTGTCCAGCATTCCAAGTCAATGCTCCAATGACACATTTGCTAAGTTAAGAGCTCACTTCTATTGCAAGTCCCTCGCCATTTGTATAGTGGGAGGTAGATCTTGTTGGACCTCTACCCTAAGCTCCAGGATCAGTCACATTTTTGGTTGTTGCCATTGATTAGTTCATCAAATGGGTGGAAGCAGAACCCTTAGCTACAATAACGGGGAATCAGATCAAGAAATTCTTGTGGAAGAACATTATATGTGGCTTTGGCCTTCCACAAGTCTTTATATCAGATAACGGAAAGCAATTTGCTGATAACCCTGTTAAGAGTTAGTGCACCGAGCTCAAAATTGAACAGCGATTCACTTCGGTAGCACACCCTCAGGCTAACGGACAAGTTGAACTGGCAAACAGAACAATCAAGGATGGATTGAGAAAACGTCTATACCAAATTGGAGCATGTTGGGTAGATGAGCTCCACAGCGTATTATGGGCATATCGAACTACTCCTTCCACCTCTACTAAGGAAACACCGTTTTCCTTAGTGTACGACACTGAGGTGGTCATCCTGGCTGAAATTGGTTCCAGCTCTACCCGAACAGATTATTATTCTGCTGAAACCAATAACCAGGAGTTGCGGCTGAATTTGGATGAAATGGAGGAAAAGAGGAGCGGGCCCATGTCCGCATGGCTCAGTACAATAATTTAATTGCGCAATACTACAATTCTCGAGTACGGCCAAGATCCTATCAAGTGGGGGATTTGGTATTGCGCAACAATGAGGCAAGCCATGCAACACCGATTGGAACTCTTAATCCTAAGTGGGAAGGACCTTATCGGAGAGAGGAGGTGCGCTTAAATGGGGCTTATAAATTACAAACCTCAGAAGGCAAAACTTTACCAAGAACTTGGCATTCTACATTTAAGGCTTCTACATCAATGATGAATTTCGCCTCAGCAGGTCTGAGTGGTTTTCCCAAAGAAGTCTTTCATAGTATTCTCTTTCTAGCAGTGGTAGAAAAATATAAATAATTTATTACCAGTGCTATTAAAGATTGAATAAAACAATGTTCGTGACAAAGTCAACGTATGATTCATTCATTCTGCCTAAATGGATCAAGTAACAGGTTTACTTTATCTAAAAATCAATATCAGTGGAAAGTTAAAGCCTGGCTGGGCTGCAGTTCAGTCAAACGGCAATATTTTTGGCAAAGCCAAGGGCCAAGACTAAAGATCAATATTTGCAAACTATGGAAATAGAGCAAGTAAAACTTCGCAGTGCAGAAGAAAAATACTTGCATTAACTATGGATATAGAGCAAATGGAACTTCGCAGAGCAGAAGATCAATATTTGCAAACTATGGAAATAAAGCAAGTAAAACTTCGCAGTGCAGAAGAAAAATACTTGCATTAACTATGGATATAGAGCAAATGGAACTTCGTAGAGCAGAAGATCAATATTTGCAAACTATGGAAATAGAGCAAATGGAACTTCGCAGAGCAGAAGATCAATATTTGCAAACTATGGAAATAGAGCAAGTAAAACTTCGTAGTGCAGAAGAAAAATAGTTGCATTAACTATGTATATAGAGCAAATGGAACTTCGTAGAGCAGCAGATCAATATTAGCAAACTATGGAAATAGAGCAAGTAAAACTTCGTAGTGCATAAGAAAAATACTTGTATTAACTATGGAAATAGAGCAAATGGAACTTCACAGAGCAGAAGATCAATATTTGCAAACTATGGAAATAAGGCAAGTAAAACTTCGCAGTGCAGAAAAAAAATACTTGCATTGACTATGGATATAGAGCAAATGGAACTTCGCAGATCAGAAGATAAATATTTGCAAACTATGAAAATAGAGCAAGTAAAACTTCACAGTGCAGAAAAAAAATACTTGCATTAAATATGGATATAGAGCAAATGGAACTTCGCAGAGCAGAAGATAAATATTTGCAAACTATGGAAATAGAGCAAGTAAAACTTCGCAATGCAGAAGAAAAATACTTGCATTAACTATGGATATGGAGCAAATGGAACTTCGCAGAGCAGAAGATAAAAACTCGCAAACTATGGAAATAGAGCAAATGGAACTTCGCAGAGCAGAAGATCAATATTTGCAAACTATGGAAATAGAGCAAGTAAAACTTCGCAGTGCAGAAGAAAAATACTTGCATTAACTATGGATATAGAGCAAATGGAACTTCGCAGAGCAGAAGATCAATATTAGCAAACTATGGAAATAGAGCAAGTAAAACTTCGCAGTGCAGAAGAAAAATACTTGCATTAACTATGGAAATAGAGCAAATGGAACTTCGCAGAGCCGAAGATCAATATCTGCAAACTATGGAAATAGAGCAAGTAAAACTTCACAGTGCAGAAGAAAAATACTTGCATTAACTATGGGTATAGAGAAAATGGAACTTCGCTGAGCAGAAGATAAATATTTGCAAACTATGGAAATAGAGCAAGTAAAACTTCGCAGTGCAGAAGAAAAATACTTGCATTAACTATGGATATAGAGCAAATGGAACTTCGCAGAGCAGAAGATCAATATTTGCAAACTATGGAAATAGAGCAAATGGAACTTCGCAGAGCAGAAGATCAATATTTGCAAACTATGGAAATAGAGCAAGTAAAACTTCGCAGTGCAAAAGAAAAATACTTGCATTAACTATGGATATAGGGCAAATGGAACTTCGCATAACAGAAGATCAATATTAGCAAACTATGGAAATAGAGCAAGTAAAACTTCGCAGTGCAGAAGAAAAATACTTGCATTAACTATGGAAATAGAGCAAATGGAACTTCGCAAAGAAGAAGATCAATATTTGCAAACTGTGGAAATAGAGCAAGTAAAACTTCGCAGTGCAGAAGAAAAATACTTGCATTGACTATGGATATAGAGCAAATGGAACTTCGCAGAGCAGAAGATAAATATTTGCAAACTATGGAAATAGAGCAAGTAAAACTTTGCAGTGCAGAAGAAAAATACTTGCATTAACTATGGATATAGAGCAAATGGAACTTCGTAGAGCAGAACATCAATATTTGCAAACTATGAAAATAGAGCAAATGGAACTTTGCAGAGCAGAAGATCAATATTTGCAAACTATGGAAATAGAGCAAGTAAAACTTCACAGTGCAGAAGAAAAATACTTGCATTAACTATGGATATAGAGCAAATGGAACTTCGAAGAGCAGAAGATCGATATTTGCAAACTATGGAAATAGAGCAAGTAAAACTTCGTAGTGCAGAAGAAAAATACTTGCATTAACTATGGAAATAGAGCAAATGGAACTTCGCAAAGCAGAAGATCAATATTTGCAAACTGTGGAAATAGAGCAAGTAAAACTTCGCAGTGCAGAAGAAAAATACTTGCATTAACTATGGATATAGAGCAAATGGAACTTTGCAGAGTAGAGCATCAATATTTGCAAACTATGGAAATAAAGCAAGTAAAACTTCGCAGTGCAGAAGAAAAATACTTGCATTAACTATGGATATAGAGCAAATGGAACTTCGTAGAGCAGAAGATCAATATTTGCAAACTATGGAAATAAAGCAAGTAAAACTTCGCAGTGCAGAAGAAAAATACTTGCATTAACTATGGATATAGAGCAAATGGAACTTCGTAGAGCAGAAGATCAATATTTGCAAACTATGGAAATAGAGCAAATGGAACTTCGCAGAGCAGAAGATCAATATTTGCAAACTATGGAAATAGAGCAAGTAAAACTTCGTAGTGCAGAAGAAAAATAGTTGCATTAACTATGTATATAGAGCAAATGGAACTTCGTAGAGCAGCAGATCAATATTAGCAAACTATGGAAATAGAGCAAGTAAAACTTCGTAGTGCATAAGAAAAATACTTGTATTAACTATGGAAATAGAGCAAATGGAACTTCACAGAGCAGAAGATCAATATTTGCAAACTATGGAAATAAGGCAAGTAAAACTTCGCAGTGCAGAAAAAAAATACTTGCATTGACTATGGATATAGAGCAAATGGAACTTCGCAGATCAGAAGATAAATATTTGCAAACTATGAAAATAGAGCAAGTAAAACTTCACAGTGCAGAAAAAAATACTTGCATTAAATATGGATATAGAGCAAATGGAACTTCGCAGAGCAGAAGATAAATATTTGCAAACTATGGAAATAGAGCAAGTAAAACTTCGCAATGCAGAAGAAAAATACTTGCATTAACTATGGATATGGAGCAAATGGAACTTCGCAGAGCAGAAGATAAAAACTCGCAAACTATGGAAATAGAGCAAATGGAACTTCGCAGAGCAGAAGATCAATATTTGCAAACTATGGAAATAGAGCAAGTAAAACTTCGCAGTGCAGAAGAAAAATACTTGCATTAACTATGGATATAGAGCCAATGGAACTTCGCGGAGCAGAAGATCAATATTAGCAAACTATGGAAATAGAGCAAGTAAAACTTCGCAGTGCAGAAGAAAAATACTTGCATTAACTATGGAAATAGAGCAAATGGAACTTCGCAGAGCCGAAGATCAATATCTGCAAACTATGGAAATAGAGCAAGTAAAACTTCACAGTGCAGAAGAAAAATACTTGCATTAACTATGGGTATAGAGAAAATGGAACTTCGCTGAGCAGAAGATAAATATTTGCAAACTATGGAAATAGAGCAAGTAAAACTTCGCAGTGCAGAAGAAAAATACTTGCATTAACTATGGATATAGAGCAAATGGAACTTCGCAGAGCAGAAGATCAATATTTGCAAACTATGGAAATAGAGCAAATGGAACTTCGCAGAGCAGAAGATCAATATTTGCAAACTATGGAAATAGAGCAAGTAAAACTTCGCAGTGCAAAAGAAAAATACTTGCATTAACTATGGATATAGGGCAAATGGAACTTCGCATAACAGAAGATCAATATTAGCAAACTATGGAAATAGAGCAAGTAAAACTTCGCAGTGCAGAAGAAAAATACTTGCATTAACTATGGAAATAGAGCAAATGGAACTTCGCAAAGCAGAAGATCAATATTTGCAAACTGTGGAAATAGAGCAAGTAAAACTTCGCAGTGCAGAAGAAAAATACTTGCATTGACTATGGATATAGAGCAAATGGAACTTCGCAGAGCAGAAGATAAATATTTGCAAACTATGGAAATAGAGCAAGTAAAACTTTGCAGTGCAGAAGAAAAATACTTGCATTAACTATGGATATAGAGCAAATGGAACTTCGTAGAGCAGAACATCAATATTTGCAAACTATGAAAATAGAGCAAATGGAACTTTGCAGAGCAGAAGATCAATATTTGCAAACTATGGAAATAGAGCAAGTAAAACTTCACAGTGCAGAAGAAAAATACTTGCATTAACTATGGATATAGAGCAAATGGAACTTCGCAGAGCAGAAGATCGATATTTGCAAACTATGGAAATAGAGCAAGTAAAACTTCGTAGTGCAGAAGAAAAATACTTGCATTAACTATGGAAATAGAGCAAATGGAACTTCGCAAAGCAGAAGATCAATATTTGCAAACTGTGGAAATAGAGCAAGTAAAACTTCGCAGTGCAGAAGAAAAATACTTGCATTAACTATGGATATAGAGCAAATGGAAATTTGCAGAGCAGAAGATCAATATTTGCAAACTATGGAAATAGAGCAAGTAAAACTTCGCAGTGCAGAAGAAAAATACTTGCATTAACTATTGATATAGAGCAAATGGAACTTCGCAGAGCAGAAGATCAATATTTGCAAACTATGGAAATAGAGCAAATGGAACTTCGTAGAGCAGAAGATGAATATTTGCAAACTATGGAAATAGAGCAAGTAAAACTTCGCAGTGCAGAAGAAAAATACTTGCATTAACTATGGAAATAGAGCAAATGGAACTTCGCAGAGCCGAAGATCAATATCTGCAAACTATGGAAATAGAGCAAGTAAAACTTCACAGTGCAGAAGAAAAATACTTGCATTAACTATGGGTATAGAGAAAATGGAACTTCGCTGAGCAGAAGATAAATATTTGCAAACTATGGAAACAGAGCAAGTAAAACTTCGCAGTGCAGAAGAAAAATACTTGCATTAACTATGGATATAGAGCAAATGGAACTTCGCAGAGCAGAAGATCAATATTTGCAAACTATGGAAATAGAGCAAATGGAACTTCGCAGAGCAGAAGATCAATATTTGCAAACTATGGAAATAGAGCAAGTAAAACTTCGCAGTGCAAAAGAAAAATACTTGCATTAACTATGGATATAGGGCAAATGGAACTTCGCATAACAGAAGATCAATATTAGCAAACTATGGAAATAGAGCAAGTAAAACTTCGCAGTGCAGAAGAAAAATACTTGCATTAACTATGGAAATAGAGCAAATGGAACTTCGCAAAGCAGAAGATCAATATTTGCAAACTGTGGAAATAGAGCAAGTAAAACTTCGCAGTGCAGAAGAAAAATACTTGCATTGACTATGGATATAGAGCAAATGGAACTTCGCAGAGCAGAAGATAAATATTTGCAAACTATGGAAATAGAGCAAGTAAAACTTTGCAGTGCAGAAGAAAAATACTTGCATTAACTATGGATATAGAGCAAATGGAACTTCGTAGAGCAGAACATCAATATTTGCAAACTATGAAAATAGAGCAAATGGAACTTTGCAGAGCAGAAGATCAATATTTGCAAACTATGGAAATAGAGCAAGTAAAACTTCACAGTGCAGAAGAAAAATACTTGCATTAACTATGGATATAGAGCAAATGGAACTTCGCAGAGCAGAAGATCGATATTTGCAAACTATGGAAATAGAGCAAGTAAAACTTCGTAGTGCAGAAGAAAAATACTTGCATTAACTATGGAAATAGAGCAAATGGAACTTCGCAAAGCAGAAGATCAATATTTGCAAACTGTGGAAATAGAGCAAGTAAAACTTCGCAGTGCAGAAGAAAAATACTTGCATTAACTATGGATATAGAGCAAATGGAATTTTGCAGAGTAGAGCATCAATATTTGCAAACTATGGAAATAAAGCAAGTAAAACTTCGCAGTGCAGAAGTAAAATACTTGCATTAACTATGGAAATAGAGCAAACGGAACTTCGCAGAGCAGAAGATCAATATTTGCAAACTGTGGAAATAAAGCAAGTAAAACTTCGCAGTGAAGAAGAAAACTACTTGCATTAACTATGGATATAGAGCAAATGGAACTTCGCAGAGCAGAAGATCAATATTTGCAAACTATAGAAATAGAGCAAGTAAAACTTTGCAGTGCAGAAGAAAGATAATTGCATTAACTATCGACGCATCATATAGAGCAAATGGAACTTCGCAAAGCGGAAGATCAATATTTGCAAACTATGGAAATAGAGCAAGTAAAACTTCGCAGTGCAGAAGACAAATACTTGCAAAATATGGAAATAGAGCAAATGGAATTTCGCAGCGCATAAGATAAATATTTGCAGACTATGGAAATAGAGCAAATGAAACTTCGCAGTGCTGAAGACAAATACTTGCAAACTATGGAAATAGAGCTAGAAGATTTTCTAAAGCCACGGACAAATACTTGCAAACTGTGCAAGAAAAGTTTCTCAAGCCGAAGACAAATACTTGCATTAACTATGCAAATAAAGTAAGTAAAACTTTGCAGAAAACAAAGACAGTCAAGGAAATTGAAACAAGCTAAAGAACATGAGTTGGAAAAAAGTGGATTTTCATTAAAAAAAATTCATCTATTACAACTACAAAAGATTACAAGGAAAAAATCCTAGACTACTCCTCCTCCTGGTCAGCCTCTCTGAGGTCAACCCCTTACTTGAATTGCTCAAGAAGCTTATCAAATATGGCTTCGGCCTCATGGTTGTAGAGATCGGCAAGTTGGGGCTGGTCCTTGTCCAGGTCTGGATAGACTTCTTGGCAAACATCAATTGCACAAGTCTGCCCCATAGCCAAAACAACGCCTTGCATCTTCAGCAGATTGTCTTCAAAGTACTGGGACTTCCTGAACTCAGCAACAGAAGACTTCTTGATTTCTTCAGCTTGAGACTCAAATTGAGAGATGAGCTCAGCTTTGCACTTCTTCTCTGCTTCGAGTTGTTGGGCCGGTTCATCCTTAATCTTCTGATCTGCTTTAGATTGACTCTTCAGCTGGGATAGTTCTTGCTCAACATCATGGAATCCCTTCTGGAAGAACTCCAACTCATACCGATTCTTAGTAGATGCTAGCTCTAGGTTGGAGATAACTCCCTTCAGCTCGTCCACTTGCAAATTGACTACTTCCAGCCGAGTGTCAGACTCCTCCTTGCCTTCCCTAAGCTGGGAATTCTCAGATTTTAAGGAGTCCAACTCTGATTTCGTTGAGTCCATCTCTGACCTCAACGTCTTCAGCTCAGCATCCATCTCTTCCAGCCTGGAGTTGTCAGGTCTTGCCATCTCTGCCAACTCATCATTGGCCTTCTTCAGGTTGGCGTTGGCTATAGAGAGTTTCACCAACATGCTGCGCATCTCTTCTACTCTCCTCAGCATGTCACATTCTTTGGCACGATACTGTAATAACCAACATGGTCAAGTCATCATTTCTACAATCTAAGTAAAAGGATTGGAGGATTTGAAAGAAACTCACCATGGACATGTTTCTCAAGTACGTATCAAAAGCAGACTCCCAGTCCTGGCGTGCAAAACGGTCCCCATCCACAGGCAGCACTGGCAGATCTGCCAACTTTCTTGCAACCCCTGGATGAGCCGCGGTATCAGCAATGCAGTACACCAGGTTCTTCCAGGCGCGGCGGTGCAGATGGGAGGGCTCCCCCTCAGATGGAGCCTTCCCAAGAGGGTGTCGGGGAGAAGCCTCACCTGAAGTTATAACGACTCCTCCAGTGAGGGCATCTTTTGGATCCCTGATAATTGACCCCCCTGGAGGAGAGATTAATGCCACCGAGGCTGGAACAAAAGCTGGTGCAGTAGGAACTGGATCATAAGTGGGTGCAGCAGGAGTTGGATGAGTACTGGTTGACACAGCTGGTGGAGTAACTTTGGTTTGAGGAGCCTTGATGATGACCTTAGGAGGAGGAGCAGTCTTCTTGGCACTTACCCCAGCCTTTGCAATGGATTTGGGAGGCAAGGCTGGGGCACCAGAGCATTCTTCTTCATAGGCTGAGCTGCAGCCTGAGCGGGTTTCTTGACTGCAGCAGATGTGCCAACTAAAGTTCGGGCTGCAACAAAAAACTCAAGTTAAAAATGCAGAAATAAAACAAACAAGGCATAAAAACTGAGGTTGATGGTTCTTACCTTTTTTGGGGTGAATGAGCAACAGGAGGGCCTGCATCTCAGTAGGAGTCTTTGAGGACGGCTGAGCAGAAGAATGTTGTCCGTCCTCTCTCTTCCTCTTCTTGGGAACCAGTTTCTTCAATGAAGACACGTCACAGACTCAGAATAGATTTGTCTGCCCTCACAGTTCAGCTCAGCCACACAAAATCTAGGGGCAAATGATAAACCAGAATTAATCGTCTGTTAGTCAACAACAATCAACGATATAACTCTTGCAGTTCAGCACCCAAGTATTGCTATTCAGCCATGATTGCACTTCGGCTGAGCCCCATGGCATCCTTTTTGCTATCAAAGAATAAGCCAAGGACTGCACCTCGGCACCGAACCCCGACATCAGCTTCAACTCAAGTGCTACACTACAAATCACTTCGATCAGATTTGATATCGCACTTCGGCAAAGCTTGGTTCTGCATTTCAGCAAAGGAATCAAGCACAACATTACATCATGGAACCATCAGGCAGAAGTGCAGCTCAAAGGAAGAGTACACGTCTGGTTATCCAGTCTGTGCACGTCAAAATCACTTCAGCTGACCTACTAGTCACATCAGCCGGTCTACCAGTCACATCAGCAGACCTACGGCGTCCTAGGCTTTCTGCCCCAAGCAAACATCTTTTCTGTTATCGAAGCCAAGGGCAGGAAAAATCTAATAAAACCAAGCCAATGCAGACCTGAAAGGGGATCCGGGATCCATTCAAAAAACGACTTGGAGCTAATACACTGAATCTTCTCTTCAGCTAATAACTGTGAGAATTTTCTAACTCCATACACAAAAATATATTCTCAGTGAGATATGACCCAAACTGACTTGAGCGTCGGATGGTTTTACCCGGGGTCATCCCCCAGGACCTCTAATCTTTGCTTCCTTGTGCAAGACTTTCAGGAAGCTATTCCAGTTATAATTTTCAAACCAGTTAACCATTCTTTGAGTTAACTGACGACGTATATTTGAGGTCGTCTTAGACCCTTGGTGAAGATCCGGCTTCATCATCGACCCATATTCTCTAGTGAGATTTTATACATTGACGTATATTCGGACCTGACGACATTACTTACTATGCTGTTGCTTTTTTTTTTAATTTTCTTCTATATTCTGATATTTTCAGCTATCTCTTTTCTGTTTTTTATTCCTGGTTTTCAACTTTTTCACTCATCTTGAAAGCTGAAGGCCTTGTTGGAAAAAAAATCTGCACCTTACGACACCTTTTTTTTAAATTTAAACTCATTGAAACTGCCAAATGAGTACAATTGCAGGCCTAGGGAGTGTTAGAATATTTGGTTACCATCTTTAGACCCTGAAGATATTCCTATTCATTAATTCATTTGTATTTATTGTAAATGATTAACTGTATCCCATAAAGATAGGAATCAGCTGAAAGTTAGGAAGCAGAATATTGAGCAATCAATAGTTACCATGTATACACAAAATCTATGTAGTATAAGATTAGGGGCCAAGTTTACTTTTTGATCAATGAAAAAAATACTTTCTCTTCATTGCCTACACTTTAACATGGTATCAGAGCAATTCTAATCCATTTTTCCACAAAAAATTTTTTTTTGAGATCTTTGAGCATAGGCTGAGAGAAAATCTCCTCATTGCCTGTTTGCTCAACCAATATCCGGCTGGTATATCGTTCCAAGCCATACGGCAACCATACCTTTCCGGCCTTGACCACTGCTCAGACAAGTTAACTTGTCATCCCTGCATTATACCTCTCTCGGACCCTCAGGCTTGAACACTGCTCCATTTACCTATTCTTCTTGCAACCACACCTGAAAAACCAGCATGTTAGAAACCGGACAAAGTTCACAAGAACCAAAACCCGAATCCTCTGCAATCCCTGGGGATTTGGCCATTCAAGTGGCTCAAATCCTCAAGGATAGCCTCAGCCCACAAACACACAATCCAGTACCATTACCTGAGAATCTCAATATTGTAGTAAAGCTTACAGGGAACAACTATTCTCTATGGTCCCGGATAATTTACAGGGCCATTTTGGGACGGAGTAGGCAGCACCACCTCACCGGAATGCCTCCTCCCTCGCCACCGACGGATCCCAGGTACCTTAGATGGGAACAAGACGATAATTCTGTATTTACCTGGATTTTGCAAAATGTGGATGCAAGTATGATAAACAACGTGTCACGATACCCAACGGCTAAGGCAACTGCGATGGATTGGCTCTTACGTATGGCTCAAGGGGTGATTCCTTACATGTGTTTGATTTACATCGCAGGACAAATCACATTCAGCAGGGAGACGGCATTGGAACCGCCTTCAAGACCTCTGGGTATCCATTGATACCTTAGATACAAACCCAATGAAATGCCCTGAAGACATCTCTCTGTACAATCAAAAAATGTAAGAGTTAAGATTGTACCAATTTTTATCGGCAGTAAGTGACAGATTTGAATCTGAAAAAAAGGATTTACTGAAAAGAACCCCCCTTCCAAAGGTAGAGGCTGCATTTTTTGAGTTCAAGAGGGCTGAATCCCAGGAAGGATTAATACACCACGGTCCCTCAGAAAATATTTCATCATTGGGAGTGGGACAAGCGTTGGTCGCTAAACCAACTGGCGGCCGTGGCCGCGGCCGTAGAAGACCACCATCGGACATATGCAGCACTACCCATCTAGGACATGCTCCACCCCGTTCAGGACCTCCATCATCACGGGGAGACAAGAGCTCCATCGTATGCGAGCACTGCGGGAAGAAAGGACATGAAAAGAAAAGTGTGTACATATTTATGGATATCCAGAATGGTGGGAGGATAAGAGGATCACCACCGGGGCAACCAACGGACATAAATGGAAGGTGGCGGCTGCCAAGGCATCAGAGGAGGAGCCTAGCAACAACGCATAATCACCAGAAGAAAGTAGCGGCAGAAAACAAACCCCAGGTGCAACCAAAGGAGGTTAGGCGCTAGGAATAACCCCTAGCCCCAATTTTGTTTTTAATGGCGAAATTGCAAAAACAGGACCTTCCGTTTTTAATCCATGCCCCCCAATATTTAATGAAACTCCAAGTATGTCCTTTAATTCTTCAGGAGCTGTTCATATGGTCCAGGCTAATTCAGTTGTCTCAGATTTACCCCAGAAAAAACAAAACAACCAGTTAAGTCCCAAAGTTCACAAAAATTATGACATAAACCCTGAGTTACCCCATGCTATGGCTAATACCGTCCATTGTCCTAACCCTCAGTGGATCTTTGATTGTGGGACAACGGACACCATGACGTTTGACCCTAAAGATTTTTTAACCCAGACAGCCCCTCTAAAAACCCACATCGAGACAGCTAGCGGAGATACCATTCCAGTTCAAGGAAGTGGCTCTATCGCTATCACTCCTGAGATCACCCTTAAAAATTGTCTATTTGTTCATGCTCTTTCCACCAAATTGTTATCTGTCAGCCAGCTCACCAAAGAACTTGACTGTGTTGTATTTATGTATCCTCACTTTTGCGTGTTGCAGGACATTCATACTCAGGAGATCATTGGACGTGGTACTGAGAGGGGTTGTCTCTATTACGTAGATGCAGTGGTGCCACATGGGCGTTCTAATCTTGCCACCGGATCAATGTCCAGATAGATATGGTTATGGCACCGTCGGTTAGGACATCCATCTTTCAGATATTTGCAAAAACTATTTCCTAAATTGTTTTCCAGTACTTCATACAACTTGACCTGTGATATTTGCCTCAGGGAGAAACAACCAAGGAACACTTATCATTTAAATAATACGCGTGTGGACAAAATCTTTTCTTTAATACATTCCGATGTTTGGGGCCTATCACCTCATCCCACTCCATTGGGATTTCAGTATTTTGTTATCTTTGTTGATGATCACTCTCGTATGACCTGGCTATATATTATTAAGCATAAGTCAGAAGTTGCAACTAAATTTGTTGAATTTTATCATATGGTGAAAACTCAATACAATTTTTCCATTCAAATTGTACGGTTAGACAATGGGGGCAATATCTTGATGGGGCACTCAATCAATTTTTCCGAGATCATGGCATTATCCATCAAACATCATGCCCCAACACCCCTGAACAAAATGGTGTTGCAGAACGAAAAAATCGTACTCTGCTAGAAATGACCTGAGCCATGATGCTAGAAGCTTGTGTTCCAAGGGGGTTTTGGCTGAAGGTGGTATCCACAGCCACCTATCTTAGCAATCGCCTTCCCACTGCAATCCTACACCATAAAACACCCCTTGATACATTAGCCTCTCAAACCACTCTTCCTTCCACATTGACCTTACCACCCAAAATCTTTGGGTGTGCAGTCTATATACATATTCCCAAACAACAACGTGATAAACTTGATCCGTGTGCCGACAAGTGTGTATTTGTCGGATATGCTACTACTCAAAAGGGTTATCGCTGTTACAATCCCCGCACTAAACATATCCATGTAACCATGAATTGCATCTTCCTTGAAACTGAGTTCTTCTTTGTCACCCAATCTCGGTTCCAGGGGGAGATAGCTAAAGATGGATCCCTCGATTGGTTGCCTAATCTACCCTGGCCTGCGACTGATTCAACAAGGCAAGTGTTTGACCTCGATGGCACTACTACTCCCTACGATAATACGACTACCACTCGAGAACCCGTTGGTGACACTCCTCAGGTGAATACACCACAACAAGTACAAGGTAGTATACATGATTACAATAACAGTCATAAAGTCATAAATACTCATTCACACAATAGCATACCCTGTGAGTCATTCCCTATCCCGTCTTCTCCATCGTCTCCTCCCCAAAATCATGAACCCGTCGTATCTGATCATAACTGTTTTGGAATGGATCATACTAACATGTCTACTGAAGAACAGGGATGGATTCTTCCATTAAGGAAAAACAGGAGAATTCCACCGGACCGGTATTCACCTACAAAGGTAGCACGAGCCTCCCAGTACCCCATCACGATATCAAGGAAGAATATGAGTAACATGGCTAAGAGTTTCTTTACTAAAATATGCTCTGAAACACTTCCAAAAAATGTGGAAGAAGCGTGTAGCAGCCAGAATGGAAAGAAGCTATGAACGCAGAAATGGATGCCCTTAAAAAGAATAAGACTTGGGAACGATGCATACTGCCCGAAGGGAAAAGAACTGTTGGATGTCGATGGGTATTCACTATCAAGTATAAAGCAGATGGAAGCATAGAGAGACACAAATCAAGGCTGGTTGCTAAAGGATATATGCAGACATATGGAATAGATTACTCCGAAACCTTTTCACCTGTTGCTTGACTTGACACTATCAGGATACTCTTCTCTATTGCTGCAACAGAAAATTGGCCACTACAGCAGTTTGACGTCAAGAATACGTTTCTACATGGGACACTTAAAGAAGAGGTATACATGGATCCACCTCCTGGTTTTTCAGAGGATTTCTCCCGCGGACAGGTTTGCAAACTCAACCGAGCCCTGTATGGTCTTAAACAATCACCTCGAGCTTGGTTCGGAAGATTTACAGTTGTTATAAAACAAGATGGGTACCGGGAAAGTAACGCGGATCACACCCTATTCATTAAACGACAGGTAAGTCTCATTACTTGTCTTATTATCTATGTTGACGATATGATTATTACTGGTAATGACACTAACGAAATGTCTCGTCTCAGGAGTCACCTGTTTACGCACTTCGAGATGAAAGATCTTGGTGGACTTAAATACTTCTTGGGGATTGAAGTACTACGGTCACCTGCCAGTATCTACATCTCACAACGAAAGTATGTTCTCGATTTATTAGCCGAAGTTGGTACGATAGATGCCAAGCCAGCAGACACGCCAATGGTTCCAAATCATAAATTAAACAGTATACAAAGAGCACCTTCAGCAAATAAGGAGCAGTATCAGCGCCTGGTGTGCAAACTCATCTACTTATCTCACACTCGGCCAGATATCGCTTATGCGGTTGGAGTAGTAAGTCAGTTCATGCATGCCCCTCAAAAGCATCATTTGGACGCTGTACTAAGGATTGTGAGATATCTGAAAGGAACACCTGGACATGGTTTGGTATTTAGAAACAATGGACATCTTAAGATCGAGGCATATACTGATGCTGATTGGGCAGGAAATCAGATTGATCGACGCTCTACTTCTGGGTATCTTACACTGGTTGGATTTGGAAGAGTAAGAAACAAAAGGTGGTTGCGTTATCGAGTGCAGAAGCAGAGTTTCAGGGCATAGTGAAAGGCATCACTGAGGTCTTGTGGATTCGAAAGCTGTTACTTGAATTGAGTTTCCCGGTCTGCGCTTAATGTGTGATAACAAAGCTTCTATTAGTATCTCTGAGAACCCAGTTCAACATGATCGGACTAAGCACGTGGAAGTCGATAGACATTTTATTAAGGAAAAGCTCGATGGTGGTATCATCTCTTTTCCATATATGAGAACTGAAGATCAACTTGCAGATATCTTGACTAAAGCAGTTAATGGACGAATTTTTGAGGCAGTAGTGTGCAAGTTGAATATTGGCGATCCCACTATTCAACTTGAGGGGGAGTGTTAGAATATTCGGTTGCCATCTTTAGACTCCTGAAGATATTCCTATTCATTCATTCATTTGTATTTATTGAAAATGATTAACTGTATCCCGTAAAGATAGGAATCAGCTGAAAGTTAGGAAGCAGAATATTGAGCAATCAATAGTTACCATGTATACACAAAATGTATGTAGTATAAGATTAGGGGCCAAGTTTACGTTTTGATCAATGAAAAAAAATACTTTCTCTTCATTGCCTACACTTTAACAGGGACAGCCCTTCTGTACCACCAAAGACCGGCTATACCCGCCTCATTTAACTATAGAAATTGGAAATAGGGAAAAGAAACCACCATTCAGTATATTCTAACGATATCAAAAGTTATCGTTAACGTCTTATGGAGAAGCATAAAACAAAAGTGCCCACTGGTTAACTTTTGCAAAAATGTGATGTTTAAACCATAATCACTAGTTTTGCTTCATTACAAGGTGTATCATCCTGGATTGCTCGTGGGATTTACTTATTTACAAAAACGTATTGGTACACTGGTTTCCTGCTCATCCTCCCCGGCCCCCCGCCCCCCCCCCCCCCCAAAACACAGCTCGATTTACAAAAATCTCCTCAATTTCTTCCTTTAGTTACGGAAAGGTTGAAAGTGGCAAAGTCTTTCTCTGTTATATTGTGACGTAGTTCAGTTGAATAAGATTGACACTTGTGCATTGCATTCAAACTCTGGCGACCTTGCGCTTCATGGTTAGCATTCACATTGGATGCATGTCGCACTGGCGACCTTTTTTGCTTGTCTTTTTTGCCATTTATGAAAAGGTTGAACCCCACTGGTAAGAGTACTTGTCACACTCAGTCCCAAAGGTAATGTAGAAAGGTAAATATGGTACCCAACGGCCCGCTAGCAGGAGCTTGCTAATTTACACAGTAGTCTGCATAAGGATCCCCTTAACACTGCAGGCACGCCTACAGGCCAAGAAGTTCCCACACTATGCACTTCTTGGGAAGGGGCTTTCTTGCCTTTGGTAAGAATTGAACCCCTGACCTCCCTTTTGAGAACTCCTGTCTGAAACCAGTTGGGTTATGTCCGGGGACAACTTTTTTGTCATTTATGGAACTTGCAAGGAGTGGTTCTGCAACAGTTAAACATAGAAGAATATAGATTTTGTAGAAGTTCTACAACTAATACTTGAGGCAAATAATTGTATTCCAATTCCTAAGCAGACACGTGAGTTTGGTCCTTTATCACTTGGTGCCATGAATTTGTAGCTCTGAATTTGAGTCTGAGAATATTTGCACAAGAAAAAACCTTTAAATTTTGGGCAACAGATTGTCAGTATCCAAGCTGTTTCCATTTCCAGTGGAGCCAATGAAACACTCTTCCTTAACTTTAGAATATGATGAAATAAAGCAGAATGACTTAAATTGGTTGGCTCTTATATTGTGAAGTAGCAAATTATGACGCATCATTATAAGTCATCGGAAAACAACCTCTGTGTGTTTCTAGCACATGAGTATGGTTGCGTACATCCGACCCCCATACCCCGTTATAGGCGGGAGGCTCTAAGACAATGAGGTAAATGTTGTTGTTTTTGTTGTTGATAGAAGTACTGAATGTGAACTTTTTTAGGATTCGTTTTTGCTGGGTTGAGAAAGATTAACTTTTTTAACATTTACCACTTAAACTCATTCTTATATACCATACAACATACTCACTTCATATAATGTGCGATTTTTTCCTCTTTATACTTGAACCTTTTAAATTGGCAAGCATTCTAACTGAGCCCATCCGGACACTTATTTTCCGATAGTAAACTCGGATGCAATCATGGAAGCCATGTAGATTCACCGAACATATTTCAAGCCTTGGCGGCTGTTCCTGCTTTTTCACACTACTATGATCTTGATAACAGTATTTGATGTCTAGCTTTTTCAGATTTTGTTTTTGCTGGCCAGAAAAAGGATAAACTCTTATGGACATTTACTATTCAGTCTCATTTTTATTTGTTAGCCACCATATTTACTTTATCCAATATATGGTGTATGGATCTTTACACAATATATCGTATAACATTGTAAATATAACGGCGAGATAAATAACATCAACAATATTACTCCATTGCCTTAAAAACTCCTGCCTATAGCGGGGTATGAGGGGTCGGATGTATGCAACTATACCCATACGTTAAAAACACACAGAGGTTGTTTCACAATGATGCATAATGAAAATTGCGTCAAACTGTGTCAATCAAATGCTACGTCACAATATAAAAAGCATAGCCAATTTAATGAGTCATTTTGCTTAATTCTATCGCATTCTAAAGTCAAAGAAGAGTGTGTTCTTGAATTCATTGGTAACGGAACCGTGAGATAAACGTAAACATATAAAATTAATGTTACAGCTGTTCTCCAAAAGTAGAAAATCAAATAAGTTGTTTGGATTTTCTGTGTAATCTTTGTCTGGTCAAAGTTATTACAAGGGTTTCTTGGACTACATAACATTACCTACTATATTTGTCTCCTTTACATGTGATTTGTCTCCTTTACATGAGCAAATCACACGCATGTTGACTTAGTTTACTTCAAAAAAAAACTGATTAGAAAACATTATTATAGACTTTTGACACTTTCGTCGGTGATATGCCCACATTATATTATAATGTGAAGATGTATTTAGTTTTATAAAACTATATGACGATCCCTCATCATCGGCATTTTCGGTTACTGACTTTTAGCTAACGGCGCATTCCTTCTGTTTCTTCTTTGAAACAATCTTTCTGGCACTTTTACACTTGTTTCGCATTGTTGATCTTAAAAAGATATAATCCAAGTTGGAATACGTACAAAATTTATATTAAAGGAATTTTCACTATTATTTATAGATTAAAAGGCATCTTTTGATATTTAAATGACAAGATACGCGTCGTAAGTGATTCCACGAGTATAGGCAGCGAACAAAAGAAAAAATTAACAATTATTTTCTTTTCCTATTGAAAATATCGTCACACCTCGTCCACTTTAAGAAATAAGAAAAAATATATGGTTATATGAGAATGGGTAACACCACACATAGTCTTAAGGTTTTGAATGGATACGAGACTCACCTCATGTAAACTCAAATTCTAACACGGTATCACACTAGGTTTAAGATGTCGACTCATACCTTGCATGACCTATGGTTGACTATTTATTGTCTTTCCTCACCGAGCTCAGATGTTCATGTCTGATTTGTGATTTGTGATTAAAGGCGGGTTCTAAGGCGTATGTGTATGTCAAGCCATGTTGCCACGTGAGAGCAGGTACCCGGATGTTTATATCTGAGTTGTGGTTTATGATTGACGGCGGGTTCTGTTCATACTTGACTTGTGATTTGTGATTGAGGGCGGGTTCTAAGGCGTATGTGTATGTCAAGCCACATTGTCATGTGAGGAAGTGTATTGAGAATATTGTCCCACATTACTCATTTTGAGAAAAATATATAGTTTATCTGAAAATAAAAACCACCACTCGTTGCCTGAATCCTCAATGTAAACCAAAATTTCAACATTTTCATCAATCGATTTTGATAGAATCTTACGAGAGACAAAAAAACAAAAAAACAATAGATTATTACCATTGTGTATTACTCTTTTTTTTCCTTTCTTTAATAGATCTTCATAGAACATTTGTAGATATGAAAGAGAGTTGACGCTGACTCAATATTTGTTGTATAACCGTTTTTTTTTCTTTTAAGTAATCCTTCTAAAGTGACTTAACTTTTGTTATATAACCATTTTTTTTCATAGAAGACGTTGTAGACAACACAGACACTTGAAATCCATATAAACCATACATTTTTTCTTTAAGGTTTTCCTTATAGAACACTCCATGAATTAACAACTATTGTATAAGTCTTTTTTCCATTAATAACTCTTCATATAACACGCATGGATATGAAGAAGATTTAACAATGACTTGACATCTATAGTACAACTGTTTCTTTTTTCCTTTAAGAAAAATCCTCCGTCACAAGATCACTAGCCACGGGTTTTTCCTCCAGCGACGGGGCCGGAGGGACAATGTCTTCGTCAATATAGCTAATTTTAAGCCCAATTTCACCTTTAATCTGTGATTCTTCAAGAAATTTTGCACAAATTCGTCACTTTCGTGTCTGGACTTTTTTCGCGGTTGCAGAGGATTAACGGAAAAATGTTGGGGGCTTTTTGATTTTTTCCCTTTATTATTGAAATGGGTGATATACAACCTTGGTTAAAGTCGGGTAAAAAGTGGGATTAAGTCCGGTCAACGGTGTATTTGAACAGTCAACGGTAAACCAGCATGTGATCCGGATGCCGGGTGTACATTTCACCAACAAGTATAGCTGCTATGCGAATAAGATGAAAGTATGGATGCTACTTAAAACTTTTTGAAAAAAGTATGGATATCAGGTGCAATTAACTCGTAAAAAGGACATTGTATATGCTAGACGGTGATTTAACTGCAAATAATCATGTTCAATATGTAGCGACCCATATTCTCTAGTGAGATTTTATACATTGACGTCTATTCGGACCTGACGACATTACTTACTATGCTGTTGCTTTTTTTTTTTAATTTTCTTCTATCTTCTGATATTTTCAGTTATCTCTTTTCTGTTTTTTTGTTCCTGGTTTTTAACTTTGTCACTGTTCTTGAAAACTGAAGGCCTTGTGGAAAAAAAAACTATCAGCACATTACGACACCTTTTTTTTTAATTTAAATTCATTGAAACTGCCAAATGAGTACAATTGCTGGCCTAGGGACAACCACCCCTGTGTTTGAGAAGAAAATTTGGAGAAATTTTTGTATTCAATATTTTTCTCGTATTCATATACACTCAATGAGTATCTTCTTATAGGGCCTTTACATCTTTGTACAAGGAAGAAAATCAGCCTAATTAATTACAATCAAATCAGCCTAATTAATAAAAATAAATCATTCCTAAAGTTAAGCCTTCCTTAATTTTGAATCCCTTGATTTTCGGTTTTCCATAATCAGCGCTTGCTAACACTTCCCCTCAAGTTGAACCGTGGGGTCAACAACATTCAACTTGCACAGAATGGACTCGAACGACCTTCCATTGATAGCCTTGGTTAACACATCTGTCAACTGGTCCTCAGATCGAACATATGGCAACTCAATTAGCCCTCCTTCTAACTTTTACTTGATAAAATACCGATCAATTTCCACATGTTTGGTCCGGTCATGCTGTACTGGATTTTCTGATATACTGATAGATGTCTTATTGTCGCAAAACAAGGGTGTAGGCGTATTTATTGGTAGTCCGATATCTCTGAACAGCTTCTGAACCCATAGTATTTCAGTGATTCCGTTCACAATTCCACGGAACTCCGCTTCAGCACTAGATAAGGCGACAACCTTTTGTTTTTTACTCCTCCGAGTCACAAGATTGCCTCCTACTAGAGTAAAGTACCCAGAAGTAGACTTCCGGTCCACTAAACTGCATGCCCAGTCAGTGTCTGTATATGCCTGAATATTTAAGTGCCTATTATTACGAAACACAATGCCCCTTCCTGGTGTAGCTTTAAGATAGCGCAGGATACGCATCACTGCATCCATATGGTGCTCCTGAGGACTGTGCATGAACTGGCTCACCACACTAACTGCGAAAGCTATATCAGGCCGTGTATGAGATAGATATATTAACTTACCAACCAATCGCTGATAGCGCCCTTTATCTGTAGACGGTGCTCCATCAATAGTTTCCAACTTATGATTCATAGCCATGGGGGTATCGCAAGGTTTGCAGTCAAGCATTCCTACCTCAGTGAGTAGATCCAAGACATGCTTACGCTGTGAAATGTAAATTCCTGCTTCTGACCTTAGAACTTCAATACCTAGAAAATACTTCAGACCTCCAAGATCCTTCATTTAAAAATTGGTAAACAAATGTTTTCGAAGACGAAGTATTTCCTCATTGCCATTCCTAGTAATCACCATATCGTCAACATAGATAATCAGATATGTCACCAGATCTTTTCTTCGTTTGATAAATAACGTATGGTCGGCATTGCTTTGACGATAACCATCTCGCTTCATGACTCCAGTGAACCTGCCAAACCAGGCCCGAGGAGACTGTTTTAATCCATACAATGCCTTCTTCAGTCTACAGACTTCTCTTGGATTGAACCCAGCGGAGAACCCTGGAGGTGGATCCATATATACTTCTTCATTCAGATCGCCATGCAGAAAAGCATTTTTAACATCAAACTGGTGAAGAGGCCAATTCTGAGTTGCTGCAATGGAGAACAATACCCGGATCGTATCAATCCGTGCCACTGGTGAGAATGTCTCCGAATAATCAATGCCATAAGTCTGGGTATATCCTTTTGTCACTAGTCGAGCCTTGTATCATTCAACACTTCCATCTGCTTTGTGTTTAACTGTTAATATCCACCGACACCCAACTGGCTTCTTTCCGACTGGAAGAACGTATTTTTCCCATGTTTCGTTCTTCTCCAATGCCTGCATCTCAGTTATCATGGCTTCATTCCAGTTCGGTTGGATTTGAGCTTCTTCTACTGCCTGGGGTACCTGTTCTGAACATAAGGACACAAAGAAACTTTGGGCCAAGTCAGATACACCTCGTAATGACGTATTTACTGAGTACCTTGAGGTTTTTGACACTTGAGTGGGAGAGTATCATGGGGGAGGAACACCTCGCTTTGTTCTTGGTGGTAAGACCCGTACACGCTGAAGTTCAATTGTGCTATTTTCACTGACACCTGTCTCGGGAACATTAGATGGTGTAATAGAGATATTATCGGTAGGATCAGTGGAGACAATAGTAGTGGGTATGTGTGGATCAGTGGAAGCAATAGTAGTGGGTGTGTGTGGATCAGTGAAATTACGCTCAGATGTAGACTGTTCATGATGTGTATATAAATTACTTACCTCTGGTAGTGCATCCATAAGAGAAGGACCATCAAGGGGTATTGATGCTTCAGGTAGTATAGTATTGGGAGCTATAGCACAGTCGGTGCCATCTACTTGCAGTGTTGGAACAGCCGTCGTACAAGTGGGTTGTGGCACCAACCAATCGAGGGTTCCATCAGTTGGATAAGGGAGCTCCCCCCTGAACCCGAGAGTGAGGGGTGTAATAGTATTCAGTTTCAAGGAACACACAGTTCATGTGACATGGATGCGGTGGGTTCGGAGATTATAGCACCTATACACCTTTTGGGTCGAGGCATAGCCGACAAAGATACAGCGCTCAGCACATAGGTCAAGTTTTGTTCGTTCGTGTTTGGGGGTATGAATGAAGACAGTACACCCAAACACACGGGGTGATAGGGTAAGAATCGAAGGTATGTCGTGTTGGGTGGCTAGGATTTGTAATGGGGTTTTATATTCTAGGATTTTTCTTGGAAGGCGGTTTAAAAGGTAAGTGGCGGTGGATACAGCCTCCGGCCAAAAACTCATCGGGAAGTGAGAATCCAACATTAATGCCCGAGTCATCTCAAGAAGAATACGATTCTTTCGTTCAGCTACCCCGTTTTGTTCAGGGGTATGGGAACAAGTAGTTTGATGTATAATGCCATTTTGGTGGAAAAATTGAACCAAGTCCCCAGTAAGTTATTCCCCGCCATTGTCGGAACGGAGTATTTGAATTTTTGTATTATATTGGGTATGAATCATTTGATAAAACTGGACAAACTTTTGGGAGACCTCAGACTTTTGTTTCAGAATATATAACCACGTCATACGAGAAAGGTCATCCACAAAAATAACATAGTAACGAAAACCAAGCGGTGTATTATATAGAGAAGGTCCCCAGAAACCGGAATGAACTAAAGTAAACATACGATTAACACGGGTATTATTTGAAGGATAAGACGCCCGAGTCTATTTTGCCCGGAGGCATATATCACAAGTCAAACTAACTATTTGGGAAGAAAAAAAGGTAGGAAATAAACGTTGCAAGTAGGTAAATAAAGGATGCCCTAATCGGCGATGCCATAACCACACCTGCCGATTAGCCATCCCGGTGGCAAGATTAGACTGTCCCTGTTGCGCCACCGCATCAACAAAGTACAGCCTTTGGCGCTCAGTACCACGCCCAATGATCGCCCCCGTATGAATATCCTGCAAGAGACAAAAATTAGGATACAACATCACTGTGCAGTCTAATTCTTTAGTAATTTGACTGACGGATAACAATTTTGTGGATAAAAATGGGACATATAGACAATTTTTAAGAGTAATAGTGGGAGTAATAGAAATAGAACCACCAGGAATGACTGGGACAGTTTCACCATTTGCTTTTTCGATAGTAGTTTTGGTTGGAGATGTATGTGTGATCAGGTCAGACGGATCATTGGTCATTGTATCCGTGGCTCCACAATCAAAAATCCATTGTGATTTATTTTGGGTGAGGCAACATTTAGATGTATTTTGTAATGAAGACACTTGATGGGGCGTTTCATATAAATCTGAGGGGGTCTGGTGATATTTCAGAAGTTCAGGGGGGCCATGCGAAGAGTTAATAAAGTTTGGGGACATATCCACAATTCCAGAAACAGAGGGGTCAGTAATAATAGGGCTATTAAACTCAGGGACTGATGGGATAATTTTATTATGGAGGGGGGTATTTAAGACGGAAATAGGGTTAGGGTTACAATCCCTAACCCTTTTACCTGCGTTGGCGGCCTCCTGCGATTCTGCAGCTGCTATCCCGCCTGCTGCCAACGCTGCTCCCCTTTCTCCATCCTTTTCTCTACGATTACTGCCTGCATCTGGTTCTTGGCTACCGTATGTGTGGTCACTTGCCTGGGCAACGGCCTGAGCAGCTGCTCCTTTACCTTTCTTGGCGAACTCTCCCCACCATTTGGGGTACCCATGGATTTTGAAGCATTTTTCTCTGGTATGTCCTTTTCGTTTACAATGAGTGCATTCCATGTGACTCTTATCCTCCACTCCACGCCGTGATGGATGGCCTGAGCGTGGTGGTGGAGTTTCTGTCGGTTTCCTCTCTCCGCCTAGGTTTGATTGTTTAACAGCCAAGCCTTGTCCAACCCCATATGATGACTAATTGTCTGATGGGGTTACAGCTAACACCCCTTCTTGCACGCTAGTCTGTCTCAACTCGTTGTTTGCCATTTCTACTGTGGGTCTTGGCTCCCTTTTCAAAATCTCCCTTTTTTCGTTGGAAAAACGGTCATCAACTGCTAAAAGCAGTTGATAAAGTCTCTGTTCCTGAACCTTTCTTGTGTAGGTGACTATATCCTTCGGAGATTCTATGAGATTTGGATCCATAGAATCTATAGTCATCCATAAGCCTTGAAATTGGTCCCATAATGCTTCAAGAGTGCGGGTTCCCTGTTTAATCATATAGCACTGTTTGTGGATGTCGAAAATTTGTAATGGGTCTCCTCCTGACCCATATGTAACGGCTAATCCATCCCATAGTGCCTTCGCAGTTGAGTACTTTGAAAGATTATTCACTAAGCCATCATCTATGTTATCGATGAGCCAAGTGAATACTAATTGGTCACTTTGTTCCCATGACGGGTATAGTGGATCAGTTGGCAGGGGGTGGAAGAACCCCTGTGATGTGGGTGCTCTTCCCCCTGCCTCCTAGTGCAATTTTCATGAGTCTGCACCATAACGGGTAGTTTGTGCTGGTGAGTTTAACCTTCAATACCAGATTTGATGTCTGAGCTAGAACGGGCTGTGGGTTATTGAAGCTGTTCTGGAGAAATTTTGCAAACTGTTCAGATAAGTCAAAATTTGCTGGAAAACTGGGTTTAATTTCTGAACTTCCTGGTGTTGTTTCTGTATTTTGTGGAGATTGTGATGTCTTGGTTATTTGTGTAGGCACGGTGAGACTGATTTTGGACAGATACGTCAATTTGATCTGAACAGGGTTGAGGTATGGTAAGAAGGCAATGAAGACACTTGATCTGAGCCAAACACAGACCAAAAGAAAAAAGGTACGACACTTGGTCAGAAAGGGAATGAAGGCAGTGAGGATACTTGATCTGAGCCTAACCCAGATCAAAAACAGTTACAATACCCGGTTGGAGAGGAATATGGCGATAATGAGATATTCCTCTGAGCCAATCGATTTCAAACAAGCAGATTAGGTCCGATTGATCGGAGCCTGCTCTCATACCATGTCAAGAAGTTTGAGAAGAAAATTTGAAGAAATTTTTGTATTCAATATTTTTCTCGTATTCGTATACACTCAATGAGTATCCTCTTATAGGGCCTTTACTTCTTTGTACAAGGAAGAGAATCAGCCTAATTAATTACAATCAAATCAGCCTAATTAATAAAAAAATAAATTATTCCTAAAGTTAAGCCTTCCTTAATTTTGAATCCCTTGATTTTCGGTTTTCCATAATCACCGCTTGCTAACAACCCCCGCCTCATTTAACTGTAGAAACTAGAACTAGAGAAAAAAAATCACCATCCGGTATATTTTAACTACATCAAAAACTATCGCTAGCATTTTAAAAAAAGCATGAAACAAAACTGCCCACTGGTTAATTTTTGCAAAAAAGTGATGTTTAAACCATAACCACTGATTTTCTTTCTGCTGGCCAGAAAAAGGATAAACTCTTATTGACATTTACTATTCAGTCTCATTTTTATTTGTTAGCCACCATATTTACTTTATCCAATATATGGTGTATAGGTCTTTACACAATATATCGTATAACATTGCAAATATAATGGCGAAATAAATAACAACAACAACATTACCCCATTGTCTTAGAGTCTCCTGTCTATAGCGAGGTATGAAGAGGTCGGATGTATGTAACCATACTCATATGTTAGAAATACACAGAGGTTGTTTTACAATGATGCGTAATGAAAATTACGTCAAACTGTGTCGATCAAATGCTACGTCACAATATAAAAAGCGCAACCAATTTAGTGATTCATTTTGCTTTGTTCTATCGTATTCTAAAGTCAAGAAAGAGTGTGTCTTTAAATTCATTGGTAACGGAACCGTGAGAAATCAAATAAGTTGTTTGGATTTTCTGTGCAATCTTTGTCCTGTCAAAGTTATTACAACGGTTTCTTGGACTACATAACATTACCTACTATATTTGTCTCCTTCATGAGCAAATCACAGGCATGTTGACTTAGTTTACTTCAAAAACTGATTAAAAAACATTACCATATACTTTTGACATTTTCGTTGGTGATATGCCAACATTATATTATAATGTGAAAATGTATTTAGTTTTATAAAACTATATGACGATCCCTCATCATCGGCATTTTCGGTTACTGACTTTTAGCTAACGGAGAATTCCTTCTGTTTCTTCTTTGAAACAATCTTTCTGGCACTTTTACACTTGTTTCGTATTGATGATCTTAAAAAGATATAATCCAAGTTGGAATACTTACTGATGAAGTCAGATCTTAACCAATGATCAGAGGTGATCCAAAAGAGTTACACTGTCAACTTCCCGTTAGTTGTCTGGTTGCAGTCCTGCCCGCTATCATGCGTAGGAAACAAGGTCAGAAATCCCAGGGACTATTGCCCTGGGTTAAACCATCCGACGCTCAAGTCAGTTTAGGCCATTTATGAGAAGTATTTAAATATTTAGAGAATTTTGTAGATTTCTGGTAAACCTGGAGTTTTTTCCTTTTACAGTGAAGGAGACGGTGAAAAGCTTGTATTGGATTCAATTTGTCATTCTCTCTTCTTTGTTTATTTCTTTTATATGTTTGATCAGACCAATGCATGTGCAGGATGCAGAGTGTGTGACACATGGTGAACCAGCAACGGTGACTCTTGACTCTGCATGTTTGCCGTATGGCACTATGCATAGCTGGGCTGGGCTACGTTTGACACTTGGCAGGAGCCTGCTGAGGTGTCCTGGTGAGGCCCAAGCGATAGTAAAAATCTTGTTTTGACCAGGCCGAGCGGCTAAGGGATAAACTCGTAGGAGGCCGAGGCCGAGGCTGAGTTTGGGACCGAGGCCGAGCAGAACTTAATTCCTTGAGTTATAAGCTGCTTGTCCGATTACTGGATATTCACTTGCTGGAGCTGACTAGAAGTGAGTATCCTGGTCAGCCAATGCCTTGCTAAGCAGAGGTGTAACCTGTCGAGTTGCAGGAGTTGGGCCGTGCTAGACTCACCTTATGTTTACTGTTTGTTGACTAATGCTGAAGGTTCTTGTCCTATGTAGCTGCTAAGCTCTGGGCTCATCACTTTGCCCCTAGATTTATCTTGGCCGAGCTGGCCAGTAAGGGCAAGGAAATATATTCAAATGTGTCGGTGACGTGTCTAACATTAACTGGGCCGCCCACTGCATTTAATGTTGGCATGGGTTACAGAGCAGCCAATTATTACTTTTCGGTGGTTGAGAGTTTTGACAGGGGGAATTCGAAGTGTTTGTCTTTTCAAATTTCCCTGTTCAATAAGTGTTGTCTTCTTTTAGAATTTTTTACTTGCATAGAGTATTCGTCAAGCACTTTTTCTGGCATCTTCTATTTCCTTCCTCTTCTTCTCCGACGATCTCTTACTCTTCTCTAACTCCGGCAAGACTTCCATTTCTGCCTTTACCCTCTGTAAGCTTATATCTTTTTCTGCCATAGTTATTGTCTCTTCTTCTTCTTCTGAATCACAGAATATGTCGGGGGAGGTTCTTATTCTGCTGGGTTTGGGAGGAATGATGAAGGGGCTTCTCCTCTTTCTGAATGGGCGAGCTCTAGTGAGGACAACCATACCCTGAAGAGGTTACGCCGTGTTGGTGTGCCTCCCATGATAGCTCCAGTGACTGAGGTGGCTCCCAT
Organism: Eustoma russellianum; assembly: GCA_036186865.1. Taxonomy (NCBI): domain Eukaryota; kingdom Viridiplantae; phylum Streptophyta; class Magnoliopsida; order Gentianales; family Gentianaceae; genus Eustoma; species Eustoma russellianum. Next base: position 27,001,818 of record AP025050.1, read on the forward strand.
TTCCATTGATAGGGGGCGCCGTCACCGGTGGTGCAGGGCTTAGTGTGCACTCTGAAGGCCACTGATCTTTCTTGTCTGTGTAATCTCTATAACATTGATAGGGATTTATTTAGCCCTATTCTCCGTCTCCCCAATCAATCTGCTTATGATCCCCCTGTAGGATACGAAGCAGTTAATGAGGAATATTTTAAATCCGGTTTATGTCTTCCTGTTCCTGAACCCTTGTTTTGGATTCTTGAATTCTTTCACCTTAGGCTACCCCAACTCATGCCTAATGGTTTGAAAGTCGCCCTTTGCTTTTTTTCTTTATCTGAGGGCCTTTGGAGAAGAATTTGTCCTTAAAGTTTTTAGAGTGATGTTTATTTGCAAATCCATAGATAGTTGGTTCTATTTCAGTAAGAGATTTCCTAACAAAGAAATCAACCACGCTGTAAACATCCCTACTTTTACCAAAAACTGGAAGGGCCACTTCTTCTTCATTAAGAAGGTAGGGCTGCCCGAGGCTGAGCGTTGGAAGGCTGGCAGAGCAGACAATTCGAGGCCAAGCAGCAAGTTCTGCGACGAAGCTTCTAGACTTCTATGCTTGCCAATGGCTGTTGATTGGAGAAAGATGGACGGGTCGGTTTTGGAAGCTGCCGACTTGGACCATTTGTGCTCTGGCCCTTGCTTCCAAACTCTTAGCCGCACAAACTTGGAGGTTATCCAGGGTATGTACTGAGCTTCTTTATTTTCACCCCTGATTAGTTTCCAGACGTGGTTTAATTGTGTTATAGGTGCTTTACAGGAGCAATGGTGTCCGAAGCAGTAGCGCGGATGAGGAGCATGGTCTCCAAGAAGAGACCTAGGACAGAGGAGAGTCAATCCTCCTCTGACCAGGCTTTGGTTTGAGTTCCTGCCTCTGATGTTTGAGTGCCTCCTGCCGAGGCTACTTCTGCTGGGGCTTGTCTTTCTGACCAGCCCATAGAAATTGACCCAGGTACTCCTTTATCTCTGGGATTGATTTTGACTTGGCTTGTTGTCTTTTATTGATAAACAACTAACCTTTATTTTTGTTGTAGTTGAGATTTCAGCTGGTTCTGCTCAAGCTGATCCTCAACCGCTGAGCATGGGGAGGGAGTCAGATGCCCCCAATATAGGTCTTTCCTCTTTTGTTGCATAGGCTGAGGTGCCGCTGCCTCACGTTGAACCTGGGTCAGTCCCTGCAGCTGAATCTGGAGCCCCCTCTGCAAATGAGGGTAGAGCAACTGGTTCAGAAGGCAGGAATGCTGAGGAATCTGCTCAGCGAAGAGACAAAGGCAAAACCCCTCAAGTCCAAGGAGAGTCTTCTTTCGGGCACATTCGGGGCCATAGGACCATGTCATACTGGACCTATGATTCAGCCACGGATCCAAATATGACAAGGAAATTGACGGAAATGTTAGTGCTACCCCGTGATTGGGAACTTTTTGGCCGCATGGATTGGAATGTAGCACTTAACACATTTCTGAGCAACATGGCCCTGGTAAGTTTCTGAGGCTTCTAAAGCCTTGCTACTTTTTCAGGTCGGTTACGTGCCTTGTCTTTGGCTAAGTGGTTTAAGTGCTACCGTTTCGAGCTCAAGAGTACAACATTTTTTGGCGGACTGAAGAGATACGGAAGATTATTGTCAATATGTGCGAAAGAAACACTGCTCTTCAGAAGACCAATGAAAAGTTGATAGAAGAGGAAAATTCAGCAAAGTCTAAGCTGGAGGAGCTCGAGGCAGAGAATGCTGCGCTGCAGTTTGATGAGTCAACCTTGTCTTCTGAAAATTTCAGTCTTCGAGAAGTGAAAGAAGAATCTGATACCAGGCTAGCCACTGCAAACTCAAAGGTGGACGAGCTACAGGATGTGGTGGCCAATATGGAGCTGGCATCCAACAGGACTCAAGCTAAGCTGGAGTTTTGTCAGCGAGAGCTAGATACTTGCCAACATGAGCTGGACTCTTGCAAGAAAAATTTAGAGGACGAACAAAAAAGCAAGGTTGAGCTGACTCAGCAATTTGAGCTTCAAGCTGAAAGTATCAAGACGAAGGCAGTTGCTGAGTTTAGGAAGTCCAAGTATTTTGTTGATAATCTTCTCAAGCTGCAAGGCTCATTAATGGTAGTTGGCCAGACCTATGCCATCGACATCTGCTCAGAGGTCTATCCAGCCTTAGATAAGCAACATCCTCAGATTGCTGAGCTTTACAATCCAGAAGCGGAGATGGAGTTTGATGTTCAGCTAGAACAATTTAAGGGTGGAGCTGACCTTAGGGATGTATAGATAGACTAAACTTCTTGTGTGAACTGATCTGTTAAATGAAAGTTTTTTTTCTTTAGTTCTTGTAATTTCAAATGAGTTTGTAATTTCAAATGAGTTCTAAAATTCCAAGTGTCCACCCGAGGCTGGCATTGATTCTTGGAAATCCTTACAATTTCGAGTACCCGGCCTCAGCTCTGCCAAGGTTGGCAACCCTATTGTTTCACTTCGTAAATAAGAAGTTAATGAACAATAAGTTAAGTTCATGAATCTTGAGTCAAAGTAAACATGTTACTTTATCAAATCGAACCTCCCTTTAAACGGGATAGAAGTTGGTTAGACTTGAATTTTACAAGGCCTCAACGTCGGCTCTGCTATTTTGTTCTTTCATTTTAACCTCGGCTCTGCTGAAAGCTATGTAAGTTTTTCATACAAAGGTGTAGCTTCCCAAGCCCTGCTATGTTTTAATGAGGTGCATGCACGCTGTCATGTTACATCTCTGCACCCCTTCCTCGGGGTGATTGTGAAAACCTGTTCACAAATGTTTCTCCCTCAACGGTACGTGCCTCGGACCTGCCGGAGTCTTATGGGGATACTTGTCCCATTTAATCACCAAACTCTGCTCGGCCACCCCAGTCCTACCGAGGTGGTGTGAGTTTTACTTGGATGCTTGCTCAAACTAGAACCAAAAAGAATGTTCTATATAAGATACATATACAAGTACATCACTGATGTAAAAGTCTCAAATATGCAGAATGCCAAGTTCGTGGTAAGGTCCTGTCTTCCAGGGTCTGTAATTTGTATGCCCCTACAGACCGCACTTCAGCTATACGATAGGGACCTTCCCACCTAGGGTTAAAAGGTCCCTGTGGATACTGCATGACTTGCTTCATTGTTGCATATTACCAGATCTCCCACCTGGTAGGATCTTGGGCGTACTCGAGAGTTGTAGTATTGAGCAATTAAGTTCTTGTACTGCGCCATTTGGATGTACACATGGTCCCTTCTTTCCTCCAATTCATCCAGATTTAAGCGGAGCTCTTGGTCATTAGTCCGGGTTGAGTAATGGTCTACCCGTGGAGAAGTGGACCCAATCTCGGCGGGAATGACAGCTTTCGTTCCATAAACTAAGGAAAAAGGTGTTTCCTTAGTTGAACTGGATGGTGTGGTGCGGCATGCCCATAAGATGTTGGGAAGTTCGTCCACCTAGCTTGCTTCAGTCTTGTCCAGGCGTTTTCTCAAGTCATCCTTGACCATTCTGTTTACGAGCTCAACTTGCCCATTGGCTTGTGGGTGGGTTACTGAGGTGAAGCGTTGCTCAATATGGAGTTCAGCACACCAGCTTTTAACAGTGTCTTCAGCGAATTGCCTTCGGTTATCTGAGATGAGCGCCCCCGGTATGCCAAAGCGGCAGATAATGTTCTTCCACAAGAACTTCTTTACTTGACTTCCCGTTATACTGGCTATTGGTTCGGCTTCTACCCATTTAGTGAAATAATCAATTGCCACCAACAGGAACCTGACTGACCTTGGAGCTTGAGGTAAGGGTCCCACAAGATAAATTCCCCATTGTACAAAGGGCTAGGGACTGCAATAGCAGTGAACTCTTAACTTGGAAAGTGGGAGATAGGGGCATGCACTTGGCAGGACTCGCACTTTCTGACCAATTCTTCTGCATCGTGGCGTATAGTGGACCAATAGTAGCCAGCCAGATAGCATTTGCGAGCCAAAGACCGGGCACCTGAATGGCTTGCACAGATTCCCAGGTGCAGCTCATGGAGAATGTAGTTTCCTTCCTCTACGGATACACGCCATAACCATGGCTGTGAAAAAGACTTTTTATATAAGTGGTCGTTAAAGAGAGTACCTTGTGGCTTTTAGATGCAGGCGCCGAGCTGCGCGTTTGTCATTGGGCTGAGCTCCATGTTGTAAGAAGTCAACTATCTCATCCATCCAAGTGTTACGATAGTTAGCCTGCAGCACTTCATTAGAATCAAATGCACGATGCTTCACTAGTTCCACGACTATCTCTTTCCCTAAGGTAGCTGAGGTGTAAGAGGCTAGCCGAGAGAGAGCATCAGCCCGCTTATTGGCCGATCTGGGTATATGCTCTACGCCGAAGTGTTCGAATATCTTGCCGAGCTGCTGCACTTTGGCCAGATATCATTTCATATTTTCTTCTTTGGCCTCATAATCTCCGTTGATTTGGGAAATGATCAACTGCGAGTCACTTCGGAAAATGATTCGCCGTGCCTCCAACTTTCTGGCGAGGCCCAGCCCTGCTATCAAGGCCTCATACTCAGCCTCATCATGGGTTGACTCAAAATCAAAGCGCAAGGCATATTCACATTCTTCCTTGTTGGGGTTAATTATTAGGAGCCCTGCTCCACATCCGTCTTTGGAAGAGGATCCATCAACCTACAGAGTCCAATCATTCAAGGGAGGCACCTCTTCCTTTACATATATTCTCTCAGCCAAAAAATCTGCCAAGGCCTGGGCCTTGATTGAAGTTCGTGACTGATACTGAATATCATACTTAGCGAGCTCCATGACCCATTTGGTAGCTCGGTGGGAAGTGTCTGGCCTCGTCAAAATTTGTTTTAGAGGCTGATCTGTCACCACCACAATGGGATGAGCTTGCAGGTATGGTCTGAACTTCCTGGCAGCCACTATGAGCGCCAGGACCACCTTCTCAGCATTGAGATATCGCACCTCAGGCCCGTGTAGAATTTTACTTGCGAAGTAAATTGGCTTCTGCACATTGTCCTGCTCTCTGAACAGAACTGAGCTGACCGCTTCATGGCATGTCGCTAAGTACTCGTATAACACTTCTCTCGGCAGAGGTGAGGTTAACATTAGCACCTCGGCCAGATGGGACTTCAGATCATCGAAAGCCTTTTGACACTTATCGCCCCACTAGAAAGCAGCCTTCTTTTTCAAAATTTGAAAGAAAGGAAGTGACCTTTCGACAGATTTGGAGAGAAATCTGCTTAAGGCTGCAATATTGCCGGTTAACCTCTGAACTTCTTTAATATTCTGAGGTGGGTGTGTGGTTTGTAAGGCATCAATCTTCGCAGGATTAGCTTGCACCCCTTCTTTGGAGACCGTATACCACAAAAACTTTCTCGTGCAAACCCCAAAGGTGCTCTTCTTTGGATTTATTTTCATGCATCAATCCCTCAAAATAATAAAAACTTCCCTCAAATTGTAGATATACTGATCAAGAGTCATGCTCTTGAAGAGCATATTATCTATATACACCTCCATTATCCGGCCAATTTTTTTCCTGAACAAAGAATTAACCTACCGCTGGTAGGTAGCGCCAGCATTTTTAGTCCAAAGGGCATGCTGACATAACAGTAAGTGCCTGACTCTGTGATGAATGATGTCTTTTCTTGATCTTCTTTAGCCATGATAATTTGATGATAACCTTTGAAGGCATCCAGGAAATCGAAGATCTCATGACCCAGAGTCGAATCCACTCACCTATAAATCTTAGGTAGTGGGTAGCAGTCCTTTGTGCATGCTTTGTTGATGTCAGTGTAGTCTATGCAAATCCTCCACGTCTGGTCTGGCTTGGGGACTACCAACGGGTTAGCCAACCAGGTCGGGTATAAAACCTCAACAATGAACTTTGCAGCAAGAAGTTTCCTAACTTCTTCTGCAATCACTTTATTCCTCTCTGGAGTGAAGTTTCGCTTCTTTTGCTTTATGGGTCTCATGGGGGGGTCAACATTTAATTTGTGCTCTGCCAAGTCCACTGGGATTCCTGGCAGATCTTTGGCCGTCCACGCAAAGATTATTGCAAGCTCCCTTAGCAGAGCTTAGAGCCAGCTCGGCCGGCATCCATGTCCCAATAATAATGATATTTTCTGGCCGAAGCGGGTCAAGGATGAAATCCTAAACTGCGTCATCCGATTGTAGCCGCTCCTCTGCTGGGGGTATCAGGTCATCAAGGCTGACCTGCTGAACTACATTACAGCCTTGCGTGGCAATGGTGTAGCAACTTTGTGCAACTTGTATATCACCCTGGATTTTCACCACCCCGGCCGGGGTGGGGAACTTCATGCTAACATGTAATGGTGATACAACAGCCTCCAAGGCCACTAAGGCTGACCGCCCTAGCAGAATATTATATGCTGATATCTCTCTAATCACCACGAAATCCACCCATAGACAACGGTATGCTGGGGGTCTTCCGAAGCTGACGTTGAGCGTGGCCAGCCCTGCTGGCCGAACTGCAGCACTAGTAAAACCATACAATGAGGTGGTGACTAGCCTCACTAATGAATCTGATAGACCTAACTGTTGATACACGCTGTAGTACATCACATTTACAACGCTCCCGGTATCCACATACACTCGTCGTACCTCCACTATTTTATCCGGAGCTAAGTGTATGCATAGGTCTATTACCAAACCTGTATTGTTAGAGGCAAGCGGAATGGAGTCTTCTGGCCCATAGGTTTGTTCCTTAGTCAACCTAGCTCTCTTGGTCGGTGGACCAGATGAGGTCTCCACAGAGTTGGACTCACCTTGGTTTGGCTGTGGTGGTCCTGCAGCAATGGTGTAAATAATAGAATTAACCTGGGGCTGACCTGCAGCCCCACGTCTGCCCTGCTCTTCATCATCATCCGACCTTGGGTGCCGATGTGGCGACTCATGTCGGCACTTATCCTTCTGGGGCCTCTTGTGGAAGTTTAAGCGATTATGCACGCGTGAGCGTGGGCCATAAAATTGCTTCAAGTGACCCTGCTCTATTAGTTGCCGAATGGCTTGTGCCAGCTGCCTATAATCTTCAGTGTCATGTCCGATATCTCTATGATATCGGCAATATAACTTAGGGTCTCTCTTATCTCTCGGTCCAGATAGGGGGGCTTAGGGTCAACCCTCAAACCGTCTTTCTCCATGACAGACAGGATTTTGTCTTTAGAGGCTAAAAGGGCCAGACCCTCTATGTCACCTTTGCCTCGTCCACCTATGCAATCGAACGCACTGTGCTGCTCACGGTCTTTCCCTTCACACCGATCTCTTTTTGAACTAGACCAGCCTTCCCGCCGAGCTCCCTACTCGGCCTCTCTTTTTAACCTGTTTGTCTCTTCACCACGGGAAAACTGATGAGCTTTCTCTAAATATTCTCTCAGTGATGTGGACCCCTCCTTAGCCAGTTGAGAGAAGAGGCGCCTAGCTCGGAGTCTATTGATAAAGGCTCCTGCCTTAATGCCCTCATTTCTGTCACTGACCTGCAGTGACTCATCTGAGAAACGTTGCATATATTTCAGCACTGACTCCTCTGGACCCTGCCTCAGGGTCATCAGATGAGAAGAGTTTTTAACAAATGGCGTACTCGAGACGAATTGGGATTTAAACTTCTGTGCTAATTGTCTAAAAGATCCCACGGACTGTGGTGGGAGTTCTTGGAACCATCTTCTGGCCTTCCCCCACAAATACATTGGGAAGGTCTTGCAACGCAAGGGATCCAGGACATTCTTAAGACTCATAGTTGTTTGGAACTGAAAAAGATGATCAGTTGGGTCTGATGTCCCATCATAAGTATTCATCTTTGGCACCTAGAAATTGTCTGGTGCCAAGTATTCCGCAATATCCGAAGAGAAAGGACTCTCCTGAATTGCCCATACATACTCTTATCGAGGCTCCTCGTGGTAGCTTTTTGGCCTATGATGATCATCAACCTCTTGTGGGACATTATTGAAGGATCGGGGCCCACGCCCAGTCGATGTCTGGCCAAGGACACCGATTCCACTGTTGGGGCCTTGAAACTGCCTTGTCTAGCATCTGCCATGAACCCTTGACGGTGGTCGAGAAGATTGCTGATGAGATCTTTCCTTAGAACAAAGAGGAGGGAAATCTTCCTCCATATCCTCGACCCCAGGGCGCTTGCCCTTAAGCCGCTCAACAATTGCCTCAAACACTTCCAAATTCTTAGCGACATACCTCATCGCTTTCTCATGCTCCTCAGGCATCACTCCAGGAGCTTGATGATGATATCATTCTGGCCCTCTAGAGACCTGCTCTGGGGGACCTAAACAGGTAATTACATGTCGTTGCGGGTTGGAGGACTCCCCCAATCCCTCACGCCGACCTCTAACCATTTCGAAATATTGGCCTTTTGAAACATTCGATTAAATCGGAGGTTCAGTCCTCCTTCTAGCTCCAAATGATGAAGTCGGATCTGTTGAAAAATATGTTTGGATAATTTTCAAAGTCATGATTTTAAGTAGTGAATGCATAAAAATGTCACACATGGTGTTATATGTGATTAAAAGTTAAAAAGCTAACATCGATCTCTCAGGTATGCACTTCGATCGATCGATATACTTCGATCCCTCACGTCGATTGATCTATGTAAGGCAGTGAAAGTTCAAGACCTTACTGTGAGACATCGATCTCTAAACTTGAGACACATCGTTCGATCGATGTATACATTGAACACTCACTTTGATCAATCGATGTAGGTCAGAGACAAATTCTGAAACTCACTGTGAGACATCGATCTCTGAAGCTGAGGCACTTCGATCGATCGATGTCTAGGGTTTTTAGAAATATTTTTCTAAAATATGATAAAGTGATTGTTTTCATTTGTACATGATTCATACATGTTCATTATGTGATTATTTTGTGATTTTGATAAATATAAATGTCTTGTGACTAATGTGCCTTGGAAGGTTCTACAACTTACCAAAAAGGGTAAAATTGGTATTTTGAGTTTTGTAGGAACATGATATGCTGGAAATATAAAAAGGACTTATTCTCATCTTATTTATCATGACAAAGATGATATTATATTTATTTCTGACCATCGGGGTCATTTCTGGAGTTTCTCTCACCAGGGGCATTTTGTTCATTTTACCCCTGAGGGTATTTTTGGTATTTTCACTCAAGGAATCTCTTGAGTATATTCATATCTTCATTTTGGAGTTGTGCTATGATTATTTTGATTATTATATGGTGATTTAATATTATTTCTCTTACATGATGATATTATCGATTGTAGCGGGATATGTGACGAGTTGTGATGTCACATTCTATTTCTTTCTTGAAGATTCTTTTATATATGTTATTGGAGGATATTTATCATCATATTTCAGAGAATTTAAAGGTGTTCAAAGTGTGGAAGTGATCACAACATACAAGAAGAAATAGTTGGAATTTTGGTGTTACATGTTGACATAATCTTGTCAACTATTATTTGTTGATTTTTCTTCAAAAATCTGAGTTGATATACATATATATTGGTCCAAAAACGTGCATATGCAGTTGGTGACAAGTGGACCAACAAAAAAGGAGCTGGTTGGCAAAATTGCCAACTTGGAAAGTTTGAATTAGTAGGCAACGGCTACTAGGCTGATCTTGGAGCTATTGTTGGTTTCAATTTGTTAATTCTCACATACCTATTCTCAAGCCAAGGAGTTGAGGGGATATTGGAGGAATATGTCATTCTATCTTCTCCATACTATCTTCATTTTGCAAAGAAATTCCACATCATTTTTGTGATAAAAATCGGCCAACAATGTGTGTCCAAGATGGACCAATTATGTTGTCTCATTTTGCCAAGTGTACAAGGCCAAACAATAATGTGAAGACACTTAAGCTTGATGATGTAGATGGTAACACATGTGCATTCTTATCTACAAGGCTCATCTCACACTATAAATAGGAGGCAATGGTGAAGAAGAAGAACACACTTAAAGCTCACTTGAAAGCATTAGTTGATTTGTCTAGCTATCTTCTTCTTGTTGTTGTTGTTGTTCTATTTTTTGTAGCCAAGGTGTTCTTGTTGTATTTGTTGGAGAGCTACAAGCCTCATGAGCTTCATTTGTAAGATTGATAATTCTATAAGGCTACATCAATAGGTGGTAGAGGTATTGTAACGAAGTGTTGTATAGAAGGTGTTCATCCAAGTCTTGAATAGGGTTGATGTATAACCCAAGGATCAAGCTTGGTTCTTATTGTAAGTTGATTCATACCATAGTGAAATCCAAGGAAAGGCATTCCCTAGGACTGGAGTAGGTCATATTGACCGAACAAAGATAAATTCTCAGTGTTCTTATCTTGTTTCTACATTTCTGCATTCTGCCTGTTTTTTGCTTCAATTTTCACACAATTTCTCACGTTTTGAAAACAATAGCTAAACACTTTCAAAATTTGTGATTTTTGGTGGAGTTATAATTCAGACTGTTAACTTTCATTTGCAATAAGAATCACTTGACTTGAGCAAGGAAAAGTTAGTTTTTCAGTCTTTGCAAGATAACTGCTCCAATCTGGCTGCAATCTGACCAGTTTTGAGAAAACTTGAATTCTGTTTTAATCAAGAATTGTTTAAGGTCATGGCCTTTTGGAAACATCAACTAGACATCCTTTGAAAACAGAATATGAGATCACCTCATATTCAGAACCCGTTTTTGAAAAATTCAAAAATCCTTTTACACAACTCTAAAAATTCTGAAAATTTCTAGAACTTATCTTCAATGTGTTGACAAGATTCTATCCAAATATTAGACAAAAATAAGATCGTTTCACCCTATAAACAAATAAAAAGATTCAGATGGTCAATCTGGACAGAATTGGACAGAATGTTCCTGAAATTGAAAAACGTGTTTCTCTTTGAATACTTAACCAAAAAGGTGGAACTTTATGTCAAAGGACTTATTAGGATGTCTATTTTATATTTCCAAAAGGCCCTGACCTTTAACAATTCTTGATTAAAACAGAATTCAAGTTTTCTCAAAACTGGTCAGATTGCAGCCAGATCGGAGCAGTTATCTTGCAAAGACTAAAAGACTAACTTTTCATTGCTCAAATCAAGTGATTCTTATTGCAAATGAAATAACAATCTGAATCATAACTCCACCAAAAATCACGAATTTTGAAAGTGTTTAGCTATTTTTTCAAAGCGTGAGAAATTGTGCGAATACTGCAGTGAAAAACAGACAGAAAACAGAAAGGTAGAAAGAAGACAACACCGAGGATTTATCCTGGTTCAGTCAATATGACCTACTCCAGTCGCAAGGAACACCTTTCCTTGGATTTCACTATGGTATGAATCAACTTACAATAATAACCAAGCTTGATCCTTGGGTTATACACCAACCCTATTCAAGACTTGGATGAACACCTTCTATGCAACACTTAGTTGCAACACCTCTACCACCTATTGATGTAGCCTTATAGAATTGGCTAATCAATCTTACAAATGATGCTCAAGAGGCTTTTAGCTCAAAAAATACAACAAGAACACCCTTGCTACGAAGAATGAAACAGGAACAATAAGAAGAATATAATAGCTAGACAAATCAACAAATGCTTTCTTCATCTTATTCACCAATGTCTACTATTTATAGTGTGAATTGAGCCTTGGAGATAAGAACGCACACGTGTCACCATCTAAATCATCAAGATCAAGTGTCCTCATATCATTGGTTGGCTTTGTACACTTGGCAAAATAAAGCAAAATGATTGGTCCACCTTGGCATCAACATGTTGGCCTATTTTTTACACATTAATAGTCTTGATTGTCCTTTGCAAAATGAAGATAATAAGAGTGGATAATACCACCAAGATACCCTCAACTCCTTGCACAAGAATAGGGCATGTGAAAGCTTCCATTTGACTCAAAAAAATCTGCCATAAACAGCCTAGTAGCCATTGGGTTCAATTTGAAAAATCCTAGTTAGCAATTTTTGCCAACTAGCTTCTTTTTTGTTTTTCCTCTTGTCACCAATCCATAAAATGAATAACACATCATCTTCAACTGCAAAAACACGTTTTTGAGGCTACATATATGTATATCAACTCAGATTTTTGAAGAAGAAATCCACAATTAATAATTGACAAGATTATGTCAACATGTAACACCAAAATTCCCAACATTTCTTCTTGTATGTTGTGATCATTTGTACACCTTTAACACCTTCATATTCCCTGAAATATGACGATAAATATCCTCCAATAACATATATAAAAGAATCTTCAAGAAAGAAATAGAATGTGACATCACAACTCGTCACATATCCCGCTACGATCGATAATATCATCATGTAAGAGAAATAATATTAAATCACCATTTAATCTTCAAAATAATCATAGCACAACTCCAGAATGAAGATATGAATATACTCAAGAGATTCCTTGAGTGAAAATATCAAAAATATCCTCAGGGGTAAAATGAACAAAATGCCCCTGGTGAGAGAAACTCCAGAAATGACCCCGATGGTCAGAAATAAATATAATATCATCTTTGTCATGATAAATAAGATGAGAATAAGTCCTTGTTATATTTCCACCATATCATGTTCCTACAAAACTCAAAATACCAATTTTGCCCTGTTTGGTAAGTTGTAGAAACTTCCAAGGCACATTAGTCACAAGACATTTATATTTATCAAAATCACAAAATAATCACATAATGAACATGTATGAATCATGTACAAATGAAAACAATCACTTTATCATATTTTAGAAAAATATTTCTAAAAACCCTAGACATCGATCGATCGAAGTGCCTCAGCTTCAGAGATCGATGTCTCACAGTGAGTTTCAGAATTTGTCTCTGACCTACATCAATCAATCGAAGTGAAGGTTCGATGTACATCGATCGATCGATGTGTTTCAGGTTTAGAGATCGATGTCTCACAGTAAGGTCTTGAACTTTCTCTGCCTTATATAGATCAATCGATGTGAGGGATCGAAGTACGTCGATCGATCGAAGTGCAACAACCTGAGAGATTGATGTCAACTTTTTCAATTTTTCCAACTTTTAAACACTTATTACACCATGTGTGACATTTTTAAGTATTCACTGCTTAAAATCATGACCTTGAAAATTATTCAAATATATTTCTCAACACTTCTTCTTCTTCCTCTTCTCAACTTAAGAAAAATAACTCTAATAACAAAAAATGGTATAATAAAGAGTTAAAGTGTTATGAATGTGGTAAAAAAAGACACATTTCTTATGACTGTCCGACAAAGAAAAATGCCAACAATAATAATAACAAAAAAGAAAAGGAGACGCAAATATCAGAGGCAAAGGAGACCAAGACAAAGAAAGGCAAACGAGCAATGAAGGTTAGCACATGGAGCGACTCATCCAACACTGAGGAAGCTCAAGTCTACTTCGTATCCAACGAGGTAAATCTTCTTCTTCTGATGATTCTAATAGTGAAATGACATTTGATGAAATGTATGAAGAATTTTTAAGAATGCATGCTCACTGTAAGAGGCTCTCTAAAGAAAAGAAGAAACTAATTGAAGAAAATGACAAGTTGAAGACGTCCAACTTGGAATTTTCCGATCAATTAAAATCTTTTAAACAAAAGTCTACTAATACTCTTGATCCTTTATAAATTAAAATTGAATCATATAGGAAAAATGAACAAACATTAAAAACTGAAAATAGTATGTTAAAAACTAAGTTAGAAAGTTGTGAAAATAAAATAGTACAATTTAAATCAACTAAACTAAACTTAGAAATGTTAGAAAAATTTAAATCTGGTACAAACATGTTAGATACACTTATATCATCGCAAAAATATGGAAATGAAACAGGATTAGGATGTAAAGAAGAAGATGGCAAAGTAGATAAAAAGGCTAAGTTTGCACCATCAACTACTAAACAACCTTATAAAGCTATACAAACAACTTTGCCTACTAAATCTTCTTCTACTCCTTCTTCTACTTATTCAAAGATAAAAATGCAACATGCACTCACAAATGTACCCACATATAAACATGCAACTAGGCAAAACTTTACATCTAGACAACCTAGAAAATATGCCTATATGTGTACAAATACAAATAGACATAATAAAATACATCCAACATATTATGAACCTAAGTATAGGCAACATTCATATAAGTCTTATAGAAATGCATATGATCATACATACATAGCACCATATAAGAAACAAAATCATATGCCTTACATAAGCTATCAAAATCGGCCCCAACATAGTACATATAAACTAAGGTACAACATGTATAACAATGCATCTTCATGGAATGTATTTGCTAATTCTCCTTATTTTTCCAATTATAACTATGCTAAAAATGTGCCAAAAAGGTACATCCAAGTTTGGATACCCAAAGGGTATATAAACAAGGATGGTGCCCCTAACATTCAAGGACCCAAGTAAATGGTACCTAAAACTTTGTCTCCATTGTACGAAAATCTCAAGGAATGCAACAAGGAATCAAAGTCAAAGAATCTAAAAACTAAATGGTTTTTAGATAGTGGATGTACAAGGCATATGACGAGCAACGCCAAACTATTCACCGAGTTAGAACATATCAATAATGGAGGAAAAGTAACGTTCGGAGACGATAACAAAAGACAAGTTGTTGGAAAAGGAACAATTGGGGACCCTAACACATTTCAAATACGAAATGTATAATTAGTAAGTAATCTTTTTTATAGCTTATTAAGTATTTCTCAACTTATAGATTGCGGATATAATGTTTTTTTTCTTCCCAATTCTTGTGATATAATAAATGGAAAAGGAAAGATTGTATTAAAAGGAAATAGAGATGGTAACATTGACACTCTTACCTTAGATAACGTGTTAGATGCTAAGGTTAAGTGTTTAATATCGCATGACTTATATGTGAATTTATGGCATAGAAGATTAGGCCATATAGGAATTCAACTATTAAGAAACTATCGTTTAGTTTCATGTTTCGTTCTGTCAATGCATTTCTTGTGAAGTAGTTAATTGATACAGTTTGACACAATTTTTATTATGAGTCATCAGGAAACGATTTCTGTGTGTTTCTAATACATGGTATTGTTACGCACATCCGACCTCATACATAGACAGAAGACTCTAAAACAATAGGGTAATGTTATTGCTTCTTTGGGTCAATATCCTAACTCGTGAACTTTCTGTTTCAGTCACAACATCTAATTCACAAGAACTATCGATTTTCTTTCTTTTTTCCTGGAATAAAGGAGTTTCTGCTATGAATCTCCATGCCGAATTGATAATATTTGATGAAGAAAATAAAAAGTGTTTTCCAAGAGTTCCTCTCATGCATATTAAATAATTTATAAGCCTACTCTAAAATTTTCTTTCCTTTATTTTTTCTTTTTGGTGAAATATAGCACCACAGCTCAGGTCAAATGGAATATTCTTGTTTACCCATCTACCCCAAATGACCATATCAAACGGAAATTTTATCCAACAAAGGAATTTTGCGTAGTATCTCACATGTGAACTTATTGTGCAGATTGCGTAGATTTTGTTAGGTCCCTTAGAACACACTAGAAGGGGGGTTGAATAGTGTGTTCACCAAGTATGGATATTTTAAGGTTATTTTTCGTTTTGAAGTGCAACCAATACTTGGGTGTGTTCTTTAGAAAGAATAAAGACTTGAAAGAAAATAAAGAACACAAGTATGTATAGAGGTTCAAGTCAAATGACTCTACTCCTCTACCTTCTTGATGTTTCACAAGAAGGATTTTGAAATGGGGATTGTTATTTCTTTTGGGGGAAACAACAATCAAAAACGAAATCCAGAAAATACAAAAACTAGGCACCTTGCCTAGACCACGATCAAGAATTCTAACCCTTTGAAGTTGAGCCTCCAAAGCTCTTCTTTGCCCTCAAAGAAATCTTGTAGGGAGAATAGTGCACCACACACTATCAACTAACCCTTCAAAGTCTAGAAATCTCAAACAAGAAGCACCCTTGCTCCTTGACCAACAATCTACCCAATCTCTCACAATATGATCTCACCAAGAAGAAGACTCTTCTTCTCCTTACAATAAACACTCTCAACAATAAAGTAGAATGTACAAATATTACAAGTATTTTGAGAGCTTGAACTTGAGAGAATTTGAGAGCTTGCAAAGTAGAAAGTTGGAGAAGACAATGGAGGAAACCCTTGTTTTATCAACTTCAAAATTCTTCCCGTTTGAAAGCTTCTGCACAACCAATAATGGGCTTTGGCAGCTTGTGATGGTACCTTATCATCCTTGGAGATCTTTTCTTGGCATGTAGCAAGACCCTTTGGAGAAAGTCCAAATCCATGGCCAAGAATGGAAAACTGGCAACTTCAGATGTGAGAGCAAACCTGTGAAAATTATACTAAAGGAAGGGGGTACACAGAGTCAACTGGTTAGAAAGTGAAGCACAGAGACTTTTGAACCGTTGGTCACATGAAGCGCCTAAAGTGTCTAAAGCATAGGCGTTCGATGTGACATAGAGCGCTTAATGTGAAAAAGAACAGTCGTTCGAAGTCATATTAAGCGCCTTATGTTGGCAACTGAAGGCGTTCGAAGTTACATGAAGCGCCTAATGTAGCTCTTCATGCTTGTTCGAACTGAAACTGACATTTTCTCAGAAAAGGTACTTGGGAGTACGTGACAATTCAGAGAAAAGTACTTTTGACTTGGTGAAATACTTGAAGCGCCTAATGTAGGCGTTCGAAGTGTTCGCATTTTTCATCAGGACACATGAAGCGCCTAATGTAGGCGTTCGAAGTGTCCTGACTTTCATACACTTCACATGAAGCGCCTAATGTAGGCGTTCGAGGTGTACGCAGATCCAGACACTTGACATTAAGCGTCTAATGTAGGCGTTCGAAGTATACTGGACTCCACCAAGACACATTAAGCGCCTGAAGTGAGTGTTCGAAGTGTACAGACTTCAAACACACAATATAAAGCGCCTAAACTGATTTTTCAAAGTGCCAACTTTGTGCAAATCATCAAAACCAAACCTATTTTAACAGATTTATCATGTAATCTCTGAATTCTTGAATTGGTTATTGACTTATCATATAAGTTAGGTAGACTTGTGCTATGAGTAATTCACACTTAAAATAGATTAAAATCGTCAGCAGCAATTATGTTTATATTATTTAAAACAGAATGCATGGAATCTAGAGTTTCCTTCTGCAGTATCATAATATGTTGTGGTGTACAGGGGCAATGATAGTGTAGGGCATTTAGGGCTTGCAGCAACATTTCTCTGGGAAATGTTGACGATAAAGCTTACAAGTGTCTATAAAATGGGCAGGAACAAGCCCAGCCGAGGTGTGTCAAGTTCAACCGAATTGCGCCGGCCAGAACATAGTAGTTGCCATGTTTGGAGAAATTAAGACAAATGATTGGAGTAAGTCAGATGAACCGAGCTGAGGTGACCTAAATATAGGAGTGACTGAGCTAAGTAAGAATGGACGAAGTGAAGCAGTGCTAGACTGACTAAGTACTACTGCCGTACTGAGGTGATCAAGACAGAGAAAGAATGAGCTGGAGTGAACATGAGCACGGAACTAAAAATAGCCAAGGTGAAGAAGGGCAAAAAACAGAACTGGAATAAAAATGTGTTGAGTCAAGGTGACAAGGTGAAGCACAAATCAGTCAGCAAAGCTAAGGGAGAGCATCAACACTTAGTCTAATATAACTTAGGACTTTTACTGTGCGTAGGTCCGAGCAAAACAGATAACTAGCCGTTACCTTGTAACCATTAGGAATCACTTTAGATAAAACGTAACCACTGTACAAGTGGAAAAAGAGGTCGTTAGAGACGGAAAAACTCTTATAAAAGAAGAGTTACCTTGTAAATTTGATTCTTAACTTGAACGAATTTCTGATTCTTTTAATATCGACGAAATGTTTATTAAGCTACTTTGGTTCTTGGTGGCGTTTCAATTAAGTTTCCCGTATGCATCAAGTGTTTCTTAAGCTTCTGTTGTTCTTATTGGTGTTTTTTTCTTCTTCTTCTTCTTTTTATTTTTTTACATATGGTGGATGTTCAATTACTTGTGTCATATGCTTTAAGACCTGAAATAGAAACTCAGATTCTTTTGGAAATCCCAGTCTTCGATTTACAAAAGTTTGGCCTTTTGTATGTTTATCATGCTAATGTTCAAAATTTGGTTGCTGTGGTAGTGAGCTAGCTGCTATTGAGATCAGATTGGATTAATGTGGCTAGATTTGTTAGTTCTGAATTAGCATGAGCAATGATCGAGCTTTCAATGAAATTGGTAGGCATTGTGGACTTGTTTTGTCTGATTTTTTTTCCAGCCGCACCAAAAGAGGAGCTACTTTTCCAGCTTGTTGGTATATCTCATAGTCACATTATAGTATGATAGTTACTGAAGGATCACGTCAATTCCGCGTGTTTGAGACAAGACTTTGTCGTGAATACACATTTCATATCTAAATGTTTGACGATTGTTACATCTAGAATATATATGTTCGGAATTTGTAACGTGTATCTAAATATGTTGCCATCCATATCCATTTAAGAGAGTCAAGCTTCGAGCTAACCATGCCGTTGCCGCTAGTGACGGCAACTGAAAGTGGATATAATTTGCAAAATATGATAAGAGACATATATAAAACATACGGATATAAATTTGCAAATAAAAATGCGTCTCGTCTCGTGTTCATTGATGTTAGCTCAACAGTTGATTCGACAAATAGATATGAATCGTAAAGTATTGGACAACGTATGGATATGCACCAAAAGAGGGCCGAACCGAGAGGCCGAGGTCATCACAATGATGAGCCGAACAGGGACCGAACCGAGAGGCCGAGGTCATCACAGTGACGAGCCAAACTGAGAGGCCGAGATCATCACAGTGATGAGCCAAACCGATGAGGCCGAGATCATCACAGTGATGAGCCGAACCGATGAGCTCAACACAGAGATGAGCTCAACACAGGGATGAGCTCAACATAGAGATGAGCTCAACACAGGGATGAGCTCAACACAGAGATGAGCTCAAAACAGAGATGAGCTCAACACAGAGATGAGCTCAACACAAGGATGAGCTCAACACAGAGATGAGCTCAACACATGGATGAGCTCAATCATAGGGACCGAGGCGAGTCCAGGACTCTGTCCTTAAGACGAATTGCTCCGGTATACTGTGCCCAACCGAAAATTTGCAAACGTCTCCCAGGATACAAACAGTTCATACGAGTGACACTACTACGTAAGAACCCCATGAACCTGACAAATGTTCTGACTTCCTCAAATGGATGAAATGCAGCAGCAGTGTATGCAGTATGCAGCAATGGATTATCCAGTAGGAGAAGAGAAGGAAAATTTATGTGTCTTCAGAAGCAGTGCACTGCCTCTATTTATAGAGGGAAATCTTGGAGGTTACGGCAACCCGGGACCGCAGGCTAGTAACCCCCATGTTCACCACGTACCCCACGACTGCCTCAGATCGGCCATTAACCCATGACTGGAATCAGTCAGCTGAAACCAACCGTCAGCTTAATTTGAGCCGTTAGATCGTATGATTAAATCATAACCGTAGGATGAAGTAAACTATTTTTTGGAAAAATTTAAAAGAGAATTTATCCAAAAAGATAAGAATCGGGCGGGCGTACCACGTGCCACGAGCCCGAGCCCGAGCACGAGCCGAGCCGGCCGAGCAGGCGACGGCGGCACGCGCGCGTGGCACTTTCTAGGTCTTTCCTCTGGTCAAAATCTTCTCATGCCCTTAGGGCACATCTAAAGTGCCTCTCCTAGCACTATATTTGGTGGCATTTTCCCTTCAATTCGCCAATGTGGTATGTTTGCAAAAAGGTGATGTGTCTTCTTCTAATGAAGCCACATCACCATTTTTTCCAATTCACAACCAATTTTTATTCTCACTTTGAGCATTAATTTTTCATTCACCCGATATCGAAATTGAGTGATTCAAAAGCCTAAACTCATCTACTCATTACATAGATAATTTAGGATTCATTAGTTTTTATTTTTGATTAACAAAAATTAATCTTAATTAAGCTCAAAGTATGTTACTAACCAACTTTGGACAAACCCATTTACAAATTTTTCTCCAACATTGTTCAAAGATGTTGCGCAGTAGCGATTTTGATTGAATTGTATGAATTTCATCACACTTGAGGTGAAAAAAAATAAGAGGGTGTTAGAATCATTTTAAAAACAAAATATGAAGGGAAAAAAAGAACAATTTGGCTACATTTTAGTACAAAATCACATTTTAAAAACAAAATAAGAAGTGTTTCTTAAGCGTCTGTTGTTCTTATTGGTGTTTTTATTTCTTCTTCTTCTTCTTTTTATTTTTTGACATATGGTGGATGTTCAATTACTTGTGTGATATGCTTTAATACCCGAAATAGAAACTCAGATTCTTTTGGAAATCCCAGTCTTCGATTTTCAAAAGTTTGGCCTTTTGTATGTTTAAGTTAACATATGCTACTTTCTCATGCTAATGTTCAAAATTTGGTTGCTGTGGTAGTGTGCTAGCTGCTATGGAGATCACATTGGATTAATGTGGCTGGATTTGTTAGTTCTGAATTAGCATGAGCAGTGATCCGAGTCTTACTTTCAATGAAATTGGTAGGGATTGTGGACTTGTTTTGACTGATTTTTTTTCCAGCTGCACCAAAGAGGAGCTACTTTTCCAGCTTGTTGGTATTTCTCATAGTCACATTATAGTATGATAGTTACTGAAGGATCACGTTAATTCCGCGTGTTTGAGACAAGACTTTGTCGTGAATACACATTTCATTTCTAAATGTTTGACTATTGTTACATCTAGAATATATATGTTCGGAATTTGTAACGTGTATCTAAATATGTTGCCATCCATATCCATTTAAGAGAGTCAAGCTTCGAGCTAACCATGCCGTTGCCGCTACTGACGGCAACTGCAAGTGGATATAATTGTAAGGTTGTGTTCCTTGTGATATAATGGTTATATGATTTATAATTAAATCCTAATTGGTTATTAGAAGAGTTATGTATTTTAAGTTAAGAGACACAATTCTTCATTAAAGGGACATATCCATTTATTAAAGGGGTGCTATACCAAATGTTATGATAGAAGTACCTTTTGGTTACCTATAAATATGGATGAAGGTCCTCTCTTCACCCTGCCATTGTCTTTACTTATCCATCGAATTAAACATTATAGTAAGGTTAGTGGAGAGAAACCTCCGTTCAAGTTCAGGTTCGTCTACATCGAAGTTGAAGCTTTCGTTCATCAAAGTCGTTTCCTTTCACGTACCATGGTGAAAGGTACGCTTCCGCTAAATATCCTATTATAATTGTGAAATGATTGTGTATGTGAAAACATAGATTTCTAGATTCTGAAGGCTTAATCGCTTACCTGTGGTATCAGAGCGGTTTAGAGATTTATGTTTTCCATATTTTTGTCGTTCACAACTGTCAAGGAAGAAGGTCCTGATGATGAGAAGCCAACAAGAGGAATAAGGTCGAACACTTAGTGTAATGCGTCGAACACCAGTGGATAGGAGAAATTGGAAGGGAAGACGGGCTGTGTAGGCTGCGGCAAACATTAAGAAGATGTGTGAGGATGAGTTGTTGCTTGCTGATTGGCTGAGCCACGTAATTCACTTGTTCTGCAGCAGTGAGGAAGTAGGGTGCAAGGTTGCAGCCTGCAACGAACAAAGGAGGGAGATGATCGTTGAGCGGGAAATGTTTAAATGGGTGAATTGTCAATAATGCCCTTCTTTAATAAGCGAAAGCAAGTTAGGCTACAGGGGTTTTATTGTAATTTTGCTTGTTTTCTCTTTTGCTATATAAGTTGATGTAATCGGTTGGAAGAAGAATGAGAGAAGCAGTTATTTCATTTGATTCCCTTTTGCTCTTCAGAGTTTTGTGACTTTCTCTCTGCGATTGTTTTTCGCTTTTCTTCCTCAATGTTTCGGTTTGATCATTAATTGAAAAATTGACATGGTATCAGAGAGCTTGAATCAACTCTTGATGATCTGTAGATTTTGATTCACATTTTGATATGGCCTCATCATCTTCCATCACATTTGGAACTGCGGATCCATACGAAGATCCGCTATACATTCATCCTTCTGATAGTCCTTCACTTGTTCTGGCACAAAATCTGCTGACTTCGCAGAATTACCATGGATGGAGTAGAGTTGTTCGTAGAGCGTTGGAAGCTAAAAATAAGGCAGGATTTATAGACAATACGGTGGTGAAACCTGCTGAAGGTGATCGTAAGCTTCCAATTTGGATTAAGGCGAATAATATGGTTGCAGCTTGGCTCACTAATTCCGTAAGTCCTTCTATCGCTCAAAGCATCATGTGGATTGATGGAGCAGCAGAAATTTGGCGAGATCTAAAGCTCAGGTACGGTAATGCTGATGCTTTTAGATTATCTGACTTACATGAAGAGTTTTATATGATCAAACAAGATAACTTGCCTGTGACTGAGTATTATACGAAGTTAAAAGTTGTTTGGGAGGAGTTGACGGTACTCAAGGCTATACCGTCTTGTACGTGTAGGAGATGTACTTGTCATGTCACTGTTCAGATAAACAGATTTGTTGAGAATGATTTTGTCATAAAATTTTTGAAAGGTTTATCAGTTGAATTTGAGCCAGTAAAGTCACAAATCCTTCTTATGAGCCCCTTGCCTGACATTAATACTGCATTTGCCATGGCGGTAAAGTTCGAGAGGAAGGTGTTGTATTCGAACAATCAATCCACCTTTTTAAATGATCCTTCTGTAGTATTGAGTACAGGAGAGAAGAATGTGGCATTTGTTGGTCAAACAAACAATTCTCCTGGAAATCCTGCATTTAGGCCGTATGGAAAGCCTCAAGGTAATCTTAGAAGAGATGGTGGTTTTGTACAGAAAACAGGTCAGTATGGAGGTAAGAGACCTGTTTGTAATTACTGTGGTATGTTAGGACATATTGAGCAGAAGTGTTATAGAAAGCACGGATTTCCCCCGGGTTATAAGCCGAAGGGACAGGTTAACTGTGTATCTAATTTTGATGAAGTGCAGTATGGTCAGCCTGGTCATGATGATGAAGTTGAAAGCATTGAACAGAGGGGAATCTCTCAAGCTGGTGGCATGTTTACTCAAGATCAGTATGTTCAACTGATGAGTATGTTGAAGGACTATCAACAGAAAGGAGTTAAGGACAAGGCAGCATTGGATGAATGCTCAGATGGTCATCACGCTGTCATGTCAACGCAGCAGCTAGCTGCTTCTGGTAAGAAGACAGGTAAAGTATCATTCAGAGGTTTAGATACATGGATTTTAGATTCAGGTGCCACCGATCATATTTGTTGTTCTCTAGAGCTTTTTCATTCTGTCTATTCTGTTAATTCCTTGAAGGTCAAGCTTCCAAATGATCAGTCTGTTGAAGTATCTCGTGTGGGCACAGTTGTCATTAATCGTGATCTGACTCTTAATCATGTGTTATACATTCCTTCTTTCTGCTTCAACTTGCTATCCATCAGCAAGCTTACTAAACATAATCGTGTAAGTGTGTTGTTTCAATCTGATTATTGTGTGATGTTTGAACAGATGAGTATGAAGATGATTGGTTTAGCTGAAAGGATCCAAGGTCTATACAGATTTCATGGCTCACTCGATGAACATAGATCAAAATTTCGTCAACTCTGCTTTTGCGCTGGTAGAATTCCAAGCCTTTCTCTCCAAGCTACCTTGCAGTCTCAAGTCTCTCTTTGGCATTCAAGGCTTGGGCACATTTCTGTGCCTAGGATCAAAGAAATTCATAAGCTAGATCCTTCAGTAGTTGCATCTGACATCTCTATTCCTTGTTCCGTGTGTCCTCTCGCTAAACAAAAGAAGAAGCCTTTTCCTGTGTCTGTCTCTGTGTCTGCAAGTCCTTTTTCTTTGATTCATGTGGATATTTGGGGGCCTTATAGGCATCCTACTTTGTTTCAGCAACGTTATTTTCTTACCATTGTTGATGATTGTAGTAGGTATACTTGGGTTTATTTGTTGAAAAATAAATCAGATGTCCGAAATATTATCCAAAGTTTCTATGCCTTTGTTCTTACACACTTTGATCAGAGAATCAAGACCATTCGTTCTGATAATGGTCTTGAATTCCAAATGAGTTCATTCTTTTCTGAAAAAGGCATTAAACATCACACTTCATGTATTCATACTCCTCAACAAAATGGGATAGTGGAACGTAAACAACAACACATATTGAACGTTGCTAGAGCTCTCAAATTTCAGGCTAATGTACCTATCCATCTGTGGGGTTTTTGTATTCAGCATGCAGTTTATCTGATAAACATAATTCCATCTCCAGTCCTTGACAATAAAACTCCTTTTCAGACTCTTTATAATAGGCCTCCTACATATCAACATCTTAAGGTCTTCGGTTGCTTGGCTTTTGCAGTTAACAATCAGTCAAATAAAGGGAAATTTGATCCCAGATCTAGAAAGTGTGTACATCTGGGTGTTCCACTGACCAAGAAAGGTTATATACTCCAGGATTTGAATACAAATGAAGTATTTGTGTCAAGAGATGTAGATTTCCAGGAACAAGTTTTTCCTTTTTCAAATGTGAATTTTTCTCAGCAACCAGCTGCAAATTCTCCTAATGTGTTAGCGTCACCAGAGCTTTCAAATCCTTCCTCATCACAACCTTTATGTCATGGTCCTTCACAGTTTGTTTCATCTTCTGAGTTTCCACTTCAATCTGTTCCAGCTGCGTCACCTTCTTTGAGTTCACCCTCTTCCTTCACTTCTCCTGGTTCTTCCTCTCCTGATCACTCTGCTTCTGATCCAGCACATATATCTTCCTCTAGACATTTCTCCAGTCCTGACTCAACCCAGACAACTCCTATTGCATTACCTTCAAGTTCAGTTCCTATCACCTCTGTTGAGATATGCTTACCTGTTCAGCCAGCTACTAGACCAAGCAGAAACACCAAGCCTCCTTCGTACTTACAAGAATATTATTGTAATCAGTCTCAGGTTGTTCCTTTTCCTTGTCTTCCATCTTCTATGTCCAACTATAGTTCCACACCACATGATCTTCATAAGTATTTCTCTATGCATCGTCTGTCACCTGAATATAAAACATATGTCTTAACCTCTAGTTTGCATACGGAGCCTGCTAATTATTTAGAAGCTTCTAGCTCTGCAGATTGGCAGGCAGCTATGCAGGCTGAATTAGCAGCTCTTGAGGCAAACCAGACATGGAAGTTGGTCCCTCTGCCTCCTGGAAAGCAACCTATTGGTTGTAGGTGGGTGTATAAGGTGAAGTATCAGGCAGATGGGACGGTGGAGCGTTATAAGGCTAGGTTGGTGGCTAAAGGGTACACCCAGCAGTATGGCATTGATTATCAGGAGACCTTTTCACCCGTTGCAAAAATGACCACAGTTAGGTTTGTGTTGGCTTTGGCAGCTGGGCAGAAGTGGCATTTGCAGCAGCTTGATGTTAATAATGCGTTTTTGCACGGTGACTTACATGAGGAGATTTATATGTTGCCACCACCTGGTCTCATGTTGCAGCAGCCCAATCTAGTGTGCAAGCTTGAGAAGTCTTTATATGGCCTCAAGCAAGCAAGTAGAGAGTGGAATGCCAAACTCACATCATATTTGCTCTCAGTTGGTTTTTCTCAGTCTAAGACAGATTACACCCTCTTCATTAAATCAGTTTCTGGTTCTCTTCTTTTGGCTTTAGTGTATGTGGATGATATTATTCTGGCCTCACCATGTTTGCTTTCTATCCAGCAGTTAAAGGCTCAACTTCATAGTGTTTTTAAAATTAAAGATTTGGGTGACCTTAGGTACTTCCTAGGCTTGGAAGTAGCCAGGTCCCAGGGGGGGCTCTTAGTGAATCAGCGGAAGTATGCATTGGAGTTGTTGGAACATACAGGATTTTTGGGTTCAAAGCCGGCTAAAACGCCTATGGAGGTCAATCTGAAGCTTGCACATGGTGATTCGTCTTTGTTGACTGAAACTTCTACATACAGGAGCTTGGTTGGGAAGTTAATATACTTGACAATAACACGTCCAGACATTGCGTTTCCAGTTCAACAGCTCAGTCAATTTTTAGATTGTCCAACTGAGAATCATATGAGGGCAGCACACAGGTTGCTTAGGTATATCAAAGGTACTGCTGGTCAAGGGTTGCTGTATCCATCTAATGCACATTTAAAGTTGAGAGCTTTTGTGGATTCTGACTGGGCAGGCTATACAGAGACGAGGAGGAGTATAACGGGGTTTTGTGTGTTTCTAGGAGGGGCTTTGATCTCTTGGAAAGCGAAGAAGCAGACTACAGTTTCCAAATCTTCAGCTGAAGCAGAATACAGGGCGTTGGCAACACTAGTTTGTGAAGTACAGTGGTTGTTGTACTTATCACGGGATTTACAGCTTGAAGAACAGCAGCCTGTGGAGGTGTTTTGTGATAGCAAGAGTGCTATGCACATTGCTGAAAATCCAGTTTATCATGAGAGGACAAAACATATCGAAATAGATTGCCATATTGTGAGAGAGAAGGTGCAAAACGGAGTGGTCAAGCTTATGCCAGTTAGGACTGATTTGCAATTGGCTGACATATTTACCAAAGCATTGGATTTTAGAAGAATGGGTAATTTGCTTAAGACATTTGGAGTGTACAATGTATACAGCAAGCTTGGCTTGAGGGGGGGTGTCAAGGAAGAAGGTCCTGATGATGAGAAGCCAACAAGAGGAATAAGGTCGAACACTTAGTGTAATGCGTCGAACACCAGTGGATAGGAGAAATTGGAAGGGAAGACGGGCTGTGTAGGCTGCGGCAAACATTAAGAAGATGTGTGAGGATGAGTTGTTGCTTGCTGATTGGCTGAGCCACGTAATTCACTTGTTCTGCAGCAGTGAGGAAGTAGGGTGCAAGGTTGCAGCCTGCAACGAACAAAGGAGGGAGATGATCGTTGAGCGGGAAATGTTTAAATGGGTGAATTGTCAATAATGCCCTTCTTTAATAAGCGAAAGCTAGGCTACAGGGGTTTTATTGTAATTTTGCTTGTTTTCTCTTTTGCTATATAAGTTGATGTAATCGGTTGGAAGAAGAATGAGAGAAGCAGTTATTTCATTTGATTCCCTTTTGCTCTTCAGAGTTTTGTGACTTTCTCTCTGCGATTGTTTTTCGCTTTTCTTCCTCAATGTTTCGGTTTGATCATTAATTGAAAAATTGACAACAACAATTGAAAAGTGACGTGTTTATAAGTATAATTGAGTAACCCACGTTCATTGGAGAAAGAATGTGCAGGGCAGTGTAGCGGTCTGTTTAAAACCAAATCTAATATTCTAAATCGTCACTTGTAATTTGTTAATGCAAGACGAATGCTCAATTTGAGTGGGTTAGCATGGGAAACTCTGAACTGCCATAACACTGTTTGTTTTCGTCTTTAGTCTCTGGGACTTTGGACTTTGGGAATATATTCATGTAAGCATTATCCTATGTCACTCTGTACTAAAGGGGGTAACTTGCTAAGAATTGCTTTCCATGAATTTGCTGCATAATGCACATGGTAAGAACTGATCGGTTATATATGCTGCTTAACCCAATATGTATACTTTATTGGAACACCAATCTCCTTTGGGTGTCGAATTGGGCAGTAGTAATCTAGAATCTATATGCTTTCTTTTGAGTCTTCTACTTTCTGGTGTAAAAGTTGCGTTATAATAAATACGGTGCCTAAATGATATATTCCAAGGCAGTAAGGGCTGCTTACTGTTACACGGGATTGTCTCTCTTCAGAGAAATAAAGGACTCCCTTTAGAAAGTGATTACGGGCCATAAGTGACAATTAGTTTTAAGTCATTACTAATTGGAATCTTCCTTGTACATATTACATTACACCCCCAAAGATGTTAAACCTGATGGCCCCTGTTGACATTATGGCAACTGTGATCAGCATTAATCGTAATAAGAAGCAGCCATACACCAAGTCATGCTTTGAAATTATGAATGATATACATTAATGCATTTTGTTGATAACGTATTAAAGTTTATGGCGGATGCAAAAGGTGCATTATTGATATAATGAAGTTGTGAAAAATACACCGTGCACATAATTTCTGTCTAGAAAGTCGGTACTTAAGCGTGACCGTCTGTTACCCACCGTACAGCCTGGGATTTTACGTAGAATGATAATACTTTCTAGAAAAATGATTGTAATATTTCCTAAGTATTGCCAAATCGGTTCACTTCACATTTTCATTATGATTTCATCTTTTATTGATGTCATATAAAGGGATTTATCATATTATATGATTTGTTATTCACCAAAGTGATCAAATTATATAATATGATAAAATTAAAGTTATAGAATTAAAGAATGACATTATTTTTTTGTTGATGCCATATAGAGGATTTTATCATATTATATAATTTGTTAGTCACCAAAGTGATCAAGTTATATAATATGATAAAGTTAAAGTTATTGATTTTTAAAGAATGACATTATAGATATGTGTTTAATTTATTATAGAACAATTATGTAATCGCCCAAAGGTTAATTAAATGTTCTATAATAAATTTGTTGGTTGGTTTATATGTTATTTAGTTTATTTGCATATCCAAAGATAGCATATAAATCTAAGTAGCATATTTTTTACCAAATTAAAGTTTATTATAGTTGCATATCTTAATATCTCCCAAAGGAGAGTTTTGATGTGCATTTTATGTAAGCCTCCATTGATGTAGAATCTGTATTTCTGGTGATCCATTACTTGCATTAGCTGTTTCTACTTAGTTGTCTTCACATACGTCCATTCTTTTATTTAATGGTTTGAATTTCTCGGAGTGGAGTGAACAAATCCGGTTCCACTTAGGTGCATTGGACATGGATTTGTCACTCGAAAAGGAGAAATCAGGTGACATACTGATGAGACCAGTGATGATGACAAGCACCATTATGGAGCCTGGAAAAGGTCAAACCGATTGAGTTTAATATTTATATGAATGCCAGTTGCAAGCAACATTAAGTCTACATTTCCCAAAACTGAAAGTGCTAAGGAATTTATGGTGAATGCAAAATAATGATCTCAAAGTGCTGATAAGTCTCTTGATGGTACATTAATGAGTAGTCTGATTTTTATGAAGTATGATGGCTCACGTACCATGTAAGAGCACATTCTTGAAATGAGAAATTTAGCAACAAAATTTAAGAAGTCAATATATGGACTTAAACAAGCTTCCCGGCAGTGTGACCTTGTTTGGTTTTAAAGATAACACCGTTGATTGGTGTATATATATGAAGGTCAGTAGGAGCAAGTTTATTTTCCTAATCTTATATGTTGACGAATTTTAGTTGCCGCTAATGTGGAAAAATATTCAGCATGAATAGTTCCAATCAAGAAAAGGGAAAAGTTTTGTTTAAAACAATGTCCGTAAAGTGAATTGGAAAGAGAATAGACGGAAAGTATTCCTTATGCATCAACAGTTGGGAGCTTAATGTATGCTCAGATTTGTACCAGACCAGATATTAGCTTTGCTGCCAGAATGTTAGGCAAATATCAAAGCAATCCTGGGATGGATTATTGGAAGGTTACAAATAAAGTTCTCAGATACTTGCAAGGAACTAAGGACTACATGCTCACTTATAGCAGAATGGATCAATTAGAGGTAATTGGACATTCAGATTCATATTATCCGGGATGTGTTGATTTAACAAAGTTCAGAAACAAAGAGTGCCAATTGAGCATATTAGCACGGGTCTTATGGCAGCAGATCCATTAACGAAAGTATTGTCACCAAAGACATTTAATGAGCATGTTGAACGTATGGGTATTGTTAGACGTCATGAATGATATGCATTAATGTATTGACACTCTGAGCTCAATAAAAGTTATTTGTTTCTGATATTTCCTGTTTATGATTATGGTGTACACATAAGTGTGTCAGAGTTATGTTACAGGAATGAATGTTTATTAAAATTGTATGTTACTCTTCATTAAAGGTTGTAGTAAGGACAAGTTTATTGATGTAGTGCATGGAAGGGAGTTTATCAAAATGGATGATTTACAACCGTCATGACTCACATTAGACTTTTACTTACTCACAACATTATGAGAGACCAATATTATGGTTCAAGGATTTAATTATATACTAAAATGCACATTATGGTTTTATAGATCATATAAGATGTCACAAGGAACAAGTGGGAGATTGTAAGGTTGTGTCCCTTGTGATATTATGGTTATATGATTTATAATTAAATCCTAATTGGTTATTTACGAAGAGTTATCTAGAAGAGTTATGTCTTTTAAGTTAAGAGACACAATTCTTCATTAAAGGGACATATCCATTTATTAAAGGGGTGCTATACCAAAGGTTATGATGGAAGTACCTTTTGGTTATCTATAAATATGAACGAAGGTCCTCTCTTCACCCTGCCATTGTCTTTACTTATCCATCGAAGTAAACATTATCGTAAGGGTTAGTGGAGAGAAACCTCCGTTCAAGTTCGGGTTCGTCTACATCGAAGTTGAAACTTTCGTTCATCAAAGTCTTTACGTTCGCGTACCATGGTGAAAGGTACGCTTCCGCTAAATATCCTATTATAATTGTGAAATGATTGTGTATGTAAAAGTATAGATTTCTAGATTCTGAAGGCTTAATCGCTTACAATAATTTGCAAAACATGATAAGAGACATATATAAAACATACGGATATAAATTTGTAAATAAAAATGCGTCTCGTCTCGTGTTCATTGATGTTAGCTCAACAGTTGATTCGACAAATAGATATGAATCGTAAAGTATTGGACAACGTATGGATATGCATTGTGAATTCAAAACATATGGATATTATAGATAGTTTTTGTTGTCGTTGGAATATACTAAGTATGATTGTTGTTGTATATGACAATTGGCAGACATTTGGATATAAAGGGTAAACTACTCTAGCATATATAGGTTGTGTACTTATCGTCTATGTTGATAAATTACTCTAGAATATACAGATAGCGTATTTATCGTGTATGTTGAAGATTTGGTGAAAGAACTAAACTTATATCTCTTACATTATCGTGTTTGTTCTGATGGAAATGTCAAAATTCCAAACACAAATACAGAAGTTTCACTAAACAGATGCAGTGATGGATTGAAGGCACGAATTTGCAAACAAAATTTTGAAATCAAACGATAAATGCAGGAAACTAATGTTGAAGAAGACTTCTGGGAAAACTTTCTCCAGAAGAAACTGTTTCCATCGAATCTTCTAGCCTTATTCCTACAGCATTTATATAGAGAGACGTTTCCAAAGAAAAGGAAAACAGTTTGGCATGTGTAAATCTTAAGTTTTGGCGCCAAGCTTATGAATGTCCCCTCTAGCTCACTTTGCTGCTTTGATCCATCGTGCCAGCCTTATTTCCAGCTCCATGTCACGTGTGAACTAACGCCAGACAACACCATTCAGCTCAAGTCAGCTGCCTAAGATCACTTAAGCAATGCCTTTATTCAACTGCCAACACAACTCAAGCTAACTCCCTTCTTGTACCTTCCTCTTGCTTAAGCTAACTCTTCCAACCTCTATTTCTGCTATAACTTCAACACCCTCCAATTCTGACTTCCTGTAGATATCACACATTCCCAACGCTGAAGTCAAGAATTGAATTCTGTGTGATCCCAATGCTTTAGTAAACACGTCTGCAATTTGACAATCTGTTTGTACATGCATAGGCTTCACAATTCCCTCCTGGTACTTATCTCTAACTACATGACAGTCCACTTTTATGCGCTTTGTCCTCTCATGAAACACTGGGTTTTCTACAATATAAATAGCACTTCTATTATCACAAAAGAGCTCAACTGGTTGCTCATGCATTACACCCAAGTCTTTCAGCAAATACAGTGACCACTGGACTTCACAAGTTGCAGCAGCCAATGACGTATACTCTTTCTCTGAAGAATATCTAGAAACTGTTGTTTGTTTCTTTGCCTTCCAAGACACCAAATCTTCTCCACGAAACACATAATACCTAGTAACTGACCTTCTTATTTCTGTGCAGCCTCCCCAATCTGCGTCTGCATAAGCTCTAAGCATAGTACACCCTGTACTAGGAAATAATAGTCCTTGCCCAGGAGTTCCTTTTAAATATCTCAACAATCTCTTAGCTGCCTTCATGTGAAACTATGTTGGAGTATCCAAAAACTGACTTAGCTGTTGCACACTGTAAGCTATATCAGGCCTAATAATTGTAAAATACAGTAGTTTCCCAATCAACCTTCTATACACTGATACATCATTAATCAACTCAGAATCATTATGTTCTAACTTCAAGTTCTATTCTATAGGAGTGATTGCTGGCTTTGCAGCCAAGCACCCTGACTCTTCAAGCAACTCAAATGTATATTTTCTCTAGCATATACTAATTCTATTCTTGGACCTTGCAACCTCAAGACCCAAAAAAATCTCAGCTCACCCAAATCTTTGATTTTAAAAGTGAAATGAAGTTGGTGCTTAAGTTCTTGAATCAACTGAACTGCATTGCTCACCACAATTATATCATCAACATACACCAGTACAGCTAAGAAATTTTCTGAAGTCATTTTTGTAAACAGAGTATAATCATGCCTTGACTGATAAAAACCATGTGATAGAAGATAACTTGTAAGTTTCACATTCCATTGTCTACTAGCCTGTTTAAGCCCATAAAGTGATTTTTGCAATTTACAAACTGCATTAGGAAAAGGAGACTTTACTCCCTCAGGCAGCTCCATATATATCTCCTGATATAGATCCCAATGTAAAAATGCATTGTTCATATCTAATTGGTGAATGTGCCAGTTATTAGGAAAGGCCAAAGCAAGAAGCAAACGCACAGAAGTCATTTTAGCAACAGGAGAGAAGGTATCATCATAATCAATACCAGGTTGTTGAGTATATCCCTTTGCAACCAACCTAGTCTTATACCTTTCCACCGTCCCATCAGCCTTTTTTTAATCTTATACACTCATTTACAACCAATTGGTTGTTTACCAGACGCCATGGGAACAATGCACCAAGTTTGAGTAGCCTCTAAAGCAGCCAATTCTAGCTGCATAGCCTGCTGCCAAGCTACGGATGATGCAGCCTGTTGATATGTTCTTGGCTCTGGTTCAATGCTCATATTAAGAATATAGGACTTGTAAAGAGGTATCAAATGATCATAAGAAAGATATGACTTGTATAGGATGAGAAGAAATAACCATAGACATATCAGGAGAATGAACCAGATTACAATGATAATCATTCAAGTATGAAGGTGCAACTCTAGATCTTATGATTCTTGGATTATGAGTTTGCACATGAGGTAATCTTGTAACAGGATCTAAAGGAGGTAGCTCAACGTGAACTTGTGTGATAGGAACCTGCACAGGAGATGAAGACACAGACTCACCCACTAAAGGAGAAGAATCATTAGGTGAGGATGACT
Organism: Eustoma russellianum; assembly: GCA_036186865.1. Taxonomy (NCBI): domain Eukaryota; kingdom Viridiplantae; phylum Streptophyta; class Magnoliopsida; order Gentianales; family Gentianaceae; genus Eustoma; species Eustoma russellianum. Next base: position 27,035,250 of record AP025050.1, read on the forward strand.
CAGTTGCACTAGGATTCATATGATCAAGAGTAGCTGGCAAAATATGCAAGGGATTAATCTCAACATTCTCATCATTAGGACTAGCCGGGGTATTGTTTGTAATGCCTGGTACTACAGATTGAGATGTGGAAGGCAAGGGAGTGGCATCAGAATAAGGAAAAGATTGCTCATGAAACAGCGCATCCCTTGATACAATAATTGCCTTAGTATCTAATCTTTGTAGTATGTATCCATTTGTATTCATAGGAATTCCCAAAAAACACAAGCTATAGACATGGCATCAAACTTTCCTTTAGCAGGAACGTTATCACATGCAAATGCAAGATAGCTAAAAACTTTCAGGTGACTGTATGTGGGTTGGCTTCTGTGAAGAACAGTATAAGGAGCTCTCTGATGAAGGACTGAAGATGGAATCAAATTAATAAGATATGTTGCATAATGTAAAAAAAACCCCAGTGAGTAATATGGAGAGAAACATGAAACCTAAGAGCCCTACCCATAGTAAGAAGGTGTTGATGTTTCCTCTCTACTATTCCATTTTGTTGAGGGGTATACACACATATAGTTTGATGAATGACACGATGGAGCATATAAAACTCAGGCATTTTAAATTCAAGTCCATTATCACTCCTCACAACTTTGATGTGGACATTAAACTGAGTGGCAACATAGTGAAAAAAACTTTGCAAAATTTTCTTGGTTTCAGATTTGTACTTAAGCAAATACAGCCATGTATATCTTGAACAATCATCCACTATTGTCAAGAAATACTTTTGATTATACATTGTAGGATGCTTATAAGGACCCCATATATCAACATGTATAATATCAAAAGGATGCTTAGAAACAGAGACAGATACTGGGAATGGAGCCCTTTTCAGTTTAGCTAAAGAACAGATAGTACAGCCCTCACCTAACTTGATATACTAAACAATTGAATCTAGCTTGTTTATTTCTTGGATTCTACCTGAAGACGCATGCCCAAGCCTAGCATGCCAAAGGCACGGAGCTGAACTAGCACTTGCAGAATTGAAAACAGAAGATGTTGAAGCTGCTGGAATTGATGGTGGACTGGTATCACAAAGGTAGTAAAGACCCTGACACTTCCTAGCTGAACTAATTATCCTCCTGAATAACTGATCTTGAATAAAACAGTGTGAATCATGGAATGAAACAAGTGAGGTGAATCAGTAAGTCTGCTGAGAGACACAATATTGAAAGAGAAAGAAGACACATATAACACATTCTTTAGGACCAGTCCACTACTTATCCGGACTACTCCTCTATGAATAACATCAACTGAGAGTTTGTTTGGAACCTTGATATTGATATGATCAATTGGAGTATAAGAATGAAATAAAACCAAAGAACAGGCAACATGATCAGTGGTACCTGAGTCCAAAATCCATACATTGTTAGCGAAGTCAGGATACTTACATGATGACATGTCAACCTTGGCTTTCAAAACAGCACCTTGAGAAGTATTCTCACTAGCCACACCTGAAGCATTCTCATTTGAATTTAACAATGTCAACAATTTAGCATATTGATCAGGAGTAAGAACAAGTGATTGTTGAACAGAAGAAGACTATGATGAATGAGTCTGAAATCCTTGCTCACAGATGTTGGACTCAAACTGTCCTTCTTGAGTTTCCACTACATTTACCTGATTCTTAAACTTGAATCCAGGAGGAAATCCATGCTTCCTGTAACACCTGTCTGCTGTGTGCCCTATCATGCCACAATAATTGCACTGTATACGTTTATTTCCTTCCTGATAAAACCTACCATTGCCTCTCTTGTAGGTTGATCCAGTACCTCTGTTTGCATAGGTACTTGCTACCAGACTTTCATGCTCATCACCATTAGACATCAAAGATGTGGGAGAGTTGCTAAAACCAGAAGAAAAATTATTTCCTACAATTTTCCTCTCTAATTTCAATGCCATAGCAAAAGCAGTTTTAATGTCACGCAATGAAGTCATGACAAAAACTTGAGATCTAACATGATCAAATTCTTCATTCAAACCTTTTACAAACTTAATCACATAATCATTCTCAATAAACTCAGTGACTTTCTTACTGATATCACACGTGCATCTCATACAGGCACACCTTGGTACAGGTCTTAAAGCCATTAATTCCTCCTATAGCACCTTCAGTTTAGTAAAGTAATCATTCACAGAAAAATTCTCTTGCTTAACCCCGTAAAAATCAGACAATAGGTCAGATAATCGAAACAGATCACCACTTTCATATCTCATAGTCAAGTCATCCTAAATATCAAAGGCATTGTCATACCACATTATACTTTGAGCTATAGATCGAGAAACACAATTCATAATCTATGATTGAATCATTGTGTTTACTTGTCTCCACGCTTGAAGTTGCGGATCATTATCAGTAGGTTTAGGAACAGATCCATCAATGAGTGGAAATTGTGTGGATTGAGAGGCGGTTGTACTAATACTATCGCTAGACTATCGTTAGGATGCAAATAATATAGATTATTTACAGGATTCTCCGTGGGAATATGATTATCCCGAGAACTAGAAGCAACACCCGTAGAATTAGCCATGATCAATTACAGCAATCTCAAAATAGAAGAAAACGATGAAATTCAATCAGAGAATCAATGGTGAATCACTAGAGCTCTGATACCATGTCAAAATTCTAAACACAAACACAGAAGTTTCACTGAACAGATGCAGTAATGGATTGAAGGCACGCATTTGCAAACAAAATTTTGAATCAAACGGTAAAGGCGGGAAACTAATGTTGAAGAAGACTTCTAGGAAAACTTTCTCCAGAAGAAACTATTTCTATCGAATCTTCTAGCATTATTCCTACACTATTTATATATACAGACGTTTACAAAGAAAAGGAAAACAATTTGGCACGTGTAAATCTTAAGTTTTGGCGCCAAGCTTATGAATGTCCCCTCTAGCTCACTGTGCTTCTTTGAACCATCATGCCAGCCTTATTTCCAGCTCCATGTTACGTGCCAACTCACATCAGACAACACCATTCAGCTCAATTCAGCTACCTAAGATCAGTTAAGCAATGCCTTTATTCAATTGCCAACACAACTCAAGCTAACTCCCTTCCTGCATCTTCTTCTTGCATGAGCTAACTCCTCAAGCCTCTGTTTCTGCTATAACTTCAACAGGAAAACCACGTTCCCTCTAAGGGACCAAAGAAGCCATGAAGTTCAGATGATTATCTCTCAATTATCTCTCAGGCAGGTCAGAGATTGGCGCATACAACTCTTCGAGGCATTGAACAAGTTAAAATAAACAAATGAAATTATCTTTCACAAGGCTTATTAGTCTATAAGTAACTTATCTTTTTTACATTATTTACGTCTCATTTTCATGTTACAGAAGCAAAGGAATGCATTTGCTACACATTTTCAGCATTAGTGCTGCTTAGAAAATCATGCCAGATTTGTGAGTGATCACGGATGCTCTTTCCAGGGTACAATATATGGCTGGACTTTTTAGCTAGTTCAAGTTTGAACGTCATGCTTTCTGATCAGTTAGATGTTTTCATTCCGTGTAATCTGGTTACTGCCCGTTTTTCGGTTCCAAAGACGGCATTATTTATTAGGCCCGTAACGAACACTCTAGAGGGGTGAATAGAGTGTTGGACAATTTTACGGAATTTTCTTGTTTTTGGCTCAACTCAAATGAAATTCAAAATCTAGAGATGAGATACAATGAATGTGTACACCGGATATAGAGTGGTTCGAATCGTAGATGATTCTACTCCACTATCACTTTGTTTCCAAAATGGATTTTCAACAACTACTTTTCTTATTATAAGAACAACCACAACAATAATTACACTAACAACTTACTGTAAGTAACCAAAACAAAAACTTCTACAAAACAACTTTGTGCAACTACAACAACTTCAGCTCTAAGAAAGAACAATTTCTTGCTACCTCACAACTTCAACAATGTTCTCTCAATAACTTTCTCACAGTAGTTAAAGAAAGTAGTGGGGATCACACTTTCTCACTAGTCTAAACACAACCAAGAGATCAAATGTTTATGGTTTCTCTTGTGTTAGACTCACTATCTATCAATATACAACAATGAAGAACAAAGAATGGCTTAACAAGCTTTAAGCACTTTTACACATATGAGAGAAATATACAACAATAAAGAATGAATCTTGATGATGGTGAAAGTGTGTATTTCCCTCATCTGAGCTTCTTCTATTTATAAGAGATGTTAGCCACATTTTTGAAGCTTCCCCCATGTCTTCAACTCCATCAAATGTCAAGACAATGTCCGATTAGTCTTTAACCACCCTACAGAGTGAGTTGATCCTCAATAGCCATCCTAGAATATCTTAAACATAGATAAAATAGTCAAGGAAACATGTGTATTGTTAGAGAAAAGTCCCAAGAAATTTGAACAAGATTGGAAAGAGAAACACCATGAATCTCCCTTGGATTTTGTTCCAACGATCATAAAAATTTGAATTCTGAGGGACATCGATTGATCGAAGTGTCTGCCTCAAGAGATCGATGTCCTCCAGAGAGATTCCAGTTTTGAACGTGCATGACATCGATTGATCGAAGTCTATTCTGGAGAGACTGATGCGGCGTCGATCGATCGATGTCCCATGGACTGAGAGATCGATGTCTTCCAGAAAATTTTTAGTTTTAACCTGCCTGACATTGATCGATCGAAGTCTCTTCCTGAACAACTCCAACATAGATCGATCGAAGTCTCTCTTTGAGAGACTGATGTATACATAGATCGATATATGTGAGAGATCTATGTCGTATAATGTGTTTTTCTCATTTTTGCTTCAAATTCCAAGTGTGGCATTCCTTTTGACTTATTCAAAACATTTACATCATCAAAACATTTCATATCCCAACAATCTCTTCCTTTTTGATGGTTTCAAAACCAAGACTTTAAAGGTGTTTTTGATTGAAAAATTTATATTTGAGCTAGCTAAAAAAATTTCAAACTTGACATTTTACATCTCCCACTTAGTACATGCATTCGATGCTCCCCCAAGATATGAAACATAAGAACTTATCTAAAACTCCCCCTCAACACGTAATCTTCTCAAAACCAATGAATATGATGAAAATGTCAAAATACTCCCCCTTAACCAAACCATGCATCAAATGCAAGTGCATCATGTCATATTTTTAATTTACACTGATCACTCAACTTACGTGCCAAGTTTGCCAAAATGTTAAGTAGGAAAGCAGATTATACATTTCCATCAAGCAAGCAAGCAACTATATTTCATCAAGCAAGAAAGCATACCAAAAACATCAATGTTAGCATATACCAATCAATAAGCATATAACGATCAATGTAAGCATATACCAGTCAATGTAAGCATACCAATACCAATTTCTCTCCCTTTTTGAAATCATCAAAAGCCAATAATGAAAGATTTACAAAATATCATTATATACCACGAAGTTTAGATACAAAATAAAATTCAACTTCTAAGCCTTATCCTATAGCTAAGGGGGAAATTGGAAAACTAGGAGCGGTATTCTTCATCGAAAGAGAAGGCCAATCCGGGAATGCACGCCTTGAGTTTTGCCTTGAGCTTATTATATTTCTTCTCAATTATGGAAACTCGCTTCTTGAGGCTTGTATTTTCCTTCTCAATTTCGTCAATCTGAACTTGTTCCTTTGTGATGTCTTCTCCCATTTGATCTAAATAATGATGTAGCACGTTAACTTCATCCTCAGCATCAAATGGTAACTCAAAACTGCTGCCCTCCTCCATCGGGGCTTTTCCTTTATTCACTCGGGAGGTAGGGCTTGGTTGAGTGTGAGTTTGAGGTTGAGGTTTAGGTTCAGTGGGATGTGTTGGAGGGACGGGTTCTTCGGTAGGAACGTTTTCGGCCTCTTCCTCTTCAGATTCAATTTGATAGTCCCTTCTTTGTGCTTCTTTTTGGGATTTGTGGATTTGTTGGATGTTGTCTTTGGCATAATAGTCTTTAGTGGCTATGTTTTCTTCTTGAGCCTCATCCAACACCACATTTGCCTTTCTGACCAATCTATAAATTAGATTGCTATATGGAAGTTCTTTTGACTTCTTAGTAACTGCTTCCAACACATTCACAAAGAATATTTCTCCAAAGTTTAATTGTTCCCTTATGGCTATTCGATATGCTATGTAAAAATCTAAATTGCTAGGGAGTTTGGTCGACTTACCGTTGACACAAAAGGTGACAATAGCAAGCAAAACACAATAAACCAAAGGCATATCGTTAGTGTTTCGAGTGGGATGGAAGCCAAGAAAGGTTTTGACCTTGTCTTCGGACACCTTGTATTTGTAATTATCCCACTTTCAATGATCAAAATCATCCACACCCTCATCAGGAACACCAAGTAGATCATTTATTGTTTTTGTATCAAATGCAACAAGTTGACCGCCTATAATCGAATTAAATGAAAATGGCATCCTATTAAGGTATTCTACCCATAGGGAAGCATAGAATAATCGGTAATGAGTAGACATGTAATCCATTTCCGAAACCTCTCAAATAGGTCAATATTTTTGATCATCCAACCAAGTAATGATTGGACTTAATTCCTCATTGAATTTTGTGAAATTTCAATGGAATGGTGGACCTTTTCTTTTCCTCCCATTCATCAAATAGCGTTTGAGCCCTAAGTGAAATGTATAAGAACTTACCTTGACCCAATGGTTCTTCTAAGGCATTCTCGTACTCGCCGGATTTTAGCCACGGAAAGTTATTTAGTACAAGCCTACCCCTAACCTTGGCCAACCTGCTTTCTTGCGAGATGTCGGTTTCTTTCTAAGTCCCTTAGTTCTAGATCTAGTTCGGACTTGGTGATGGGATTGTAGTGGCACATTTTCCTCTTCATGAGAGGTTCTTGCCCCTTTTGGAGGTGTTTTTCGTTTTTTGGGCCATTTGGAGGGTAGGGCACGAAAATATTGAAGAAGGTGGATGAAGATTATGAAATTGATGTAAAAATTGATGGAGATGAGGAAAAATTGGAGTTTATTGCAAGGAATTGATGAGAAAAGATCGAAACTTTGAGAGAGAATTGACTTTGGAGTTTGCGATTGCGAGTTGAAGAGGATGAAGTGAAAGGTTTTTGTTTATCGCAACTTTTATACTGCCAGTGCCCAATGACATCGATTGATCGATGCCTGGCACTTCGATCGATGGATGTCTGGCACTTTGATCGATCGATGTTAGTAACTTCAATCGATGGATGGGTAGATTTACATCAGTCTCTCAAATAGCTACATAGATCGATCGATGTATGCTAATTTCTGTCTTTTTAAAACTTTTGACCCTCTAATCATTATTTATCATCCCTAATCTTGTTCTAATGGATTCTAATGTCTCAGTAGGAACGGATTTGGTGAAAATGTCAGGTAGTTGGTCATTTGTTGGAACAAATTCAACACATACCAATCTTTTTTGGATACAATCCCTTATAAAATGATGCCTCACTTCAATATGCTTGGTTCGACTATGATGTAATGGGTGTTGTGCTATATACTTATTGCTGATGTGTTGTCACATAGGATAGGAACTTTGTCAAACTTGACATTGTAATCATTCAAGGTGTTTATCATCCAAAGTAGTTGGGCACAACATGAAGTGGCCGACATATATTCGGATTCTGCCGTTGAAAGTGGCACACTATTTTGTTTCTTGGAGAACCAAGAAACTAAGCAATCTCCAAGGAATTGGCATGTTCCATAGGTGCTTTTTCTATCGACTAGGTTTTCGGCGTAGTTGGAGTCACTATACCCTCTTAAATCAAAACACCCATTTTTGGGATAAAATAACCTAAAGTTTAAAGTTCTTTCAAATACCTAAAAATCGTTTGTTGGCAACTAGATGAGGCATTCTTTGAAATCTAGCACATAAATACACAACATGCAAAATATCCGGTCTGCTAGCGGTTAAATAAAATAGACTACCAATCATACCCCTATATTTGGTTACCTCAATCGGCTTTCCATTTTCGTCGGTGTTGAGCTTTGTACTTGTACTCTTTGGTGTGCTCACACTCCTTCCATCCTCAAAATTGTATTTCTTGAGTAGATCCTTGGTGTACTTCGTTTGAGATACGTATACTCCATCTTGAGTTTGCTTGATTTGAAGTCCAAGGAAGTAATTGAGTTCACGCATCAAGCTCATCTCAAATTCTTCTTCCATCAATTTAGAAAAATGCTCACAAAGAGAAACATTAGTGGTACCAAATATAATTTCATCAACATAAATTTGAACAAGTAATTGATTGTTTTCTTGTTCTTTAATAAAAAGAGTAGTGTCGACTTTTCCTCTTGAAAACTCATTTTCAAGTAGGAAGTTACTTAACCTCTCATATCATGCCCAGGAACTTGTTTAAGTCCATAAAAGCCTTTTAAAGTTTAAATAAATGATTTGGATAATCATGATTTTCAAGCCCCAGTGGTTGAGCTACATACACTTCTTCTTGAATTATTCAATTCAAGAAAGTGCATTTCACATCTATTTGATATAGTTTGAAATCCTTATAGCATAACTTCTAATCTAGCTAGGGGATAAAAGTCTCATCATAGTCTATTCTTTCTTCTTGTCTATATCCTTGAACTACTAACCTAGCTTTGTTTCTAGTGATGTTTCCTTTATCATCCATTTTATTCTAAATACCCATTTAGTATCAATTATGAGGTGATCACTGGGTTTAGCCACTAATTCCTAAACATCTCTTCTTTCAAATTGATTTAGCTCTTCTTGCATAGCTAATATCCAATCTTCATCACTTATAGCCTCTTTAATATCCTTAGGCTCAAGTTGTGAAATAAAGGCATTTTTATTAAATTTCCTTTTATTCAATGTGCCTTGACTTATTTCACCTAATATCCGTTCTCTTGGGTGATCTTTCTTATATTTGTATAAATCCAGTAAATTTGAAGTGTCTCCTCTCACTTCTTCATCTTCAACCTTAGGTCCATTTTCAATTGGATCAATCCTAAGGTCAATGACAATATTTTCTTTTGGATTCCAAAATTTTTCTATATGACTTGCTTTAATTATTTCTTCTTCATCATCATCATTTATATATGGTTCATCCTCAAGGAGTTCACTAAACTTAACATGAATTGATTCTTCAACTTTCATACTCCTTTTGTTATATACCCTAAATGCCTTGCTTTTTTGAGCATATCCCATAAAGATTCTTTAATCCGCTTCGAAATCGAGCTTATCCAAGTCGCCTTTAGTGTTATGTATAAAACACCTACAACCAAATACCTTGAAATAACCAATGTTAGGTACTCTACCTTTCCAAAGATCATAAGGAGTTGTTTTGAGAGATGGTCTCAAATAAACTCTATTTATTACATGACAAACGGTATTTACTACTTCAGCCCAAAAATACTTGGGTAGCTCAAATTCATTTAGCATGGCCCTACTCATTTATTGAAGTGTTCTATTCTTCCTCTCTGCAACACCATTTTATTGAGGAGTTCTAGGAGCCGAGAAATTGTGTCCATACCCTTTGGATACACAAAATTCTTGGAACTCACCGTCGAACTCACCATCTCTGTCACTTCTAATTTCCTTAATTGTGTCTTATTTTTGGTTTTCTAATCTTCTACAAAGTTTTAAAAACTCTTGGCATGCAACATTCTTTTTGGCTAAGAACATGACCCAAAGACATCGATCTCTTAGTCTGAAGGACATCGATCGATCGATGTCACATCAGTATCTCAGGGAGAGACTTCGATCGATCGATGTCAAGCAGCTTCAAACCAAAAAATTTATGGAAGACATTGATCTCTCAGTCTAGAGGATATCGATCGATCAATGTCACATCAGTTTCTCCAAGACAGACTTCGATCAATCGATGTGCTACAGGCTCAAAACTGGAAACTCTCTGGAGGACATCGATCTCTTAGATTAGACACTTGGATCGATTGATGTCCCCCAGAATTCAAATTTTTATGACCATTGGAACAAAATCCAAGGGAGATTCATGGTGTTTTCTCTTTCCAATCTTGCTCAAATTTTTTGTGGACGTTTCTCTAACATAATACATGCTTCCTTGATTATTATATTCATGTCTAAGATTCTCTAGGGTGGCTCTTGAGGATCAAATCAATCCATAGGGTGACTTAAGGCTAATTGGACATTGTCTTGACATTTGATGGAGTTGAAGACATGATGGAGGCTCTGAAAACGTGCTGAACACCTCCTATAAATAGATGAAGCTCAGATGAGGCAAATATACACTTTCATCATCATCAAACTTCATTCTTCATTGTTGTATATTTTCTCTCATATGTGTAAAAGTGCTTAAAGGTTATTAAGCCTTTCATTGTTCTGCATTGTTGTATATTGAGAGATAGTGAGTCTAACACAAAAGGAACCATAAATTTATGATCTTTTACTTGTGTTTTAGACTAGTGAGAAAGTGTGGTCCCCACTGTTTCTTTTAACCCACTATAAGAAAGTTCTTGAGAGAACTTTGTTGAAGTTGTGAGGTAGCAAGAATTTGTTCTTGGTTAGAGCTGAAGTTGTTGTAGTTGCACAAAGGTGTTTTGTTCAAGAAGTTTTTGTTGTTGTTGCTTACATTAGGAGGTTCGTGTAAGTGTAGCTGTGGTTGTTCTTATTAGCTTTAATAAGAAGAGTAGTTGTTGAAAATCCACTTTGGCAACAAAGTGGTAATGAAGTAGAATCCTTTACGGTTTGAACCACTCTATATCTGGTGTACTCATTTCATTGTCTATCATCTCCTATTCTTGCTTTGATTTTGAATTTCATTTCAGTTGAGCCAAACAAGAAAATTCTGCAAAATTGCCTAGCACTCTATTCACCCCCTCTAGAGTGTGTTATGGACCTAACATGGCAAATGGTGCCCAAGTATTTTTTACCTCCCTATGTGATGAATGTCTTCCACGAACAGTTGAGGAAGCGATGAAACACAAAGAGTGGAAAGAGGCAATGGTAATGGAGATGGAGGCACTAGAAAAGAATAACACATGGGAGAAGTGTGTTCTGCCTCGAGGAAAAACATCAGTTGGGTGTTGATGGTTGTTTACGATAAAGTATAAGGATGATGGAACAATAAAACGACACAAGGCCATATTAGTAGCCAAAGGATATACACAGAGCTATGTAGTAGCCTACTCAGAGACTCTTTTTCCCAGTTGCCAAAATAAATACCATCCGGGTATTATTCTCAGCATAGTAAATAAAGAATGGCCGTTATATCAATTTGATATGAAGAATGCCTTCTTACATGTGGAATTAATAGAAGAAGCTTATATGGAGGCACCCGCGGGTTTTCTGAAGGCTTCCAGAAGAATGAAGTTTGCAGACTAAGACGGTCTCTCTATGGGCTAAAACAATTTCCTAGGACTTGGGCGATTCAAACTTGTGATGAGACAGAGTGAATATAAGCAGAGTAACGCTGATCATACACAGTGCTTGAAGGAACAAGGTGGATTAATCACATGCCTTGTTATCTATGTTGATGACATGGTGATCACCGGGAATGACAACGTTGAAATAGAGCATCTCAGAAATAGCCTGTTTACAGAGATTGAAATGAAAGAACTAGGTTCGCTCAAGATTTCCTTGGAATTGAGGTACTTCTGACAAATAATGACATTTTTATCTCACAGCGGAAGTACACATTGGATTCTTGACCGAAGTCGGAATGTTAGACTGTAAACCCAGCGATACACCTATGATGACTAATCAGAAACTAGAAATTAAAGAAGGTACGGTGGAAGTGGATAAAGGACAGTATCAGAGACTAGTCAGGAAACTCATTTACTTGTCATACACGAGGCCATATATAGCGTATGCAGCGACAGTGGTCAGCCAGCTTATGCACAAGCCACATGAAGAACATTGGGAAGCGGTAGTGAGGATCTTGAGGTACTTGAAAAGAACTCCTGAAAGGGGAATTTGGTACAAGAAGCATGGGCATCTTGAAGTTGAGGTATACACTGATGCGAATTGGGCAAGTAATTTAAGTGATAAAAGGTCAACATTCGGGTACTTCGCGATCGTGGGAGGAAAGCTTGTAACGTGAAAAAGTTAGAAACAGAAGGTTGTTGCTCTCTCATGTGTGGAAGTAGAGTTCAGAGGAATCGCTAAAGGGATTCTAAAAGTTCTGTGGTTGGGAAATGTGCTAAAGGAAATAGGTTTCTCGATGAAGTATCCAGCAAGACTCAAGTGTGATAACAAGGCAGCTATTAGCATTTCCGAGAATCCGGTTCAAAATGATCGTGCGAAGCATATCGTGGTGGACCGACATTTTATTAAGCAGAATCTTGACGCTGGAATAGTCAAAATACTGTTCGTGCACTCCAAAGAGCAACTCGCAGACATACTCACAAGGACGATTTCAGAAAAAGTCTTCGAAGCAATACTTAACAAGTTGAACGTTAGCGATCCCATCGATCAGCTTGAGGGGAGTGTTAGCAAAATCATACCATTTTAGGAGATATGAGAATAAATGAAATCAAATCTTGTGTATCTTGTCAAATTATGTTGATTAGGAACATTCCATAATTAGTAGCGATTGTACTACTATACATAGAGCGTTTGTATCTCTTCAAAATCAATGAAATCAGTTTTCATTCTTGAATACAGAAAAACTCGTATAAAAAGAGAGTAACTTTGTAGATTAAATTTTTAACTTGAAAGAATTTCTAATTTTTTAATCTCGACAAAATGTTTATTAAGCTACTTTGGTTCTTGGTGGCTTTTTCAATTACTTTCCCCGTACGCATCAAGTGTTTCTCAAGCTTCTGTTATTCTTATTGGTTTTTTTGCCTCCTTTTTTTGACATATGGTGGTTGTTCAATTACTTGTGTCATATGCTTTCTGTTCAAACCGACACTTTCAGAGGAGAAAAATTTTTCTTTCTTGTTTTTCATTGTCCGAGTATCATCCTTTTATGCTTTACAGATTTTTCTATGTATGGAATAAAGAATCTGCACTAATGGTAATTGCTAATTACAATCATTCAAGATCATCCCTATATGGTAAGTATATATCCAGCTACCTATGGTATGATTTTACAATTAATTCATACATTATCAACACTCTCCCTCAAGTTGAACAATAGGATCGTATATGTTCAACTTGCATAGTACATACTCAAATATTCATCCATTTACGGCCTTTGTTAAAATGTTTGCCAGTTGATCTTCAGAGCCTACGTGTGGAAGCGCAATAATTCCTTCATCGAGCTTTTCCCTAATGAAATGTCGATCTACTTCCACATGTTTAGTGCGATCATGTTGCACTGAGTTTTCTGATATACTAATCGAGGCTTTGTTGTCGCATTTTAAGCACGTTGGGCCAGATACCTGAAAGCCCATCTCTCGAATCAACTTCCGAATCCAAAGCACTTCAGTGATCCCTTTTACAATTCCCCGAAATTCTGCCTCTGTACTAGACAATACTACCACCTTTTGTTTTTCACTTCTCCACGTGACAACACTGCCTCCAGCTAGTGTAACATAGCCTGAGGTAGAACGTCGATCGGTTTGACTTCCTGCCCAATCAGCATCAGTATAAGGCTCAATGTCTAGATGACCATTATTTTTGAAGAGTAGTCTAACACCTGGAGTTCCCTTTAAGTATCTTAGGATTCTGATTACAGCGTCAAAATAGTGCTTCTGTGGACTGTGCATAAATTGACTGACTATTCCCACAACATAAGCTATGTATAATCTGGTGTGTGACAGATATATCAGCTTTCCAACCAATCTTTGGTACCGCTCCCGATCTGTAGTAGGTGCTCCTTGTACAAACTCCAGCTTATGATTCTGAATCATTGGAGTTTCAGCTGGCTTGGCATCAAGCAGTCCAACTTCTGTTAGTAAGTCGAGAATATATTTTCACTGACATATGTATATCCCGGCTTGTGACCACAGCACTTCGATCCCCAAGAAATATTTGAGCCCTTCAAGGTCCTTCATCTCAAACTGAGTAAACAAATTTTTCCTAAGATGAGAAATTTCATTAGTATTATTCCCAGTAATAATCATATCATCAACGTATATAATAAGACAAGTAACGAGTCTTCCCTGTCGTTTGATGAACAAGGTATGATCAACATTGCTTTGTGTGTAACCGTCTTTTTTCATGACCGACGAAACCTTCCAAACCACACTCGGGGTGATTTTTTGAGTCCGTATAGTGCTTTCTTTAATCTGCATATCTGTCCTGGTTTAAAGTTTTCAGTGAATCCCAGAGGTGGTTCCATGTAGACTTCTTCCTGTAAGTCGCCATGTAAAAACGCATTTTTTCATCAAATTGTTATAATGGCTAACTCTTATTATCTACAATAGAGAATAATACTCGGATAGTATCAATCCTGGAAACTGGTGAGAAAGTCTCTGAATAGTCTACTCCGTATGTCTGTGTAAACCCCTTGGCTACCAGTCTTGCTTTGTGTCTTTCGATGCTCCCATCTGCTTTGTATTTAATGGTGAACACCCATTTGCATCTGACTGCTCGTTTTCCTGTGGGCAATACACATGGTTCCCCCCGTCTTACTCTTTTCCAGGGCCCTCATTAAGCATGGCATCTCTCCATTGTTGTTGAGTACATGCTTTTTCTTCCGTCTGGGGAATCTCTTCAGCACATATGGTTGTCGCAAAGGTTTTTGTTATATGACATAACTTCCTTTCCTGTATGGGATATTTGGAGGCTCGGGCAACTTTGGTAGGGGAATATCTTGTAGGTGGAACTCCTCTGTTTTTTTTTGTGATAGGACACGCCCCTGTTCCTCTGTCATAACGTTAGTATGGTCTATCTCAATGGGTGTAGGAACTTCTACAAGGGACTCACTTATTGTGTCAGGAAAGGAGTCAGGAAAATGTATATCAGATGCATCATTAGGAGTGCTATTAAAAGATCAAGATTTAAATTGTTATTATGTATACCTTCATTTACCTGTTGCAATTTATTCATCATAGGAGTCTCCTTGTCGTGGATTGGGGCGATGGGCCTACTATTGTAGGGAGCTATAGTACATTCGGAGCCATCTACTTGCCGTGTTGGTTTAGTCGTGGACCAGTATGGGTGTGACAGCCAATCGAGAGGATCATCATCCTTAGTTATCTCCCCCTGAGACCGAGATGGGATGGCAAAGAAGTATTCGGTTTCTAGAAAGACACAGTTCATAGTGACGTGGATGCGTTGAGTACGAGGGTTATAACACCGATATCCCTTTTGCGTCGGAGCATATTTGACAAAGGCATATCGCTCGGCACAGGGGTCAAGTTTGTTGCATTGGGTTTTTGGGATATGTATGTAGACGATGCAACCAAAGACTCTAGGGGGTAGGGTTAGGACCGAGGAAATTTTGACTTGCCTGGATGAAATTTGAAGTGGGGTTTTATGATTTAGGATGGTTGTAGGTAGACGGTTACTTAGATAGGTTGCGGTGGACACTGCCTCCGGCCAGACACCCTGAGGGACTGACGACTCAAGTACTATTGCACATGTCATCTCAAGGATAGTATGGTTTTTTCTTTCTGCGACACCATTTTGTTCAGGGGTGTCCAGACATGATGTTTAATGAATGATACCCATAGTACTGAGAAAGTTTTTTAGTGCCCCGTCAGTATTCTCCACCGTTATCGGTGCGAAGTATTTGTATGGTCGAGTGATATTGAGTTTTGACCATATTGTAAAATTCAATAAATTTTGTGGTAACATCAGATTTTTGTTTTAAGATATAAAGTCATGTCATAAGAGAATAGTCATCGACAAAAATAACAAAGTAGCAGAAGCCCAATGAAGTAGAGTGTGGAGATAGACCCCACACATCTGAGTGTATAGTGAGAAAATACGATCCACATGTGTATTATTCGAGCGGTAAGTCGCTCGTGGTTTCTTGGTCCGGAGGCAAATGTCACAGGTAATATTATGCAAAGAGGTAGAAAACAATTTGGGAAATAGTTTCTGAAGATAACTAAAGGATGGGTGGCCTAACCGACTGTGTCATAACCATAACTGGCGGGAGACCATACAGATGGCAAGATTAGACCTACCTTGTTGTACCACCGCATCTACGTAGTAGAGACCATCGCGCTCAGTACCACGTCCAATGATCTCCTGAGTATGAATGTCCTGCAATATGCAAAAGGAGGGATACATAAATACAACACAATCAAATTCTTTGGTTAATTGACTGATGGAAAGTAATTTACTGGAAAGGGATGGAACAAAAAGGCAGTTGGGTATTCTAACACGTGAATTAATTGTGATAGGACCACTGCCATAAACTAGAACGATCTCTCTGTTTGCAGTTTCAACCCGTGTTTTGGTGGGTGAGTTAAGGGTAGTAAAGTCCTTGGGATTAAAAGTCATCGTGTAAGTGGCCCCAATATCAAATATCCAGCTAGTATTAGGGGAAGAGGTGTGGTGGGTGCGTGGTGTAATTTAGGATAAAATAGAAAGACCAGTTTGTTCAGTGGGAGATTTCTGGGGGTCGGATTTAGAGGCCGTTAGAAGTTCAGGGGGCAAATTTGGAGTTTTTAAAACTTGTGGGTGAGAAGATGGAGAGGGAGATTCTGAGAGGACCATAATAGCGCATGCAGAATTTTCAGGGACGTCAGGGGAGATTTGTGGGGGGCCTGGTATGTGATTTTTTGCATTTAATGTTGGTTGGGGGTTAGGGTTATTTTCTAACCCCCTGGTACCTGTCCTGTCGTCAGTCCCTTGGCCTCCTTCCAGATTCTTCTGGTCTCCCTCGTCTGTTCTTACTCTTTCGTCTTCGAATGCCTTGAGGGCTGCTGCATTGCCTTCTCCTCCTTGGGTAAGAACCTTCTTGCCCTCCGACCAGTCAGGGTAGCCCAAGATTTGAAAAAAGCTCTCCTTTTCATGCCCCTTCTTCCCGTAATGTTTGCATTGAAGGTGTCTTTTGTCCACCTTCGAAGCGGACGAGTTCGGTTTGTCGCATCCAGAGCTGTGGTCTCTGCCACGGCCTCATCCCTGTGATAGTTTTACCGCTAGTCCTTGCCCTATCCCCTGTGAAAACATTGTTTCTGAGGGGTTCTACTTGATGGGTCTAGATCTGGACTCTGCCCGTTTGATCTTTGAGAAGGCTGCCTCCATAGTGGGTAAAGGCGTTCTCTTTAACAATTTTTTTGTCTCTGCTTCGTATTTGTCACTGATGGCCGTCAGAAATTGGTATAATCTGAATTCTTTTTTTTGTTGTATTCACTAATATCCTCAGGACATCTCATAGGATTCAGATCTAGGGTATCAATCGATACCGATATATATCCTGAAGAGTATTCCAGCACGCCTCCAGCGAGGTCTCTCCCTGTCTGACGCTATTTGCCCTCCTATGCAAGTCGAATACTTGCAAGGAGTCTCCTCATGAACCATAAGTCAGTGCCAATCCCTCCCAGAGGGCTTTGGCCGTTGGATATCTGCAGACATTGTTGATCATGCTGGGATCAACATTTTGCAAGATCCATGTGAAAATGGAATTGTCATCTTGTTCCCAGCGTGGGAACTGCAGGTCTGTCGGTGATGGCGGTGGAGGCACTCATGTAAGATGGGAGCTGCGTCTCCTACTCAGTATGGCCCTGTAAATTACTCTGGACCACAGAGCATAATTGCTGCCTATGAGTTTGACAGCGATATTCAGATTTTCCAGTGGTGGTGAGTTAAGGCTGTTCCTGAGGATTTGGGCCACTTGGATGGCCAAATCTCCAGGAATGTGTGTGTTGGTTTCAGTCTTTGAAGTTTCTGAGGATGTTGGAATATCTGACATGTTTTTGAATTATTTGCAGGGAAGTAACCGTTGTTCTGGGATTTGTCAATGAAGACAAAAAAATTGTCTGTGATATTTGGAATCAGTGGTCAGGATGGCTGGACAAGGTTCAGCAACCGATTTACTGGTAATCTGGTCTTTTGGCCGGGGGAGTGTTTATTGTTGGCCGGATATTGGCCGGGAAAGGGTTCAGGCAATGATGATTCTTTATTCTGAGCCTATGCTCCGGAATCACACATCCTTAGGATTGTGTCTGCTCTGATACCATGTTCAAACAGGCAATT
Organism: Eustoma russellianum; assembly: GCA_036186865.1. Lineage (NCBI taxonomy): Eukaryota > Viridiplantae > Streptophyta > Magnoliopsida > Gentianales > Gentianaceae > Eustoma > Eustoma russellianum. The sequence goes on from AP025050.1 coordinate 27,053,316, forward strand.
TCAGAGGAGAAATTTTTCTTCCTTGTTTTTCATTGTCCGAGTATCACCCTTTTATGCTTTACAGATTTTCCTATCTATGGAATAAAGTATCTGCACTAATGCTAATTGCTAATTACAATCAATCAATATCATCCCTATATGGTAAGTATATATCCAGCTATCTATGGTATGATTTTACAATTAATTCATACATTATCAACACTTTCAGACCAGAAATAGAATCTCAGATTCTTGTGGAAATCCCAGTCTTCGATTTACAAAAGTTTGGCCATTTGTATGTTTAAGATAACAAATGCTACTTTCTCATGCCAACGTTCAAAATTTGGTTGCTGTGGTACTGTTCAAGCTGCTATTGAGATCAGATTGGATTAATGTGGCTGGATTTGTTAGTCCTGAATTAGCATGAGCAGTGATCGAGTCTTTCTTTGAATGAAATTGGTAGGTATTGTGGACTTGTTTGACTGATTTTTTTCCAGCCGCACCAAAAGAGGAGCTACTTTTCCAGCTTGTTAATATTTCTCATATTCACATTATCTCTCCGGCAGGTCACAGATTGGCGCATACAACTCTTAGAGGTATCGAACAAGTTAAAATAAACAAATGAAATTATCTTTCACAAGGTTTATTAGTCTTTAAAGAACTTATGTTTTTCACGTTATTTACGTCTCATTCTAATGCTGCAGAAGCAAAGGAAAACATTTGCTGCACATTTTCAGCATTAGTGCTGCTTAGAAAATCATGCCAGATTTGTGAGTGATCACGGATGCTCTTTCTGGGTACAACATATGGTTGAACTTTTTAGCTTGTACAAGTTTGAACGTCATGCTTTCTGATCAGTTAGATGTTTTCATTCCGTGTAATCTGGTCACTGCCCATTTTTCTGTTTCCAAACACGACATTATTTTCAGTTACATTTTCAGAAGCTGGAACTACGTTGATAACCTTACATCAGTCGGAAGACAAAACGTATACACGTCATCAGAAATCAAAATTCAAAACCTCGAAACAATTATCATCATTAATACAATTATCTAGGCAAAACTAATCCGATAAAAACGTCAAACATAGATAAACACTAAACCTCCAAAATATATAAATATTGAATAGCAAAATAACTGTCTCAACTAAGTCCTTCAAAAACTCCTCAGAATATCATGGAGTCTCGAAATCTCCAATCCTAATCATCCTCGATGCATACTTATCTTACCCCTGAAGCTTGCAAAACAACAAAGTATAGAAGAGCGACAAACATTGTCCAGTAAGTAACCTCACTGTACTTACCATAGGATCATACGCGGAGAAGAAAGTGTAACAAAAATAAGTGACAATGTAAAATAATAGCATGTTTCTCGTTCGCATATAATTTTACCATTCTACCCCTGACAGGCCAAAACAAAGCCAACAAATAATCCAACAAAGTCATATAGCCAATACCAACCAGGGGTTAGTCCAAACCAAAACATGATGCAATTTTCTAAATATGCGATGCCAAAATGTCCAAAGTCAAAAATATCCAAAGACCAAAATCCAAAGTTTCCAAATCTGATTTAACCGATCCAAAGTCTAAAATCCAAATCTGAGTCCAACTTGGTCCAAACCCAAATATTCAAATCCGGCTTAACCGGTGCAAAATCCAAAATTTTCAAATAACCAAAATATCTAAAACCCGGCTAAAACAATCTAAATCAATGCAATGTCTATAGTACTTTCTCTACAAATGACTTATACTGTAAGACTTACGAATTGGTCCACTAATAGTCAATATGCCATAGATCCCCTGTCCCATACTAGGTAGTTACGTCTTTAGCGCTCTAGTGGTGGCCAATAAGTCCATGCATCCTGTCCTTGACTATGTAGTTACGCTCCGGACGCTCCGTTTGTTTGGAACCAACCCAGTTTAACAATATATTTGATGTTGTGAGGTGAATTTTCAAAAATATGCAATGCAGCTTTTCAAAAGTATTTCCAAGTGCCAAAGTTAGTCCAAATTAACAAAACGAGCCAAAATATCAAATTTGACAAAATTACCAAAATACCATCCAAATATCACATAATTTCCACAAAATAATCCAAATAGGCCAAAAAATTCTGAAATACCAAAACTATCACTCCCAGCCATGTATATATACACGTATATATGTCCATGCCCATACATGGATATATATACATGTATATACGTACACGCTACTCCCTCGACCCACTTTTTCCCAACCCAGAACCTAACACACCTCACCCCTCACCCCTCATCCCTCACCCCGACAACATCAACCCACATTGACCAGTAACCCCAGTGACCCTAACTCCCTCACCCCAGCCCCCTCTCACTCTCCCAAAACCCTAATTCCACTTTATACACTTCCAACTCCTCGTTCTCCCTCCAAACCGCACACCACTAACATTTTTCACATCTAACACCTCAGGCAACACCACAAAAATAGCCTCCAAATTCCTATCCACGCGCCCACATGCGCCTCCCTTAGCTCACCCAAGCACGCCACTTGTCGGACACGTGTGCCACATGGCATTCCTGCGGGCTTCTTTCCAGTGTCTCGGGGTGTAAAGCAGGGTGATCCTCTTTCGTTTCTTTTATTTGTCTTGGCATCTGAAGGTTTTTCTCGTGGACTGAATAAGTTAATGGATGATGGCATCATACATGGTTTTCGAGCAGGGCGAGTTCCCAGAGTTTCACATCTGGGTTTTGTAGATGACTTGGTTATTTTCTTAAGTGTCTCCATGTTGAATTTGCAAAATTTTCATCGTTTTTTGGATTCTTACCAACAAGCTTCAGGACAATTGGTGAATTTGCATAAAAGTCAGTTTGTTGTAGGTGGAGGTATTTCTGGGCACAGAGTCGCACAGGTGTTGGGCATGCATCACGCATCTCTGCCTGTTAAGTATCTAGGATCCTACTTGTATCGATGTATCAATCGATTTGCTTATTGTGCATCATTGATTGCTCATTTTGATGCTGTTTTGATGTCGTGGTCATCTAAGCCTCTTTCAATGGCTGGCCAGGCGGTTTTATTGCGTCATGTGTTGTCTTCAATGCCCCTGCATATTATAGCTAGTTCTCAATTACCAAAGAGCGTCATTGATACACTTAACAGGAAAATGGCAAATTTTTTATGGAATAATCGGTTCACTGACATGCTTGGGATAAAATATGCCGACCTAAGAAATATGGAGGCCTAGGCATTTGTTCTTTAGCTGTGGTGCAAATAGCCTATGATTGTCGGTTATGGTGGCATTACCTCTACTTCTTTGTGGGCAATTTTCTGTCAGACCAAGTATGGACGGAGAAACACTTTATATGCACATATTTATGATTCTCCAACCTAGAAATGTATTTGTCGGATAAATGAATATATGTCTCCATTGGTTCGGCTTACGTAAGATGGATATTTTTGGACATCGGATAGCAATGGGCAGTTCTCGTTGAAATCAGTTTATGGATTATTGTCGGATACGCATGCTTCGATTTTGTTGTCAAATTATCTTTGGTGGCCGACATTACCACTGGGTGGTCGATTGTTTCTTTGGAAATTATGGATGCGTTCGTTGCCAGTTGTGGATAATCTACATTCTTGGCAGATTATATATCCCACACTGTGTTTTTTGTAGACTGGAGTCTGATAATTTAGATCATATCTTTATGCATTATCCGGCAATTATGCCATTCTGGCAGGAAATGGCCATTCTTTTTTCGGGCCCAATGCCAACACTTTTTACAGTACGAAACTATTTGGCTCAATTGTGGTGATCACCTTCACTACACACAATGGTTGGTAAATTGAGAGCGGTGGTGTCGGCATTCGTAGTATGGGTTATTTGGAAAGAATATGCTCGTATTCGGTTTGGGGAGGATTCTTTTTCATATGTCCGATTGTTTGAGAGGATACGAGACCATATACATACTTGGTGTGCTGCAACTCAAGGGCGGAAATTCTCTGCACATATTCCTCATTTATCTAATACATCGTTTTCTCCAATTCTCAGATCACGTCAGGCAAGAATCGTTCGATGGCTACAGCCTCTGGTGGGTAAATTTAAATTGAATGTCGATACAGTAGTGCAACACCATCGGGTGGTAGCAGGTGCAGTTTTCCGGAATCATTGTGGGGATTTTATATCTGCTATATGCTTTTATTTGCCTGTGACGACTCTAATGCAAGATGAGCTTATGGCAGTCGAGTATTCGCTTATATTCTATTCACAGGAGTATGACCAACTATTTATAGAAACAAATTGTCAAGCATTGTTACATCATATAACTCAGCCGGATACATTTACGGGAGAATATGGAAGACATCTTCGGCGTACGTCACAGTTTTTGCAACTGAATGCATCCACACTCACTTATTGTCCACGGGAGTTGAATTCAGCAGTACACGCTTTGTCTCGTTATGGTTTGCGATCGGCAGTAGTCTGAATTTTTGCAGGGTTATCGACGTTGCCGTGTGAAGTATATGGAGCTTTAGCTATGGATACTACGGTACCCGCCATGCGTTTTTGATGATATATATGTCTCTTAATGGGTTGGCGTAACAATGAAGCAGTTGCCTATGTCAAGTCTTGGTATAGGCAACGTGGGTAATTTTTACTTTACACTTTGCTTGTTTCCACGGACTTATTTGCTTTATTGTATTATGTGGATCATTTTTTCTTTTTCTCTGATGACGTTGAGGACTACATGCACCACTTGCCCGTATGTACGGAGGAAATCTTCTTGCGGCACTGTTGTGTTGCATGCTGTTTGTCTATGGCTGCACGTGTTCAACTTGAATGCAGGCAACAATGATATGTATTGTATTTATCACATCTTGTATCAGTTACGCTTGGACCTGCATTTACTAACTCAAACCTTTTGGTCTCATATACGGGGTTCTATGGAGCGAGATTTCATATTCAATTTCATCAATGGATGTTACTTCACCAACGGTAGCATCTTCATTCTCCTAGACGGGCATTGGCGTTTGCGGCGTCAGCATGCAAGATCCGCCATGGTTTTTACTGTTTATATTAGGCTTTTTTATTTTCTATCTGTTCTTCTACTATTATTAGCTCTTATCCTGCGCTTACTGTATATTATCATTCGGCTATTTTATTTGGTGTGGGAGAGTCTCCGGCCTTAGATAGGACATTCGTTGTAACCACGGTATTCCTCTCCATAAGTGAGGGTTATACATATTAATAAAACATCCAGACGGTACCGCCCGTCCTTCACCTAATATATATAATTGCCTTTAACACTACATCTAAGCAATCCCAAAACCTTTTCTTATCCTGTTCTCCTAGTCTCACTTGGGGTGTGTAGGTGCAAATACACAGGGAGGAACGAATTTGTATCCAATGTGATTTTAATGGACATATTTGAAAGAATAATGATGGTTTTCAGGCGGTACATGGTGGGTTTGGTTATGGAGATAGAAACAAACAGGGTAGAGATCTGCTAGACCTAGCAGTAGCCCATGATCTAGGCATTATAAATTCATTTTTTAAGAAAAAAGAATCACATTTGATCATGTTTAACAGCGGAGGACGTCATACGCAAATCGACTATTTTCTGATGAGGCTTGAAAACCGACGGTTGTGGAGGGACTGCAAGGTTATACCAGGAGAGACAGCGGTGATGCAACACCGTTTATTAGTGGTAGTTATAGCATTGAGCCAAAAGCTGAGTAAGGGGGTTGAAAAAGTCCCACCCGGGATTCGATGGGGAAGTTTAAAAGACGAAAAAATTAATATATTCAGAGACAAGGTCATCTCTACAAAACTAGATCGTCTAGGTGATGACACAAATCAGATGTGGGAAGCTATATCGACTACTATTACTCAAGCGGCGAGAGAAACGCTCGAAACGCTCTGGATAACAACAGGAAAGAAGTCCGTACATAAAGAGACGTAGTGGTAGAACGAGGATGTGCAACAAAAAATAAAAGACAAACAAAAGATTTTTAGAGATCTGTTAAGCTGAACCAATGGGGAAGAAAAGTGCGATTGAAGGAGAATTACAAAATCGCCAGGAATGAGGAAAAGAAGGCAGTGACAGAGGCAAAGAATGCAGCTTATAAAAGGATGTATGAGAGACTAGAAACAAAACAAGGAGAACGTGATATGTTCAATATTGCCAAAGCTAGGGATCGAAAGAGGCAGGACCTAGGAGGCGGGAAGTTTATAAAAGGAGAAGGTGGACATGTGATAGTCAAAGCACAAGACATCAAGTTGAAATGGTAAACATACTTTCACAATCTTTTCAACGGCATTAATGCCGACTACGAAGTACGAGAAAGCACCACTAACCAACAACGACAACATAATAACTCCGACTGTCAGAACATCACACAAGGAGAGGTGATGAGAGCACTGAAGAGGATGGGAAGAGCTAAAGCGGTCGGCCTAGATAACATACCCATTGAGGCGTGAAAGTATTTAGGAGAGGAAGGGGCCCAATGGCTAACTACTCTGTTCGACCGTATTTACAAAACAGGAAAAATGCCAGATGAGTGGAGAAAGAGTATCGTGATCCCCCTATATAAGAACAAAGGAGACGCACAATATTGTGGGAACTATAGAGGGATTAAGTTGCTAAGCCATACCATAAAGTTATGGAGAGAGTAATCGACAATCAAATTAAGAGAGAAACTCAGGTTACGGTGAACCAATTTGGTTTTATGCCAGGAAGGTCAACTATGGAAGCAATACACATCCTTAGGAGATTAATGGCGAAGTATAGGGAGAAGAAGCGCGATTTACATATGGTTTTCATTGATCTTGAAAAAGTGTATGATAGTGTGCCACGTAGCCAGATATGGGATAGTCTAGATGCAAGAGGGATCCCTATGAAGTATATAGACATAATTAGAGATATGTATGCTAGGACAAAAACAACCGTTTGTACGCCTATGGGGAATACAAACTTCATTTTAGTGGAGGTCGGTCTCCATCAAGGGTCTGTGTTGAGCCCATTTCTTTTTGCAGTTTTCCTTGACGAGTTGTCAAAGCCGATACAGGAGGCAGTTCCGTGGTGTATGCTTTTTGCTGACGATATTGTATTAGTTGCAGAAAGTACACATACCCCGAGTATGAGACTAGAGCAGTGGAGAGGTGTTTCAGAGAGAAAAGGCTTAAAGATTAGCCGTTCTAAGACCGAGTATCTGCATTGTGACTTCAGCAGCGTAGCAGATAGTGAGGATAGCCAGCTCACCATCGATGGTCAAGTGGTACCACAGGTAAGTTTAAGTACCTAGGATCATTTGTGCAGCAGAATGCCGACATAGATAATGATGTAGCATATCGAGTTCAAGCAGGCTGGTGTAGATGGAGGGCGGCCTCAGGGGTGCTGTGTGACAAAAATTTCTCAACTAAATTAAAGGGAAAATTTTATAGGGTGGCAGTGAGAATGGCAATGCTATATGGGACAGACTGCTGGGCCATCAAGAGGTCACAATTACACAAGATGGAAGTAGCAGAGATGAAGATGTTAAGATAGATATGTGGGCATACAAGGCTAGACCGGATAGAAACGAGATGCTTCAAGAAAGGTTAAGCGTGGCTAGTATAGCAGATAAGATAAGGGAGGGCAGAATGAGATGGTTTGGGCATGTCAAGCAGGGACAAACAACTGCGTCGGTCAGAGCAATTGAAAGCCTCATTATAGAGGGAAACAGGAGTAAAGGCAGACCCAAACTGACTAGGGATTAGCAAATAAGGCACGGCCTACAACGTTTTTGGTCAGATAGCGCAAATCTGCCAGAAACAGTACTCCGATTTGAAAATTTTATTCCAATTGATTGGGGACCCCAAATGGTCTGAAAATTTAAATACAAGACCCTCAATATATGCATTTGAATGAGTTGAAACAATTTTGAAAAATTCCTTTGGGAAGTATGTAAAATATGTGTATGTTCTCAGCCTTTGCAAGTCTGAATATCAGATTGCACTAGTCTCAGAATTTATCAAAATGCATTAAGACTTGCACCAAATGAAACTTAAGAGGTGTGGCTATGTTTCTGCAAAGTTTGGTAATTTTTGAAAGTCGTTTGATATTTTTACAAATACAATGAAAACGATGCAAAGTGCTTGAAAATGAAAGTAAAGTGCTGAAAGTAATAACACCGAGAATTTTATACTGGTTCGGTTAACACAACCTACTACAATCTTCAAGGACACTTTCCTCGGTTATCACTAATCACAAAATAACACCTTACCACAAGGGTTGCTAAGAGTTACATACCAACTCCACCCTTAAACAAACGTTACAAGTAATTACACCTTTCACGAACACCACCACCGAACGAACGAAGGATTGATCACACCTTGATCAACCTTTTACAACAATGAGCGTGTGTGGTGGTGTATACAAAGCCTATTCAATATATTTGAATATAAGAACAATAGGCTTGAGAGAAAAGAAGAAAGAAAGGTAGAAGAAGAAGGTAGAAGACACTTTTTGCACGTGAGAGAATATGAGAATTGTCTTGCTTTTGTTTGACTCTCTTCTCTTCTTTTTATCTAGCCTTGGCCGCCCCCTAGGGTTTTTCTTCACCTTGAGAATTCTCTTTTATGTCCTTGGAAGAATGTCTTGTGTAGATGTGACACCATCTTGCTTACTTGGCACAACTTGATTGGATGAATATCTTGGCTTTGTTTACCTGGCACAACTTGATTGGATGAATCTTGTCACTATTTAGTAGCTGTAAAATCTGAGATTAAAGGGTAAAATAATGTGACAAATCAAGTTCAAAATGTTACCAAACAATCACACATTAATCCCCTTCAATTTTGGAAGACAATTGAAGGCAGACACATTCTAAATTCGTCCATAACAAGGAACACGTGCTGAAATTTTAGTATGTGTTGTATTTTGAATTGTTTCCTTGTGTATTGCCCTCTTCAATGTCATCAATCATGTGTGGATTATTTGCCACCAATTAAAGGGCCAAACAAGTGCCAGATAAGCTCCATCTAAGCTCCAACATTGATGTAGTAGGCGTGTCGAAAGGCTGCACATGTGCTGAAATTTATTTTGGCAAGCTTTGTCAAATAATGCACAATATTTACACATGTATGGTAAATTCCAACCAGCCCTAATTAGAATTTTCTATAACACTTTAACATGTCTTGCATGTGTAAAAAGTCTCTAGATTCATGTTACAAGTCATGCCAAAAACGTTCCATGTGTTACGTTCGTAGAAAACCGAATTTTCGACTATCGTCGATTACGTAATTTTTCTCCGATTAAATTTCAAAATTTTTGCACATGTTACACATATTATGTCACACATAATATACATAACATAAATTAAATATTCAGCTCATATGGCTGATGTAGTAGGCGCCCACATGTGACAAAATAGATTGAATTTGAAATCTACACAATTTGGCCTTAATTGCGGGAGATTTGTGTGTGCCAACATGGAATGATTTCATGGCTGCTCATACCATGTCAGCCACAAAAACTTTTTGCAGTATAGATGCTTGCCATCTATATATAGCAAGTACGTGACACGTTAGCGAAGTTTTGGTAGCCACCCGATACGACAATTTTCGGTTTATAACCTTGTAACGTGTCGTAATAATTCTGTCATCACCATAACTTATATCATATAATATAAGACCTGAATGTACTCATAAATATGAGTTAAGTATAGTGGTGTGACGTTGACGTACGTTCGTAATATATGTAATGTGTCGGTAGTACGTCGGAATATATGTGTATTGTGCCTTTTTATAGAAAATCTGAATATATATATATATATATATATATATATATATATATATATAATATAAAAACGTTTGAATGGATGTAGAAGGAGACTTTCCATTCTTCAATTTGTTGCTATCATGCCTTCTCCAAATATATCTCCATTTAATGAACTACTTATTTCATTAACTTAAGTACTTCACTTAATGAACTAGTTTAGTTTATTAATGGTGTCACCTAAAAATAGTTCAAACACAACAAATGTTTGCCATTTGATGTAAGCTCTAACTATTCAAACCTTGTTAGTACGGCATCATTATATATAAAATATATAAGGCAAGTTTATCACAAACACGTGTCAAGTAACGAATTTTGTCATGCATTTCTTAAACACATTGTATTTAAATCATGTATTCGTAAATCACTCAAACTCTTTTTCTCAACACACTTGACTAAAGATTTCTTTTTGATAATTTGTCATTCCAAGGTACATACTATAGTGAATTCTCACATGTCGCTATCGATCCGTACCTCTAATAAGACTAATATCATCGACCTATTTTGATAACACTACATTCAACATCTTAACCCTAGACTATAAATTCCTTCGTACGATATCCTTCACTATACTCTACTGATCATAATGTTTATAAATCGTTATTTAGTTTCTATCGTTCTACTATAAATCATTCCTTATGAACTACGATCTCGACTTAGATCTGGTCTCGTTCCGACACTACTGTCAAAGAAGAGGCATGGACCCACTTCATTTACCATATTGGTACCAGGTCTCAAGCTGCTGCTACGGGAAAGCAGTCCTAGTAACTGCCGGCCCATCTAAATTTATGCATCAACCAGCGCCTGCGATAGGGCTTTCTGGTTAATATTAAACTTATATAATTTAATTGTATACTATTCATTTAGGGTTACTAAAATCACGGCTAAGTGAAGTGGAGAGATTATGATCAAAAATTATATAATATAATTAACCGAAATCACATGGAGATAATAGGTATGTGTACCCCTCAACCAATCGTCACTTAAGTCTAGTCATTTCTTAATTCTAATATCATGCTTAAAATATAATCATCACTTATGACTAAGATCAGTACTTATGTTCACATCATCGTCTAATGTTCAGATTAACTCTTAATCAAAATCTTTACTTATGTCTAAGATTGTGACTTATGGGCAAGATCATTACTTAATCTCTATAATCATGGTCTAAATCTATGTTTCCACTGTGGATCTGGAGCCATGCTCTGATACTACCTGTAGCGACTCGTCTGAGCCCTAGTATTTGAAATGACTCATCCCCCGTATTTTGTTACAGAAAATACAAGGTGTCAAAGACAAAATGTATACACGTCAGCGGAAGTGAAAATTTAAAACCTCGAAATAATCATGATCATTAATACAATTTTCTAGGCAAAACTAATCAGATAAAAATGCCAAACGTAGATAAATACTAAACCTCCGAAATACATAAATGTTGAGTAGCAAATAACTGTCTCAACCAAGTCCTCGAAAATCTCCTCAAAACATCATCGAGTCTCGAAATCTCCAATCTTAATCATTCTCAATGCATACTTATCCTACCCCTGAAGCTCTGCAAAACAGTCAACAAAGTATAGCATGAGCGACATACATCGCCCAGTAAGTAGCCTCACTATACTTACCATAGGATCATACGCAGAGAAGAAAGTGTAACAAAAATAAGTGAATATGTAAAAAGTAGCACGCTTCTTGTTCGCAAATAATTTTACCACTCCACCCCTAACAAGCCAAAACAAAGCCAACAAATAATCCAACAAAGTCATATAGCCAATACCAATCAGGGGTTGCTCTAAATCAAAACATGATGCAATTTTCCAAATACCCGATACCAAAATGTCCAAAATCAAATGCCCAAAATTTCCAAAGTCCAAAATCCAAAGTTTCAAAATCCGATTTTGCTGGTCCAAAGTCTAAAATCCAAAACCAAGTCCAGCTCGGTCCAAATGCAAATATCCAATCCGGCTTAACCGGTCCAAAATCCAAAATTTTCAAATAACCAAAATATCCGAAACCTGGCTAAAACGGTCCAAATAAATGCAATGGCTATAGCACTTTCCCTATGCATGACTCATACCGTAAGACTTACGAGTTGGTCCCCTAATAGTCAATATGCCATAGAATCTCTGTCCCATACTAGGTAGTTATGTCCATGATGGCCTAATGGCACCCAATATGCATGTGCTCCATGCCCCTTACTAGGTAGTTATGTTCGAACGCTCTGTTTGTTTGGAACCAACCCAGCTTAACAATATATTTCATGTCGTAGGGGTCAATATCCAAAAATATGCAAAGCAAATTTTTAAAATTATTTCCAAGCACCAAAGTTAGTCCAAATTACCAAAATTGGCCAAAAATGTCAAATTTGCCAAAATTATGAGAAACCGGGGTTTGAGTGATTTGAAAATGCATGATTTAAATGTTACGTGTTTACGAAATGCATGAATTATTGTTACTTGACATGCTTATGTGATAAATTTGATTTACATGCTTATATATATTGTTGTCGTACTAACGCGCCAAGAAGCGTTAAAGCTTACATCATATGGCAAACATTTGTTATCTTTATATTATTTTCTGGTGTTCATTTAATGAAGTGCTTAAGGAGATGAACAAACTAGTTCATTAAATCGAGATATATTTGAAGAGAACTACTTGGCAACAAACTTGACATGAAAAGTCCTCCCTTCACACATATACACACGCCACATATATATACAATATATATACACATATTTTTTTATAACGAAAAATTATACATTTATCACGACGTTCCACCGACACGTCATACACATCATAAACGTATGTTGATATCACGCCACCATATATACATCATATTTTTGAGTATATATAGGTCTCATATCATACATTACAAGTCATATTGTTACCATAATTATGTCAACATGTCACGAACCATAAAACAAAAATTGGCGCATCGGGTGACTACCGAACCATCACCGACATGTCACATATCAATCATATAAAGATGGCCAGCCCATATACACTCAAAATAATTAGAAATTTCATGCACTAAATGTCAAAATTATCCCCAAAGCCATACCATATTTTTACACATCAATCACCCACAATTTGGCTTGATTTGTTGCAAATTCAAACTCAAACAATTTTGTCACATGGGATGTGTGTTACCTCAGCCATTTTCTGAAAATACACTTTATTTCATGTAGATTATGTGTGACATAACATATATCACATGTCTAATATGTTTGAGATTCATCGGAGAAAAATCGCGTAATCGACGAAAGTCGAAAATTCAGTTTTGGTATGTCTGTAACATGTATCTAGACAATTTTGACACATCCAAGACATACTAGAGTATTCTAGAAAAATAAATTAAGGGTTGATTAAAATTTACCATATGTGTGAAGATTATGCATCATTATGTGACGAAGTTTACCTAAGAAATTTCAGCACATGCAGCGGATGTTTTACACGCCATTTGCACATCATTTGGAGCCTCGGTGGAGCTTGTTTGGCACTTTGATTGGTAGAGCATAAGCCACATGTGATTGGTGATATTGAATAGGCAAAACACACAAGGAAAGATTTTAAAATCAAACCAAGCGATGAAGTTTTCATCACATGGTCTTTAGGCCGATTTTTAGGTATCATTATGCTCCAAATTTCTTCCAAAATTGAGGAACATTCTCATCTTGATTGATTGATAATTAACATGTGTGAATTTGATCATGTGTTTTTGATCTTATTGATGAATTTCCATCTCATTTTATGAAGTGCCAAGGTGGAAAATGATGGTCTATGATGAAGTGACAACTAGGCAAAGACACGTCGTTTGTCTAATTTTATTTCGCCAAGTAAGAAAGGGTGTGCCACCATATTATATAAGTCAATCTTCCAACGCATTCAAGACAAATTTTTCAAGGGGAGAGCTCATTCTAGGCGTGGCACACACCTATATAAAGGGGCAAGATGATTCAAGACAAAGTCAAGCCAAAGTTCATATTCTATCAAGATCAAGCAAAACTATTTTCTTCTTCTTTTATTCTTTTCTCTTGCTCTGTATCTTCCATATATTGTATAGGCTTTGATTATACCACCCACATACGTCTATTTCTTATACATGGTTGATCAAGGTGTGGTCATACCTTCATTTGTTCGGCTATGGCACTTGTGTTGTTGTTCTTGTTTGTTTGTTGTAAAAGGGTAGAGTTGGTGTTTAACTCAAGTCACCCTTGTGTCAAGGTGTTTATTTGTATTTAGTGAATACAGAGGAAGGTGACCTCGAAGACTGGAGTACGTCAATTTAACCAAAGCAGTATAAAAATCTCAGTGTTATTTCATTTTAGCACTTTTACTTTCAGTTTCAGTTTTCTGTATTGTTTTTATACTCACGGTAAAAACAGCAAACGTTTTTCAAAAATCATCAAATTTTGCAAAAACATAGACACACGTCTTATCTTTCATTTGGGATAGTGTTTCATCAAATTTTGATAAATATAAGTCATTCAAACATTTATAGTTTTGAGACTAGTGCAGTCTGATTATCATATATGTAAAGGTTAAGAACATCAACGTGGTTGACATACTTACCAAACAAATTTTGAAAAACAGTTTCAACCCATTAAAGTACACATCCTAAAGGCCATACAGTAAAATTTTCAGATCATTTAGAGTTGTCAATTAATAGAACAAACTTTTTAGTTTGAGGTACAGTTTTTGGCAGATTGACACAATCTGTGCAAAAACGGTTTTTAAAGAGATTACTCTTAGAATTTTAATGTGAACGTTTTGTGACACATTCATAACATATGAGAGCATATTGTCACCAAATTTCACAATTTTTAGAGGTCTACAACCTGGTCATCTAGTTAATCAAAAACAGGATCTGAAAACATAATCTGTTTTTAGAAGTCAGTTATTGGGTTTAAAAAGTTTTAAACAACAATTTTTCCGCACCCACCATTCAACCCCCTCCTCTTTCTAGTGGTTCTATACACGTCGTACAAAATACCCTTCAAGTATCACATAATTTCCAAACAAATGATCCAAATAGACCAAAAAAATCCCAAAATACTAAAACCATCACTCCAAGCCGTGTATGTATACATGTATTTTTGCACACGCCCATACATGCACATATACATATATACATGTACACGCTACTCCCTCGGCCCACTTTCTCCCAGTCGACTACCCAACGCACCTCACCCTTCACCCCGACACCCTTAGCCCACACTGACCAGCAACCCCAGTGACCCCCACTCCTTCAGCCCAGCCCCTCTTACTCCTCCAAAAACCTAATTCTACTTTACACACTACCAACTCCTCGTTCTCCCTCCAAACCGCATACCACCAATATTTTCATGCATCTAACACCTCAAGCCACTAGAAAATTTATTTTGAACACAACGCCGCAAAAATTGCCTCCAAATTCCTATCCATGCACCTCCCTTAGCTCGCCCACACGCACCCACTCGCCAGCACACGCGCCGCCTGTGCCGACCACCAGAATTCATGTCTTATTATATTTGACCTATCTCTACTATCAAATCATCCAAATTCTCAACTTACACCGCTATCAAATTCTCCCAAAATCGATACTGGTAGGCCGATTTGACCCATATAAAATCATACTAATTCCATCGACTCCGATTCATCACTTATGTTAAAATCAATGTTGTCAAGATGGTACTCTTATCACTCGGCCCTTATACATACTCCGACATGGTTAAAAACTCAAATGCGCGCACACACACAATATGTGTGTGTGTATAAACATATATTCTATAATATATATATATACACACATGAGAGAGACTTGCCGCCAATGGCTCGGGGCAGTTTGCTGACAGATATTCATATACCATACATGCGGCAATGACTTCTATGTTGGACACATATTACTGTTCCGCCTGCATGCTTTTGCAGGCGGCTGGGTACGTTGCTCATCCATTTTTGCACATCTTCGTTTCTCAGTACTTTGACATTTTGCTAATGATTTTATATGTTTTGATTAGGATACCTATTGGCAACATTATACTCAAGGAGGGCTGGGATTCTGATGGGTTCCAAGGAGGGTGTCACACCTGGAAGCATATGCAGGCGTATTTGGCTTTTTATTCTCTGTTGTACTCTTGGATGATTTTTGTATTCAAGCATCGATCCAATTATATAAATATGTACGCTTTTTCCTTCACAAAGGTTTTATCTACAAGGGTGGTTTTACTTGGCAAGGTTTTAATGCGGCATATCATATATGATTGGAGGATGACAATTCTTGATGCTTTACACTTCCATTTCTCGTATGACATACATTGCTGTAATGTGGTTTTCCTCCGCCAGAAGTGAGGATTCGATTAAATAAAATATACTTTATCTATATATTCCAAAATCAAATATCCCTTTTTTTTCAAAAAAAAAAACACCTCGGCCAATGTAAAAATCCCACATTTTTACAACTTGCATGCTATCTCAGACATGCAACGGCAGACAGCCTTTTCTTTTTCTTTTTTTTGCAACATTCACATTAATTCTATATATATACATGCACGGCACACAAATATCTATATACATAATAGTGAGATATACATGCCTATGTGATGATTACAAGGAATAAGCCCCTTAAATACATGTAAAAATTAGTTAAGTATATATTTACGTAAATACTAGTCAACATTTTCCTTTTCTTTTCTTTTATTTTATTTCTTTTCGCTCGTGCCTTAAATAAGGACGAAGAAATTTCCGTTAGAAAGAGGGGTGAATTTTCTGTCTGAGGGTGTGATATTTTCCAGGGTGGAGCGACAGCACAATACCCCTGTTTCTTCTCTGTACTTTTCTTTGCTTTTTGACTGTTGGAAGAGAAGATTTCTTTCTCTATATAGCTAACATCTGTATTCCTAAAAAAGTGCAAAGTGATAATGTTGAAGATAATGGTTTGATAGTGCAAAACAAAGGAAAGGAAAGAGGAGGCAATCTGGTGTAGGAGTTGACATAATATTCATAGGTGTGATCTGCTGTGATCACACCTTCAATGTTTGGACCAAACGTGTAAGGGTGATCTGATGCAAGGGATGCATAGTTCAGCAGCCATATAGAGGAGCAGTTTGAAGTGTCAAGCTAAAAATAAAGAACATCCAATGAGATGGCTCGTAGGCACTGGACGGTTGGCACGCTTGGCACGATTGGCACGCATGGCACGCTGATGGCTGGAGTTGGCACGCAAACGCAGCTGCTGCTGCATCGAGCAAAGATGATTTTCCACGTGTCAAATTAGCTTCTAGTTGTTTTCTTAGCTAGTATAAATACATGTTGATGATGTAGATACTAGAACCAACTAGAAACAGAAAAATATCTTTTGTCTTCCTCCTTGTTCTTCAAGCTGCGCACTTGGCGCCATTTTCTCTGCAATATTCAAAATTTCGTTTGCAGATTTCTTCCTTTGTATCTTTTGATCACGTTGTTTCGATGTTTTAATTCTGTTTCTAATGCAATTTTAACATGGTATCAGAGTGTTGGTAATTCACCATCAATTCCTTGATGTTTTCAATTTGATTTCGTTTCGTACAAATCTCTCTTCACATACGATATAATGCAACTGAAGTTTTGGCTATGGCAAACGCAAGTGCAACATCATCTAGTTCACGTAACAATCACACACTCAATGATAATCCAGCAAATAATCCATGCTACTTACATCTAAACGATAGTCCAACGATCGTACTAGTTCAATCTCCACTCGCTCTGCATAATTTTCACTCATGGAGAAGGACGTTTCAAATGGAGTTATTGGTGAAGAACAAGACATGTTTCATTGATGGATCCATGCCTAAACCTACACCAAACGTTCCTCCGTTTAAGCATGGAGGCAGGTAAATACTATGATCCAATCCTGTATCACGAATTGTGTTTCTCCTTCTATTGCGCAGAGTATAATATGGTACGATTGTGCCTTGGATGTCTGGAATGATTTGACTATGAGATACGATAGTGGTGATCTATTTAGACTACCTGATTTATTATCTGAATTTTATGCTGTAAAATAAAAAAGTCTCAGCGTGAATGATTACTTTACAAAATTGAAAGTTATCTGGGAAGAGGTAATGGCTTTAAGATCCATACCAAAGTGTGATTGTCTTAGATGTATATGTGATGTTACTAAGAAGGTGAGTGAATTCATTGAAAATGACTACGTTATAAAGTTCGTCAAAATAGTGAACGAAGAGTTTGATCCAGTTAGATCACAGGTGTTTGTGATGAGACCGTTTCCAGACATTAAAACTGTGTTTGCAATGGCACTGAAGTCTGAAAGGAAGATTACTAATAACAATGCAATAGCTTGTTTTAATAATGTTCCTACAGCTCTAATGATTAACTGTGATGATCATGAAAGTTTTGTAGCCAATACGTATGTAAACAAGAGGAAAGGAACAACCTATAGGAGAGGAAATGTAATATTTAATCAGGAGGGAAACAAACGCTTATAGTGTAATCATTGTGATATGATAGGGCACACAAGTGGCAGATGTTATAGAAAATATGGATTTCCACCTGGTTTTAAGTTTAGATACCACGTGAATGCAGTTGAGGCAATAGAAGAAAAGCCTTAGAATGGTGATGCTGAGCAGACATTTCAGGCCTCTTCTTGTCTGCTCCCACAGTCTACACATTCTCTTACACAAAAACAGTTCACTAAACTTTTGAAATTGTTAGATGTTGATGATGTTGTTTCAGGAACAGGTGTAAGCAAAGAGCTGCAAGGTGCTGTCATGATTGCACAAGCTGATATGTCTACAGGTGAGTGTTCTACAAGTATTGATTGTGTATAGATCTTGGACTCAGGGACCACTGCCTATATCTCTTGCTCTTTGACCTTGTTTCATTCTTATTACCCCATTAATCATGTTTCTATCAAGCTTCCAAATAATATCGCAGTTGATGCAACTCATAAAGGAGTGGTTGAGCTACACAGTGGTCTTGTTCTGAAGGATGTATTATATGTTCCTTTATTTTCTTTCAACCTTGTTTCCTTAAGCAAACTTACTGACTTCCTTCATTTGCTTGTTTCATTCCATGATTCTGGTCATTTCATTCAGGATCAGTTATCCAAGAGGATGATTGGTTCAGCTAGGAAGCATCATGGACTCTATTACATGCATGATTCTAGCTTGTCTGTACAGTCTGAAGTTTTAAATCCTTCTGTACTGCCTTCTTCTCTCTCTTCATGAAGACTAAATTCTCATTCATATATGTGGCATGCAAAGCTTGGACATGCTTCATCAGCCAGAATTCAAGAATTACATAGATTACATCCATATATACTATCATTTAGCCAAGATAATAATTTTACAGTTTGTCATTTAGCAAAACTGAAGAGGGCCCCTTTTACTATATCTATTACAGCTTCCAAGTCTCCTTTTGATATCATACATGTGGACATATGGGGTCCTTATAGACATTCTACTTTGTACAATCAAAAATTTTCTGAATATAATGGATGATTGTTCAAGGTGTATCTATATATATCTTCTTAAGGCCAAATATGAAGCTAGACAAATTTTACAGAGTTTCTTTCATTATGCCTCTACTCAATTTAATGTCCATGTCAAGGTTATTAGGAGTGATAATGGGCTTGAGTTTAAGATGACTTAGTTTTATATGCAGCATGGCGTTATTCATCAAACTACATGTAACTACACTCCTCAACATAATGGAGTAGTAGAAAGAAAACATCAACATCTTCTTGTTGTGGCTAGAGCACTCAGATTTCATGCTTCATTACCCATTATTTACTGGGGTTTTTGTCTCCAGCATGCTGAATGCCTGATAAATTTGATGCCATCGCCTGTTCTTAAACATAAAACTCCCTATGAGATTCTACATCAGGTACAGCCTATTTATGATCATATAAGAATATTTGGTGTTTAGCTTTTGCTTGTGATAACACTCCTCATAAGCCTATGTTTGCACCTATATTTGTTCCTTGTGTCTTTCTTGGAATCCATATGAATGTGAAAGGCTATATTCTTCAGAGATTAGATGATAAATCTGTTGTTATATCTAGGGATGTATTGTTTCATGAGACCTCTTTTTTGTTTTCTGATAGTTCTCCCTTGCCAGCAGTATCAGTGCCAGTGGCTTCTAGCATGACTGATAATCCATCAACTTCATATCAAACTCCTCCACAGTTGTATCCTTTGCATATGCTGCCTTCCTCTGATCCTATACAGTCAAGTTACACTGAATCATCTCCTGTGTCATCATTGTCTTTAACTTCATCCTCTCCGTCCTCATCACCTGATGATCCTCATTCTTTTTCTTCTGGACAGATACCTATCACACAGTTACAAGTCCACTTGCCTCAAGTATCATCTTTTGCATTACCATCACCTGAACTTTCTGGTCATAGACCTACCAGACCAAGACATGCTCCATCTTATTTGCAAGATTACTATTGCAATCTCAGTCATTCATCTTACCAATCAATTCCTTCAGCTTTTTTGCTTTATCCTATTCAGTCTCATCACTCCCTTGATGCTTTAACTTTTGAGTACAAGTCCTACATTCTTAATATTAGTACTGAGCATGAACATGTGACATACCAATAGGCAACTTCATCAGCAGGCTGGCAACATGCCATGCAGGTAGATTTAGCAGCATTGCATGCCACTAATACTTGGAGCATTGTTCCCTTACCACTTGGTAAGCAACCCATTGGCTGTAAATGGGTTTATAAAGTAAAAAACGAAAGGCTGATGGTTCAATAGAGAGATATAAGGCAAGGCTTGTGGCAAAAGGATATACCCAGTAGCCAGGTATAGACTATGCTGATACTTTTTCTCCTGTGGCAAAAATGACCTTTGTGCATCTCTTTCTGGCTTTAGTTTCTGTGAATTATTGGCATATACATCAGTTAGATATCAATAATTCTTTTCTTCATGGTGATTTATATCAGAAGATTTATATGGATTTACCACCAGGAGTTCAGTCATCAGTACCTAATGTTGTCCGCAAGCTTTAAAAATCTCTTTATGGTCTTAAACAAGCTAGCATACAATGAAATGAAAAACTTACCTTGTATCTGTTGTCTCAAGGATTCCAACAATCTAAAAATGATTACACTTTGTTTACAAAAAGATCTCCAAATTCTTTTACATCTTTACTCATTTATGTTGATGATATTATCGTGGCAAGTGATTCTTTATCTCAGATACAACAACTTAAGCAGCACTTACATTTTACATTTCAGATTAAAGATTTAGGACTTCTCAGGTACTTTTTAGGTCTTGAGGTGACAAGATCTCAGGGAGAGATTATGATCTGTCAAAAGAAGTACACATTGGAACTACTAGAAGAGACAGGATTCCTAGTTGCTAAACCTGCCTTGACTCCTATGGAGCAAAATCTGAAATTAGAACATAATGTTTCACCATTGTTTTCAGATGTGTCTTGTTACAGGGGAATTATTGGAAAGTTGTTGTATCTCACCATTACTAGACCTAACATTTTATATAGTGTTCAACAGTTAAGACAATTTTTGGATAAGCCTACAGAATTGCATATGAAAGTTCTCCACAGATTGCTGAGATACTTAAAAGGAAATCCTGGTCAGGGGTTGTTGTTCCCTAGTACAGGATCAAAGTTGCTCAAGGCTTATGCAGACTCAGATTGGGGTGGTTGCACTGAGACCAGAAGGTCTGTCAAAGGGTATTGTATGTTCTTTGGAGATTCTCTGGTGTCTTGGAAAGCAAAAAAACAGACTACTGTGTCTAGATCTTCCTCAGAGGCTGAAATATAGATCACTTGCTGCATCAACTTGTGAAATACAATAGTTATTGTATTTGTTAAAGGATCTGGGAGTAGAACAAAGACAACCTGTGAAATTATGCTTTGATAACAAGAGTGCAATATATATAATGGAAAATACAGTCTTTCATGAGAGGACTAAACATATAGAAGTGGATTGCCATGTGGTTAGGGATAAGTTTCAAGAAGAAGTGATTAAACCAATGCCATTTAAAACTGAATTTCAAGTGGCTGACTTGTTTACCAAAGCATTAGGTTCACAGAGATTGTAATTTCTGACTTCAGCATTAGGAGTGTGCAATATTTACAAGAAGTCAAAATTGAGGGGGGATGTTGAAGATAATGGTTTGATAGTGCAAAACAAAGTAAAGGAAAGAGGAGGCAATCTGGTGCAGGAGTTGACATAATATTCAGAGGTGTCATCTGTTGTGATCACACCTTCAATGTTTGGACCAAACGTGTAGGGTTGATCTGATGCAAAGGATGTATAGTTCAGCAGCCATGTAGAGGAGCAGTTGGAAGTGTCAAGCTAAAAATAAAGAACACCCAATGAGATGGCTCGTAGTCACTGGACGGTTGGCACGCTTGGGACGTTGGCACGCCCGACACGCTTGGGTTGCTGGTGGCTGGAGTTGGCACGCAAACGCAGCTGCTGTTGCTGCATCGAGCAAAGATGATTTTACACGTGCCAAATTAGCTTTTAGTTGTTTCCTTAGCTAGTATAAATACATGTTGATGAAGTAGATACTAGAACCAACTAGAAACAGAAAAATATCTTTTGTTTTCTTCCTTGTTCTTCAAGCTGCGCACTTGGCGCTATTTTCTCTGCAATATCCAAAATTTCGTTTGCAGATTTCTTCCTTGTATCTTTTGATCATGTTGTTTTGATGTTTGAATTCTGTTTATAATGCAATTTTAACTGATAATAAAAAGACTAAGCCTTCACCTTCAATTTGTTCTTTCTATTTGTGATTCTTTGAGTCTTCAGTTGTCTGTTGTTCTTCGGTTGTTTGTTGTTTATTCATGTTAAATTCTAACATGGTATCAGAGCCTAAGGGAAAAGGAGCAAGAAATTTCTTTAAAAAATATTTTCAGTAAATTTTTCCCTTTGCATGTGTTCTTCATCTGTCGATTTTCCCTTTGTATGTCTTCTTCTCTATGTTTTATCAATGGCTGCTGTGGATTTGCTGTGGAAGTCTCGATTACAGAGCTTAGGAAAGATGAAGATGATAATCGATGCCTAATGATATTTGTTTCTCTCTTCTTTCTTGCAATCCTATTACAGTTCTCTGTTTTCCAGAAACTAACCAATCGATATCTCTAATATATTGTAACTGTTGCTATTAAAAAGCGAAGAATGAAATGTGGCTGCTTGTTATGTTTATGTTTCTGGATCTATATCTCGAACTTTCAGGTGTTGAAAATCCTTTTTCGCAATCTTATTTGTAGTTGTATGATGCATTTCTAGGTGTAACTGATTATGACTGAAACTGATGATGGTAGGTAAGTACTGACTGTTAAGAGTTTAATGAAATACCTGTGTATGAATAGTTAACTCACTAATCTTGAGGTGCATGCAATTTGAAACTATTTGTAAAACTATGAGAGGGCAGTACATGCAATCTGAATTTCTTATATCAGTTGCTTGTCCATCCACATCAAGTTTTTCATGTATCAATGAATTTGTGCCTCAGATACATTATAAACGAGAGCCATTGGATGGAGAGGGAGCAGCCTCAGGATTAATACGATGTCCTGGAGGCTGTGTTCTGACAGGAAGAATTGAATGTGGCAAAACAGCGCAATATAGGCAGTTGGCTATCCTCAACAGGTTCAACAGTTTTCTCCAATATGTCTAACTGTCAATATGAGCATGTTTATGCTGTTAAATTCCACATGTGTTGTATCATCATCTTAGTTGTTTTCAAACTTCCTTGTGTAAGTCATTGATGATTTGTCCCTCTTAGATTATGATCATTTTGGCAACTCCTGATGAACTGTTTGGGAACTTGTGGATTTTGACGTTACCACTTTCAAGATCAATATTTTTTGATTCGTTTGAATAGGATTGAATTAGACTGTTCTCTAAAGCAACGATTTTTGGCCAGTGAATTAAATTACAGATCAGAAACAGAAAATTGTAAGCTTGTTTTCTGGTTGGGAGGAAAGAGGTAGTTGGAGCATCTATACAACTGTATCCAGTAAAGTGGGTTTGATAATCTTCAAAAGCCTTTTTGTTTATAATATGATTTTCAAAACCATTCCCGGCCTCATCAGAAGATGACCCATGTGCATTCTTCATATTGATCATATAAAATATGAATAAAATTTTCAAGTCGGAGTACGGTTTCTGACAGATTTGCGCAATCTGACCAAAAACGTATTTTCAAGAGGTTAGGAGTGGAGTTTTAATTTGAAATTTTCGTGAGTCTCTTATAACATCTGAGAGTACATTATCACCTAATTTCATAATTTTTGGATGTCTACAACTAGGTCTATTAAATATTTTAAATCAGGGTCTGAAAAAAAGAAACTGTTTTCAGAAGTGAGTTTTTTGTCCTAAAAGTTTTTAAAAACCAAATTTTCCGCATTCACTATTCAACCCATCCTTCCAGTACAAATCCTATCGAGTTCTCTAATGTTTGCATGCCAATGGGTTTGATTCAAACGTCATGTGTAACTCATGCACCGTTCTTTGAAATGTATGAACAAAAGTAATAATAAAAGAAGCTTGTAAACATTCTTCTAAATGTTTCTTAGGTCCCTCACGTGTGATATTTCTGTATTCCAATGTAATGCTTAGGTTGTTGTCATTATTAACATACTGTTAACATCCGTTTCTTGTAAAAATAATATGTATCTATGTTTATGGTTTCTAAATGTATTCATTTGTATACTGGAAAACAGGTTGTCTCCCAGAGTTTGTTTGCATCATCTAGTTTTTACTTTATAGGAGATATCGTATCCTCCTCTAAGATTATCTGGCAATTCATATCTCTTGTGTCTTAAGCAATTGTGTGTAGCATGTTTGTGATGAAGTTCGATGTGTTGTTCTGTACTAACAAAATCCCAAGTTGCTTTGCGTTCAGAGGAAGATTTCAGGATGCCACAGGGCACCAGTAAGTCGGAAGGTTAAATACTGATAAACCCTAATTAGATCGTCTCTTAGTCAACAGCGGTCAATAGTTTAGCTCCAGTAGCTCAACACTCGAAGTACTGTAGATCAGCAGTTCAGCGCTCAAGCGTTGCAGTTCAGCCTCGGCTGCACTTCGGCAAGGCAACATGACGCCCTTATAACATCGAAGAAGGTTTGCACCTCGGCAACAACTTCAGTTTATGTTCAAATGCTGCACTTCGAAACACCTCAGCGGGATAAGGCCAAGTCATGCACTTCGGCAAGGCCTAGTCATGCACTTCGGCAAAGCCTAGTCATGCACTTCAGCAAAGTTCAGCTGTGTACCACAGCAAAAGAGCCAAGCACGATATTACTTCGTGGGACCCTTAAACAGAGGCCCAATTCAAATATAATGACTACAGCTGATTAATCTTCCTGAACACGCCAAGGTCACAATGGCCGGCCTATTAGTCGCATCCGTGAGACTATTGATCACCTCAGCAGACATACGGCACTATAGGCTTTCTGCCCCAAGCAAGCGTCCTCTCCACAATTCACTATCTACTATCAGAAGCCAAAGATGGAAAAAGTCTATAAAAGCAAGACGACCAAGACGAAGAAAGAGGACCCAAGATCTCAATCCGGAATTCATACATCCATACTCAAAAGCAAATCCATATCTTTTGCTCCTCGGCATACACTGTGAGAAACTCCTAACTCACTCTTTGAATTAAAAAGCTCAGTGAGATATGACACAAACTGACTTGAGCGTCGGAGGGTTTTTTCCGGGGCCAACCCCCCAGGACCTCTGACCTGTGCTTCTTTGTGCAGGATATTTGGCGCCATTCCAGCTATGCATTCTCAATCCCATTTAACAATTCTTCACGTTAACTGACGAAGTTAATTTGAGGTCATCTAGACCCTTAGTGAAGATCCGGCTTCATCATTTGGCGCTAAAAAGAGGGCCATAAGTCCCTTAACCCAGAAAACAGCTATTCAAAGCTTTTCTAACAATTACTCAGAGCTTTTCTAATTGCCCTTGGAAGCTATTGAGAGAAAGATGAGTAGAAAAGATAGTAAGGGTCCAAGCAACCTACGACATCCAGGAGAAGCCAAAGGTTTTCTCAGCAACAAACTGATCAATGCACTACGGAGTCGGAAGAATCCTCAACTCCCATTGCCTTCACATATGAAGAGCATAGGCGAGCTATTCGCTATGTGGCTCAGAACCCAGAGGTCTTCCAAGCAGTAGTGAAGGAGATGAAGGGGAAGGCCTCTGCAGCAAAGTCCAGTGGGTCCCATTCGGGTAACTCTCACCCACTGGAACATTTGGAGTATTCTCCCACTCGGCCTGTTTATTCCCCCAGACGTCAGGCCAAGTTTATGGCCGAGGCGAGACGACCATAAAAAAGGTTTAGCTATCAGAGCCTAAAGTGTACCCAGAAGGCTTTATTGCCATTTAAACATGGCAGAAAAGTTGACAATAAAGGCAAAGCACCGTTGCAGGAAATGTGCTCTGTCAAGATTCGGTTAGGAAGCCGAGAAAAGGAAAGAAACTCTCTGCTGGCTTCAAAAGCCCATATTCTTTCCTACATGAGGAAAAAATCTCTGGCGAACGAACCCCAGCCCCTAGCTGGACCAGTCCGCAAAAGAAACCATCAACTGTACTGCCTTTATCATCATGATATTGATCATAATACAGAAGATTGTAGGCAGCTCGGACAAGAGATTGGGCATCTTATTGAGCTGGGTCACCTGCAACATTTTCATAATCCGAGGTCTAGGCTCCACAACAGGCTAGACTTTGGTGGACCCCCTCCGGATGATAGTTGTAAACCTGGGCCTCGTCAAGGTTTTCTAAGTGATGAGGATTCAGATCCTGATGAAAGAGGGTTACGGGTTCCTGAGCATATAAGGCTAACGTAACGGCAACAGTCCCTGATTCAATCGATTCATGGTTCATCTCTTCTTGTGCTCATCCGTTATCTTCTGGCTCAGCCTTATGTAATCCGGAGATCAATTCCTTATATTCAACTGGATATTCTTATTTGGCATTCTGCGAGAAAAGTTAAGTCACCATATGGTGCATGGAGTAATAATTTATACCTATCTATCACCCACAACGAAAGTGGGGGCATATTTACCCCAGCAGGTCTGGGAGGTTGAGCAGGTCTCAACATTATCTTTACCCCAGTAGGTCTGGGAGGTTGAGCAGGTCTCAACATTATCTTTACCCCAGCAGGTCTGGGAGGTTGAGCAGGTCTCAACATTATCTTTACCCCAGTAGGTCTGGGAGGTTGAACAAGTCTCAACATTACTTTCACCTCAGCAGGACTGAGAGGTTGAGCAGGTCTCAACAATGGGATAAGTTCTCATATTTTTACCTCAGCAGGACTGAGAGGTTGAGCAGGTCTCAACAACGGGATAAGTTCCCATACTTTCACCTCAGCAGGACTCAGAGGTTGAGCAGGTCTCAACAACGGGATAAGTTCCCATATTTTTATCTCAGCAGGACTGAGAGGATGAGCAGGTCTCAACAACGGGATAAGTTCCCATATGTTTACCTCAGCAGGACTGAGAGGTTGAGCAGGTCTCAACAACGGGATAAGTTCCCATACTTTCACCTCAGCAGGACTGAGAGGTTGAGCATGTCTCAACATTACTTTCACCTCAGCAGGACTGAGAGGTTGAGCAGGTCTCAACCACGGGATAAGTTCCCATATTTTTACCTCAGCATGACTGAGAGGTTGAGTAGGTCTCAACAACGGGATAAGTTCCCATATTTTACCTCAGCAAGACTGAGAGGTTGAACAAGTCTCAACAACGGGATAAGTTCCCATATTTTCACCTCAACAGGACTGAGAGGATGAGCAGGTCTCAACATTACTTTCACCTCAGTAGGACTGAGAGGTTGAGCAGGTCTCAACAACGGGATAAGTTCCCATATTTTTACCTCAGCAGGACTGAGAGGTTGAGCAGGTCTCAACAACGGGATAAGTTCGACGAAGAGCCAAGTACAAAAGCTAAAGATATTACTTCGGCGAAGAGCCAGCATACAAAAGATATTCTTTTGGCAAAGCTGAAGACAAATACATGCGAATTATCAGCATAGAGCAAGTTGAAGGCAAATATTTGCATAAAGCAAATAAAACTTTGCAGTACTGAAACACTTGCGACTATGGAAAAAAGAGCAAAGCTTTGCAGAGCTGAGGACAAATATTTGTATTCAAGGTGAAGCAAGCGCAACTTCACATGTTGTAGATAAAAATAGTTAAAGAAGCTGAAAGAAGCCGAAGAGCAAAAGTTGGATTTTCATTGAAATACAAAATCTATTACAACTACAGGAAAAATCCTATTCTACTTTACAACTTCTTCATCTTCTCTGAGATCAATTCCACTTTGGGACTAAGCACTTCGGTTTTCAACTACAGCTTCAGTCTTTGGACTTTGGAGGTCAGCAAGCTCAGAATGCTCCTTATCCAGATCTGGACAGATTCCTTGACAGGCATCAATCACACAAATCCCTCTTCTTCCAGTGAAGCAAGAAACAATTGCGATTACATTCTTCGCAGGCCATCTTTAAGATATGGAAGCAGTAAAAGTTTTGCTCTGCCATGTAACCATAGATCGGGATGCTTGTTTTGCAGAAAGGACTGATTTATTTGACCTATCCATGTTTGAAGTACAGCAAAATGAATCCTTTGCTGGAAAGGGATACGTTAAAGGAGGATCTGTACCAAGAGATGGCAGGGGTACTAAAACGAAGGATATGGCAGTAACCAAAGAGGATCCGCCAGTAAGGCATGATCTCCTTGAAGGACGGTTGTCCTCATCAGAGCCAAATTTTTCATAGAAGGATTGGACCTCACGGTCATCCTCCAGATCCTCTGAGTAAGAGGGAGTATACATGTTTTGGAATGTTTACATAAAAATGAAGGGCTGGATTGAAAGGAAGAACACTGTAGAAGACAAGGATAGGCTTCAAATACGAGGAAGATGAGTGGAGAATGAAGAATGAATGGAAGAAATCGTCTCTATTTATAAGTGAGAGAAGGCGAAAAGTTGCTCCTTTTCGTTTGAAATTCAAAAAGGCAGAGGTACATGCATTTTCCCTCCTTCGGGGAATGGAATCGCCGAAAAAATAATGATAAGGCATCGGAATTAGCACTTACATCAAAGACGGGAATTATTGCACAAGAAAAAGGATATCTGCGTAATTAATGAGGGATTGCCACATCTCAGAGCAAGATTTGTCTGCCTTCGCAGTTCAGCTCAACCACACAAAATCTGGGGGCAAATGATAAACCCAAATTAGATCGTCTGTTAGTCAACAGCGGTCAATGGTTTAGCTCCAGTAGCTCAACACTCGAAGTACTACAGATCAGCAGTTCAGCGCTCAAGCGTTGCAGTTCAGCCTCGGCTGTACTTCGGCAAGGCAACATGACGCCCTTATAACATCGAAGAATATGCCAAGGTTTGCACCTCGGCAACAACTTCAGTTTATGTTCAAATGCTGCACTTCAAACCACCTCAGCGGGATAAGGCCAAGTCATGCACTTCGGCAAGGCCTAGTCATGCACTTCGGCAAGGCCTAGTCATGCACTTCGGCAAAGTTCAGCTGTGTACCACAACAAAAGATCCAAGCACGATATTACTTTGTGGGACCCTTAAACAGAGTCGCAATTCAAATATAATGACTACAGCTGATTAATCTTCCTGAACACGCCAAGGTCACAATGTCTGGCCTATTAGTCGCATCCGTCAGACTATTGATCACCTCAGCAGACCTTCGGCGCTATAGGCTTTCTGCCCCAAGCAAGCGTCCTCTCCACAATCCACTATCTACTATCAGAAGCCAAAGGCAGGAAAAGTCTATAAAAGCAAGACGACCAAGACGAAGAAAGAGGACCCAAGATCTCAATCCGGAATTCATACATCCATACTCAAAAGCAAATCCATATCTTTTGCTCCTCGGCATACACTGTGAGAAACTCCTAACTCACTCTTTGAATTACAAATCTCAGTGAGATATGGCCCAAACTGACTTGAGCGTCAGAAGGTTTTTCCCGGGGCCAACCCCCCGGGACCTCTGACCTGTGCTTCTTTGTGCAGGATATTTGGCGCTATTCCAGCTATGCATTCTCAATCCCAGTTAACAATTCTTCACGTTAACTGACGAAGTTAATTTGAGGTCGTCTAGACCCTTGGTGAAGATCCGGCTTCATCAAATACTAACATTTTGTCGCAGGATGAAGAGCTATAGTTCTTTGTAGATGGCTCAGGAACAAAGGTTTCATCAGTATGAAATAAAATTATAGTGTATTAGTGTGAGCATTAGTCCTGCTCACTATATTTTATAAATGATGGATGCTTGTTTGGAAGTAATCTTAACAAGGTACTATTCGACGCATAAGCATCTGGTTTAGAGGTCTAAAACTTGCACATGATCTCGTAAATGAAGAGGTGTTAGTTGATATTTTTTCGAATAAATTTAGGGTCAGTCTGTGCTATTGATAAGTTAATCTTATTGTTGTATTTTTTTGGTTTTCTTCTTCCATCTGTCTGTTTCCTGAGAAATATGTTTATCACATTTCACCACATTTATTTTTGACATACCAATATATATTAAGACTGACATTTATTTATTTTTCAATATATATATATACACACACACGAATGAAGAAGTCCATGGTCATCAATTGTTTTAATATGGCATCAACTATTTTTCAATTATTTTTATTTAAAAACTGAATCTTTGTTGCTGTGGGAGAAAGATTGCCCATTGTCCTTCATGGACAGCTTCCCTAAGAATATAAAGCAATTTTGTTGTTCTATTGTAAAATTTATCGTTTTATGATATATATGTTAATGAATGTTAACAGAAAGAATCCCAGCAATCATTTATTTCTTATACAATTTTGTTAAGGTTACTGACATTAAAATGGCGACAGAATAATGCTGGCAAAAGCTAATACATATTTTTATGTTTCTTTGATAAAATAGCAGGCTGACAATGTTAAATGGGTTATGTGCTAATTGATCATATTAGTGTTTCACGAGTCCATATATATTTGAGAAAAGTCATGTTCTTTTGGTGATGCTGGCAGCGGCTGTACATAATATTTTTATGTATGTGTATCACGTTCATGAGTCTAAGAGTGTGTGTGTATTGTTAAGTTGTAAAACGTTTTGATGATGAAAAGATGTTTTGTATAAGTTAAAACTATGTTTAATATTCGATGCAAGATAGGCAAAACATATTATGTCCAAAGATGGTTGAGATTGGAAGTCACTGGTTGACATCGATCTCTCAAACAAGGGACATCGATCGATCGATGTACTTCAGTCCCTGACATCGATCGATCGATGTCTGTCTGAGAACATCGAACCCTCAACTACAAGGACATCGACCGATCGATGTCACTTCATACCCTGACTTCGATTGATCGATGTTGAACTGAGGACTTCGAACTCTAAACCAGGTGACATCGATCGATCGATGTCACTTCAGCCCCTGACATCGATCGATCGATGTCTGACTGAGTACTTCAGTCTCTAAAACTGGTGACATAGATCGATCGATGTGCTGCAGAATTCAAATTTTTTGAACGTTAGAATAAAATCCAAGGTTGATTTTCAAGGTTTTCTCTTTCCAATCTTCTTCAAACTTCTTATGGACTTTAACCCAACTTGTTACATGCTTCCTTGACTATTGTAAGCTTGTCTAAGATTCTCTAGGGTGGCTATCCAAGATCAAATCACTCCATAGGGTGGCTAAAGACTATTTTGGCATTGTCTTGACATTTTTGAAGATGAAGACTTGGTGGAAGGCCTCAAAAATGTGGTGAACTTCTTCTATAAATAGAGAAGGCTTGGATGAAGCAATTACACACTTTCAACATCATCTAGCTTCATTTTACATTGTTGTATATTTCTCTCATACTTGTAAATTTGTTTAAAGCTTGTCTAGCTTTCTTTGATCTTCATTGTTTGTATTTTGAGAGAAAGAGAGTCAAGCACAAGAGGAACCATAAATATTTGATCTCTAGCTTGTGCTTAGACTTGTGAGAAAGTGTGAACCTTACTATATATCTTCAACCCATTGTGAGAAGTTCTTGAGAGAACTTTTGTTGAAACTGTAAGGAAGCAAGAAGTTGTTCTTGCTAAGAGCTGTAGTTGTTGTAGTTGCACAAGTGTGTTGTGCAAAAAGTTGCTGTTGTTGTTGCTTACACTAAAGTGTTAGTGTAAGTGTTGCTGTGGTTGTTCTTATTGTTCATAATAAGAAGAGTAGTTGTTGAAAATCCACTTTGGAAACAAAGTGGTAGTGGAGTAGAATCATTTACGATTCGAACCACTCTATATCCGGTGTACTCTTTCATTGTCTCTCATCTCCAATTCTTGCTCTGATTTTGAATATCTTTCTGAGTTGAGAAAAACAAGAAAATTCCGCAAAAGAGCCAAACACTCTATTCACCCCCCCCCCCCTCTAGAGTGTATTTCGGACCTTACAATTGGTATCAGAGCCTAACCTTGATTGCTTGGCCAATCTTTGCAAGTAGCAAGGTTAAAGATCATGGCAACGACAACCTCAACCTCAACCTCTTCATCTCCTAAGCCTACTGCACTATTTTCAGGATCAAACACTAAAGCTCCTATGTTTGATGCCCAAAACTATTCTTTGTGGAAATTTCGAATGATCAATCATTTGAAAGGCTGTGGATTTGATATATGGAGAGCTGCTGTCAAAGGAATTGAAGTTCCAATGATTACCAACTCAAAAGGAGAATCAATGTTTAAAGATGAGGATGACTACACCGACGAAGAGAAGATAAAGTTCGCCATCAATGGCAAAGCTTTTGACATTCTCTCAAGTGCTCTAACCACCACCGAGCTCATTAGACTCCAAGGTCTTGAAACAGCCCACGAGGCATGGAAAAGGCTTGAAATGATACATGAAGGAACTGAGCAAGTAAGAATGGCCAAAAGACTCATGCTCATGAAGGAGTATGAGATGTTCGGAATGAAGAGTGGTGAGAAGATTGAGGAGACAATCGATCGATTCACACGAATAGTGAATCAACTCTCCATGGTTGACAAGAAAATCTCAAACGAAGACCTTGTCTCAAAACTCCTCAACTCCTTGCCAAGAGAATGGACACCCAAAGTCACCGCCATCACCGAATCAAAGAATCTCAAGACTCTTACTCTTGATGAGCTATCCGGTAATCTTCTTACTCATGAAATTCTTATTGATGAACAAAATAGGATGAATCCCATCAAGCCTACACAAACATCGCACAAAGGATTGGTGGTAGAGTCCGATGATTCGGATGAGGAAGTTGCCCTTCTTGTAAGAAAATTTAGAAGAATGGCAACTAGAAACAAAGCTCAAGCAAGAAAGTTTTTCAAGAAACCATCTAAAGAAAAAGAAGCAAGTGAAAATTGCTATAGATGTGGTCGACCCGGTCACTTCATTGCCGATTGCCACGTAAAAGAGCCGCAAAAGCAAGAGAAGAAGGTCTTTTCTCAAAAGAAGAAAGCCCTCAATGCGGAGGTAACCACGTGGGATGATCTCCTTTCGGAATCGGAAGGAGAAGATAGTGAAGATCAAGATGTTGGACTTGTTGCAATGGTTGAAAATTCAAAGTTTCAACATACTTGTCTTATGGCGATTGAAGACGACCTTGAGGTAAACTCTAACCCTTCAAATTTGCATGATGAAATAGGAGATTTGCAAGATGACTTTGAAAAATTAAATTTGAAATATAAGCATTTAAAGAAAGAGTTCAAGAAATGCATTTTAGAAAATAAGAGCTTGCATGACAAAAACATTTTGATGGTTCAAGAGCATGATATCATACTTACTATGCATAAAACCGTAGCTCTTGAAAAGGAAGAAATTAGAAAAGAATGTGAAAAACTAAAATTAGACTTACAAAGACTAACAAATGGGAAAAACAACTTAGACATACTACTTGGGAATCAACGAATTGGAAATGATAAATCCGGTTTAGGATTTAACTCATCATCTTCTATTAAACCTAAGTCTTTAAAGAAAAAGACAAACAATGGAAAATCACAACAAAATTTATCATCTTCTAAACCAAAGCGTGTACCCACGTGCTTTTATTGCAACAAGCTAGGACATGTAAAGAAAGCATGTAGAGCTCGATTTGAGAGCACATATGTTTGGAAGCCTAAGGGTCGAAAAACTAACCCTAAATGACCCAACCATCAAAGGGTACCAATGCATACATCTTTTGGATTTGTAGGCTCTCAAGATAAATGGAGTAGCCAAAGAAGAAGGAACCAAATGGCTTATGGACAGCGGATGTTCAACTCACATGACCGGAGACAAGACGTTGTTCACCAAGCTCAAGCTCCAAGATGGTGGAACGGTGCATTTTGGCAATGGGAGAGCCAAAATCCTTGGACATGGAGAAATTGGTAATTCTTTTTTTACTATTAATAATGTACTATATGTAGAAGGGCTTAAGTATAATTTGATAAGTGTTAGCCAACTATGTGATGCTAATTTTCAAATTGAGTTTGTGAAAAGAAAATGTGTTGTGAAAAAGAATGATAAGATTGTTTTCGAAGCTATTCGTAAAAATGATGTTTACAAATTTAGCACACATGATTTGATATCACAAAATGTTTCTTGCCTAGTTGCCAAAAATGATTTGACTCAACTATGGCATAGACGACTTGGACACATTAGTTTCAAGAATTTCAAAGAGATTTGCAAAAATGAAAAGGTCCAAGGTCTTCCAAAATTGAATTTCGAAAACCATGGCTTATGCGACACTTGTCAAAAGGCAAAACTTGTTAAAACAAGTTTCAAGCCCAAAAGTGAAATCTCCACCACCAAACCTCTACAATTGCTTCATATGGATTTGTATGGGGACATTGGTACAGCAAGTCTAAGTGGAAAACATTACACCTTTGTGGTGGTAGATGACTACTCTAGGTATACTTGCGTAATGTTCTTAGCTAAAAAGAATGATGCATGTCAAGAATTTATAAAGCTTTGTAAGAGATTAGAAAATCAAAGAGAAGACACAATTAAGGAAATTAGAAGTGATAGAGGTGGTGAGTTTGATGGAGAGTTTCAAGAATTTTGTATATCCAAAGGGTATGGACACAATTTTTCAGCTCCAAGAACTCCTCAACAAAATGGTGTTGCGGAAAGGAAAAATAGAACACTTCAAGAAATGAGTAGAGCCATGCTAAATGAATTTGAGCTACCCAAATATTTTTGGGCCGAAGCGGTAAATACCGCGTGTCATGTGATCAATAGAGTTTATTTGAGACCATTTCTCAAAAAGACTCCTTATGAGCTTTGGAAAGGTAGAGTACCAAATATTGGTTATTTCAAGGTTTTTGGTTGTAAGTGTTTTATCCTTAACACCAAAGACAACTTGGATAAACTCGACTTCAAAGCGGATGAAGGAATTTTTATGGGCTATGCTCAAAATAGCAAAGCATTTAGAGTATATAATAAGAGAAGTATGAAAGTTGAAGAATCAATTCATGTCAAGTTTAGTGAATTCATTGATGATAAGTCAAACAACAATAATGATGACGATGAAGATGAAATAATCGAAGTAAGTCATATAGAAAAATTTGAGAATCCAAAAGGTAATATTGTCATCGACCTTAGGATTGATCCACTTGAACCTAATGTTGAAGATGAAGAAGTAGGAGGAGATACCTCAAATTTGCCGGATTCATACAAATATAGGAAAGATCACCCTAAAGAGTTGATACTAGGTGAAACTAGCCAAGGTGTAATGACAAGGAGAAAATTCAATGAAAATGCCTTCATTTCACAAGTTGAGCCTAAAAATATAAAAGAAGCAATAAATGATGAAGATTGGGTATTAGCTATGCAAGAAGAATTAAATCAATTTGAAAGAAGTGATGTTTGGGAATTAGTTGCTAAACCTAGTGATCATCCTGTAATTGGCACCAAATGGGTATTTAGGAACAAAATGGATGATAAAGGAAACATCACTAGAAACAAAGCTAGGTTAGTAGCCCAAGGCTATAGGCAAGAGGAAGGCATAGACTACGATGAGACTTTTGCCCCCGTGGCTAGGTTAGAAGCTATTAGGATGTTATTAGCATATGCATGCTATAAGGATTTCAAACTATATCAAATGGATGTGAAATCCGCATTCTTGAATGGAATAATTCAAGAAGAGGTCTATGTAGCTCAACCTCCGGGGTTTGAAAATCATGATTATCCAAATCATGTTTTTAGACTCAAAAAGGCCCTTTATAGACTTAAACAAGCTCCTAGGGCTTGGTATGATAGATTAAGTAACTTCCTACTTGAAAACGAGTTTTCAAGAGGAAAAGTCGACACTACTCTTTTTATTAAAGAACAAGGAAACCATCAATTGCTTGTTCAAATTTATGTGGATGATATCATATTTGGTGCTACTAATGATTCTCTTTGTAAGCATTTTGCTAAATTGATGGAAGGAGAATTTGAAATGAGCATGATGGGTGAACTCAACTACTTTCTTGGTCTACAAATCAAGCAAACTCAAGATGGAGTGTACATATCTCAAACAAAGTATACGAAGGATTTGCTCAAGAAGTACAAATTCGAGGATGGAAGAAGTGTGAGCACTCCGATGAGCACGAGTACAAAGCTTGACAAGGACGAAAAAGGAAAGCCAGTTGAGGTAACGAAATATAGGGGTATGATTGGAAGCTTACTTTATTTAACCGCAAGTAGACCAGATATTTTGCATGCTGTGTGCTTGTGTGCTAGATTTCAAAGTATGCCTAAGGAATCGCATTTAGTTGCCATTAAACGTATCTTTAGGTATTTGAAAGAAACTTTAAACTTCGGTTTGTTTTATCCCAAAAATGGTTGTTTTGATCTAAGAGGATATAGTGACTCCGACTATGCTGGAAATCTTGTTGATAGGAAAAGCACCTCCGGGACATGTCAATTTCTTGGAGATTGCTTAGTTTCTTGGTTTTCCAAGAAACAAAATAGTGTGTCACTTTCCACGGCGGAATCCGAATATGTATCGGCCGCTTCGTGTTGTGCACAACTACTTTGGATGATCAACACCTTGAACGATTACAATGTTAAGTTTGAAAAAGTTCTCATCCTATGTGATAATACCTCAGCCATAAGTATAGCACAAAACCCGGTTCATCATAGTAGAACAAAACACATTGAGGTGAGACATCACTTCATAAGAGATTGCATCCAAAAAGGATTGGTATGCGTTGAGTTCGTTCCAACAAATGACCAACTGGCGGATATCTTTACCAAATCCCTTCCCACCGAGACGTTCGAATCAATTAGGACAAGATTGGGAATGCTAAACATTGGTTAAAGGGTTAAAAACTGTTAAAATTACAGAATTCTGCATACATAGATCGATCTATGTGAAAATTTTAGAGAATGATGTCTATAAAGACATCGATCGATCGATGTACAGGACATCGATCGATCGAAGTCCCTGACATCGATCGATCGATGTCAGCGGGACAGAAGCTTATAAAACCTGCAAAAACGTCTCATTTTTCATTTTCACCACTACGAACCCTAGTTTCCCCTCTGCGAAATACATCTCTCATTCAACAAAATTTTCAATCCTTCTCTCAAGGCTATTCTTTTTATCAATCCTACTCAAATCTACATCAATCTTCAATCTCTAACCAAAATCATTTAGCATTTTCTTGCCCTAATTCTCTCAAATGGCTCCAAGAACCAAAAATCATCCCAAGAGACAGAAAACTTCACAACAACAAACTCCAACGGGTCCAAGAACAACAGGATTACGGAAGCAACCAGAGCCATCTCAAGAACATCTCATTCGTGAGGTAAGAGAAAGTCTTCACATTAGAAATTTTCCCTGGCTTAAAACTGGTGAATATGAGAATGCATTGGCTACACCTCTGGGATTAGGCATACATACTCATATATCTCAGAGAGCACAATTACTATTCACTGAATGGGAAAATAGCAATAGGTCTACCATTCCATCGAAGGTGCTCAAAATTGAGGACATTTTGAGCAATGCAGAATTGAGACCTATAATTGACTTGTTGTATGCTCAAAACTGGAAGTTTTTATGGGATTCATCTGAGATGGGAGCTATGTCTACCCGTTATACCCGACTGTTTTATGCCAATTTTTGGATTGACTATCTGAATGGAAATCCATTTTCTCTGAATTCAGTTATTGATGGTCAAATAGTCTCTTTTCACACTGCACAAATCAATGCTATTCTTGGTACACCTAATGAGGGATTCAAGGATTTCGATCCTTGGAAGTGGGATTTTCACAAGTAACAAGTCACTGAAAATGAAGTCAAAACCTTTCTTGGCTTTCACCCGACAAAGAACACAAACGATATGCCTTTGATGTATAGAGTCTTACTTGCGATAGTTACCTTTTGTGTAAATGGAAAATCAGCCAAACTTCCCAGCAACCTAGACTTTTACATCACATACCGCATAGCCAGGAGAGAGCAGGTTAATTTTGGAGAAGTTTTCTTTGAAAATGTGTTGGAGGCGGTTACGAAGAAATCGAAGGCACTTCCTTACAGTAATCTGATATACAGATTACTGAAAAGTTCAAAACTCGTACTGGATGTTGAATACGAAGAAGGGATTACGAATAAGGACTATTACACAAAATTCAACATCCAGCAAATTCTCAAGTCTAGAAAGGAAGCGCAACGAAGGGGTGGTGCTCAGGAGCTGGAGGAAGAGGAAGCTGAAAATGAGCCGGAAATACCACCACACCCCACTGAGCCTACCGTAGAACCCCAACCCAACCCTCCAAGTCCTACATCTCGCATAGACAAAGGCAAAGCCCCAATGGAGAAAGAGAGTGAATCCGGGGATGATTTCGATATTGAATACGAGATAAATGACATCCAACGCACTCTTGGTCAATGGGGTGAAGACTTGACCAAGGAAGCTGTTCGTATAGACGATTTGGAAAAAGGCTATATGACTTTCCAGACTCATTTAAAAACGCTAGAAACAAGAGTGGATACTGAAGTCAAGTCACTCCACCATGAGCTAACCATGCAAAAGACCAAGTACCAGAAATTGAAGACGAAGCTCAAAGCCGCTCTTTCCGGACTTTGTTTCTCCTCTGATGAGGAGTAATTCTTGATGATTTCCCATTCCCTCGTTTTTATAGTTTGAGTTTGTATCTCAAAACTTGATATTTTCCTCATGACATTTATATTTTCACCTTGGTAAATTTTTTTTGATGTTTTCAAAAAGGGGGAGAAGTTCCATGCATGCTTTGGCTTTGGCATCATTATCATGTTTTTACATTGTTAGCATGTTTTGTTGGTTTCATTTCATGAATTGTTTTTTACCTTAACGT
Source organism: Eustoma russellianum (assembly GCA_036186865.1). Lineage (NCBI taxonomy): Eukaryota > Viridiplantae > Streptophyta > Magnoliopsida > Gentianales > Gentianaceae > Eustoma > Eustoma russellianum. The sequence continues at coordinate 27,092,352 of AP025050.1, forward strand.
GATGGAGCTTTGGATGCTTGCTAATGATATGTTGGCGTGATAGGGATTCAAATGGCTAAACTAAGAATGGTTACTTTCTGTCATTTTGTGTTGAACATGTTGGCGTGATAGGGATTCAAATGGCTAAACTAAGAATGGTTACTTTCTGTCATTTTGTGTTGAACATGTTGGCATGATAGGTATTCAAATGGCTAAACTAAGAAAGGTTACTGTCTGTCATTTTGGCTTAAAAAGTTGAATTGTGCATAACATGACAAAAAGTCTATTAATATGCTTTACATATTGAAATGGTGAAAATACAAAACTTGATGCAAAATTTGAGGGGGAGCATGTTGGGTAGATTGATGAGAAAGCATGAACTAAGGGGGAGTTGTAGAAAAACATCTTTTGGATTGTTGTTTTGAAATCATCAAAAAGGGGGAGAATGTTAAGTTGTAAAACGTTTTGATGATGAAAAGATGTTTTGTATAAGTTAAAACTATGTTTAATATTCGATGCAAGATAGGCAAAACATATTATGTCCAAAGATGGTTGAGATTGGAAGTCACTGGTTGACATCGATCTCTCAAACAAGGGACATCGATCGATCGATGTACTTCAGTCCCTGACATCGATCGATCGATGTCTGTCTGAGAACATCGAACCCTCAACTACAAGGACATCGATCGATCGATGTCACTTCATACCCTGACTTCGATCGATCGATGTTGAACTGAGGACTTCGAACTCTAAACCAGGTGACATCGATCGATCGATGTCACTTCAGCCCCTGACATCGATCGATCGATGTCTGACTGAGTACTTCAGTCTCTAAAACTGGTGACATAGATCGATCGATGTGCTGCAGAATTCAAATTTTTTGAACGTTAGAATAAAATCCAAGGTTGATTTTCAAGGTTTTCTCTTTCCAATCTTCTTCAAACTTCTTGTGGACTTTAACCCAACTTGTTACATGCTTCCTTGACTATTGTAAGCTTGTCTAAGATTCTCTAGGGTGGCTATCCAAGATCAAATCACTCCATAGGGTGGCTAAAGACTATTTTGGCATTGTCTTGACATTTTTGAAGATGAAGACTTGGTGGAAGGCCTCAAAAACGTGGTGAACTTCTTCTATAAATAGAGAAGGCTTGGATGAAGCAATTACACACTTTCAACATCATCTAGCTTCATTTTACATTGTTGTATATTTCTCTCATACTTGTAAATTTGTTTAAAGCTTGTCTAGCTTTCTTTGATCTTCATTGTTTGTATTTTGAGAGAAAGAGAGTCAAGCACAAGAGGAACCATAAATATTTGATCTCTAGCTTGTGCTTAGACTTGTGAGAAAGTGTGAACCTTACTATATATCTTCAACCCATTGTGAGAAGTTCTTGAGAGAACTTTTGTTGAAACTGTAAGGAAGCAAGAAGTTGTTCTTGCTAAGAGCTGTAGTTGTTGTAGTTGCACAAGTGTGTTGTGCAAAAAGTTGCTGTTGTTGTTGCTTACACTAAAGTGTTAGTGTAAGTGTTGCTGTGGTTGTTCTTATTGTTCATAATAAGAAGAGTAGTTGTTGAAAATCCACTTTGGAAACAAAGTGGTAGTGGAGTAGAATCATTTACGATTCGAACCACTCTATATCCGGTGTACTCTTTCATTGTCTCTCATCTCCAATTCTTGCTCTGATTTTGAATATCTTTCTGAGTTGAGAAAAACAAGAAAATTCCGCAAAAGAGCCAAACACTCTATTCACCCCCCCCCCCTCTAGAGTGTATTTCGGACCTTACATATATATATATATATATATATATATATATATATATATATATATATATATATATATATATATATATATATGCGAAAGTTTAAATTATGTAAATTTCGACACTTGCTAATTTCGGATTCAAGCCGGGTCGCTGTCCATGCGATGCCTTTTGTTTATATATATTATAAACTAAATAATCTTAAAATGATGCAATTTGCGTAAGAATGTGAGTGAAATTTAGATGACTGTACGTGAAACAAATTGGTGTATCATTATCGATTTTGGGAAAAGATAAGTGGGTCAAGGATGAACGCGTAAGTATAAGCGCGTCTATGGACGTGTATGGGCGTGGGCATATACGTGGGTATACTTATACGAAACGTATAAGTGTAAGGGCGTATATGCACATGTATGGACGCGGGCATATACGTGGGTATACTTATATGTAGGAGATAAAATGGAATTTTGAAACAGAATTAAAGTGACAAACGAAAAAGTATAATGGTAAATGAAAAAGTGTTTGCGAAAATTCATGTTTTTAGAAAAGTCACCCTTACAAAGAAAATATATCGGTAAGCTGAGTTGATCCCAAACAAGCAGAGCGTTCGGACATATTTGATAATTTTTATAGAGCACCCGGGCATATTTGATAGCCAATTGGAGCGCTCAGGCATATTTGACTATTTCGATAGAGCGTCCGTGCATATTTGACAATTGGAGATCAATCCGTAAGGCTTGTGGTATAAGTCACTCGTAAGGTAAGCGCCATGGCCATTGCACTGCATTAATGAGAAATGGATATCGCATATGGATGTCGTAAGGGGTAACCGAATATGGATATCAAAAATGGATACTGATGGGGATGCCGAAGGGGTAATCGCCTATGATATCGGAAAATGGAAATGGATACCGATAGGGATACCAAAAGGGGCAATTGCCTATGATATGAGAAATGGAAAAGGAAATATGAAAATGGAATATGAAACGGAAATGGATAAAAGATAAGTGGTTGCCGAGTCGTTGTACTGATTTTGAAAAGTTGCATCACGGTTTTTGATTGTACTGAATCTTGTGTGCGATGACTAAGTTGCGTGTGCTTTACATGCTTTATTGTATAGGAAGGGCAAAATGGTAAATTTATTTTGCAAAGAGAAGCATGCTATTTTATATTATGTTTTTTATTCATTTACATTTGCTTCTCGGTGTATGATTCCATGGTAAATATAGTAAGGTTACTTGTTGGACGATGTATGTCGTTCGCCCCCTCTATCAATCAGTTTTGCAGATAGACAGGTAAAGGAGTTAGTATACCGTGGAAGATCGGGATTGGAGATTTTGAGACTAAAGATATTCGGACGAGACTTTCAAGGATTTAGTTGAGGCAGTTATTATGATATTCGAGGTTTATGTATTTTGGGAGATTAGTGTTTATCTATATTCGACCATTGTATTGATTTAGAATTCCCTAAACATTGTATTAATGATGATGATTATTTTATCGAGGATTTTTAGTTTATATCGTTTCCGCTGATATCGATTTACGTTATTATGATGACGTGTAAATGAATTCAATCGATGCATTGTATTCACCTTAGTGATATACGGCGGATGAGTCGTTTTGAATACTAGGGCTCGGGACGGGTCGCTAGAGATATGGTGTCAAAAGATGTCATATTCCTGATCTGTTCCGATTGTTACAATTTGAGGCTTGCGTATTTTGCTACTAGATGTTTGTGGAACTGGTGTTCGCTTATTAAAAGTTACTACATCCTAGGTGATTGATCAGAGGTTGACAAAGTATCTAATTTGATGTTTGTTTACTCCATGAATAGCATCAATGCAATGATATTCTCTGCACAATTTGAGTCATGCTATCCTTTCAGAACCTTTTAACCACATTTGATATCGTTATTATCTTTTAGAATGCTCAACCCTGTCTTTGTTTCTTTCTTCTGGGAACACCATGCCTCTGCATGGTTTGGATTCAAGCTTACATGATGGGAAACTTTGGTATGTAATGCATGGCTGGCCAGTAAAGCCTCACCAGCTTCAGAAATAGTTGTCTTGTTCCATGTTTTTTATGTGTGGTGTTAAAACATGTGATATGTTCAAACTAATGATCTATTCTACGGAGTTGAGAGTGTCAGTTGAATTATTATGTATGACTGGTTTTGATGATTTGCACAAGTATAGCATGCTAAAAGGTTCAAAGATTTGAGTTGAAGTGTTGATCAAAATTCAAGCGCTTAATCTAGTGTTTCATCGCTAAGAAGATGAAATAGAAAGGTTGGCTACGGTATGAAGCGCTCCACCAAGCGCTTCACGCAATAAAATCTCAGAACAGAATGTTTTGGCAAAATCATAAAGCAATATATAAAGCGCTTTGTCTTTTATCTTTTGACCTTTCTGAACAAAAAGGTTTAGCAAAACATAAGGCACTTCATCAGCGCTTCATCTGATGAAACATTTGAACAGAATGTTTTGGCAAAACCATAAAGCAATATATAAAGCGCTTTGTCGGTTGAACCCTATAAACAGAGAGGTTTGGATAAATCATGAAGCGCTACATAAAGCGCTTAATCTGTCTAAACAAAGTACACGTTGAAATTATTTCTTTACCTCTGTATAAATGATTAATTATGAAGCACTTCACGTGTATCTATTCTTAAATGTAAAGCCACATCAAGCGCTTCATCTAAAGCGCTCAATGTATAACGAAATTTTAGCGCACTCTTCTCTCTCTTGCTTTTTAGTTGACCAATGCGATTTTTATTTTCCCCATCCAAACATGACAGTTGCAGACTATTTACAAAAGCAAATCCAAGGTAGTTGGGAAAAGCTTTCCATTTTGAACTTAAAATGGCAAAGCTTCCTCAAGAAGCTTTAAATTCTTCCAAGAAGTGTCTTTCAAGGTAATGATGTTCAAACAAGTGGGACAAAAATTTCTCTCTCTTTCTCCTTCTCTCTCCACTTCAACGGCTATGAGGGCTTCTATAAGGCTTGGGAGACTTAATTTTTTCAGACAACTTTCTTCATCAAAACTCTCAAGTCTTCATTATTATCTTGCTCTCACAATCATTGTACAAATTACTTTACGGTTGATAGTGTTATTGTAAAAGAAGAAAAAGTATTCTTCTAAGTGAGGATTGTGAGGGGCAAAGTGGAGATTTTTGGTCAAGAAGAACGACGTCTTCTTGTTGGCGAAACTCAAGCTTCCCAAGAGCTAGTTGATGGTGTAGGAGCTACATCATACTCCATAGAAGGTTTCTTTGGTGCAAAGAAGATCTTGAGAAGGCTAGGCTTCAAAGAGGTTGAGTGTTCATTGTTCTTGAGCTAGGTTTGCTAAACCTAGTTTGTTTTTCTATTTTCTTTGATTGTTGTTTCTCCCCAAAGAGAAATAACGATTCCCTATTCAAAAATCTTTCTTTTTCAAAGCAAGAAGGTAGAGGAGTATAGTTTTTAACTTGAACCTCTATAAATTTGGTGTTCTGTTATTCTCTCAAGTTTTTTTCTTCAAAGAGCACATCAAGTATCGTTTAAATCACTTCCATTGCAAAAAGATTCGAAAAAGAACCATACTTGCATAATCACACTATTCATCCTCCCCTTTCTAGTGTGTTTCACAGACCTAACATGAATTTCGTATTGTTTTTTGCTTTCTTCTGGGTATCGAGACCTTGGATGCATCCAATAAGGGAAAAGTTTGGTTCTTCTAGCTTATATAACCTAATCATCCTTTGCTTAAGCTAACCTTTGTTATTATTATTTTCTTCTTCTCCTCAACTAATGAAACTTTCCAAGTTGTTCTCCATAAAATGGGAGATTTCTCAGGTTGTCACCATATGTTTGCAGGTACTTTATAAAAGTTTTGAAAATTAGACACTCATATGGTCTGCAGGAGGTCCAAGAGCACAGTTGGATTCCAGAAGGCTTTTAGACTAAAAATTTGTTTTGCAGGATCAAGGTTATTTCTCATGCAGATGTAACACAACTGGAGGTTTATACTGATATTTATGCAGGAACTTTAGGAGTGCAACAGTTTCAGAAATTTCAATCCTTAAAGATCTGGTTGAATAAAGAATAGCAATGATGTTGAAGTTTCAATCATAGTGTGCATAGTTCAAACTTAGTCGCATCCACCTATATACTAAGTTTGAGGAAAAATATTGAGATATACAGGTCTATGTGACGACTATAGGTAATAACCGTTGAATACTTCTAAATACCAGTTACGTATATATTTATGTAAACACTAGTTACCATTTTCCTTTTCTTTTCGTTCTTGCCTTCTACAAAGACAAAGAAATGTCCGGTAAAAAGGGGGGTGATTTTTCATTCTGAGGGTCAGATATTTTCCACGGTAGACGGACATCACAATTACTGTGCTTCTTCTCTGTACTTTTCTTTGCTTTTCGATAGTTGGAAGAGAAGATTTCCTTCTCTATATAGCTAACATCTGTATTCCTGAGAGAGTGTGAAGTGCTAATGTAAAGACTAAGCCTTCACCTTCAATTTGTTCTTTCTATTTGAGATTCTTCGAGTCTTCAGTTGTTTGTTGTTCTTCGATTGTTTGTTGTTCTTCGATTGTTTGTTGTTCATTGATGTTGAATTTCAACATATAGGTATTCATCCATCTATGAAATCAATAATACCAATGTGTGATCCTTATTTTGAAACAAAGATAATGATACAATTTTCATAAATTCATAATAAGTACAGAAAGGATACTCAATCGTTTATATTATACCGATATGTCACACTAAGGTTTTCGGTGGATGAAATCGCCCTTTCTTCTTCTCCAATGATGCTGGCCAATTTTTCCTTTAGTATGTGTGTTTGTTTTATTTTGTGTGTATATAAGTATATATATATGTAGGTAAAACTAGGGTTTTCTTTTTTCCCCCTGGTTCTTCCTATTTTGCTGATGGTTGCCGCTGATGGAAGGCCATACAATTGGTAAGGTTTTATTAATTTTTTTCTTTTGCTAGTTTTATTTTTTTTTTCTTTTGCTACTAAGGTATAGATATTTATATATATATATAGGTTGAGTGGCATCTATCACATTTCTGGGTTTCGAGTTCGATTTTCCTTTCCAATTTTTTTTTAAAAAAAATGAAAAAAAAAATATGTAGTCAATTTCCTAACAGGTACAATATATTTTGGGACCATGAACTATATTCATCTGAGAGATGTAATCAAATCTTATCTTACACTCATACATAATCGCACGATGTTGAGAACATGTATCATACGATGGCCTCATAGAATTGATCACCATTCTCCGGTCCATCACCATCATCAGGGTGAACGTTTGACGGTACATCAGGTCCATCACAATTTACTGGTCAGTGTTGACCATTGACCATCTCCAAAATGATCGGGTTAGTATCCCCTCACCGCAAACCCCTCACCGCATTCGTCACCGCGCGACAAGTGGCAGTAAGGGTGGGTGGTGAGGCTAGATGAGGCTCACTCTCATATACTCTCACCACCCACCCCTGCTGCCACGTGTCACGCGGTGACGGATGGGAAGAGGGGAAAATGGGATAGAAGATCTCATCCCAAAATGATCAGTGTTAGCCGTTCCTTCATCACCATTGACTGGTGAGTGTTGTCCATTGACCATAATTTAGAAATATACATATTTTCCCCTTTATTTATTCCTTCATCATTGTTCAGTATTTTGCTGAAAGTTATCAAAGGTATTTATGCATTGGTATAATGTATTTTGAATTCACTTTGCAATGTTAAGTAAAATTATAGAAGCAATATGTCTCCAAAGTGGCCTAGATCTGGAAAACAATATGTCTGCCAGATGTTAAACAAATTTTTTGTTTCTTATAAATTCATATGAAGTAATTATTTTGTTTGTTTGTTCATAATTTCATGCAAACAAACAAATTTTGTTTGCTTATTTGATTATAAATTCATGCAAATATTATATGTATAAAACTATAGTAAAATTATAGAGCAAATACATAGTGCGATAGTATTCACAATTAAGTTCCTTCATACATATGCACACATATACACATACATATGTAGGTGTGGTGTGTATTTGTGTATATATATGTGTGTGTGTGTATGTGTGTAGTATGTACTGTTGGAAATAATTCAAACAAATTAATTTCTGTACAGTAACGGCCGACTTGCTGAGATCAGGGCCTACCTGAACCGAGATCTGGGTAGACTGGATGGTTCTACTAACTCAAGACAGTTCCAAAAGAGCAATTGTATTTGAGTTCTGGGCTGATCATTGACCTGCCGATCTCGGCACCTCGGCACAACAATCGAGAGTTATGCTTTCAGCCGCTTCAGACGAGCAGAGCCCAGCACGGCCGAGCTGCAAAACAAGGAATGTGCTCAGCTGATCAGAAGAGCTCGACACAAAGCAGAGCTCGGCAAGACGATGCTTCAGAACAACAAATGTTCTCAGCAAACAGCAGAGCTCAGCACACAGCAGAGCTCGGCTCGGAACTAACCTTGTCAGCTCAGCAGAGCGTAGATCCAAGATGAGTCCAGGACTCTGTCCTTAAGACGTTATTGCTCCGGTACACTGTTCCCAACCAGAGGAGCAACCGTCTCCCAGGATACAACGGAGACCAGTTCAGACGTGCGGCACTTCAGCGCTGAACTCCACGAAACTTTAAGAGTTTCCTCACCTTCTCGGTATACTGGAATGCAGAAGTGTTTCGTGAGTATGAAGATGCAGAGAGGGAGATTGCGGAGAGGAGAAGAACTCGTGAATTCTCAGTGTGTCCAATGTGATCATCTTTGGCCACTATTTATAGGGAAACTCTGAGGTCAACTATTACAGTCGCTCTAATCTCCGCCGTAAGATCAGATATCGGCTCGGCCTAAATCGTAGGATTAGATAACCGCACGAGGTCTGCTTCTCACCCGTGAGATCAACTAACTGTTCAATCTGAGCCGTCAGATCATAACAAGTTAAGATCAGCTCAGCCGTTTAAATCTGAACCACCCTTTTTCAAATTTAACCGCCATCCTATCTCAACAACCTGGCGAGTTTAAAAATAACAACCTCTACCCACCTGAAAAGATCCGACATGGTGCTACAGGACTCGACTTGCAGGCTGCAGCTCGCAGTCCATAGTCCGGCCTGAAGCCCAGTCCACAACCTGAGCCTTTCAGGTCGGCAGCTTCGTCCGCTACCTAGGCCCACGCCCAGGTCTGGCCTGAGCTGAGCTGACTTTCTCTTTTACTTTGAGCATTAATTTCTCATTCATCCGGTATCGGAATCAAGTGATTCAAAAGCCTACAATGTGTAGAAAATCAAGGACTCATTAGTTCCACTTAGCACTAGTGGAACTAATCGTAATAATAGCTCAAAGTGCGTTGTCAACCACAGTTTGCAACTTGGCCCAATTACAATACACTTCCATTTCCTCCAACGATCCGCCACATGAATGGAAATTAATGCAGAGTGTTTATGCAGACTCTACCGAGAAGTTAGACAAGAAAATATTGCATCAGACAAGGTAGCTTTTGGCTTTGAACCTTTCTTAGTGAAATACTATCGGATCCACTCGGCTAATTAGTGAACTTAATGTCTTGAACTAACCCGCCTTAGTGTGAACCTAGACAACAGTACTCACACAACATTCCCTTTAATACCCTTTTGGTTCTCATGATTGCGTTCATTTTGGTCATGAACCGCCTGGTTTCAGAAAGTGTGCTAGAGAACTTTGGCCTTACAAAGTCCCCATAGAAGCGGCATCACTTCACACTTACACAGGTGTTTCCTATCAAGAGTATTCTGACATACTCCACTTGAACACATCAAGATATAGGAACCATTAAGAGCCTTAGCTTACCCTTATTCCTCTTCAGACAACACTTTTATTTGACAGAATGGGTAAGTGCTTACTGATCTCCATAACTTAGTTGTCCCATTGAACCAAGATTCTGGGATCTCCAGTCAACAAGGTTGGGTTACCGTTACAAAGAATCATGCATTACAGGTTTTAGTCCCATTCCGTTTGTCGAAATTGACATCCGATCTGTAGGTAAGCCCTTTGTAAGCGGATCTGCAAGATTCTCCTTTGATTTTACATAATCAATGGAAATCACGCCATTAGAGATCAACTGCGTAATGGTATTTGTCTCCGACGCATGTGTCGAGACTTATCATTATAGATGCTTGCTTTGTGCTCGTCTTATAGCTGATTGGCTATAACAGTGTATGCTAATAGGAGCGATTGGCTTAGGCAAGCAAGGCACATCTTCCAGGAAATTCCAAAGCCATTCAGCTTCTTCCCCAACTTTATCAAGTGCTATAAATTCCGTTTCAATCGTGAAACGAGCTATGCACGTTTACTTTGTGGATTTCCACGACACAGCACTACCACCAACATTGAATAAATATCCACTCGTGGATTTAGAATCCTTACTGTCAGATATCTAATTGGCATCACAATAGCCTTCCAATACTACTGGATATCTCGATTAATGTAACCCAAGGTTCATTGTATACTTTAAGTATTTCAATACTCTATTCAGAGCATTTCAATGTTCCTCACTTGGATTACTAGTAAACCTACTCAATTTGTTTACCAAACAAGCCAAGTCTGGTCTAATACAATTTGTTATATACATCAAACTTCCGATCACTTGTGAATACTCCAATTGAGCCACTGGCTTGCCTCGGTTCTTCCATAAGTGAGTACTTAAGTCAAGTGGAATATTTACTGGTTTTACATCAAGCATATTAAAACGTTTTAGTTTAGATTCAATATAGTGAGTTTGTGATAACACCAGTCCTTCGGTTATTCTAGAAATTTTAATTCCTAGAATATTGTTAGCAATTCCCATATCCTTCATGTCAAAGTTCCTCGTCAACATCTTCTTTGTATTTAAGATGATGTCTCGAGTACTTCCCATGATTAGCATATCATCCACGTAGAGACATACTATTACATATGCATTTTGTGTGTTCTTAATGTAAACACACTTGTCACACTCATTGATCTTGAAACCATTAGATAACAAAGCTTGATCAAATTTCAAGTGTCACTGTTTGGACGCTTGCTTAAGTCTATACAGAGACTTAACGAGTCTACAGACTTTAGACTCTTGTCCTGGAACCATTAAACCTTCCGGTTTTTCCATATAGATTTCTTCATCTGACTCACCATTCAGAAAAACAATCTTCACATCCATCTGGTGGATTTCCAGATTGTAGACTGCAGCAATTACAACTAGCATCCTTATAGACGTGATTCTAGTTACTGGTGAGTATGTGTCAAAAAAGTCAAAGCCTTCCTTTTGTCGACAGCCTTTTGCTACCAACCTGGATTTGTACTTTTCAATAGACCCATCCTCTTTCAATTTCTTCTTAAAAACCCTCTTTCACCCGAGTGGTTTACTTCCTGGTGGAAGATCAACCAACTCCTATGTGTGATTCTGAAGAATTGAGTCTATCTCACTGTTGATTGCCTCTTTCCAGAACGGAGCTTCTGGAGTTGACATCGCCTGGGGAAAATTCCTTGGCTCATTTTCTACCATATAGGTTAGAAAATCAGGACCAAACGAAGTTGATATTCTGGCACGCTTGCTTTGACAAACTTCCTCATCACCTTGAGGAGTCGCCTCACGCACTCGCTTACCAGCTTTCGTCTATTCTTCTTGTTTCTTATCTTTCCTTGGAAAGACATCCTAGAAGAACGCTGCGTTCCTTGAATTCATGATCATGTTTTTATGTATGCCAGGAATATCTGATTTGTGCACCAAGAACTGATATGCACTGCTGTTCGTTGCATATCCGATGAATATGAAATCAACAACTTTAGGTCCAATTTCAACTTTTCTTGGTTTAGGAACATCAACCTTAGCTAGACACCCCCATACTTTCAAGTATTTGTAGCTAGGCTTGTAACCTTTCCATAGCTCATAAGGGGTTTTATCCATCTGCTTGGATAGAATCCTATTTAAAATGACGTTAGCTGAGAGTATGGCTTCCCCCCACAAGTTTTAGGATAAGCCCGAACTTATCAACATAGCATTCGTCATCTCTTTCAGAGTTCAGTTTTTGCGTTCCGTGATACCGTTCGATTGAGGTGCATATGGTGCAGTTGTTTGATGAATAATGCCTTGTTCCGAAACAGAATTCATTAAACGATGCATCATATTCACCATCTCTATCACTACGAATTTCTTTAATTCGTTTGCTTTGTCGATTCTCAACTTCAATTTTATAGTCTTTGAAAGCATCAAGGGCCTCGTCTTTGCTACTTAGTAAGTAGACATAACAGTATCGTGTGCAGTCATCGATAAAAGTTACGAAATACTTTTTACCACCTCTCGTCTGCACAATCTTTAAGTCACATACGTCGGTGTGAATTAAATCTAAATGTTTAGTGTTTCTTTCTATTGAATGAAATGGCGCTTTTGCCAACTTCGCTTCAATACTTATTTGGCATTTTTCATTATCAAATTTTAATTTGGCAACAAGTCAAGATTAACCATACGTTGTAATGACTTATAATTCATATGTCACAAACGAAAATGCCATAAACAAGAAGATTCAAGTATGTAAACAGAAGAGAAAGCATTCTCATCATCCTCTATGGGCAAATCCTTTTTCGGTACAATAGTGGTGACATTCAATTTGAACATCCTATTTGTCAAGTACCCCTTCCCAAAATACATGCCATTTTTCGAAAGAATAACTTTATTGGACTCAAACATTAGTCTAAAGCCATGCATGACTAGAAAAGACCCATATACTAAATTCTTCCGAATATCGGAGACGTGCAGCACATTTTGCAGAGTCAAATGCTTCCCCGAGGTCAGCTTCAGAACAACTTTGTCCTCGCCTTTAATCTTCGAAGAGGCCGAGTACCCCATGTAAAGCTGTTCATTGTTTCTGGACTTGTACTCCGTGAACATCTCTCTGCTGGAGCAAACATGTCTAGTGACGCCAGTATCCAACCTCCATTCGCGTATGTTCCCCACAACATTATACTCTGAGACCATCGCACAGAGGTTCAGGTCATCCATGGCATCGACGATGTTGGCCTTTGCCTTAGTCTGCTTCTTCTTGGGCTTTCTGCACTCATTGCTGACATGCCCCTGTATGTCACAGTTGTAGCATTTCCCGGTGAACTTCTTGGCTATCTGCTTGCCTTTCTTGTTCACCCGGAGCCGGCCCTTCTTCTTCATTTTCTTGGCCTCTACGACATGGGTCTTGGCCCGACCAGGATTTGTCTGTGGCTTTCGTTCAGATCTGTGATTGTCTTCCTCTATGCGGAGTCGGACAATCAGATCTTCCAACGACATCTCCTTTCGCTGGTGTTTGAGATAGCTTCTGAATTCCCTTCACGAAGGAGGTAGCTTCTCAATCACCGCAGCCACGACGAAAGATTCATTGAGCAGCATGCCCTCTTCTTCCATCTCAGCTACCAAAGTCTGAAGTTTCTCAACTTGAGAAACAACAGCGCGAGAGTCAGACATCTTGAAATCTAGGAATTTGCCGACAATAAACTTTTTTGTGTCGGCATCTTTCGTACGGTATTTCTTTTCCAATGGCTGCCACAGACCCTTTGCGGTTTTGTACGTGCAGTACAAACCGCATAAGGAGTTGTCCAAGCATCCCAAAATATAGCTCAAACAAACATAATTGTTGAAGTTCCAAGCTGCAACAGAGAGTTTGTAGTCCATAGATTGGGTCTGGTCCTCCTCAGAACCCCCCACAGGCGGGTCCTCGGTCAGGAACGAAGCCAGCCCCACAGCAGTCAGAAAGAACATCACCTTCTGCTACCAACGTTTGAAGAAGCTCCCACTTAACTTCTCTGGTTTCTCCACTTGGGCCACAGCCGGACCCTGTGCAGGAACGTTCTTTGACACTCTAGCCTTTGGTGCCACAGGAGCAGAGCTATGCACGTCTGTGCCTTGAACAGAGATTGAACTCGCGTTCTCCATTTAGTCTCTGCCCATGAGAAACAATCAAAATCAGTACAGAATCAAACCATATAACGCCTTAAGAATTGTTGGAAATAATTCAGACAAATTGATTTCTGTATAGTAACGGCCGACCTGCCGAGGTCAGGGCCGACCTGGACCGAAATCTGGGTAGGCTGGATGGTTCTATTAAGTCATGATAGTTCAGATAGCACAATCGTATTTGTGTTCTGGGCTGATCACTGACCTGCCGATCTCCGCACCTCAGCATAAAAATCGAGAGTTGTGCTTGTAGCCCTTCAGCCGAGCAGAGCCCAGCACGGCCAAGCTGCAGAACAACGAATGTCCTCAGCTGATCAGCAGAGCTCAGAAAGACGATGCTTCAAAACAAAGAATGTTCTCAGTACAACAGCAGAGCTCAGCACACAGCAGAGCTCGGCTCGGCACTAACATTCTCAGCTCAACAGAGCAGAGATCTGGAGTGAGTCCAGGACTCTGTCCTTAAGACGTTATTGCTCTGGTACACTTTGCCCAACTAGAGGACCAACCGTCTCTCAGGATACAATGGAGACCAGTTCAGACGTGTGGCACTTCAGGCTGAACTCCACGAACCTTTAAGAGTGTCCTCACTTTCTTGGTATACAAGAATGCAGAAGTGTTTTGTGAGTATGAAGATGCAGAGAGGGAGATTGCAGAGAGGAGAGAACTCGTGAATTCTCTGCGTGTCCAATGTGGTCAGCTTTGGCCACTATTTATAAGGAAACTCTGAGGTCAGCTGTTACAGTCGCTCTAATCTCGGCCGTAAGATCAAACACCGGCTTGGCCTGAATCGTAGGATCAGATAACCTCACAAGTCTGCTTCTCAGCCATCAGATCAACTAACTGTTCAATCTGAGCCGTCAGATCATAACAAGTTCATGTCAGCTCGGTCGTTTAAATCTGAACCATCCTTTTTTCAAATTTAACCACCATTCTATCTTAACAACCTGGCGAGTTTAAAAATAACAACCTCTACCCACCTGACGAGATCCGACATGGTGCTACAGGACTCGACGTGCAGTCTGCAGCCCGCAGTCCGGCTTGTAGCCCAGTCTATAACCAGAGCCTTTCAGGTCGGCAGCTCAGTCCGCTACCTAGGCCCACGCCCAGGTCCGGCCCGAGTTGAGCTGGCTTTTCCTTTTACTTGAGCATTAATTTCTCATTCACCCGGTACCGGAATCGAGTGATTCAAAAGCCTACAATTATCTACTCATTGTGTAGAAAATCAAGGACTCTTTAGTTTCCATTTAGCACTAGTGGAACTAATCGTAATAATAGCTCAAAGTGCGTTGCCGACCACAGTTTGTAACTTGGCTCAATTACAATGTACTTCCATTTCCTCCAACATGTACATGTATAAATATATAGATACACATGTGTGCGTATATATCTGTGTGTGCCCAGCCAATGTTTGTTGGCGGGGTACTTGAAATATAACCCGGTGCCTCTCACGGTTCGTTCGACAAATTCATCTACGAATGATCAATGTATGACTTGTCATAGTTATAGTCGTAAAGTTTGCTCAAATTTAAAATACGCAAAAAAGAAAGCATTGCACATGCAAAAAAAAGTATACTGGTAAATAAGGGGGAAAGAACAAGACCGAATGCAAAGATCACTTAAGAACGAGCATAAGAATCATTACACATAAATATTCGACTTGGGCCACCTCTTGACCTTTGCTTTCACAAAAGAGAAGCTGGAGAAACGATTATTCAGGTCAATGATGTGCAGTAGACAACATTTTGCCAGAAGGGTCAGGTGTAGGTGCGCAAGTAGTGACATATTCCTCCTCTATACAAATGCAATTAAGCCCACATGCATTACTATTACATGACCCCAGGCATGAATGATCTTGATGCAACAATGCCCATGTCTGGGGGTGGATGGGCTCACTTGCCAATTTCCTCGACAAGGATATCATTTTCGTTGTTGCGGTTGTTGTGGGTAGCCTGTTAGATTGTATGGTGCCTGTTCCACAAAATACAAATTGAAAGTAAATCAATTAATAGATGAAATCTCTGAATTCTAAATATAGAGGCAAAAAGTAATATGGTTTGGAGCTCACCAAAAGATCTGGCAATGAGCGTCAGGAAAATGAGGGAAATGAACAATTTGGCAGCCATTACAAGATTAGTTCTGTGAGGTTGCGTTGAAGATTCAAGCACTAGGCAGGGTGTTCACAACAGCAATATTTTGGGGTTATTTTTAAAGGAAAGAGTAGATGGAACTAGTGTAAAGAAAATGAGTGGAGCATGCACTTCAAGCCCTTTCATAATTTTGGGTACTAACGCCAAGCGTGTGATGAATTTGGTATTGTCCTGGTAATTTTTTTATCACAAAAAGTGGGTTGAGTTCCTATTTGATGGAATAATTTCTTCTGACGACTAAATTAATCAATTATTTAGTCCAAAGTGCTCATTGATTTTGTGACACTAATTTAATCTTCCAATTGGCACCCATTGACTAGATTTAAAAAAAGTTTCCATTTCCAAAAAGGTAAACGATACAGTATTCCTTGACTTTGAATATGATAGAATAAAGCAAATGACTCACTCAGTTGGATGCGCTTCTTATATTAGAATTAGTAGTTGATCGACACAGTTTGATGCAATTTTCATTATGGGTCATCAGGAAACAACATCTGTGTATTTCTAATACATGAGTATGGTTACGTACATTGATTTTGTGACACTAATTTATTTTTCCAATTGGCACCATTGACTAGAAAAAAAAGGTGTTGCTAGATCATAAAAAAATAAACGAGTAAAGTGTTGCCACATCAATAAGAGTATCATATGGATCATGAATAGATTTGTATACACGTTGAAGAAAATAGTCCATATTTGAGAGGCAAATTAGCTTTTTAATCAAAACAATTTAACAAATATTTGATGGATAATTAGATAGATAAGGCTTCATCTCCATTTAAAACGTATGCCATCGACAGGAGCCGAACAAAATTACATGAATTTCAAGCCAATAAAAATGTGTTGAGAAGTTTGAAATTGAAGCTATTAAGTGACTGCTAATGATGGATTAATGCATGGAGAAGGAAGCTGTAGCCTGCTGACTGGAAGAAGCTGGGAAGGAATTGCAGTAAAGGGAAGAAGAGGAAGTACAAGACGACGACAACAACATTACTCCATTACCTCTCCCGCCTATGGCAGTAAAGAAATGACGGAATTACCCTTACTTAATAGGCGCAATGTAATAAGAATTGAAGGGCATTTTTGTAATCTTAGTTTTATACTTTCTTCCCGTTTGTAAGCAGTTAAAGACTGCATAACTGATGTGTATTTTCTTAACCACTAACTAGCAAGTGCACTAGGTACAATTGTAGAGTAGCACGCAAGAGGGTTGTCGATCCCACGAGGACTAATTTTAAGTACCAAAATTATTTTTCACCTTAATTTAAGCCTAATCAATAAAATTTGATAAAAACAAAAACTAACTGCTAACTAAATTACTAAACCTTAACTTTTCCCTTTAAAGATTTCCTTGACTAGTTTTTATTCCAGTTGAATTATTTTCTCAAGTGTAATCCCTCTTTAACCAAAATAATTAACTAGTTTCCAATCCGAACCGCTAAGGAAGAAATTCCCTATTTTAATTTTTACCCAATGTCTTGGCGTAAAAACCTAATTTAATTTGATAAACTCCATATCCCTATGTAAATTTTAATCAAATAAATCGCATTAAATCTTTATGGAATTCTCTAGTTTCGATAACCTCTGATTATTTAATCCTAGAAATCCCCCTATAGAAACCGAATCTATCCCTAGTCAATTTTACTATAAGGTTGTTATTGACACGATCGTAATTCAAATCTTCACCTCCCGGTTCTTCAAAATTAATTATATGTTCTATCAATAGGTAGCTAATCTATTGACGCAATAAAAACACCAAAAACAATTAATGATTGGAATTCAACTAGTAAATTAAATAAATCAAAGAGGGAAAACTAATACATTAAAACATCAAAACAATTCAACTTGACGCAAAAACTAGTCAAGAAAATAGAAGTTTAGCCACAAATTAAATCCATATCACCCATCATATCCATGTATAATAGCATAAAAGAACCGTAGAAAAAGAAACTGTGTATAAAAATGCAATGCAAAGCAGCCTCGGAACACGCGCCTGATGGAGCTGGCGACTGGCGTGCTGATGTTAGAAACTGGCCTGCTGATTAGGGGTGTCAAACAGGTCGTGTATCGTGTTTTGTGTTTCGTGTTTTTCGGGTTTCGTGTATCAAAGTGTCATACCCATACCTTACCCGTTTGCTTCGCGTGTATGGATGTAGATACTTAAACCGTACATGTCAGGTTTCGTGTCGTGTATCGCGTATGCCCACGAACTTGACAAATACAAATATTTCAAGGCGTGTACATGTCATTTCATGTATTTTTCAACTAATTTCAGGTTTCGTGCATTTTTCAGGTTTCATTTACTTAAACGACTAATGATACAAGGTCATCTAAACGCAAATCACTTGACTATGCAATAATAGATTAAAGAAATGGGATTTGGAAATGGAGAAAGGGGGAACCGAATAGGGTTATTTAGTAGCGCGGTATTCTTTTTTCGGAAAATTTTATTTTTTATTAATTATAAATTTTATTTAAAATATATTTTTTAAATTTCGTGTATAAACGGGTATAAACGGGTACCCGCGGGTATACCCGGACACGACCCGCCGTTAGTAGGTATCTTTCAGGTCTTAACCGATTTGTACACGAAACCCGCCAAGGTCATACCCATACCCGTGAAAATTCGTATCAAGTTCGGGTCGTATTTCGTGTCGTGTCTGAAATTGCCACCCCTACTGCTGATGGAGAGGCTTCCTTCTCTCTCCTAAACTCCCTCCTTTTCACGTGGGTTTCTTTGTCTTTCTTCTTCTTTTATTTCGATTTCAATTGATGGATGGCAGGACAAAATTGCTTGGGGAAACGTGCAAGACTTTGAGGGGAAAATTTCCAAGTTGCGTTCCCTGCTTTCCTCTTCTTTTATGCTCCCATCGATTTATATGCGCAAAACTCACAGAGGACGCTATTCAGTTCCTTTTTTTGCTCAACTGCAGTCAAATCTTAGCAACAATGTGATAAAATCTGATTCCATCAGATAAAGTTTATCCCTTTTTCTACTGTTTTTCTCGAGAATCGCGCCTGCTTTGCAGAAGGTTCTACTTTTTTCTCTGCAATATTAAAAGAGATGTGTAGTGTCCAAAAAATAAATAAATATTAAATTTAGCTAAATAACATACGCTTTAGCATCATTTAAGTGGTAGCTCGGTTAAGCTCAAAAAATGAAGTTAATTTAGCTAACAAAATTAATATTTTCTATTTAATCACATAAACACTTCTATTCTTCAATTTAATTGTTATTGTTACCTTTTAGCGTCGATTTAGCCAAATATTGCTCGATATAAATGGTAGAGTGTATAAATAATATGTATAAAAATTGATTATATCAACTACCCTCCACTTAGCCTTTGATCGTCCTCGAGCAAATAAAGTGACTTTAAAAAAATATGCTTAATCGTTCTTCTAAAGAATATGCATCAGCGATGATTTCACATAAATAGTCACAAAGTACAATCGAAATAACCAATAGAATAACTTTATAACTCAAATATCAACTATACTTATCCCATGTAATCGAGGTGTGTGCGTAAATAGTCAATCTCAAGCTTTTGTAGACAATCAGTTGAAATTATGCAAATTATGACTCATGAACATCCCATAGGCTTACTTTTCTTACTGGCTCTCCACTAATGTAGATGATTCAAGTCAACGAAGATCAAGTAGGACTTTTAAGCTTGTAACGTAAGGCTGAGGACTTTTCACGAAGGATAAGGGATTCAAAAAAAATCTAAGAGAGCTCGCAACAAAATGGCATGAACATGAAATAAACTCTTTTTACAAATTCAAAAACCCTCTCCATCTTTTGAGAACAAATCACCAAAATCAATTTCAAGCTTTTTATATCATCGGCCATATAATTGTTTTTTTCTTTTCTTTCTTTTGTTTGGCCATTTTTTTTCTTTTTTCCCCTTTTTTCTCATT
This sequence comes from Eustoma russellianum, assembly GCA_036186865.1. NCBI lineage: Eukaryota > Viridiplantae > Streptophyta > Magnoliopsida > Gentianales > Gentianaceae > Eustoma > Eustoma russellianum. Next base: position 27,112,119 of record AP025050.1, read on the forward strand.
CTTTGAACTTTTCTTTTTTCATCACTATTCCCTTGTAATGACATACTTGTACACGCTTTCAACCTCATCTCATCATCGTAACCCACTATCTTTATCCCAAGCGAAATGATAATGCCATATAAGCTCTCTTAAATAGGGACATATAAGGATATACATTTTTATCAAGTAAGCTAAAATAGAAAGTTAATGAGGTTTAACAACAAAGAAAATCAAATGGGGTCTCACCATTCTTAATAATAAGGCTCAAAAAAGGTACTAGGGATAAACTGATTATAGGGATGGCAAGAAAGGCTCAAACGGTCCAAAGAACGCCTACGACTGTCATCTCTAAGTCAACTTGAAATCATCTAATAATTTCGCCTCGAGAAGTAATGAAGTAAGTTCTAGAATGACAAAATACATGATAAGCATAATTCTTCACTACTATCCACAAATCACAAGATCATGGCTATATGTGCTCAAAATGTCTCAAATTACATAAAATAAAATATATTCAACATTGAATCAATCCATCATTCCAAAGGTATTTATCATGCATTCTGTAACTACATATGCAAAATAATTTTCATCCACATATTCATAGAAGAATTAATGTACATTTAAGCATTTTTCTTTTCAAACACATCAACTTAAAAATAATCATACATTTCTCAAATAAGTCTAAACCCCTTACCCTCCACTTAGACATTAACATTGTCTTCAATGTTAAGAAAAATGAAAGAATAAGAAGCATAGGGACAAGAAACTTAGCTGATTTGATGCAATGCCATCTTCCAATATTGCATTGAGCTACATACACGCCATATACACCATCTGGGGCCACCTTCCTTGTCAACAGTCTCGTAATCTTTATTCCTACAAAACAAAACCAGAACAAAGGCGCATAAAAAAGAAAAAAAATGACTCTAAAATAATACATGACTAAAGCTTGCAAGAAAAAATTGAAACATTCATTGCTCAACAGCCTCTGAATGTATTTCAATGAAAAAACTTGCAAACTTTTGACACTAACACAACAACATATCAAAAACAATAAAAATGACAAGCGAAAAAGTAGTTCTGAATTTATAGTCTACAGCTAGACTTCCCGAAGTTCTTTCTCATGGTGGGTCATACAAGTGAATTATCTTCTTATCTGATAATCGAGAAGCTTCAGTATTCAATCTTCTTAGACGACTACCATTCACTTTTATTTGATTAACCTTCTCGAATTCCACCTCAATGTCTCCAGAGGGACATATTTTCTTTACAGTGCAGGATATTGATTTGTCTAACAAAAATTTTTGACCCTCTTGTAAATTATTTTCAAAAATGATTTCATTTTCTCTTTTATCGTTACTAGGAGTGCATTCTTCAAAAGGGACTTTAAAAATAGTATTAACAGAACAGTAAGCATCATTCTTCCTAGGGTATTTCAAATTTTTTAAGACATGTAACTTCACTTCCTCATTACATACCCTTAGGATTATGTCTCCATTCGGAACATCAAATACACTCCTAGTTGTGGCTAAAAATGGTCTTCCAAAAAGAATCTTTGAATTTGAATCATTAACCATATCTAACACCACAAAATCAGCAGGAAAAATGAATTTATCGATTCGAACTAAAACATCTTCAACCATTCCTCTCAGACATTTGGTCGATCCATCAGGAAAACAACTGAGAAATTGGTTGGTTTCAAGTTTTTCAATTTTAATTTTTCAAATACCGAGTAAGGCATGACATTAACACTAGCACCAAGATCACATAAGGCATCATCAAAATTAAAATTACTAATTGAACAAGGAATGTAAAAACATCCAGGATCTTCTTGCTTTGGTGGTAATTTATCTTGAACATGTTCATTTATATGATTACTTTTTTCAAACTTCGTTTCTTCACTTGGTTTGCCAGTATTTCTTTATAGAATTTCGTATAACTCGGCATTTTCTCTAAAGCTTCTTCGAAAGGAATATCAGCATTTAATTTCTTGAACTTTTCAACTAATTTTCCAAATTCCTCATCAAGTTCTTTTTCTTTAAGATTCGCAGATAATTTTTGTGGAATTCTTGTTTCATCCGTTTTAATTGGCCTTTTCAAATTGTTGCATTGACATGTATCATTGTCTTTTCTTAATCTTTTAGCTTCTACTTTCTCTTTATCCTCGTCAACTTTGTTATTTTCAGTACCAAGAAAAATTGACTGCTCGCTGTTATTTTCACTTGTCTTTATATCACTATTTTCATTCAAAGAGTTTGTCTCGTTGATTGTTTCATTTCCATTTAGTAGAGTTATAACATTCACCTCTTTAGGATTTGTCTTAGTGTTACTTGGCAGACTTCCTTGAATTCTATTTGATAACATGTTTGCTATTTGACCAACTTGGTTTTCCAAATTTTTGATTGACGATTCTTGACTCTTTATCAAGGCTTCTTGATTTTGGAATCTTGCTTCAGAGGTTGATATAAATTTTGCCAAGATATCTTCAACATTTATCTTTTCCTCTTGAGTGGTTGGAAAACTAGAAGGATGCCCTAGATTTTGAGGTCGATTCCAAGAATTTGCATTATTTTCACATGCATTATTGTAGGTATTAGGATAAAGATTGTTAAATCTTTGATTTTGACCTACAAAATTTGCTTCATTTAGATAGAAATTTTCACTTGTGCTTGGTATTTGATTTTGTGAGCACTGATTTAACACATGATTACCGCCACAATTTTCATAGGTTATTTTACCACCAATGCCTAGATTTTTTGAAATTAGAGAAAGTTGTGCCAAGATAGCAGAGATCGTGTCAAGCTCTAACACGGAATTTAGGATTGTTTCTTTCATTTGGCCACTGACAACCCGTTGAGGCCATCTCTTCAAAGAGATTCCATGCCTCATCGGGTGGTTTTCTCATAATGCTACCCCCACTGGCAGCGTTTACCATTGACCTGGCGCTATTTTCCATACCGTTATAAAATATTTGGACTTGCATCCACTTTGGTAGTTCATGGTGTGGGCACCGTCTTAGGTAGTCCTTAAATCTTTTCCAAGCTTCATATAATGATTCTCCGCTATCTTGAACAAAATTTGTTACATCATTTCTTAATTTCATGGTTTTAGATGGTGGGAAGTATTTAGTCAAGAAACTTGAAGCCAATTGGTCCCAAGTAGTGATAGAACCGGAAGGAAGGGAATTTAACCATGCTTTAGCTTTATCTTTCAGGGTAAAGGAAAAAAGTCTTAATCTTATAGCATCATCACCTACCCCATTTTGTTTAAATGTGTCACATATTTCTAAGAAATTAGAAATATGGGCGTTAGGGTCTTCACTTGATAAACCATAGAATTGTACAGATTGTTGGATCATTTGTATTACCGCTGGTTTAATATCAAAATTGTTAGCAGCTATAGTGGGTCTGTGTATAGCTGGGGCAGCTCCATCTATCCTAGGGGTTGCATAATCTCTAAGGCATCTTTGGGCTTCTTGGTTATTTTTTGCAATTTCGATTGTTTCAATTTCTATCTCTTCTTGGATTTCTTGGATATTAACTCTTTGTGAGTTAACTTTTTCTTGCCTTACTATTTTTCGATTATGTCTAGCAGTATCTTCAATATTAGGATCATATAGCAAAGGCTCGTTGGAACTACGAGTCATAAACTATAAAAACAAAATAATTAAAAAAAGAAAAGAAAAATAAATCAGAAAACAATAACCAGCAAAACAATTTACGAAAATAATACTGATTCTAAAACTATTCACAAAAATGATACAAACATAAGGCTAATTACGAAACTGGCACACACGAAAAACTAATACGGAAACTAAATAAATAAACTAATTACAAAAATAACACAAAAGCTAACCTATCTACTGAAACTATGAATAAAAGGTCAAATGAATTACGGAAATAAAGGTAATACAGTGAGAAAAACGAAACAATAATTTAAAAAAAAAAACAGAGACCAGTAAACAAACAGAAATAGAGAAGAGAAAAAAAACAACGGAAAAAAATAAACTATATAATTTTTATATAAAACAGTAAATGTTTTGTTTTTAAATAAGAAAACGTAAAAGCAGGTTCGTTGAAACTTTTTTTGTTCATATATATATATATATATATATATATATATATATATATATATATATATATATATATAATATTTAAGCTTAATCTCAAGGCTATAAATAATTATATGATATTAAAATATAGTCCCCGGCAACGGCGCCAAAAACTTGATGTGTATTTTCTTGACCACTAACTAGCAAGTACACTAGGTACAATTGTAGAGTAGCACGCAAGAGGGTTGTCGATCCCACGAGGACTAATTTTAAGTACCAAAATTATTTTTCACCTTAATTTAAGCCTAATCAATACAATTTGATAAAAACAAAAACTAACTGCTAACTAAATTACTAAACCTTAACTTTTTCCTTTAAAGATTTCCTTGACTAGTTTTTATTCCAGTTGAATTATTTTCTCAAGTGTAATCCCTTTTTAACCAAAATAATTAACTAGTTTCCAATCCGAACCGCTAAGGAAGAAATTCCCTATTTTAATTTTTACCCAATGTCTTGGCGTAAAAACCTAATTTAATTTGATAAATTCCATATCCCTATGTGAATTTTAATCAAATAAATCGCATTAAATCTTTATGGAATTCCCTAGTTTCGATAACCTCTGATTATTTAATCCTAGAAATCCCCCTATAGAAAGCGAATCTATCCCTAGTCAATTTTACTATAAGGTTATTGTTGACACGATCGTAATTAAAATCTTCACCTCCCGGTTCTTCAAAATTAATTATATGTTCTATCAATAGATAGCTAATCTATTTATGCAATAAAAACACCAACAACAGTTAACGATTGGAATTCAACTAGTAAATTAAATAAATCAAAGAGAGAAAACTAATACATTAAAACATCAAAACAATTCAACTTGACGCAAAAACTAGTCAAGAAAATAGAAGTTTAGCCACAAATTAAATCCATACCACCCATCATATCCATGTATAATAGCATAAAAGAACAGTAGAAAAAGAAACCGTGTATAAAAATGCAATGCAAAACAGCCTCGGAACACACGCCTGATGGAGCTGGCGACTGCCGCGCTGATGTCAAAAACTGGCCTGCTGATGGAGAGGCTTCCTTCTCTCTCCTAAACTCCCTCCTTTTCACGTGGGTTTCTTTCTTTGCTTTTCTTCTTCTTTTATTTTGATTTCAATTGATGGATGGCAGGACAAAATTGCTTGGGGAAACGTGCAAGACTTTGAGGGGAAAATTTCCAAGTTGCGTTCCCTGCTTTCCTCTTCTTCTGTTCTTCCAATCATTTATATGCGCAAAACTCACAGAGGACGCTATTCAGTTCCTTTTTTTGCTCAACTGCAGCCAAATCTCAACAACAATGTGATATAATCTGATTCCATCAGATAAAGTTTATCCCTTTTTTCTACTGTTTTTCTCGAGAATCGCGCATGCTTTGCAGAAGGTTCTACTTTTTTCTCTGCAATATTAAAAGAGATGTGTGGTGTCTAAAAAATAAATAAATATTAAATTTAGCTAAATAACATACACTTTATCATCATTTAAGTGGTAGCTCGGTTAAGCTCAGAAAATGAAGTTAATTTAGCTAACAAAATTAATATTTTCTATTTAATCACATAAATACTTCTATTCTTCAATTTAATTGTTATTATTACTTTTTAGCGTCGATTTAGCCTGATATTGCTCGATATAAATGATAGAGTGTATAAATAATATGTATAAAAATTGATTGTATCAATAACAGAGATGGATAATTAAATAGATATGGCTTCATCTCCATTTAAAACGTATGCCGCTCAAATTGAGAGGAGCCAAACAAAATTTCATAAATTTCAAGCCAATCAAAATGCAAGATGGAACATGCCATTTTTGTAGCGTCCCGTTCCCGAACCCTAGCATCGGAAACGGTGCACCCGCCATAGTCTGCTACGAGAACTACAAGGCGCCGTTCAAATTCTCTTACACGTCAGCAGTGACGTAGAAAATTACGCAGCGGAAACGAAATAAATAAAATAAACTTTCATTTTAATCCAACCTCCCAAGTCCAACTTCAGATAAGTACCTAGTCTAGGTTCATTATTACATCTCACCATAAACGAAATAAAACTGCAAATGTAAACATCGTCTTCTGGCTCTAACTTCCCCACTGCCCGAACTCAGCTCCGTCTTCTATGTATATGTAATCGTACTCCTACTCACCTGGTGAGAAATAAAGGTGTGAATGATGTAGAAATATCACCCAGTAGGTTCCCACATCTTTCCAAACAATTTCATATATAGGAGCAGATAACAGGTAAGGCATGTATAGCAAGTATATAAATAACAACTGAACGATTAATAAAGGCACTACTCAAGATTATGCGGTGTCATGATACATGCATGTGTCACTAGCAACGATATCTCAACACACGAATGCCTGTCTCTCTACCGTGTAATGCATGAACCTCGAGGTGATCCTACCACACGCCTCGTCAGGCCACACGCCCCGTCAAGCCACACGATAGTCAATACAGAATCTTATTAATCTCACGATAGTCAATACAGAATCTCAAGCTTCCGTCTTTCAATTCCTTAAACTCCGCCGGAGCCATACGATAAGGAGTCTTCGAGATAGGCTCAGCTCCCGGAATTAGATTTGTCTCAAACTCCACCTCACGATTCGGTGGCAAACTCAGCAGTTCATCTGGCGGTACTTCCTACTTCGAATCCATAGCATACCAAAAATCCCTCAGCACCTTTCTGCAACATCCGATGTGCCTGAATAACGGTCAGATAAATTTTCCTCAGAACCTTTTTCAACTTAAAATTTCCTTGAAACGCCACTTCTTTTGCATCAAAACCTTTTATACTCACTTGCTTCTGTCGGCGATTTATATTTGCATGATGCTCTGCCAACCAGTCCATCCTCAGAATGATATCGAAATCACTCGACTGAATCAGGATGAGAATAGTAGTGAATATATGTTCTTTAATCTCCAGTTCACAACTCTTATATTGATGATGTGAAACTATCACCGTATCACCAACCGTTTGCAGTCGATAAGGAATTTCCAACCACTCCAGACATTGGTTTAGATATTTCACAAACCTCCGTGAAATAAAGGAGTGACTGGCGCCACTATCGAATAATACATTCGCTGGCACCTTATTAATCATAATCGATCCTAGTATAATTTAAGGGTTAAACTTGAATACAACAAGTAACATATAAAAACAGAGCAAAGAAAACACTTAAATGACAGAATTATTTAAATATTCCTGTTACCACAACATTCGTCGCTTCCACCTCATAGTCAACCATGATATGCACCCTCGCATTTGTCTTAGGTCTTCCTTTCGGCTGGCGAGCTGGTGCCTGCTGCGGCACTGCCTTCTGCTCAGTACACTCTCAAGCGTAATGTTCAGGCTTTCCACACTTGTAATAAATGTTATTCTTTCTCCAACATTCACCCGAATGGTTTCGGCCATAATATGCACATGGAAATAGCGGTCCCGCATTCCTTTGAGGTTGATTAACATTTCCCTGCACTTGTTGTTGCAGTGGCCGAAACTGTACCCCTATCGGTTGTCATCGGGGTACCTTCACCCAACGTCCAGATTTCCCTGATCCAAAGTCATCTTGTGGCCTCTTGCCACGATCCTCAGCACTAACTCTCCTGAAGCCTTCTTCCACCTCATGACATGCTTCCAGTAGATCATCAAATGTCCAGGCCCTCGCATTTACTAGACCAGTCTAAATCTTAGATCTTAAACCATTCTTAAACTTCAACATTTTCAATCCCTGACTAGTCATAGTAGACGACACATACTGTTCCAAGGCAGAAACCTCTCAAAATACTCTGCAATAGACATATTCCCCTGAGTCAGAGCTTGAAACTCAGCCAGACGCTGCAGAACCATGCTGTCAGGAACATAGTACCTCTTAAGCTCTTCTCGGAACTATGCCCAGGTGATCGGACAGTCAACCATATCTCAACATTACGCCACCATACTTCGGTATCTCCTATTAGAAATGGCACAACAACTTCCACCATCAGATTCTCAGGCACCTACAGTAAACAGAGGTGATCTAATATCTCCTTCAGCCAAATCTCAGCATCTTCCAGTTTCGACGTGCCCTGGAAGGTAAAAGGTCAGGCATTCTGCATCTCCTTATAAAAGAATCTCAATCCAGGCTGCGGCAGTGGAGGCGATATCTGCTGATTCAGCTGTTGCTGCTAATGAGCAACGATATTCGTCAATGTGACCAAGGCTTCAACAATGTTATTATTCTGATTCTGAGCCTGACCAATTCCAGTGTTTCCAGTCGGATCTATTTCTTTCTGCAATTCTCAATTTAGTTAGATACAAAAATAAGGGTATTTTGGTAATTTACAAATTCCAAAAGTAAAACAGTAATTATTTATCTAACGGCCCTCATACCCCTTAACCCGATCATGAGTTAAGTATAAAATCATCACTTACGCCTAAGAGATCTAGTTAATCCTATGTTCCTGAGGTAAGATCAGAACCTTGACTATGATACCACATGTAGCGTCCCACTCCTGAACCCTAGCATCGGAAACGGTGCACCCGCCATAGTCTGCTACGAGAAATACAAGGCATCGTTCAAATTCTCTTACACGTCAGCAGTGACGTGGAAAATTACGCAGCGGAAATGAAATAATAAAATAAACATTCATTTTCCAACATCTCAAGTCCAATTTCAGATAAGTACACAATCTAGGTTCATTATTACATTTCAGCATAAACGAAATAAAATTGCAAATATGAACGTCTTCTTCTGGCTCTAACTACCATATTGCCCAAACTCAGCTCAGTCTTCTACATATATGTAATTGTACTCCTGCTCACCTAGGGAAAAATAAAGGTGTGAGTGATATAGAAATATCACCCAATAGGTTCCCGCCACTTTCCAAAAAATTTTATATATAGGAGCAGATAATTGGTAAGACATGTATCGCAAGTATATAAATAACGTCTGAATGATTAATAAAGGCACTGCTCAAGATTATGTGGTGTCATGATGCATGCCTGTGTCACTAGCAACGATATCTCAACACACGAATGCCTGTCTCTTTACCGTGCAATGCATGAACCTCGAGATGATCCTACAACACGTCTCGTCACGTCACATGCCCCGTCGGGCCACATGTCGCATAGGGCCACACGTCCCAAGAGACAATGCACGTACCATGAAATATAAATGTAATATGCCACATAACACATTTTTTCTTTTTTCCTCTTTTCTTCTTCTTCATTTTCACTTTCCTTCTCAATTTCCTTATGACGATAATTTCCTCTTAATTATTGATTTCTCTTTATAAATTTATTTATTTATTGGTGAAGATACTTATATTGGGTTTTTACAAATTATCCTCAAATATATTTTAAATAGTTATGTTTATATAATATATCTTTTTAAAAAACCGAATTCTGTTTTTTATCTTATGTTTTAGAAAATAGTTTAATTAATTATTATTTTTATTATTTTCATTTTAGTTGTACAAAACCCCCTACCAATTTCCATTTTTATTTATTTAAATTACAGTTTTTATATTTCCATAAACACACATTTGTTTTTTATAAGCAAAACTTATATGTATGTATATATATATATATATATATATATATATATATATATATATATATATATATATATATATGAAACCCAAACCAAAAACCCTCTTTTCCAGCCCAACCCGCCAGCCCCCTCCTTGCGCCATGTGCAGCCCGCCAGCCCTCTCCCTGCACCAGTCTAGCCCCCCAGCCCCCTTTCTCTTTCTTTTCATTTTCGGGCTTTCTTCTGCCAGCACCTAGGCTGACCCAAAATCCCCCCTCTTATTTTTTTTATTTTTCCTCTATTAGGCCAACTTCCACAGCACCCCTCTCAGCCCATTTCTGTTAAATGTGTATGTATATGTACATTCCAATAAAAATTAATTTACCACTTCACAAGTATAACTATCTAAAAAAATTACAAATGTGCAACTATATATATATATATATAATTACAATGTTAATATATATGTATATATGTGTGTGTGTGTATAATAACCGCATTTTGTCTAGATTCGTTTCTTACAATTCATATATAAAACAAACACTTAAAACATATATATTTTTATAATTCTGGACTCACATAAATCTAAACATAACATTCTTATGCAACCATAAAGGCAACTGAAGCATATAACATATCAATTTGAATTATACATGCAAAATAAACAATAAATAAAGTAAATAGCAAATAATTACATATTTGAAATTAGCTCAAAAAGAGATGAGTCACCTACCTTTTTGTTGTAGACTAAGGTTAGTGGTGGTGAAGTAATGGTGTTAGTGGTGGTGTTACTGTATGATTGACATGCTAGTTTCCTTTCTTAAATCGAAGTATTGTAGACGGAACAATTTGCATTAGTGTTTGAACATGATTTGGAAAAATTGATTTTCTGATGGTTAGAACCAAATCCTCAAAATTTTTAATAAAATAGAACGTGTCCACGCCGAAATCAATACTGAAACCAAAACTTTAGTGCCCACATCATCCATAGCATTCATATAAAGTCTCTTCAATATCTTGAAAACTGTGAGTAGTTCATGTCTGAGTGAGACTCTATGGGGTGAAAAAAATTCTGGAAGAAATGTTTCCTTCAAGTTATACTCAGAACTGAGAGTCGAGAAAAGAAGATCGAGATACCGTTGCTTGGCATAATCTTCGTCAAATAATTCATGACATCTAGGAAGCAATAAAATGAAACCAGATTTAAGTTCGATAGGAGCTTGTATCTGAGGTGGTCCACGACCTGAGTAAAGCTTGGCCAAGAAAATCTCGTAAGGTGTGTAGGAATAAGTTCAGCCGAGGTGCAGCAGGCTCAGACGAGGTGAACTGGCATGCACAGAATAATTGCTGAAATGGAGGAAGAAGAGACTAAAGTCAGCCTATCGAGCTGAGGTGAAGATAGGAGTAGCAGAGCTGAGCAACCGTGAAGCTGATTTGAACTGAGGTAATCAAGGCAGCAAAGGAATAGCTAAAGTGAAGAAAGCATTGCTGGAATAAAGAAGCTGAGCCGAAGTGACGAGGCGAGACATTATTTAAGCAGCAGAGGAGAAGCAGAGCTGTAATACTTAGTCATGCAAATACCTTAAGAACTATACTGTACATATGGCCGAGCTGAACTGGTAACTAGCCGTCACCAATGTAAACTTTAGAAAACATTATAGATAAACAGTAACCACTGTATAAGTTGGAAAATAATACCGTTAGTAGAAAAACAACCCCTACAAATAAAGAATTACACTATAAATGTATTTCAACTTGAATGAATTCTTGAATTCTTCAATCTCAACAAGGTTGGTTCTTGTTACTCTTGGTTTCGTTGTTGCGCAGGCGGATAACCTTGCCCTGAAGTAGGTTGTTGTCTTCAAGAAAGGGAGAGGGAGGATCGTTGTTATTAGCATTTGATTTTTTCGAAGATCAAAAAGATAGGGACATAGATTTAGTTATGGAAGAAATATATATATACATATATATAGATATATATAGATATATATATATATGTATGTATGTATATGTATATATATGTATGTATATATATATTTCGGCCATTACATGGGGATTTGTCCTTTCCCTTGTCATAGTTGTGAGATGATGTGACAAAGACAAAACATCTTCTTATTGCATGTAAGGAAGCATGCCAAAAACTTAATCATTTGATGACAACACTTCCCACCTAACACCCAAGGTCGACCAAGAAAGGGGTATAATGCACCCGTTCATTAAATTTTCAAACCACTCCAACCATTTCATCACTCTCCCATTTGGAAATATCCTCTAGCCTCCACACTCATTTCTCCTCCTCCAGCAAAAAAAAAACAAGCCTCTCATTTTCCTCCTCTCCTTCCTCCAAATCTGAGAGCTTCAAGGCCAAAGGGAGAAGAAATTTAGGAAGGGTCAAGAAGCAAGGAGAAGTAAGATAAGGTTCATACAAAAGTAATTTCAAATACCTTCCTTTAACCTCTTCATAAATTGTTCATCATATCCTTCATTTCGAACCTTCTAGCCGTGTATTTTCTTAGGCAAGGAGGTGGAAGAACTTCCAATTCCAAGTCAATAATCAAGCTTTTAGATCCTTCATCAAGGAGTCTTTAAATTTAAGATTGAATTCAAGTAGTACGCAAGTACACCACTTAGATTCTTCATGTATTTTCAAATCAATAAGTATATTCTATAAGAAAAATAGATCATGCATAAATTCATCCATAGGGCCTTGCATGTGAGGTTTGAAGCATGTATGTAAAGTTTGGTCCTTATAAAGAGTAGATAAAAGGGAAAATTACCTTTACCTCCCCTGTGGTTTGGCTAATTCGCCAAAAATTTCCCTGTGTTTTGAAAATGGACCTTTACCTCCCATCTAGTTTGGGTTAAAGTGGTTTCCGGCGAACTCCGTCCAAACCATAGGGGGTTGTGTTGGCCGGAAACCACTTTAACCCAAACTAGAGGGGAGGTAAAAGTCTATTTAGCCAAACCACAGGGGAGGTAAAGGTATCCTTTAAAAATATTGCCACAGTTGATTTTTCAATATATCGTATTATATTATTTTATAAAATAAAATAAAAATAATAACATATGCATTATAATACCAATATACAAATGTTACGACTCATATTTTCTTTCCATCAATATCAATGTGTACCACGACAAATTTTACTACCACGATTTGATGACTCCTAAATGAAAAAAAGCTAAGAATGTAGTCAAATTCAAAACGCACATTATAAAACATTATGTAACAAAAATCTATAGGTCCACAACCCATGCAAAAAGCTCATAAATGGGTTCCCAACTCATGATGTGGTGGCATGCACCCATTGGAAGGAAGTAAATATTCTGGACATGAAGATGTACGATGATACATATACAACAGTGTTGCTATTCTTTTTACGTGGCCATCACATTAGCTTTGTTTGATTACTTCGTGTTGAGTTGAGCACAAATCTTACTACATACTCCATGAATTTCAGAAATACATGTTAATAATTTAACATGTAAAGATTACATATATAACAAAAAAGTTAAAGTGAACAGAATAATAGACACGATATCAATAGTTTATCAGACATGAAAGTGAACAAGGATAATGGGACATTGACTGGGCATTCTCCTAAAAAGCGGCTGATAATTGGTCTATAAAACGTCGTTCTCGCTGCACCAGTCTTCCGCGTTTGCACAGGGTCTGGAGAAGGGCCGGATCGCTTCGCGATCTGATGTATGCAGTCTTACTCGATACTTTATGCAAGAGGCTATTTCCGCAGCTCGAATCCGTGACCTCAATGTCACAAGCGTAAGTTTAACCAATGGAGGGTAGCTAGGTTGAGAACAAAACAAAAGTCGATGAAAAGTACCCTCTAAAGTGGAGGAGCTAGTGAGCAGTAGTTTTAAAAGTTAATAATTCGAGATAATTACCCTTACCTCCCCTGTGGTTTGGCTAATTCGCCAAAAAGTTTCCTGTAGTTTGGCTAAATAGACTTTTATCTCCTCTTTAGTTTGAGCTAAAGTGGTTTCCGGCCAACACAGACCCCTATGGTTTGAACGGAGTTGGCCAGAAATCACTTTAACCCAAACTAGAGGGGAGGTAAAGGTCTATTTTCAAAACACAGGGAAATTTTTGACGAATTAGCCAAACCACATGGGAGGTAAAGGTAATTATCCCTAGATAAAAATACAAACAAGCTATGTTCACCTAGGAGGAAGTCTACATTTCTTTGAAAAAGAATTAAAAGAGGCTTGCATGTAAAAAAGTAAAGCTTGCATATGTAAATTGAGCCTTGCATGTGTGTTTGGAGTACATTGAAGAGTAGTCAAGTGGATGTTGGGATGAATGAAGAAAAGGCGTGTGAAAAACGAGAAAGAATGTTTTGAATGTAAGTTATAATCATGGCGGTGGCTAGGAAAGAAAGTGAAGTGTGGATCAAATAAAATTTTGCATGTAAGTTATAATCATGGGGGTGGCTAAGAAAGAAAGTAAAGTGCGGATCAAATAAAGAGGTCTCACATGTGAAATTGGAATATAATTATCTTGTTCAATCATGCAATTAGGCCACTCACCCCCAAAAGATAACAAAATTTCTAACAATGTTTGAATTGAAAAAGGAAGTAGAGTTCTAATCATAATAAGTGTAGAACAACTTATGATGAGTGTGCATGCCTGAAGAGCCTCGGCCAAATGACCATTTTCATGCAAAAGAATTGTGTTTTGACACTACAAGTCATATTAGAGAAGTGTGAATACCAGGGAGTTGATTTTCCTTAATGGGTGAAATAAAAAAAAAAGTATAGGTAGTGTGCATGTAGGGGAGCTCTCGGCCATAGGCATTTTTTATGTCAAAATTGTGTTTTGGGCATAATGGACTTTAGGATGAAATTAGTAGCATTTTTTTTTTTGGTAGTCTCCATGGTTTAATAAGGAAGTTTGATAAATAAATGGAGGTGGGGATTTTTCGGCCAAAAAAATGAACATCAAATGTATGTTGTAATATAATTTGTTGAAATTTAGCCATTTGATTTGTAATTCTTCACCTACTAGTAAGTATAGTAGGTCCAAATGTAGAAACAGTAAGTGAGTAGGTTGTCGATCCCTCGAGGACTAGTTTTTTAAGTAACAAAATTATATTTTTATCTCAATTTAAACCTTTCAAAAACTGAAATAAAATAAAAACGAAAATAAAAAAAATAACTAATGCAATCGTACCACACACCGACATAACAACCAGAGACTTACTTTTCTTTAAAGAATTTCTGACCAGTTATGCTCTGGTTGAGTTTTTCTTTTCTAAAGGTTTAGCAGTTTTTTACCATCTAATCAACATGTACATTGTTTCCAATTGCTAAGGATGAAATTCTCAACTTTAGCTGCTACCCAATCCCTTGGCATAGAAACCTAACTCGGTGTGACAAACTTCGTATCCCTATGCAAATTTTAATCCATCGAGCTGCATTCAATTTCCTTAGAATTTTCTAATTATCCACCTGTAGAAACCGAATCTATCCCTAGTCAGTTTTACTACAGGTTCGTTGTTGACACGGTCACAAATAAATTTTTCTTCTTCCAGTTTTTCAAATTTAATTACATGTTCTATCAGCAGGTAGCTAATCCGCTGATACAATAAACACACCAACAACGATTAACAGTGGGGAAAAATAATGAACGATTAAATGAGATAAGAAAAATACAAAATGTTGTAGCACAAAAAACTCAACCATCGCGATAACAGGTCAAGAAAATAGAAGCTCTAGCCACTCATTGCATACACAATGCCGTTCTAAGTGATATATAAATGCATCGGTATAATATTTTCACCCTGCCGGCCTCTAAAACCGTGCCGAATGAATGATTGCCCGCTGCTGTGCTGACAGGTAGCGCCCGCCGATTTGGTGTGGACTTGCCAAGCTAACTGAAGTCTGTTTGCTTCGGAATCCGCCCCTGCTTTGCAACTAGCTGGCGACCTGGCTCATGACTGGACAGGACTGACGCGCTGCGGTGGCGACAGAAAAGTGCTGACGGACTGCTGAAAAGCTGCTCCTTTTTTCTTTTCCTGGCTCTTGGCCGACCGGCTGGGGATTCTTTCATTTTTTTTTAATTTTCTGATGGGTGCCAGGAAAGGTGCCTCGGGAAAAGTGTCAGTGTTCCATGCTCTCCTATTTCTTCTGCCTTCCAGTCGATTTATATACATGAAATACATAGGGAGCTGTTCAGTTCCCTCTTTTCCTCAACTACACTCAAATCTCAACAAATATCTAGGATGATTTGATTCCAACAACTTGGTTGCAATCCTCTTTGAAGCTTATATTTTCTTTTGACTCTACAATATTAAAAGAAATGTGTAGTGTACAACTAAAAATAAATAAATATTAAATTTAGCTAAATAATATAGACTTTAACATCATTTCAGTGGTAACTCACTCTAGCTCAAAAAATAAAGTTAATTTAGTTAACAAAAATTAATATTTTTTATTTAATCACATGAACACTTTCATTATTCACTTTGGTTACTATTATTACTTTTAAGCGTCGATTGAGCCAAATATTGCTCGATATAAATAGTAGAGTGTACAAAAAAATGTATAAAAGTTGATTATATCACCATTCAACACAATTGCTTAAAAATAAGTATATGAATGGTAAAACCTTTATGTTCATATATATATACTTGAAGGTATGGTTATGGAACTTAAGGTAAATTGCTAATATGGACCTTATACGGATTAATATTTGGACTCATAAGGACTAATATGTATGGACATAACCATATGGATATAGAATGGATTAGTATACAAATATGACCAAATCGAAAATTATATAGACTCACTTATATAAATATGGACATTGATCATTGTGCACATCATTTTACAAAAGGCTATTGGATTTGGACATGGAAGAATTGCATTGTTTGCGAAAGAATGCCCTCGCGCATGAACAAACTTGCATTGTTTAGAATATTCATTGAAGAATCTTTTGTCAAAATTGTATTAGATGTTAAATGACATATATATAGGACAAGATGGTGAAAAGGATTGGCTAGAAATGTTGTTTCTTCATGTCAGCATCAGTCAACAAGCTGTATTATTATTTTCGTATAAAAACATTGTACCAAGTCAAACACTCGTTTATTATTTTTTATATACAGTTGTTACAACAGTGGCACACGTTTTTATCCCCTTGCGACCGGTTCTTATGCGTATTTGGAATACATTGTTTCACCACCCGCGTCTCAATATAAGGCTATAATCAAATATAACTCAAATCTCACGAAATATGGAAAAAAATTACAAAGTCTTCATATCATACAATAAAAAAATTACAAAAAGAAAGTTGCCCCTCTTGGTTGAGCATATTCATCTTTACAGGTATTTTGTTAGTGGAGTATGTCAAGTGGTCCCTATGTTTAAGAAAAAAGGAGACCCACAGTGTTGTGGGAATTACAGGATGTCTAAATTGTTAAGTCATACTATGAAGTTATCACAGAGAGTAACCGACACTCGAATTAGGAGAGAAACTCAAGTTACGGTAAATCAATTTGGTTTTATGCCAGGACGGTTAATTACGGAATCAATACACATATTAAGGAGATTGATGGAGAAGTATAGGGAGAAGAAGCGCGATCTACATATGGTTTTCATCGATCTTGAAAAAGCGTATGACAGTGTGCCACACAGACTGATATGGGATAGTCTGGATGCAAGAGGGGTATCTATGAAGTATATAAACATAATTAGGGATATGTATGATAGTAAACAACCGTTCATACACCTGTAGGGAATACGGACTTCTTTCCGGTAGAGGTAGGCCTCCATCAAGGGTCTGCTTTGAGCCCATTTCTTTTTGCAGTTGTCCTGGACGAGTTGTCAAAGCCGATCCAAGAGACAGTCCTATGATGTATGTTTTTTACTAACGATATTGTATTAGTCGCAGAAAGTAGACATAACATGTTTATAAGACTAGAAGAGTGGAAAGGTGCTTCAGAGAGAAAGGGCTTAAGGATTAGTCGTTCTAAGACTGAGTATCTGCACTGCGATTTCAGCGGCGCAGCCGACGATGAAAATAACCAACTCACCATCGAGGGTCAAGTGGTCCCAAAGGTAAGTAAGTTCAAGTACCTAGGATCATTTGTACAACAAGATGGGGACATAGAAAGTGAGTAGCACACCGAGTTCAGGCAGGATGGTGTAGGTGGAGGGCGGCCTCAGGGGTGCTGTGTGACAAGAATTTTCCAACTAAATTAAAAGGAAAATTTTATAAGATGGCAGTGCGGCCGGCAATGTTATATAGAACAGACTGCTGGGCCATCAAGAGGACGCAGTTGCAGAAGATGGAAGTGGCAGAGATGAGGATGTTGAGGTGGATGTGTGGACACACAAGGCTAGACAGAATAAGAAATGAGATATATAGAGAAATGTTAAGGGTGGTTAGTATAGCATATAAGATAAGAGAGGGAAGACTGAGATAAATTGGGCATGTCAAGAGGAGACAGGCAACTGCGTCTGTCAGAGCAATCGAAAGTCTCACTGTATAAGGGAAGAGGAGTAAAGGCATGCCCAAACTGACGTGGGATGAGCAGATTAGACAGGACTTACTAGAATTGCACCTCTCTGAGGACATGGTCCAGGATAGGAGTGCATGGAGGCAGAGGATTAAGGTTAAGGAGGGGTAGACAGGATATAGGGGCACTTTAGAGCATACTTAGAGAATTAGATAGTCTCTACACTTTAAGTTTTTTTTTGGCATATTCAGTGCTGACTATTTTAATATCATAAGGTCTGGATTTATATATAATAAAATCCATTCATTAGTACATATTCCTATTATGATACTATCTATACAGGTACATATAGAGGCGGGAGTCTCACTAGAAGCAAATGCTCTATCATTTGGGATGAAGGTATTGTTTGTCTGCCTCTTACCCTTCTCAGACCCTAGCGATAGCTTTTGCTGTCGTTGGGATATACTGTGTATGATTGTTGTTATTGTTGGAGTATGTCAAGTGGTATGTTGAAGTCAATATAGGTTCATTACACTTATTATGATTAGAACTCTACTTCCTTTTTTCAATTCTAACATTGTTAGAAATTTTGTTATCTTTTGGGGGTGAGTGGCCTAATTGCATGGTTGGACAAGATAACTATATTCGTGGAGTTTTAGGTAGAAGTAAGAGCATAGAAGCAAACCAAGGAATATGTAGAAGTAAACCAAGGAATTTGTGGAATATGTAGAACAAACAATGATGAATGTGTGCACGCATGAGTAGCCTCAGCCAAATGGCTATTTGTATGCAAAAGAATTGTGTTTTGACACTACAAGTCATATTAGAGAAGTGTGGCTACCATGGAGTTGATTTTCCTTAGTGGGTGAAATAAAAAAAAATATAATTTGTTGAAATTTAGCCATTGGGCACAATTGCTCAAAATTAAGTATATGAATGGTAAAACCTTTATGTTCATATATATATATTTGAAGATATGGTTATAGAACTTAAAGTAAATTGCTAATATGGACCTTATACGGATTAATATTTGGACTCATAAGGACTAATATGTATGGACATAACCATATGGATATAGAATGGATTAATATACAAATATAACTGAATTGGAAATTATATGGACTCACTTATACCTATATAAATATGGACATTGATCATTGTGCAAATCATTTTACAAAAGGCCATAGGATTTGGACATGGAAAAATTGCATTGTTTAGAATATTCATTGAAGAATCTTTTGTCAGAATTGTATTAGATGTTGCATGACATATATATAGGACAAAATGGTGAAAAGAATTGGCTAGAAATGTTGTTTCTTCATGTCAGCATCAGTCAACAAGCCGTATTATTATTTTCGTTTAAAAACATTGTACCAAGTCAAACACTCGTTTATTAAAAAAAAAAAAAAGTTGAATCCCTAAGGGTCCCTGCCACACCCAGTCCCAAAAGTAGTGTAGGGAGGTAAATACGGTACCCAACGGCCCGCTAATAGGAGCTTGGTCATTTACACAGTAGTCTGCATAAAGAGCCCTCCAGCACTGCAGGCAAGCCTACAGTGTCAAAAAACTCCCACACTATGCACTTGCTGGGAAGGGTGAACCCCTATCCGGAACCAGTTGGGCTATGTCCTGAAGACAAACACTCGTTTATTATTTTTTATATACAACTTGTTACAACAGTGGCACACGTCTTTATCCCCTTGCGACCGGTTCTTAAGCGTATTTGGAATACATTGCGTCACCAAGTATAACTCAAATCTCATGAAATAAAAAAAAAAATACAAAGTCTTCGTATCATACAATAAAATAGCAAAAACTGAATCCTCGATAAATAAAATGTTGTCCTAAATACATAATAATCCAAAGAAAATTTTATGTCCCAAATGACAGATGACTATTGTAATAAAAAAAATTTAACTGGTCATCAATAAAACAAACTTGAAAACTCAGTATTTGGTTCCGTTTGGCTCATTTTCGGCCCTACTTTATGCCCTTTCTCATGGACCTAATTTGATCCAATAACATGATTTTCATTTCTATTTCAGGTGATGATGAACTCAACTCAATGTCTTTAAACTATCAATTTAATTCAATTCCGTTGGATCCTGACCAGTAACATCTGTTATATTAGTCTTTGATATTCTTAAGGCATAAAGAGTTAACTAAAAAAATGCCCGTGATAAGTTAATATTAAAAGTCGTATGTGTCAATGTCTGAAAAAATATTTTTGTATTATGCGATAAAACTTTGTTATGGAAAATCAAATTGGTCTCATGACACCCTTGGACTAAGTTTTGAAATGTAAATTAAAGATGATGCCTTTTTTTTTCTCTTTCTTTTCCGTTGCATGTTTTTTCATTTGTACGCACATCCTCACCATGTGGACAAAAATAGTCTCTCCGTCTTAAATTAGGAGTCTTTTTTTTTTTTAATTGAGGATGTCCTAAAAAAATGACAATTTTTTTTCTCTTTCTTTTCGGTTGCTTGTTTTCACAACGACTTAGTTGCTTTTTTTCTATTTAGGTATTTTTTCACAACGACTTGGTCGAACAATAAGGCACAGAGGTAGTAATATTTTTTCACAACGACTTGGTCGAACAATAAGGTTCATTTGTCTCCTCCATATGACCCATTCTTACCTGTCTTATATATGCTCCCTTGTGACATTTGATCAGGTCTCCTTTCCAAGTTGAGTTTGTCTTCATGGATTTCACTTTGTGGCATACCCTAATAAATGAAATTCTTCCAAGGACACATGAAAGATACAAGAAACATCTGTATAGAGCAAAAATAAAAAATAAAAAAATAAATGCAAGGTAGCTAATTTGGACTGTTTTCTGGGCAAAATCTGCCTAGAATTATTCGAACACAAAATTATTCGTCCGTCCTTCCCTCAATCGCCTCTAGACCCGATGCAGCCATAAATCTTGTTTCAATAATGATACACTGCACACATATTTCAATCTTTACCTTCTTTCTCAGGGATATACACCTTACAGTATAAACAGTGACCACTAGGCAAACTTCTCCTCATATTTTCCAAGAGCTCTTTTCATTTCAATCAATCATACCTAATATATTTCAACGGAAACAAAAACAAGAGCCCTTTTCATTTAATGATCCAAAATGTGGATTTTGAATATTCAGAAGCATTATGCAACTGTCCTTTTAGCCCTGGTTCTTGTAATCGGAGTTTTCCATGTAGACGTTGAAGGTAAAAAATGCCTAGGAGATTCATGCTGCAACATGCCTGGCAATTGTGGATTGAGTGCTGACACAAACAAGACTGTTAAAGGCACTGAAATGGCTGACATTGTAACGGATGATTTCTTCCATGGAATTGTGAACCAGTGCCCTTCAGAGTGCCCAGGGAAAGGGTTCTACACTCTCGCAGCATTTCTTGAAGCTGCCAAAGCTTTTCCAGAGTTCGGAAAAGGTGATTCTGCTGATGATACAAAGCGCGAGATTGCGTCTTTGTTTGCTCATTTCTCCCATGAGACTACAAGTAAGCCTTTCTCATTATAATCTCATTTTCATCTTTTTTAAGGTCAAGGTACGATAATATAACCAATAAAGGGTGTTCCCTGCACTAGGCTCCCGCATCTGCAGAGAAATACCGGATCGTTTTTCGATCTGATGTACGTAACCTTAATTTACACTCTATTCCCGCGTCTCGAACCTGTGACCACATGATCACAAAATAGCAACCTTACCAGTTGTTCCAGAATCCGTTTTTTTATAACCAATATCATGCGTAAATATCAGATAGAGTGAAGTGCTCTGACATAATCCTTGAGAATTGGAACAAGACCGCCTACGTAATACTTATCTCTCCAATACCTCTGTTCAATGTAAAAGTAACTAGAGACACGCACAGGAAGTGTACGGTGTGTGGATTCACGTACAATACACCTTCTAGTGTCTGGCTTTATTTAAACTACAAAATCTATGGCGAGGAAAACGTATTTGATGTTATATTAGTTTGTAAAGGTAATAGAAAGAAGAATGAGGATCGATTGGAGTTTAAATAAACAAGAAAAGCTCGGCAAATGAAATGAATCGATCCATGTTTCAGTTGGATCAATGTATGTGGTTTAAGAAATGAAGCTGAGTATTCTGTCTGAGTTCGATCGATCGAAGATATCCTGATACAAAGTTAGAGTACACTGTACAACATAGATCGATCACATGGATCGATCGATGTGACTTCGATTGATACTTCGAAAGATCGAAGTGCCTTGGAAGAAAAGCTAGATCACACTGTGATACATCGATCGATGTGACTTCGATCGATCACATTGATCGATCGAAGTGGCCAACAGGTGTGACTTTTTATCTAAAATTACAACTTATGCGCCAAGAGACATTGTAGCGCCCCGCTCCCGGACCCTATCATCGGGAACAGTGCACCCGCCGTATCTCGCTCAGGAGAATACAAGGCGTCGATACAAATCAGCTACACGTCATCATAATAACGCAAATCGATGTCAGCGGAAGTCATAACTAAGAATCCTCGATAAAATAATCTTCATCATTGATACAATATCTAAGAATTTCTAAATCAATACAATAATCAAATGTATGTAAACACTAATCTCGAAAATACATAAACCTCGAATATCGAAACAACTGTCTTAACCAACCCTCAAAAGTCTCGTATGAAGATCCCTAGTCTCGAAATCTCCTGTCTCGATCTTCACGGTATACTAACTCCTGTGTAAGCATACCCAACTTCTCCCACCTGCAAAACTGGTGAGTGGTGGTGTGAGCCAAATCAACGGGCTCAGTAAGCAACCTATCTATACCCATTATGAAAATCATACATGCAGAGACAATTACAAATAGCATTTACAAATCAACATACATGTCAATCGAGTATATAAACTGCGGAAAGTAAGTCACTCCACATAATAATGCGCAACTTCATGATGCATGCCTTCTCTACGTGTCACACGCAACAAAAGTCATGTCACGCACGATGCTCATATCTCTACCGTGCAATGCATGAACCTCGAGGTGATCCTACCACACGCCTCGTCAGGCCACACGCCCCGTCGGGCCACACGCCTCATAGGCCACACGTCCCGTAGGACCACACGCCTCATAGGGCCACACGCTCCGTAACGTGGAGTCAGCGAACACACGCTCCGTAACGTGGAGTCAGCGCACACACGCTCCGTAACGTGGAGTCAGCGAATACACGCTCCGTAACGTGGAGTCAGCGAACACACGCTCCGTAACGTGGAGTCAGCGCCCTGAAGAGATGCAATGCTAATGCACGTGCCATGAATGCTGCACATACAAAATCCACAATCCGGCGCATACATGCTCCTATATATACCCGCGCCCATACACGTGCATATATACTTGCATGTCTACCCCCACACATCCATATACACATGCAAAACACATTGAGATCGTACCACCATACATACGCCTAGTTCAATTATACATACCTATCTCACATATACATACAACTCGCATATAAAAAAAGTCCAATTACAGATATGCAGCAAACAACACACTGATGCACGATAAGCATAACAAGCACAAATAGACCACTTACCTCTGATGCATGACAACATAACAAGCACAGATAGACCACTTACCTTGAATCGGTCACTTAACTTTCTTATTCTATGCTCGAACGTGAGTAAGGTTACCATAAAAGTCTCTGCTTCTACACGCCCAACCTATCCACTGGAATCTCCAAAACTTGAACCTGTAAGTTAATTATTTGTTTATTAACTAGTCTCTTCAACTCACCTTTACACCACAAACTCATTCTCTTTTAAATTACTCTTATTCTTCCACTATAATTATCCGATCATTTTATATATTACTCCAAAAATAGTGTACATGGTTACATATATTTTAAACAAACATTCAACCTACTCATTCAAACAACTTTATGCCATACAAGACTCGTCACAGCAGCAATAAATCAAATACTACACTTTCTTGCATAATTATGAATTTATTATACCCTTCGGCCGCTTGCAACAACTTTATGAAAAATTACAGTAAACCTATACACATACACGGCTTCCAAATATATCTATAGAACAACTTTTACACACATGTTTAATGAAAAGGCCTACAGCCGAGGGCAACAACAATGAATTTATATGCATATACGTCATGGCTGGAACATCTCAAATCTCAAACTTTGGCCCATTTGTTTTTTTTTTCCTTTTGAAATTCAAATATGCAAATGTTCCCTTAAAAGAAGCCATCAGCACTTCAGAAGGCCAAATGAAATGAAGTTTAGCAATTTTAGTGTAGATTTCGGTAATCAATATGCACTATCTCCCTACACGATCAGCGCATGCATAAATACATACATACATACATACATACATATATATATATATAAAGTATATATATATATATATATATATATATATATATATATATATATATGTAACGGTGCAACATCCATACGGTGCACAATTATGCATAAATATATATTTACACATCCCAATACACATGTATGAACATTGCCAATATACTGTCTATGGCCTTACACACTCACAAATATACAAATTCAATTCGCATAAAAAAAAATTTCATGTATGAAGTTATACAAATTATTTTACATATACTTTTATACATGATTTCATACAACTATGCATTCATGAATACTCATGCATAATCCAATTTAGTATCAAAAACATAAACATACAATTTGTTAAAATCATAGTAAATATACCAAGGTTACTTACATTGCTTTGTATACTATACCGTAACCAATGGAATTCAGAATTGCAAACTTTCTTTTCTCCCAAAACTCTCTGGCTGTTGGAGCAAGGTTTGGCCAAGGATATTTTTTTTTAAACTCTGTGTGTTTCGGCAGTTTCAGAGGAAGAACAATGGTGCTTTCCCCCTATTCTTTAATAACAAAACGTGCAGAATCTTTGGGGAGGGATTTTGGCCACCATTAAGTAATGAAATTAATGAGTTATCTCTTTTTTTTTTAAAAGTCGCATGAAACGGCTGACAGAGAAATAAATGGGCTTAATTTGGGTGGGATTTTTAAGGGGGTTATTAGGTCTCTTGACGTTTCATTTTTTTTTAAAATTTTTTTCTTTCTTTTTTTTATTCGGGATGTAACAGACTCCCCCTCTTACAATAAGTTTCGTCCTCGAAACTTGCGTATGGTGTGATCAATGACTTAGTATGGTTCTATTTGATACATTCATCTAGATAAAGGCCGTACTAAATATCCATTACATATTGTGATACGTTAACTATTTTACTTTCTTTATCATAGACTAAGGCCTCAAAAGTCATTCCTTATATACCAACAAGGTAGTTTCTAAGTCCATTATTCTCCGCGTATTTAAGATCATAACCTACTCTTCTTATAATTCGAACATCAAACTTAGGGGTATTGTCGTCATGTCGGGGATTCCATGCCCCAATCGTTGGTTTATAACGTACTTATATACAGCAGTCATCAGTAGCCTTCTAACATCAGTTCTTAGGTGTATTAAAATCTTTAACTTAATTCTCTATAATTACAACTTATAAACTTCTACTTACACCACCTGACGTGTATCATTCAAATTTTTACAATCTACAATGTTGTATTCTTAAATTCATCATATGTGATTTATCTCCTAGTGTATGAATGTCTAAAATATCCATCGAGTCCTCCAATTCGTTAACCCTCACTTCCCTTAATATAGAACCAGTTCTTCAAAATCAGTTCTTATACTTACGAACTAGCTCTGTGATCATGCCCTTACTTTATCGGAGATATCATCAAAAAAAACCTAACATACGAAGTATTTGTATGGACATATTTTTATTTAACTTAAAAGAAAAGTAGCCTACGTAGCTATAATTTTGAATATAGCTTTAACTATTTACACTAATATACCTTCTAAAATTTTGTAAACACCAAATCCAAAGTATCAAATATTTGCTTTCGCAACGTGTTGTTTCAAATGACCATTTATAGAACAATCATATAACTTTTTTTTTTTTTGCAAAAGTATTACTGTTAAAATTGCTTTGAAACGGTTGCGACACATCAGTCGTAAATTTTTTTCCTATAAAATAATTTGAATACAATGTCTTTTTCTTTGCTACGAAACATATATATTTTAGAACTTTTTCTGTTTCACAAAAATAAAGAAATTCATCGCAAGCAAATGACTTCAATATTTAATGGATAAAGTGCTTGTAAAATCGATAGTTGATAAATAAAACTAATTTTAGCAAAGTAAATATGGCTAAACAAAAGTTTGAGAATAATATAATAACTACATAAACATATGTTGTTCAAAAACACCTTTATTTTAAAATATATCAGTTTTTGCCGGGGGTAGTCGAAATTCCATTAGGTTGCTATACGAATTTGAAAAGAAATATAGTCCTATAAAGTAACATACTATATAAAAAAAAATGAATTCAGTCAAAATATTTAGAAGCAAAAAAAAAAAATCTTTGAAATGCCTTTGAAATATAGCATACGTCTTGATTTACGTCTTAAAAAAACGTTTAGCTACTTGAAAAAATCCAATACTTCGTATAATTTGTCTAAGTCACCCCTTAGTGTCAATGAAAAATCCACCTATGTACTATTCCTTATAAATCTCTAACTGAAGTTGTCCTACCCTAGTATGGTACACTAAATATTAATCGACTTAGGACATTCTAATCCATCAAGCTTCCGTGCGCCACACTGATCTACCGTATCTCTTTACTTAATTATTTAATCGCTAATTCTAATTTAGTTAGATCTCAACAAAAACACCTATTACTTATTCATACTTATTCTATTTCAATTCAAGCCTACACGATACATCAGTATTTACGCGTTCCTATGAATCAACACTTGACCTAAATTTGTAATAGATTTGTCATCCCACTGAACTTTTTTTTTTCTTTTTTTTTGTAATGCTTGCTTATTACTATCAGTCAACATACCTAGTATGACTAATATCTTTAGCTTATTTAATACTCTAAAATTCAACATCTTAATCATAACTATAAACCCATTTGTATGGTATTCTTTGCTAAACACTACAGATCATAACGCTAATAAATCGTTACCTAGTCATTATCATTTTACTACAAATCACCTTTTAAGAACTACAATCTCCACTTACTCCTAGTCGAATTCCGATGCTACTGTCGATATAGAGGCGTGAATATGCTTTATTTATCATAATGATACCGGTTTGCAGGGGTCAGATCTAAGAAATTGTACGAATAGTTATAATCAGCAGTAAGGTGAAATAAATAATTCAGAGTCATATGGACTGTCCTAGGTATACGTGAGCATATCCTTTATCCGATCATCACTTAGGTCTAATATCAGGACTTTTTTTTTTCTAGAGTCGATACTTGATATGATTATTTCTCACGTATAAAATCATTACTTAATTCTAAGATCCATGCTTAGACTAAGATCAGTGATTATGTTCAAATCATCACCTAATGTACATATCACCACTTATGTCTAAGATCAGTTCTTATTTCCAAATCATACTTAACATATGATCAGCGTTTATGACTAAAATCAATGCTTAAGTCAAGGATCCACTCTTAATCCAGATAGTCGCTTATGTATAAAGTCCTGACTTACGGGTAAAATCATCACTTAGATTCTAAAGTCACGTTTTATTTCCAATAACATGCCCAATATATAATCATTGCTTACGATTAAAAATCGATACTTAAGTCTAATATCCTGACTTAAGAGCAAAATCGTAGCTTAATTTTCTAAGATCATAGCCTAAATCCATGCTTCCGCCGTGGATCTAGAGCCATTCTCTGATACCACCTGTAGCGCCCCGCTCCCGGACCCTATCATCGGGAACAGTGCACCCGCCGTATCTCGCTCAGGAGAATACAAGGCGTCGATACAAATCAGCTACACGTCATCATAATAACGCAAATCGATGTCAGCGGAAGTCATAACTAAGAATCCTCGATAAAATAATCTTCATCATTGATACAATATCTAAGAATTTCTAAATCAATACAATAATCAAATGTATGTAAACACTAATCTCGAAAATACATAAACCTCGAATATCGAAACAACTGTCTTAACCAACCCTCAAAAGTCTCGTATGAAGATCCCTAGTCTCGAAATCTCCTGTCTCGATCTTCACGGTATACTAACTCCTGTGTAAGCATACCCAACTTCTCCCACCTGCAAAACTGGTGAGTGGTGGTGTGAGCCAAATCAACGGGCTCAGTAAGCAACCTATCTATACCCATTATGAAAATCATACATGCAGAGACAATTACAAATAGCATTTACAAATCAACATACATGTCAATCGAGTATATAAACTGCGGAAAGTAAGTCACTCCACATAATAATGCGCAACTTCATGATGCATGCCTTCTCTACGTGTCACACGCAACAAAAGTCATGTCACGCACGATGCTCATATCTCTACCGTGCAATGCATGAACCTCGAGGTGATCCTACCACACGCCTCGTCAGGCCACACGCCCCGTCGGGCCACACGCCTCATAGGGCCACACGTCCCGTAGGACCACACGCCTCATAGGGCCACACGCTCTGTAACGTGGAGTCAGCGAACACACGCTCCGTAACGTGGAGTCAGCGCACACACGCTCCGTAACGTGGAGTCAGCGAATACACGCTCCGTAACGTGGAGTCAGCGAACACACGCTCCGTAACGTGGAGTCAGCGCCCTGAAGAGATGCAATGCTAATGCACGTGCCATGAATGCTGCACATACAAAATCCACAATCCGGCGCATACATGCTCC
Source organism: Eustoma russellianum (assembly GCA_036186865.1). Classification (NCBI taxonomy): domain Eukaryota; kingdom Viridiplantae; phylum Streptophyta; class Magnoliopsida; order Gentianales; family Gentianaceae; genus Eustoma; species Eustoma russellianum. The sequence goes on from AP025050.1 coordinate 27,140,937, forward strand.
TATATATACCCGCGCCCATACACGTGCATATATACTTGCATGTCTACCCCCACACATCCATATACACATGCAAAACGCATTGAGATCGTACCACCATACATACGCCTAGTTCATTTATACATACCTATCTCACATATACATACAACTCGCATATAAAAAAAGTCCAATTACAGATATGCAGCAAACAACACACTGATGCACGATAAGCATAACAAGCACAAATAGACCACTTACCTCTGATGCATGACAACATAACAAGCACAGATAGACCACTTACCTTGAATCGGTCACTTAACTTTCTTATTCTATGCTCGAACGTGAGTAAGGTTACCATAAAAGTCTCTGCTTCTACACGCCCAACCTATCCACTGGAATCTCCAAAACTTGAACCTGTAAGTTAATTATTTGTTTATTAACTAGTCTCTTCAACTCACCTTTACACCACAAACTCATTCTCTTTTAAATTACTCTTATTCTTTCACTATAATTATCCGATCATTTTATATATTACTCCAAAAATAGTGTACATGGTTACATATATTTTAAACAAACATTCAACCTACTCATTCAAACAACTTTATGCCATACAAGACTCGTCACAGCAGCAATAAATCA